>CM070840.1:23054989-23654989 GCA_036326025.1 Chrosomus eos
GTACCCACATTGTAACAAATTACAGGCCAAATTATTAGTGTAACAGTTTTACAGTAAATGTCCACAATTTTCAGAAATTTACAATAAAACAAAGTCCTGAATTTAAAAAATGAAAGTACGTTATTTACTGTATGTTGCTATGGATTCTTTGAGGTTCTGTCAGGTTTTTATTCTAGAATTCACATAAATAATTATGTTCTTTCTTTATAAAACTAACTACATGTGTTGTAGGCTTATCCAAAGAAAACATAAATAAATAAATATAAATAAATGAATAACTTTTTTTTGTCACATTTAGCAAACTTCTGAACTCAAGTTGTAAATTTGAAGTATAGAACACTCATAAACATTTTTTATAAGCACATTCCAAGATTGTCTATAGTTTCTGTTGCCAGACTCTAGTCTGCCAAACCGTTTTAAATAACTGTTTTTTTTTCTTACTTTAAAAAAACACTACCATGGCAATGGTTTAAAAAAGTACTACAATGGTAAAAATAACGGGAGAACTATGTGTCGTAGAACAGTTGCACTGTGAATGAACACACCGAAGGCACCATGAGGATATAAAATCAGTGACTATTATGAGCAGTCTGCTACTTGTGTCACTTCCTCATCCGAAGCTGATTGGTTGGCTGAGGGAATAGAAGGTTACCTCATAGCCAATCAGATTAAGTCTTTATTTAGCTCCCAGCTACCACAAATTGAAAAGATTTGCATCGTGACAAACATGTCAGGGCAGAAGAGCTGAATGCAACAACTTAGAGTAATAATAAAGTGGGCAATAAACCAGTGGGTGTTGCTTGTGCCAGCGAGTGTGTCGTTGTGGCACACATAGGTTGTGTGTAATGCAGTGTTTGTGTCTTTTTCTCTGTGAAACAGACCTAACACACAGCAGCCTGAGGTCACACGCACAGCCTCTCTCCCTTAGGGGTGTGTGTGTATGTGCGTGGCCCTTCAGGGTGACATAGCTGCATGCATTGTCTTTGTAAGAGCACCTAACAGGCGCACACACACACACACACACACACACACACACACACCACACACACACACACACAAAAAAACTGGTTTAAGCTGGAGGGTTTTAGGAAAGCCCAGCATTTCTCAGACTCATCTGTGTTTCTCTAAATATGTGTATTTATGAGTCAACTTAGCTAAAGTTTGAGAAAAAAAGTAAAAAATAAAATACATTAGCTAAATATGACAAAACTTCATACTAAATGTCTTATATAATGTGAATAGTTTTTTCCCTTTCTAAAAATGCAAAAACTTTATTTAATCAGTGTCCCTTGTGAAAAAGTGCACTTAATTGTATTCAAAGTGCACTTGCAGTGTACTTTAAATATATACTGTATTAAACACTGTACTTAAAGATAATTAGTTACATTTATGATTTATGACTGTCAGGGTTGGGTGCAGGTTGCTGAAGACGAGGACACGGAATTTCAAAGATAATAGTTTTTAATAACAAAAATGAAACTTTCCAAAATGAAACAAGAACAAAACTCCAGGACTTTCAGGGTTTACACACAACCATACATAGACGACGATCGACAAACACTCAGGGAAAACACAGGGCTTAAATACACATGGAATGATTGAATAATTAACTGAACACAGGTGATAAAACTGAACACAAACGAGGAGCGGGAAAACTTAACAGGACTAAACCAAAAACCACAAAGACAGGGGGAAACAAGATCACAAAAGATTAACAGAACACATCAAAACGTGACAGTACCTCCCCCCTCCCGAAGGCGCATCCTCGCGCCGTATAACATCCAAAGGGGTGGGAGGGTGGGCGCCCTGGAGGCTGACGAGGGCATGGTGCAGGTCCAGGAAGCCTCCAGGGCGGAGCAGGCTGTGGGCGTGGCCACGGCAGTGCAGGCTGTGGGCGTGGCCACGACGGTGCAGGCTGTGGGCGTGGCCACGACGGTGCAGGCTGTGGGCGTGGCCACGACGGTGCAGGCTGTGGGCGTGGCCAAGGTGGAGCAGGCTGTGGGCGTGGCCAAGGCGAAGCAGGCTGTGGGCGTGACCAAGGCGGAGCAGGCTGTGGGCGTGGCCACGACGGTGCAGGCTGAACCTCGGGCGTCCAGGGCGGAGCTGTGGAACCCTCGGGCGTCCAGGGCGGAGCTGTGGGACCCTCGGGCGTCCAGGGCGGAGCTGTGGGACCCTCGGGCGTCCAGGGCGGAGCTGTGGGACCCTCGGGCGTCCAGGGCGGTGCTGTGGGACCCTCGGGTGGCCATGGCGGTGCAGGCTCTTCAGGTGGCCTCGGCGGTGAAGACCCTTCAGGTGGCCGTGGTGGTGAAGACCCTTCAGGTGGCCATGGCGGTGAGGACCCTTCGGGTGGCCATGGAGGTGAGGACCCTTCGGGTGGCCATGGCGGTGAGGACCCTTCGGGTGGCCATGGCGGTGTTATTTTTTCGGGCCTCCGTGGATCTTTGGGCCGGCCTCCGTGGATCTTTGGCCGGCCACGGCGAAGGCGTATAGCCCCCCCCCCAAAATTTTCTTGGGGAGAAAGACAGGTTCAGGAACGGGAACAGACTTGACATCAACGGGCGCTGGGTCAACGGGGTCTGGGTCAACGGGCTCTGGGTCTGGGTCAACGGGCTCTGGCGCTGGCTCTGGGTCAACGGGCTCTGGCTCTGGCTCTGGGTCAACGGGCTCTGGCTCTGGCTCTGGGTCAACGGGCTCTGGCTCTGGCTCTGGGTCAACGGGCTCTGGCTCTGGCTCTGGGTCAACGGGCTCTGGCTCTGGCTCTGGGTCAACGGGCTCTGGCTCTGGCCTGGGTCAACGGGCTCTGGCTCTGGCGCTGGGTCAACGGGTTCTGGCTCTGGCGCTGGGTCAACGGGCTCTGGCTCTGGCGCTGGGTCAACGGGCTCTGGCTCTGGCGCTGGGTCAACGGGCTCTGGCTCTGGCGCTGGGTCAACGGGCTCTGGCTCTGGGTCAACGGGCTCTGGCGCTGGGCCAACGGGCTCTAGCGCTGGCGCTGGGTCAACGGGCTCTGGCTCTGGGTCAACGGGCTCTGGCTCTGGGTCAACGGGCTCTGGCGCTGGGTCAATGGGTTCTGGCTCTGGGTCAACGGGCTCTGGCACATCATGGGATTCGGAACTGGACGGGGCCAGCACATCATGGGACTCGGAACTGGACGGGGCCAGCACATCAGGGGATTCGGAACTGGACGGGGCCAGCACATCAGGGGACTCGGAGCTGGACGGGACCAGCACATCAGGGGGCTTGGGGCTAGATTCATGCTCTGGCGGGCAGGCAACTGTCTCTGGCTGGACGGTCTCTGGCTGGACGGTCTCTGGCTGGACGGTCTCTGGCTGGACGGTCTCTGGCTGGACGGTCTGCTGGGTCTGGTACGGTCTCTGGCTGGACGGTCTCTGGCTGGACGGTCTCTGGCTGGACGGTCTCTGGCTGGACGGTCTCTGGCTGGACGGTCTCTGGCTGGACGGTCTCTGGCTGGACGCTGGACAGGACCAGCGGCGAAGGCTCAACTGGGCTGGACGGGACCAGCGGCGAAGGCTTGACTGGGCTGGACGGGACCAGCGGTGAAGGCTTGACTGGGCTGGACGGGACCAGCGGTGAAGGCTTGATTGGGCTGGACGGGACCAGCGGTGAAGGCTTGATTGGGCTGGACGGGACCAGCGGTGAAGGCTTGACTGGACTGGACGGGACCAGCTGTGAAGGCTCTGGGGGAAGAAGCTCAGGTAGGTCGTCAAAAGGGTCAGGCTCTGACGGGCATGCCATGGGCTCAGGCTTTGGCGGGCATGCGATGGGCTCAGGCCATACTGGACTCGGGACCACAAGAACTCGATCACATCCCCTTCTACGACCTCCACGGGTCCCGCGAAATATGGCCATCCGGGTTCCCATGAAGGCCTGCTTCCAGCTCTCCATCCTTTGTTAGGTCGATCGTTCTGTCAGGGTTGGGTGCAGGTTGCTGAAGACGAGGACACGGAATTTCAAAGATAATAGTTTTTAATAACAAAAATGAAACTTTCCAAAATGAAACAAGAACAAAACTCCAGGACTTTCAGGGTTTACACACAACCATACATAGACGACGATCGACAAACACTCAGGGAAAACACAGGGCTTAAATACACATGGAATGATTGAATAATTAACTGAACACAGGTGATAAAACTGAACACAAACGAGGAGCGGGAAAACTTAACAGGACTAAACCAAAAACCACAAAGACAGGGGGAAACAAGATCACAAAAGATTAACAGAACACATCAAAACGTGACAATGACATTTAAAAGTAATTTTATTTTAAATGTACTAAATTTCAATAGAAATGATATTAAAGTAAATTTCAATTTCCAATATGTGCTTGAAAGTAAATTAAGCAGTACACTTTAAACATTAATTTTGAAATTTCAAATAAGGACATATTTAAGTACTACTTAAGTGGGTAAAATAGCTCTCTTAAGTTCAAATAAATTGCATTTAATATAATTGGTAAATTATTATAATGGTAAATACCATGCAATTAATCGTCTCAAAAGATTACATTCAGTTTACACTTAAGTATATTACACTTTTAAAGTATATTGTTTCCATAAGTACTCTTTTTAAGTGTGCAATTGTCATTTCCCTTCATACATATACAGGAAGTTATTAAAATGCTTCCTGATACTCAACTGTTCCACACACACACACACACACACACACACAATATATATATATATATATATATATATATATATATATATATTATATATATATATATATAATATATATATATATATATATATATATATATATATATATATATATATATTATATATATATATATATATATATAACATTTGGTCATGTCACACCTGAGCACTATTGTTTTGGGTCAATGGTGTTAGCACACCTTTTATTTACTTTACTTAAAGTTAGATTTTACTTTACTTAAAATCTGTTCTTTCCTTTGAAAATGAAATTTAGTTCCATTAGTTTATTAATAAGGTCACAAAGATCAATCATGGGCATGGAGACAGTTTAAAGAAGAAACAGAGGCAGTGTAGGGTGGTGGACAGGGTGTGTTTTTTATATGGTCTTTCCATAGACATAATGATTTGTATACTGTACAAATTGTATTTTCTATTCTTAAACCCTAACCATTATAGAACACTTTCTGCATTTTTACATTTGCAGGGAAAAAAAACATAATTGTGAATAATTTATAAGCTGTTTTGCTCATGGGGACCAAAGATTTCTGGTATTGCCATCATGGGGACATTTTATCCCCACAATGTAGGAAATTCCTAAATCGCACGCATGCACGTACGTGCACACACACACGGCAGGGCATTCCATTTGCGTAACATTTTTTTTTGCTAATGACATTCTCTATCCCTTAAACCTACCCTACAAAGAAAACTTTCTGGATTATTACATAAAAAAAAATAATAATAATAAAAGATTTATAAGCTGCTTTCCACATGGGGAGCAAAATGATGTCCCCACAAGTAATTTAGTCCCCATAATGTAGGGTTTACCACACACACAACTGTATTTATATACAACTAGTTTAAAATACTACAGACTGATGAGGTTTTGACAGACTTTTTGTTGTAATTTAGGGTGTTCCCAAAAACGAAGGAGAGTTGTATCCATATGCAGTGAGTTTATTGACAGAATAAACATAAAAAAAATCTAACAAGGAGACCAGAGAACCAGGAAACATAATGAGCTTCACCTAACATACAGCCACGAAGGACAAGACATGAAAAAGAACACAAGAAACACTGGAGTTTAAATACACAAGTGGCAAACAAGACACACCTGGGGACAATCAAAGAACTAATCAACAAGAAACACTACAAAGGACTACAAAATCATGACATATCTTAGTACACATACAAACACCTCTCTGTCATCATCTCCAACCTGGCTAATAATGGAATCAGACAGATGAGTCACTTTAGAGACTCATGGCATATGAGACGGAGACAGGAAGTCACGGAGACAGGAAATGAGAAACAATAGTTCTGATCCAAAATTTTGTGAGCTTGAGCTTGGTTTTTACATTTTTATAAAAGTGCCGTGAAACAGTAAAAAATCATCTCAAAGTTAAATTTAGTACTTAAATGTGTAATTATTCACTGCAACAAAGACACCTTAAAATAAAATGCAACCACATGTACTCTCTAAGAACACGCTAGTGGTCTTTTATATATATATATATATATATATATATATATATATATATATATATATATATATATATATATATATATATATATATATATATATATATATATATATATATATATATATATATTATATTATATTATATTATATCTGTAAGTACATTTGTATATTAACCATACACTTAAAAGATTTGAAGTGAACTAAAGTATATATATATATATATATATATATATATATATATATATATATATATATATATATATATATATATATATTTTTTTTTTTTTTTTTTTTTAATAATCCTACATATTCCTTAAAATCTACACAAAAGCTACACTAATGTGATCATCACAGTGATTGTAATTACAGTGAGATGTTTAATATCCAGTTTACCCCCTGCATGAACACTTTTGACTTGGGTCAGTAAGCAGCCACCCAAAACACCCTTGACATTAACTACAGAACATCATATAAAAATAAACATAAACCACACACACTCACAATCAACCAAACAAAATTACCACTTAAATTCATGCAACCACATTTCAATGTGCTATACACATTCAAAATGTCTTTACTGCAGCAACTACCCACAAAACCCTATAGGATTGAAGTGGTGAGAATTGTACTGGCAAGCAGCGCTCATGTTTTCTTCAGATAATATAAAAAATATAGTTTGTTTTACAGCTTTGCGGATAGATGCGGGTATGGAGTGATGGAGGAGCGAGTGTGATGAGAAATGTATTGATCTCAATGTTGTGTTTGCTCTCATAAAAAGAGTGTGTGTGGTGACAGACTACTCTATTGACTGACCACACAGGTTCTTCGCTAGTGTGAGTATGTGAGTGTAGGATATGATTAAGTAAACAGAAGGAGCAAAACTGTACTCTTTTGTTTTTCTTACCATTCATAACCCTCAAAAATTCAACAAGGCTTCTTCCATACAAAATAGTGCAACTAGGATTCTTTTGAGTCATTATTTTGTTGGTCGTATAATTATCATAAAATTGCTGTGAGTGTGGGATTTTAACAAATAACACATATGATTTTCATTAAGAGTTCTCAGTTTTCTGTTCATCAAGGTTGAGCAGAACCCTCTCTGACCCCTATGGATGGTTACAAGCCCCCAAAACACCACCCATTCCCAGGCCGGGGAGTTCCTCTGTGACCCCGAGTGGCCTTTCACGCAAACCCTTAATGTGAGAACCCTCACAGCTGCTACAATGAGAAACGCGGTTACTTTTCCAATATGCTGATTCCATGTCCATTAGCTTAAGCGGTGCTCGGGTGGCTAATACTGAAGATACCGACAAACAAGCTTGAGCTTGCTAGCAAAATCCAAGGGTTAAACCACTCCTAAAGATGCAGCGTTCAGGTGAGTCCAGGCCCAGGCCTGTATGATAATCAGAGGTAATGTTAGAGGCTTCTCCTCTTTGTCTATGTCTGTGTGTCCATTCTAATAGAGACTGACAGTTAGCTTTGCTCTTTTATGATCTTTGCGTCACTTGGAATCAGTCATTGTGAAATCAGGCGGTAAGAGGAGGGCAGGGCAGGGTGTATGTGAACACCCTCCCTCCCTCACTGCACACACACACACACACACACACACACACACACACACAACACACACACACACACACACACCACACACACACACACACACAACACACACACACAACACACACACACACACACACACACACACACACACACACACACACACACACACACACACACACACACACACACACACACACACACACACACCCCACACACACAGGGTGTGGGTGAAAGGCAGGCCTTTTTCTAGATGTGGGTCACTCTGCTCTGGCCTGTAAAGCTGTATTGATTTTTTTTCTCCGGTCAGAAAAAAACAAAACTAATATGCAGCCACTGTCACTTCAGTTCCCCAAATCATTCTCTTGCTGCTTTTCTCTTTTCCATCCCGATATAGACAAACAATGGATGCATTTGATAGAGCAAGGACCTGAGGATTTGAAAGACAGTCAGTCAGACAATAAATTATCTGACCCCCACCCCCTGCTTTAAAAGTGTGGAGCTTCACCCATATGATTGTCTGTGCAGAGAATGTAGTCAATTGGAAAGAACTGATTTGTCTCTCTCTCTCTCTCTGTGTGTGTGTGTGTGTGTGTGTGTGTGTGTGTGTGTGTGTGTGTGTGTGTGTGTGTGTGTGTGTGTGTGTGTGTGTGGTGTGTGTGTGTGTGTGTGTGTGTGTGTGTGTGTGTGTGTGTGTGTGTGTGTGTGTGTGTGTGTTTCTGTGTGTACTTAGCTATAGTTTGGAGGCAAAATTGTCCCCAAAAGTTACATTTGACAAAGCCGCCTTTAGGGACAATTGGGGACATGCTCAATTTGAACAAAACATTTTCTCTTTACAAAAGCAAGAAGTAGGGTTGACTATAGTAGCTATAATTACTTTTTTTATAATATATATATATATATATTTATATTTAAATAGTAAAGATGTGTTGTATATTTAGGGACAAAACTGTCACAAAGAGAATTTGAGATTGTCCATTACCAAAGGTAAAAACGATTCATAATTGAAATAAAGTTTTTTTTAATGGTTTTATTTGAGCTAAACTTATTTAAAATGTGTTTATGTGCAGTGTTTGTTTGTATAGACCATTGCATTTAATATAATTAGTGTTGTATTTTCTTCTACTTGTTTACTTTTGGTAATGGATTCCGAAGACCAAGACCTGTCACACAGCCTGTCTACATTGAATCTGCCTAATTTAGATAGTTTCTACCAAATTAACGATAAATTCTGCGACAAAACACTGGAGCTTGATTGGACAAAAAGCAGCAATTCACCTTGTTTTCCTCTCTTTTAAATGTGCATTCTGTATGTTGTGTGAAGAGACTGAATGAAGCACACTCACATGAGATGAATAATGTAGTCATAGAAAAGTGTTGTAACTCTGTATGATGTATGTAACCCCTCTTGATGTATTCTGCCATGTTGAAATGACATGACCCGTGATTTCACTAAACATTGAAGAGAATCTGATATGGCCGAAGCAGCAGAAAATGTCAGAAGCCAGATGATAGAAAGATGGCATATCCATACGGCAAAGACTGAATCCATATGGCACTTACAATGTGGAAAGAATCCTAAATAGCGATGCTGAAATGACAGCCCATGGTAAATGTATGAAAAAGAACAACATGAACATTAAAACATCTCTTTTTGTGATCTAAAAAAGAAAGAAAGTCCAACACTTTCATGGCAATTTGTAACTGTTTTATGTTTTGGCGAATTGGTGGATAATTTGTATGAATTCGCACAACCTTTTCATTCATAATTGTTTCACTGTCAGTTTGGTTCAGGGGTGGGGTTAGGGTTGGACCTTCATGCTTGTATTTTTCTAAAAAAATATCATTGTTTTTGTACGATTCATTTTATATGAATTCATACACAATCACTACCTTGTAAAATAGTTATGGTTTCACTTGAGACTGGGTTAGAAAATCGTAATGAGTTTGGAAAAATATGAGGGAATTTTAAATTGATTTTATTTATGTGTAAACTATCACTTTAAATGCTTACAAACATATTATGAAAACTTTAAGAATTGATCTGTCACTTTTGAGAAAACTCAGACATGTAAACTGAATTTGGAATGACGGGCCAAAACCATGAAAATGAAATGAACAGCACATGTCAAGAGTTCAGAGCCCTCTCAACATCATCGTGCCATGGCCTGACCTTTACACCCTGTGCTGATCTTCAGTAATTCTGAACGGCCAACGCTGAATAAATAAAGCTCATCTCTGCTGGTTGAAATCCCTGCATTTTCAACACAATTATGTATGAGGCAGAAATGGAAAGTTAAGTTAAGAGATGTAGCAGAAACACTCCATACTCACTTCCCCACCAGCGCCCATTTAGCCCTCTCATTAGCTCGCTATTCGTTATCAAGCATGCTGTAGGCCTTTTCTCAATTACACTCATTTAAGTTCTATGTGGTAATTACATTCAACTCTGCTACCTGTAAGGTGGGCAACTGTAAATTAATTTGTAAGTTTTTTGTCTTTTTCTCTTGGGAGGTCAATGGTGGGACATTATTCAACGCAGCAAAGTAGCAGTACAAGAAAATCACCTCATGTATTGAGACATACAAATACAACTTCTTTCATATTACAATGTACATGATCATTTATGTAGATATGATGGTATTTACACTAGGTCATCATCTAAAACTGAGGGAAAAAATATAAACCTTATTTTCTTGTGTAATATTCATATAATTAAGTTCACTTCCATGATGATGCTTATGCTCAGGAGCAGTATTTTCTGTTGAATGCTCATTGTGCCTCATAAGGCAACTAATGCTTGAGCTACACAGTTGCTCAGTCCATGTGAAGGCCTATCATTCAAGATTGCTTGCTCATGTGTGCATCACAGGGCTCCTACCCATTTGTATGCAGAACAAACCACTTCATAATGCAAAATGCCAAACAATTGGCTTTAGTAATTAAATATAACCTGTCCTGGTGACTGCAACGATTTCTTATAATTCTTTGAATGATTGAACACCTCAACAACTGAATTCTTCAGGAATGTAGATCTCCAGTAACTAGAATGAGCACCCCTCATCTAAATTATTGTTAGTGGTAATCAACAACATGCCACAGATTCTGTACATAGACATTGCTGAAAAATGACAGACATTAAATTGAAAACAACCTGAAATGCTCCTGTAAACTGAAATGTCAGAGGTCTGTTACTTTCTTTCTGCACATGGCATTTACAGCTTGTGTGTTTTGTATATCAAGTGCACTTGACGTACTTCGAGTGGTTCTCATTTCCTCCGCAGCTTTAACTGCTTGTTCAAGCATCTTGCTGATTAGTGGTCGAATAAATCAGGCTTGGGAGGGTGACACACACACATTGACAACCTGCAGTGCTTGTTTGTGACACTGGAAAGACTTAACAGCTACTAACGACTAATTAGCTAATTACCAAATTCCCATTTCATATGGGTTCCTCATGCTTTACATTTAGTGTCCCCTCATCTAACTTACGGTAGAGATCCACTTGTCAGTGCGACACTTCAGTCGCGCCGCACTCCACTTATTTCCTATGGGTGACGTCACGCGACTTTAACGCGCCCGCAAAGCATTCTGGGAAGGCGGCGCTTCATTTTGAAAATTGTCGCGTGTCCAAAAGCTGGCCGATGCCCAGCTTTATGCAAATGAATCCGCCAAACGCGACGCGTCTATCCAATAGAAGTAGAGCATATGGAGACGGGGGGAAGTCTCTCGCAGGTCCTCTGTTCTAGACTGGCCGCTGGCTCAAACCACGCTTGGAGCAGTAAACTTGAGGAACGCCCATCAAGTACAAATGTGGGGAGGCGTTGCGACACCACGCGACTGTCGTGTCGGACAAGTGGATCTCTACCTTTAGGCTGCGTTTACACTAGGCATGAACACGCGACCTGTATCCAGATGTTGTCCACATACACATTGAAAAGACAAGTGTAAACGCACATCTGATCGGAATGTTATCCGATCAGCGTGTCCCGGTTTAGAGGTAGTCGAGGACGCATTGTGATCGGATCTCAGTGTAATGTAAACGCAATCCAGACATAGTGACTGCATTCACAGGTGGACGTCATATAAATCCCCATAGAAAATAATGGCCAGACACAGTTTAGACAAAATTAAACTTATTTGAACCTTACAATAAATGTCAATCTTTAAAACAGTTTTTTTTAGACTTACATGATACTGTGGGTGTCATTTTTCATTTTAATTGTGCAACATTATCTGAACAAGATGATTGCCTGTACAATCATAGTCAGTCATGAGATCTTAATGAAGAGCTGCACGCTGATTTGCCAAGAGGAATAATTGGAATCGGATTTTTTTATGTTTTAAATGTTGAATGTTTTTATTGTTTCAGCATGTTTATCAATCTCCCATTTCTGTCAATATAGTCATTGCACGCTATAACCTTAAACCCAGATGATCGATGATGTGACGATCATGTGTTTAACATGATCAACCCAGTTATTTTTGAATGATCAACTCTGGAAGTATTCCTTCGTTCAAAAAACTTAATTTGATCTAATTACTGGAGAATGCATAGGAAAGTAACTGAGTGAGTGAAAGCAATTGGGACATTGTTAAATTTGTATCATCTTTACTCTTAATCTGGTGTCGTGCCACAGACCTAATTTAAATATTATGCAGGAAACAGAAATCCGATCGGTTATCCAGATACAGAGGCTACTTAATGTGAACAAATGTAAATGCATTAATGCATCATGATTGGCTAATGATCCGATCTGCTCTATCGGATCACGGTGATTGCATGTTAATGCCAAGTGTTAACACAGCCTTACATTCACTAGAATACTGCCTTGATGAAGAAGCTTATTCTCTTAGAAACTCTGTAAAATAAAATAAAAACAATAAGATACAAATGCCGTTTGAGTTTCTGCTAGCACTAACAGTTTTCCTCTCACACATACCCCCACACACTAAACCAGACATCAAGCATGTTTGTGGTGGTGTACTGCTCTCAGGCATTAAGTGTCAAATGAGAGACTTTACTAAAGTGAACTGCCACTACTTTAATGTGCAGTGCATTCTAGGAGCAACCGCATAGTTCAAAGTATTGCGGCAAAAAATTATGACAGATGCCAAATGTTTAACATGACGTGCACAGGGCTGAACGTCTGTGCATGCTGACAGAGAAAGAAGTACTATATTCTGATAAGGATGTATGATCACATTTCTCCAAAGTTCTCATAAATCTGCTTGCCATTGTGGACTGCTTGGCCTGAAACATCCTCTATACTCAAGCTTGGCCGCATTTACATTACGTGGTTCAAGTGACCCACTTCCAATTTTTTGGCACAGATCGAATATGACTCAAACGTGTTATCAGAAAAAAAAAACCCACATGGATTTCAATATTCTCAGATCGCTTTCAGGCCTCATTCATATGTGGAAATAAATCTGAAATGAATCAAATATATTAATTACTACCATGTATGCAGACGGATAGAATATTCCGTATGTTATTGAAGAAGTGGCTGTGGGGAATGACGTCCACTTGGGTGGACACCAATCACGATTAGAGCAGCGATCATTGCTACATTCGCTCAGGCTGCAACAAGGGCTCTCCTCTTTTTTTTCCACCTTGAGAGACCAATGTTTTGCTGACCTTTAAAAACCAAAAAAAGCTTGCATTATCATTTTGTCTTTGCCCGTTGCAATTTTTTTTGCCTTTTCGGCCCAAGCATTTCCAGGTCAGCATGTCTACCAGTGATGCGCGGCTCAATGTATAAACAACCCGCACCCGACCGACGGTTTCAACTAACCCGCCCACAACTCGGACCGCAAAAAAAAAAGAAAATATTGTACCCGACCCGCTTCCTGACCCGCATTTTTTAAAAGTAGTAAATGCTCATCGTAGCGTCATTGGACCATAGACGTGTAACACAAATGTGTACGTAAATAGCATCTCAAGAAGTACACATGACAAAGCCACCACTTTGGTCATCATCTTTCATTATTTCGTAAAATGTCTCCCACACTTTGCTCTTTCTATTTGTGTATTTGCGGAGCTTCCACTCACCAGTCTTCACCTTTTATCTTGGCACCTCCATCTCTACCTGCAGACTGAGCTCGTGCGTCATCTTCACGCCAATTATTCAGCCAATAAAGTGTAGGCCTATTTATTTCATAGAAAATTGTGTCTGGTACTGTATATAAATTACAAAGGTTTAATTGGCATCTTTATTTTAAACGACCCGACCGACCGCGACCCGAATATCATTAAAAATATTTTTGGATGACTCGTAACCGCGGATGACCGCAGGCATCCGCTCATTTTGGATCAACCCGTGCATCACTGATGTCTACCTTGGGTTGTTTCGCCAACTGTACAGTGTAAATGCATATATCGGATAGGTGTCACTTTTAAACAAAGACGTAAGCTGGTCATCAGAAAAAAACCCAGATATAGTCAAAAAAATCTAAATTGGGCATTATGACCTGCAGTGTTAAATGCGGCCTATGTGAATGCAATAATTCACGTGTTTTTGTATGTTTTTTTTTTTTTTTGTGGTTATATGACCGTCACATTAAACTTTTAAATAATTTAATTTGACTACTTTTTAACCACTTTTTATGTAAATATGTTTTACCATAGTTCCAGACTTTCCCAATAATTATTTATAATATATAATTTTCATCATATACTTTTACACAAATTATGACGGTATCTAAGTTGTAGTGTAATTTCCACCACACCCCAAAATAGTTTTTGATCAAAAGTTAGTTTACTTGTTCCCAAGGACACTAGTCAGTGAAGAGCAGACACACACACACACACACACACACACCACACACACACACACACACACACACACACACACACACACACACACACACACACACACACACACACACACACACACACACACACACACACACGCGCACACACACGTGCACACACACACACACACACACACACACACACACACACACACACACACACACACACACACACACACACTCGCGCGCGCACTCACACACAGTCACCATATTATAATATGACCTTGCTTTGCTCAGTATTGAATGATTAACCAGTTCAGTCTGATGATTACAAGTTCAAAAGAATCTGAAGTTAATGCACATGAGCCGAGTGTGCTACTGGTTAACGGCACATCAACAGCTCACTCTCTCAGTGTATAGGTGCAGCGCTCAGATGATCAAGGGCTCTTTTAGACATGCTGGTTTCCCATTTACCCAAAATACATTTACACACCATCTCATTTGAGAGAGACTCTTCCCCTTTGAACAAGTCTTCTGTCCATTGTTAATATTTTCCTTATATTAGAACATTATCTAACAGGGAATTAGGTGTCTATTAGATCAGTGGTTCCCGACCCTGATCCTGTAGAACCCCCAGCTATGCACATTTTGGATGTCTCCCTAATAAAACCCATCCAATTTAACTCTTCATCTCATTAGTAGAAAAACCTGAAATGGTTATGTCAGATAGGAAATACTTCCAAAATATTGAGTGTTGGGGAGGCTTCAGGAACAGGGTTGGAAATCACTGCATTAGGCCATTTTATGTGGAATGAGGGGCTTTAGCATTAGCACTGTATTCAGGAAGTACAAGAGAAACGCTTGGCTCAGTTTCTCAGAACACTTTGCATAAAGTCATAAAAATAATGAGGCCTAGCACCAAAATTTAAGATGTGTCGATAATTCTGAGTATTGTAGAAGATTTCGCAAGTGACTAAGTGCTAAACAAATATTAGCATGTAATTGTTTCACTCCATCTGAAGAAATATGATTAAAAGTATTTGGCTTCTAAGAAACTAAAAAGTGAGTTTATCATTACCACATAACATACACAAACACACATTTGTCGCTTTTAGAATAGAGCTTTTCATGTAGACTCGAGTCCTTGTGATGTCAAACTTTAGGTTGTTGGTTAGTACGAAAGTAGTTTGTCTGCTTGAAAGTGATCTGGGGTGAAGATCATGCATAGTTTCATCAGTTCACTCTCTCCTAAAACAGCTTGGCTCTTAAAAAACAAGCTCACATTTTTCATATCCTTAAAGGGATAGTTCAACCAAAAATGAGAATTCTGTCAGTTATTGCTCACCCTCAAGTCATTCATAGACTACCAAATTTAACTATTATGCACTAACATTTAAATTAATAATTTGATACAATGAACTTTTTGTGTACATACATGTTTTTACAATGTAATTATATTTAACAAATATCTGCATGTAATTACAGTTAAAATTAATTTCTGTAATTCCTATAATTAGAAAGTTGTCCCTTTCCTTACTCATTAACCCACTTTCAAACCTATCCATAACACCAAATCTGCCCGTAGTCTTACCCACATCCCACCTCAACAGCACACATTTTTGCAATACAACATGGGCACAATAAGTGCATTACTTATTTTCTTATGTAAGTATGCAGTAGTTAAAAACACTTAATATAAGCTGTGACCAGCATTTAAATAAATGCTTTGCTAACAAAAAATGATTGTGGGTTCACTTATTGTTTTATTATTGGCAGTAGATTAGCAGATAGAAAATATGATGCATAAAAAAAAATCATCACATAACATCACAATAAAATTTAATGTGTTTTAAAGTTGTCTTCATACTTTGCAGTCACGTGACTATGGATACCTGGCGGGCAACAAACGCTGACAAACAGTGACCAGCCAGGGGAATTGCAGCCTTGCAAATTTTCAATACTACAATCAATTAACTATTTAGACAATATGTCACCGAATGTTAAAATTAGATATCAAGAAAAGAGATTAACATACTCGGAACGTGTGATCCATACACAGCACCCGCTGATGTTTTCATTGCGTTGAAGCTGACAAAGTCTCTTCCAGACTTGGAGTAACTGTAAGTAAGTAATAAGTAGAAGCAGTACAACAGTAACGTGTCATTCATTCTCGTACAGATGAACGCGTTCTCGCCGGTCTACTGGCGAATGTGTAAACACGTTTATGTTAAGATTACACGATTGACATAGTGCATCCAATCGCACAACAACTATTTGGCATGTCGTTTACACCTCAAAACGTCTCAGGTTACTATTGTAACCATAGTTCCCTGAGAAACAGGGAACGAGACGATGCATCGATGACGCCATGGGAACGCCTCCAGTGTGACTGCGTCTGAAGCATCTATGCCAACTAGTCCAATGGAAAGCGAGAATGAGCGTCACGGGCGGGTGACATCATGACCAGGAAATGTTAAAAGCACTTCCGCTGCGAAACGCCAGTTAGCTTCTAAATTTGCCGAAGCAAGCCGATCGCAGGGATGCAGGAAGTATGGCAGAGGGACGCATCGTCTCGTTCCCTGTTTCTCAGGGAACTATGGTTACAATAGTAACCTGAGACGTTCCCTTTATCGAAAAAGGGAACTCGCGATGCGTCGATGACGCCATGGGAACGAGAATACCCAAAGCGCCATAATTCCAAGTAACTGAGTGTCAGTCTGTTATACTAAGCACTAAGCACCTGAGAACCTGGGGCAGCATCCAGGTCCAAACTGTAAAACTTCACGAATGTGAGCGGAGAGGACCAGCCCGCCGCATCACAAACATCTTGGAGAGAAACTCCATACAGTAAGGCTTTAGAAGCCGCCATACTCCTGGTGGAGTGAGCTCGGACCACCAAAGGACAAGGCTGGCCCGAGTACTCGTAAGCAAGTGAAATAGCCTCGACTATCCACTTACTGACTGTCTGTTTGGAGGCAGGAAGACCTTTCTTAGGTGATCCAAAGCAAATCAGTAATTGGTCGGACTTCCTGATTGAGGATGTCCGACGTACATAAGTGTCCAATGCTCGCACTGGACACAAGAGGTGCAGTCTTTCCTGGTCCGCAGTTGTAAAAGGAGGAGGACAGAAAGCCTGCAGCACAATAGGCCTCGGAGTCAAGGTCGGCACCTTAGGGACGTATCCCTGTTTTGGATATAGGAACGCCTTGACCATCCCCGGTGCAAATTCAAAAACCCTAGTGCGAGTTGCAGGCCTTAGCCTCAAAGTGCCACGAAGGAAACGTGTAATCAGGGGGTCTCGACCCAAAGATGTACCCCCAACCAGGGTGTGGTAAGCCGCAATGGCTGCCACAAAGACTTTTAGCGTGGAAGGGCATAGACCTGACACAAAGCGCTCCTGCAGGAACTCGAGTACTGTGTTCACAGAACAGTTAACTGGATCCCAATGATGTCGGTGACACCATAAGGAGAAAACTCTCCATTTAAGCGCATATAGTTTCCTAGTAGCTGGAGCTCTGGAGCTCTGGAGCTTAGGATGGTCTCAGCAGCCTCGGCTGAAAGACCACTCTCTATGAGTTGGGCCCCCCTAGAGGCCAAACCCACAGGTTCCAAATCTCTGGACGAGGGTGAAATATTGTGCCCCCGGCCTGAGACAGAAGGTCTCTCCTGATCAGGATCTCCAATGGAGGCCCGTCTAGAAGATGGATCAGGTCCGAAAACCAGATCCGACTTGGCCAGCGTGGTGCTACTAGCAGTAGGCATATTCCAAACCGACGGACCCGCTCCAGAACTCCTGGGAGCAGAGCAACAGGGGGAAAGGCGTACAGACGTAGCCTCGGCCACGTCTGCACCATAGCATCCAGCCCCAGAGGGGCTGGGTGTGTAAGGGAATACCAGAGAGGACAGTGTGTCGTGTTCTGAGACGCAAACAGATCCACTTCTGCTGGCCCATATGCCTCCCAGATTTTCTCCACCGCCTCGGGGTGGAGTATCCAGCTCCTCAGCTCCTGCCTCGACAGGATGTCTGCTCCTATATTCTGGTCCCCAGGAATATACACTGCCCTCAGGGAGAGTACCTTCCCCAGAGACCACAGGAGGATCTGGTGCGCCAATTTGCAAAGCGGACGCGACCCCAGACCCCCCTGACGGTTCAGATAAGAGACCACTGATGTGTTGTCTGTTCGAACGAGCACATGATGGCCTCTTAGGTCCGGAAGGAAATGTCTCAACGCATTGAAGACGGCCATCATCTCCAGGCAATTTATGTGCCACGAAAGATGATGGCTTTTCCACAGACCCTCAACCGAGCGGCCTTCCATTACCGCTCCCCAGCCGGTGAGGGAAGCATCTGTCGAGATAGTAGCTCGATGGCAAAGAGCTCCCAACACCGGACCCTGGGTTAAGAACCAGTGCTTCCTCCATATCTCTAAGGCCCGAAGGCATTGCCGCGTGACCTTGATCATACGGAGTGGGTTTCCCCTCGGGGAGAACCCTCTGGTACTGAGCCACCACTGTAAAGGCCTCATGTACAACAGGCCAAAAGGTATCACGTTGGACGCTGCTGCCAGTAGACCCAACAGTTTCTCGAACTGTTTTACAGTGCGTGACTGACCTAGCTTTAGCTCTTTGATGGCTACCAGGATAGCAGCTACACGAATGGGCGATAGGTTGGCCCTCATCGTCACTGAATCCCATACCACAACAAGGAAAGTGGTCCTCTGTACTGGAGAAAGTACACTTTTCTTGGTATTGAGCCTCAACCCCAACATCTGCATATGAGCGAGAACGACACCTCGGTGCCGAACCGCCAACTGCTCTGATTCCGCTAGAATCAGCCAGTCGTCGATATAATTCAGAATGCGTATGCCCTGACGCCTGATCTTTTTGAGGGGCTAAAGCTGCATCCATGCATTTCGTGAACGTGCGGGGTGACAAAGCTAGGCCGAAAGGAAGAACCCGATATTGGTATTCTTTGCCCCTGAAAGAAAACCTTAGGAACTTCCTGTGCTGAGGGAGGATGGAGATATGGAAGTATGCATCCTTTAGATCTATCGTGACAAACCAGTCCTCGGACCTGATTTGGGTCACGACCGATTTAACAGGCGAAGATCTAAAATGGGACGCAACCCTCCATCCTTTTTTGGAACAATGAAATAACGGCTGTAAAAACCCGACTCTCTGTCTGGTGAGTACACCTGTTCTATAGCTTCTTTTGCTAACAGGGCCTTTACTTCTTGCTCCATTACCAGAGCCTGCTCGGGATGCACCACTGTGGGCAGCACCCCGCTGTAATGAGGAGAACGAGAACCAAATTGGATTCTGTATCCTTTCTCTACAATCTGCAGGACCCACTGAGAAATATTCGGCAGAAGCTTCCACGCTGCCAGAAAATTTACTAAGGGAACCAGCCTCTCGAGGCTGGTCTCTGGTGTTACTGAGAGAGCCAAATCTGGAGCCTGAAACATAATGGCAGGAGCTACCTGACCTGACTGCTCTAAAGCCCCCCTCAGAGGGCGCGAAACCGATGCTGTGCCGCAGCATAGCATAAGCGACTCGCTGGAGGACCCGCTGCGCCCTGAAGCACCAGAGGTGGCAGGGTTGGCAGGAGGGTCTCGTGAGGACCCCGAAATGGAACGGGCACCGTGTAATGAGGTGTACACCGCTCCACTTCGGTCGGGGCTGTCCTCACAGGCCTGACGCCTAAACATCAGGACCTTTTTTTTTGAGCCGAAGCCTTCTTTGCCTGAAGAACGGCCCTCAGATCCGGCTTAGGCTTAGACGACTTCGGTTGAGAGGGTTGCGTCTGTCTCCAGTATCTACGTGGAGGAGCACGAGACGCAACACTCTCTTTTTGCTGCACACGATATGATGAGCTAGACGGCTGGGGCTGCTCACGCCCAGCAGCCCCGGGGGGCTGGACACAGCGAGGGATTAACTTTTTAAAAACATCAGACTGCTTTTTAGACTCCTGGAACCTTTCCACGGCCGCGTGAACTGCGTCCCCGAAGAGACCAGAGGGTTCAAGTGGAGCGTCTAATAAAAAAGTTCGATCTTTTTCTTTAATCTCAGAAAGATTCAACCAAAGGTGACTACCAAGGCTGCCATAGACCGCCCAACTGCTCTGGCGGTCTACTTAGTAGCCCTGAGAGCAAGATCAGTAGCCCGACGAAGTTCTCGAACATCGTCCTGACTAATTCCCTCGCTATTATCCAAATCCCCCAGCAGATCAGCTTGATAAGCCTGGAGCAGTGCCATAGTGTGCAAACATGCTCCGGCTTGACCTGCTGCCCAATAAGATTTGCCCACTAAATTAGATGTGGTTTTTAGCGGTCTAGTGGGCAAAACTGGGGCTTTCATGGCAGATGCAGGACCAGGCGCCAGATAACTGGCTAAATTTTGTTCAGCCTGGGGCATCGAACCATAACCGTACTCTCTTAACCCTCTAATTTTTTAATATATATTAGTCTGAGGGTTAAAGACACGAGATGAAAACGGTTTATTCCACGATTTAGACAACTCGTTATGTAAATCAGGAAAAAAAGGAAGCCCTCGTGGTGGAGACAATGTGGCTGAAGAGAGAAAGTGCTCATCTAGTTTGCTTTTGGGGCGAGCGCCCTGAATTTCAGATGGCCATTTAATATTTAATTTCTCTACAGCTCGTGACATGACATCCACCAGCTCATCATATGCCGGGGAAATAAATTGTGAATCCCTTTCCCCCCATGTGTGCATTTTCACTCTCCAAACTCATAACATCAACTTCCTCGGAAGAAGAGCATTGGAGAAAAGGAGGGCTCTCTCCCCGGGCGGAAGAAACCGCAAAGCGTGCTTCCGACACCGGGGGAGAGAGCTGGATCTCCCGGGTAAGGAAGGAGAAAAGGCCCTCGGACCTGTCTCCAACCCCTCCGAAAGATCCAATTGCGATCCCCAGGAATGCATTCTGATCCCTGAGGATCGCGAGCCTGTCCACTCTGTTTGTCGAAGAGTGACAGGCGGGATCGGAGCATGCGAAGCGGTAGCTTCTCACAGTGTTGGCACTCAGCCCCCTCGAAGGCTGAGACCGCATGCTCCACTCCCAAACAAATCACACAAAGCTCGTGTGTGTCCCCACCCGTTAAATAACGCGGGCAGGGAGGAACACACTGTTTGTAGATTTGTTTCGCCATAACGTTTCAACAATATTGCAACAGACAACAATAAATAGACAGAGACAGTTTGACACAGATCGCTTGCTGAGGCAACAGAAGCTAACTGGCGTTTCGCAGCGGAAGTGCTTTTAACATTTTCTGGTCATGACGTCACCCGCCCGTGACGCTCATTCTCGCTTTCCATTGGACTAGTTGGCATAGATGCTTCAGACGCAGTCACGCTGGAGGCGTTCCCATGGCGTCATCGACGCATCGCGAGTTCCCTTTTTCGATAAAGAGAACACAAAACTTTTGTATATGGCGACGCCCTGGCAAGATCCTTGATTAGTTTACTGGGTTTCGTTGCTAAACTAATGCCATGCTTTCTAATGATATCTCCTAGGGGTAGCATGTACAGAGTAAACACCAGTGGTCCCTGTACTGAGCCTTGTGGTACGCCATAATTAACTTCTGTATCAGTAAAACAGCATTTTTTCTAAATTATATCTAAAATAATTTAGATAAAATATATCTAAATTATGTCATATGCTCTCAATGACAAATGCCAAACAATTAGTTCATGGGTTCATGACATCAAGGCTAGATTATTGTAATGCTATTATGGGTGGTTGCCCTGCACGCTTAATAAACAAACTACAGCTGGTCCAAAACACAGCAGCTAGAGTTCTTACCAGAACCAGGAAGAATGACCATATTAGCCCGGTTCTGTCAACACTCCATTGGCTCCCTATTAAACATCGTATAAATGTAACATTTTTGCTGATTACTTACAAAGCACTAAATGGTTTGGCTCCCCAGTACTTGAGCAAGCTCTTGACTCATTATAGGCCTTCACGTCTATTGTGATCTCACAATTCCGGCCAGTTGATAATACCTAGAAAATCAAAATCGACAGCTGGCGGTAGATCCTTTTCCTATTTAGCACCTAAACTTTGGAACAGTCTTCCTAACATTGCCCGGGAATCAGACACACCCTGTCAGTTTAAATCTAGATTAAAAAAACATCTCTTAGACCTCGCATACTATATAACACTATACATTCCTATTATTCAAATCAGTTAAATGATTATTAGGCTGCATAAATTAGGTCAGCCGGAAACCGGGAACACATTCCTATAACACCTGATGTACTCGCTACATCATAAAAAGAATGGCATCTACGCTAATTTTAGTCTTTCTTTTTATTCCGAGGTTAACTGTAATCAGCCAGACCCCGGCCGGATCCAGATCAGATGGTGGACTACAACACATCCCTGAAGTGTCAGCAGAGCTTGTATCAACTTAGTCTCGCGTAGCCAGACCTTCAGACTGACGGCTGAAGGTCTGGAATTCATAGCAGCTTTCTTTGGCCAAGGCCCGCCCATAAGGCCGTTTGATCGACATGTCAAACAACCAATTACAGTTCGTTTCGTTCAGCGTCACGTTTCGGGGCGTGGAAATGTCCCCACAACAACAGACCAGCGTGCAACAAGTCAGTCAGCACAGAAAATCAAAGAAGGAGAAGAAAACAAGCAGTAAGTCATTGCTGATTACGTTTACTGATTACTACGTTTACTACGTTTAGCTGAACTTGATAAATGCTCATTGTCACTCATGTAAACACAACAGTTTTTCTTCCGCAATCACACGTCTGCGCTTTGTTTCCCGGCGGACCGAAAATAAACGCGACACTCGCGCCCCCCGGAAATCCGATATAATTCAACCAATCAGATGACGACTTCGACATTCCTGAAGTGTTTCCAGTTAAGTGGACCATATGCATCAGACGTTTAGCCAACGTTCCGTGGGCGTGACGTCTGAGGCTGAGACTAGTATCAACTAGACTCTCCCCTGTGAAGGCCTCATCGACACGACAGCCATCGACACTGATCCTCAACAAACTCGTCTCCATACGATCTTCAACCAGATGAACTGCATAATATAATGTTCTGATCCAATATGACTTCTGACCTGTAATGCTGCCTGAATCATAATCATACACTGTTAGTTCTTGCCAATGCCAGAGGAGAACTGGCCCCCCGTTTTTTTCTTTCCATTCTGTCACCTGATGGAGTTTTGGTTTCTTGCCACTGTTGCCTTTTTCACCTTTGTCGCCATTGGCTTTTGGCTTGCTTAGTTGGGGTCATTTAATTTTATATTCAACAATATTATTACAACATTATTTTCCTGCTATCTCTGTAAAGCTGCTTTGAAACAACCTGTATTGTAAAAAGTGCTATATAAATAAAGGTGATTTGACTTTCGCCCGGACAAACTCCCTTCCTATAAATGAGCCAGAATCAATCTGGAGTCACACCGGAGTCATAGTTGCGGAATGTTATAGGCGGGTGACGTCATCGACCACGAAACTATATAAGCACCCCAAAACACAAGCGCGTCAGCTTCTGATAAGACTGAAGCAAGTGCTCACAGGCATGCTGGGAGTATGGCACAGACACGCAGCGTCTCGGTCCCTTCAGGGAACTAGGGTTACATACGTAACCAGAGACGTTCCCTATCAGGGAACTCGAGCTGCGTGACAAAGCATTGGGAATGCTAATACCAACACCGCCATACGAGCAAGTGTCCGTCGTGTGAAGTCAGAGCGCACATTCGACGAAAGCACCTGCGCACCTGGAGTGGAGCTAAAGTCAAGATGATAAAACTTGACGAATGTGTGCAGTGAGGACCATCCTGCCGCATCACAAACGTCTTGGACAGATACTCCTAACAGAATAGCCTTGGAGGCAGCCATACTCCTGGTTGAATGAGCCCGGACAGCCAAAGGAGAAGGCTGACCGGAAGACTCATAGGCAAGTGAGATGGCCTCGACCACCCACTTGCTCAACCTCTGCTAAGATACTGGACAGCCCTTTTTAGGGGGTCCAAAGCAAATGAATAGTTGTTCACTCTTCCTCCACAGGGCAGTTCTGTGGACGTAAGCATCTAGAGCCCTAACAGGGCAGAACAGATTTAGTTTCTCTTGGTCCGACGTCAGAAATGGAGGAGGACAGAAAGCTTGCAGTACAATAGGCCTGACCACATTGGTCGGGACCTTGGGAACGTATCCCGGGCTAGGGAGGAGGAAAGCCTTCACCATGCCGGGAGCAAATTCCAAGCACGAGGGAGAAACCGACAGAGCTTGAATATCTCCTATTCTTTTTAATGAAGATATAGCCAGAAGAAAGATAGTTTTAAGAGTAAGGAATTTCTCTGACACTTCTTCAATGGGCTCGAACGGTGCTAGAGAGAGACCTTCTAGAACAACCGCCAGGTCCCAGGTCGGCACCCTTGTGCGAACTGCTGGCCTCAGCCTCAGAGTGCCACGAAGGAAACGGGTTACAAGTGGGTGTCTCCCGAGAGAGGCTCCACTCAAAGGGATCTGGTAAGCAGATAAGGCCGCCACATACACCTTCAGTGTGGAGTGGGATAACCCTGTGGAGAAACGCTCCTGAAGGAATTCCAGCACTGCACCTACCGGGCAGTTGACTGGGTCCAAACTGGTGTTCTCCACACCAAGAGGTGAACATTTTCCACCTCAAGGCATATCATTTCCTAGTGTCCGGAGCTCTGGAGTGGAGGATGGTCTCCACAACCTCAGTCGAGAGACCAGATTCTATGAGCTGGGCCCCCTCAGAGGCCAAGCCCACAACCTCCATAGATCTGGGCGGGGGTGAAGTATCGACCCACTCGCCTGAGAGAGAAGGTCCCTCCTGATCGGAATCTCCAGCGGAGAGCCGTCAAGGAGAGAAATTAGGTCCGCAAACCAAACTCGGGCCGGCCAGTACGGGGCTACCAACAGTAGACTGACCCTGTCCCGGCGAACCCTCTCCAGAACTCCTGGGAGCAGAGCAATCGGGGTAAATGCGTACAGGCATGACCTCGGCCACTCCTGTACCATCGCGTCCAACCCCAGCGGGGCTGGAGGACATAGGGAAAACCACAGATGACAGTGTGATGTTTCCCTGGATGCAAATAGGTCTACCTCGGCACGACTGAAATGTTTCCAAAGGAGTCTCCACTCCCCGGGCATCGGCCCCTGCCTCGACAGGATGTCTGCCCCCTGATTCAAATACCCCGGGATATACATCGCCCTCAATGAAAGAAGCTTCCCCTGGGACCATAGAAGGATCTGCCGAGCCAGCTTGTATAATGGGCGTGAACGCAGACCCCCCTGATGGTTTATTTAAGAGACCACCGATGTGTTGTCTGACCGGACCAGCACATGGTGACCTCTCAGGTCTGGGAGGAAGTGTCTCAGAGCCTGAAACACTGCCATCATTTCTAGACAATTTATGTGCCATTGAAGATGATGGTCCCGCCACAGACCCTGGGCAGAGCGACCACTCATGATCGCCCCCCAGCCTGTGAGAGAGGCGCCCGTCGTTAGCGTTACACGACGACATGGAGCCCCCAACACAGGTCCCAAGGACAGGAACCAAGATTCTTTCCACATAGCCAGGGCACGGAGACACCGTCGCGTGACCCTGATCTTGCGAAGCGAGTTTCCCCTCGGGGAGAACCCCTTGGCCCTAAACCACCACTGCAGTGGTCTCATGTACAGTAGGCCGCAAGGTATAACGTTGGACGCTGCTGCCATTAGACCCAGAATTCTCTGATATTCTTTTACAGTGAGTGACTGGCCTAGCTTTGCCTGTTTGATGGCTACGAGAATCGAAGCTATACGAGCAGGAGACAGACGTGCCTGCATCGTTGTCGAATCCCACACCACACCTAGAAAAGTGGTCCTCTGTAGTGGAGAAAGCACGCTCTTCTTGGTGTTGAGCCTCAACCCCAACTTTTTTATATGGGCGAGCACGACATCTCGATGCCGAATCGCCTGATGCTCGATTGAGCTAGGATCAACCAATCGTCGATATAATTTAAAATGTTGAAAGCTTGAAAGCGACTGAAGTGACGAGTCCCCAGTCTCTGCTGTATCAATACTTTCAACATCCAATTCCTCAGAACTGGATAGTTGAAATGTTGGTGCCTCAGCCTGGGGGGAAGAAACCGCAGCGCGTGCTTCCACACCCTGATCTGAGGCACTGGATCTACCAGGTAAGGGCTGAGATAGGGCAGAGTCCGTCTCAATCCCCGCTGATAGATCCATTTGCGAACCCCACGATCGAAGCCTCCGCTGTGCCTCGGCAGCAGTGGGACCCAAGCCGCGGGGAGCGTGCACCGAGCCACTCTTCTCAAAGAGGGCTCGGCAGGAGCGGAGCGTTTTCATTGACATACGCTCGCAATGCTCACAATCGGCTCCCTCGAGAGCCGACTGAGCATGCTGCACTCCCATACAAACAACACACAGATCGTGAGTATCCCCACCCGTAATATAACGTGGGCAGGGATGCACACACTTTCTGAACTGCTGTTCACTCGCCATATATATATATATATATATATATATATATATATATATATATATATATATATATATATATATATATATATATATATATATATATATAGATAGTGTCTCTTTATAGTTTTTTTATATGTGAAAAACTCCTGCCTTGCAATACTAAGGACAGATAAAAACACTTTTGGGACACAAGAAATTGAAAGATATTCACACACAGAGCGCTTGCTGAAGACTCAGAAGCTTGTGTTTTGGGGTGCTTATATAGTTTCCTGGTCGATGACGTCACCCACTTATGACGTTCCGTCTCGCCATTGGACTGTTTCCATACGTGCTTCATGACGTACTCATGCAGGGTCGTTCCCAATGCGTTGTCACGCAGCT
This sequence comes from Chrosomus eos, assembly GCA_036326025.1. NCBI lineage: Eukaryota > Metazoa > Chordata > Actinopteri > Cypriniformes > Leuciscidae > Chrosomus > Chrosomus eos. Next base: position 23,082,338 of record CM070840.1, read on the forward strand.
CGAGTTCCCTGATAGGGAACTGCTGTTATTTCTTCCTGATTTGTTTTATCTAGCTGCTGCACATTGGTAAAGGGCTGCCACCAGAGCTCATATTGTTGCTAGTACACTTTGCATTTATGATGCAAACTAGGGATGCACCGAAATGAAAATTCTTGTCCGAAACCGAAAAAGAGGAAATCAAGGCCGAAAACCGAAACACCGAAAGATATTATGCCAATTATTAGTACCATTGCATTTATGGATATGACTGTGTACTAACTTTACTAAAATCAAGGCATTGCAAATACATACATTAATATTAAAGTTTCAAATAATAAATCAATTACAAATTATGCAAATATATATTTAGCACATTGCAACAATGCACAGTATAACATAAAATTCAAACTAAAATGTTTAACTTGACCCCACTCATGTGTACATTAAATAATAATGTACAGGCCTACTGGCCTGCAGAAAAGGTTTTAAGATTAAATGTTCTCTCAAAGTGCATTTAGGTCAAGTGCACAATCCATTGTGCGGTTAGAGTGAGCATACTGGTAATGCTAACGTCTGAGCTCAATATGCAGGGTTTCCCATACGTTCATTTATTTGTGATGGCCCGCCACAATCAACGCTGACCACCACACGTTGATTTGCGTTTTATTTTTTTACTAAGCCTATTTAAAATCATATTTGATTGCAGAGCGCCGTAGTGCATTTGCGCATTACTACCTCTCGCTCGGCTCGTCCCTCTCTCTCTCTCTCCACTCACGCGTACCTCTCGCGCTCTCTCTCCCTCATGGAACACCGCTGCACAAATCTGTCCAACACAGCGCTGTCAATGTTGGAGACCCAGCTTTAAAAAAGTTATCAGCCAGCATGCATGGAGCCGGAGCCTAGCTAATAAGGAGAGCTACAGTAAGTTATTGTTAGAATACAGCTGGATTTCCGAGGTTAGCACGCTGTATAGCTGGTAGTTAATATCGATGCACGCGAGCATCGAAGGCGTTTTCCTTTTCTGTGTCGTGTTCCTCTCATATTCAGCGTAGCGATCGGAATGTTTGGATGATAAATTAAACCCGACGTGGAGAAAGTCTTTGCAGATGCACCCCCTCTTGAAATTTCGGCATTACATGTTTTGCAAACCGCTGTCGTGGGTCTTTCTCAGATATACTGAAATACGTCCACACCGCAGACATGTTGCTTCAGACAAGCGCGTGCAGGTCGCGGTTTCTGTTTGCGTCATCACATTTCGCCATATTATTTTGGTGATAAAAATTTTCGGTGGCCGAATATTCGGTGCATCCCTAATGCAAACCTAAATGTACAATGTGACAGAGACCTGCAGCAGGAGGGGGTGAAATAAACTCTTGTATTGACCAAGAAATATAATTACCCACACACTCCAGTCAAGAGCTTATGACATCACTGAAACTTCACCAAATGAATGCAACAGAAAATGTCCTCCCTCACAGGTATCTGTGTTTTTTGACTGCAGTTATCAAAGAGATTCATGGTCCGTCAGCGAATATACAATCAACACCAACAGCAGCACAAGATGTTCTCTAAAATCTCCCTGTGGTCCTGATGTTCTGAAGATCAAGACCTAATGATGACCTCAGGCCAGTTTCTTCAATAATTTGTGGTGCCCTTTTGATGATCATGTCAGTCGCATGCACAATACGACAACTAAACTAGAGATGCTTTTCCATGCCAAGCTTGTTCACACGATCTTTCCTCTTTTCTTTATCACAGTGAGCAGGCACGCCACATTCAAAGAAAGCAGAAAATTCTTTAATAGTCTTATTCCTCTCTTTAGCATGCATATTAAATATATCACGGCAGACACAGCCTCTGAGCAATCCAGTCTGTAAAACACTCTGTAAATATAACAAACAGATCACAGCTGTAGTTTTCACTCAGATATAAGTAACTGATTTCTAAAACACAGTCATTGCCCCACTCCATACTGTCTACATAAGCAGCTTCCTAAATGATTTTGAGCTCCAGAAGTGACTGGTCTGAAGCGATCTACATGAACAGAGGGTTGTTCTATAAAATACGCTAAGAAAAGTGGGGATTAAACTCCAACACCTGACTTGAATGAACCTAACAAATAAGTTGCGGCTAAAGAGGTTTCATAAAAGGAAATTGATGTTCACGCAATCCCAATAATTTGATCCAGGTTTATATAGTCTAGATAATTGCGTGTGCACACATTTCTGAATCAGCCCTAGAGGCCGATAGTGTATCAAATTGATCCACCATCAAACAACGTATATATTTGTGCTGTTTTATGCGTTTGAGACATGTTTTTTTATTTTTTTTATCAGTGCAAAACTTACATTTCACATATGCGTGTAACAGGTGCAATAATTCTGACTAAAATATACATTTTGCTTGGAAAATTAATCTGCGATATTTTATAACACCAGAAATATCTTATTATAATAATTTATCTTTAGGATGTTGGATAAGTTGCAGTGAACTTATAGCTCATTACACTCATATATTTTATATTTAATTTAAAAAATAAATAAATAACAGAAGTAGCCTAATTCAGGGAAGAATTTTTTAAGAAACCAAATACAATAAAGATACCAAAATATAGTTTTGGGTATAGGACCTATGCTACTTATACTAGTTATACTTATTTAGAATGCTGATAATTACAGCTTTTAATGCAATATTTTTTTGAGAAAGCAATAATCCCCAGTTTTAAATGATTGGTTAGATTTAGTTTCTTAAGTACACTATGGAAAGGATAACATGAAATTAAGAGCAAAATTATACATTTTGAAAAGATATGTGTGCCTCTAAAATCAAAGAATATTCCATAACATAAAGGAATACATATTAGCCTACATTAACAACATTTTTATATGTCCCTCCCTCCCTTTTAATCCCAGTTATTTGTTATTTAATTTATTTAATATTAAATATTTGATATTTAAATAATATTACTTATTATTTTATATATAATATAATATTACTTAAATTATCAACCTATTAGGGATGTCTTTATAATAGTTTGATATAAATATGTGAATGTTTAATTTGTATTAATATTTATTTACATATATTTTTGTGTATTTTTTCATATGCAAAAGTGTCTTATGTTATTGATCTAATTGTGTGTTTTTTTTAAGGGTATGTGTGTTGGTGGGTATTATCACAAAAGAAAAAAACAGTAGAAGAAAAAATAAGGAATATTTATTGGGGGAAAATATTATGTCTTTAAATAAACTGTCCATTGAATTGAAAGACATCATAAACAACACACACACACACACACACACACACACACACACACACACACACACACACACACACACACACGGTTGATTCTGTTTCATAAAGCAAACTTAAAATAGTTCAAACTTAGTTACTCTGGCATCTTATGCTGGGAAACTAACCTGGTCCAGGGCAGGCTAACTGTCAGGCTAAGCCTGAGTTGTTACACAGATCCTCTAACACTGACCAACTGGAACACGATTACTTGTGGCGATACAGCTGTGTCCCAAGACCACTACCTCCTAGCGGGGAAATCCAAGCCTCCCCTCCCGGGCGTGTAAGTTCTCGTCCACTCTTGTGGACAAGGCTTACTCAGCCTGTGAAGAAGCTGCTTCTGCCCTGCATGCCATGGCACTCCTGCAGGTCTACCAGGCCAAGGAGGTCAAGGAATTGCACGAGGGTAGTTCCGACCCAGGGGTTATCCAGGAACTGGGTGCAGCGACGGACTCAATTGCCTCAAGTTGCTCACAGTACACCTTGCGCTGGGCCGCCTCAAAGGGCCGCTACAGGGCAATAACTTCAAGGGGCAAGGGATTTCTTCGGAGCAGCACAGATAGATCTGTTTGGCTCTCCGGACTCGACCCATTGGCAGTTGTTTTACTCCCTGTCCGACGGAACCCTCGGCACAGATGCGCATGCACACAGCTGGCCCGGGGCCTGCTCAAGTATGCGTTTCCCCCAGTGAACCTTCTCACACAGACACTGTGCAAAGTCAGGGAGGACGAGGAGCAGGTCTTATTAGTTGTACCTTATTGGCCCAACCGTACCTGGTTCACAGAACTCATGCTCCTCGCGACAGCACCTCCTTGGCCCATTCCTCTGAGGAAGGACCTACTTTCTCAAAGATGGGGCACTCTATGGCACCCGCGTCCATACCTCTGGAAACTCCATGTCTGGTCCCTGGATGGGACACGGAGGTTCTAGGTGACCTACCCCAAACGGTGGTAGACACCATCACTTCTGCTAGAGCCCCTTCAATGCGGCGCCTCTATGCTCTGAAGTGGAACCTGTTCGTTGAATGGTGTTTTTCCCACCGTGAAGACCCTCAAATATTTCCGATCAGAGTTGTGCTTTCCTTCCTGCAAGATGGGTTGGAGCGAAGGCTGTCTCCCTCCACCCTCAAAGTGTATGTTGCCGCTATTGCCGCACATCATGATGCAGTTGAAGGTAAGTCGCTGGGAAAGCATGACCTGATGGTCAGGTTCCTGAGGGGAGCGAGGAGACTAAATCCGCCTCGACCCCCCTTTATACCCTCTTGGGACCTGTCTCTGGTTCTCAGCGCAGTTCTCTGCAGTCAGCTGAATTAAAGATCCTGTCACTAAAGACAGTGCTCCTGACTGCTCTGGCTTCCATCAAGAGGGTAGGGGACCAGCAAACATTTTCGGTTGACGAATTGTGCCTAGAATTTGTGCTGGCTAACTCTCACGTTGTCCTGAGACCCTGGCTTGGATATGTGCATACGGTTCCTACCACTTCCTTTAGGGACCAGATAGTGAACCTGCAAGCGCTGCCTTCGGAGGAGGCAGATCCAGCCCTGGCTTTTCTCTGTCCCGTCCGCTCGTTGCGTTTATACGTGGACAGAACGCAAAGCTTCAGGACCTCAGATCAACTCTTCGTCTGTTACGGAGGCCAGCAGAAGGGAAAGGATGGCCCACTGGATAGTGGATGCCATCGCCTTGGCTTATGAAACCCAAGGTTTGCCTTTGCCCGTTTGGGTTGCGAGCACACTCAACTTGAAATGTTGCTTCCTCCTGGGCGCTGGTTCAGATATATGTAGAGCTGCGGGCTGGGTGATACCAAGCACGTTCGCTAGATTTATAGCCTCCGTGTAGAGCCGGTATCTTCCCGTGTACTCGCCCCCAGTGGCCAGTAGCACGAGGGACCCGTTCTTAGTGTCGGCTTGCAACGTCACTCCCGCCGCCATGGGCCGGAAATGTGAGTCTATTGCTCCAGTAATGTTCCCCAGAAATGGCTAACCCTGTGAGTTCCTACGTCACCCCTGTGGCAGTCAGATGTTGCGGAGCGTCTGGCGCTAGGCCTACACTTGTATGCGTTGTAGAACCTTTGTTAGGCTGGGTGTCCATATGTAGCGGTCCCTGCGGCTACCCCATATGTGTATTCCTCTATGATCAGCTCCTCTGCAGACGAGCCGTGTCTTCCCTCGACAGAGCTTGCTGTCGTGTCTGCTGGTGTTCTCTCCCCCCTATAACTAGGCTATGTTGTACTACCCTGTTTGGCTAGTCTATATGTGTATCCGTCACAGTGCCTCCCTCCGGGATAAGATGTGGCTTCCGCAGCGTTCCTATCCCCAAGGGCACGCTTTCCTAGCATTATCCAACAAGTCACACTGAGTGGGTCTTGCGGGACAGCAGTGACTGACCTTCTCTGCTTAGAGCTCCTCCTTCTGCCCAACACTGCGGTCAGGCCAGGTGGCTCAAGCGGAGCACTGGAAGGGCCAGCAGCTGTGGCGTTTTGGTAGATATCCCCATTCGTCAGAATCATTTCTGTAGTGTAGTGAATCACTTCACTCACGTTGTAGCGATATGACGAAGGGGACCGTCTCGTTCCCCAAGGAGCGAACGGAGAGGTGAGTCCCCTCGCCACAGTTGCTGAGCTTCCACTGTACGGCCGAGTCACAGGTTCGGCTCCTCAGCAGAAAAACAAAGATGTGAACGCACCTTCTGAGTGTTTTATGCTCGCGACGCGACGCGACAGCTGGTGCAATTATCACATGCCAATATGCATTGGCTCATTTTATTTCACTCGAAGTAGATAGGCTCTCGTCAGAATCACTTCTGACTCACGTCTCCTTTCCCTCCTCGGGAAACGAGGGTTACCATACGTAACCGAGATGTTCGCCATTATGGATTTGAAATAAGATTGAAATAACTTTGAAAAGGAAAATAGAGTTAAGTGCAATGTGCAGCACAAATCTTTCATATAGGCAACATAAAATTATAATGAGGACACGACTGTAAAATAATATTTTTGCGGAAAGAGCGCATCCACGAGACACCATGGGCCCTATCTTGCACCCAGCGCACGATCTGAAACGCAAGTGTCAAAGCGCAAAGCGCAAGTAACTTTGTGGGCGGATCCCGGCGCTGTTGCTATTTTCCCGGCAGGATAAATGCCTCTTGCGCCTGGCGCAAATCTAAAAGAGGTTGGTCTGAAGTAGCTTCATTATTCATAGGTGTGGTTTGGGCGTAACGTGAAATAAACCAATCAGAGCGTCATCCAACATACCCTTTAAGAAAAGGTGCGCATGTTGCATGGCGGATTGTTATTATTATGGCGCATTTACCAGGCCCGCGCCAGGAGCGGTTCACAGCCGAGGAGACCGATGTTCTCGTCAGGGCCGTAAAAGAAAGAGAAGTGACATTGGGGGTGGGACAAACCCACCCAAATCAATATAAAAAAATATGAGAAAGCTCAACTTAACTGGTAAGTTAAAGAGTAAGTTTTTTAATGTACTTACATTATGGTAAAGGTGATTTTGCAGTCTTCAGTTTTTTTTTTCCCTGGTTCTTGATGGACAAACTAATTTGTCAGATGTCTTTATATACATATGTGTCTTGACACTATTGGGCAAACAGGTCTGATCCGTCATTACTACAATTTGCCTGAAAATTTTGGGTAAATGTGTAAACTAGATTTATGCCTATTTTTTCACATCTTCATGGACACCACAATGATTTCCCTCGTGTGGTAATATATTTCCCTGTTATAATGTATGATTTGCAAAAAAAAAACAAAAAAAAACTGCTGCATCTGTGTTGATGAGAGAATCAAAGTCTATGCGCGTTGTTCACCCGCTACATTATGGCCAAGCATGCGCGCTTAAAATAGCATAAAATAGCAATAGAACAACGCGCAACGCGCCAGTGACTTTAGACCAGGTTTTTTTTGGTCAGTGGCGGAATTGTTTTCTGGAAGTGCAAAATAGCACTAGGGAATGTTTGCGCCGAAACACGCCTCCTTTTTGCGCCGACCCGCCCAGGGAGCGCAAGTTCATTCCCTAGTTTACCGACGTGCATCTGTGGAGGGAAAAGTCCGCTTTGCGCGGGTGCAAAATAGGAATGATACTTGCGTCAGTGAACAAAGTCATTTGCGCCGGGTGCAAGATAGGGCCCCATGACTAGCACAGTCAAGTTCGCTTAATTGTGCATTCGCAGTCTATATATATATATATATATATATATATATATATATACACATAATGTATGATTAATCTCATATAGGATGCGTTATTTTGAGTTAATTAATGTAGCAGTAAAGCGTTTCATTGTACCAGTCTTTACTCTTTAGCTTCAGTGCGAGCAGCTCAAACCAATGCACAACATTAATAACTACTGGGACTGTCATAACAATTATGAGAACTCTATTGTAATAAAACCTTGTAAATCTTTGGGGTAGTTGCCGTGTTTCAATGTGTTGTTGTAGGATGAACGCATCCACAACACATTCTGACAAGCACGTCAAGTGCACTTGTGCATTCCCGTCATTTTGTACAGATATAAGTCGTAATATTAAGTTTATGTAATATAAATATCTGATTAATCTCATATAGGATTATGTTTCGTTGAGGAAAATAATCATCTTTCTTGAGCACGTGTGCTCAAACAGTAATGCAAAACATTAAAAACTATGATTGGGGCTGTCATATACATAACATTATAATTGTATACAGTATTGTACTTTGGGTTTAGTTGCTGTGTTTCAAGCATGTTGGTAGGGGAATAAATCATCCATAACTGGAGTTACAGCCTACATTCTTCTTACTAAGCATTTAGTTCAAGTTCATATGTGTGTGATTTTGTTGAAACATAAGTTGTAATATTATGTTTATTTTGTAAAATATCTGATTTATCTTATATAGGATGCATTCCGCTGAGTTAATTAACCTTCTAGCAAAGCGCTTCAGTTTACAAGAGTTCATTCAGCTCTTCAGTTATTTGTAACAAAGAGGTTTACTATTACTGTAAAAATGTCAAATACATTGATGCATTATTATTAATAACTAGCATTTTTACAGTTCTCATATTATTTTTCGTATTTTATTATTATTTTGATTCTTTATATGTAGCCTAAATAATGTTGTGTTTTTGGTAACACTTTACAATGATGACATGTGTTCATGTTAGTTCACAACATTAACTAATGCTAACAGGTACAACTTATGATCTTAAAAATGTCTTAGAAAATGGTGAGATTAACATTTAACAAGATTAATAAATCCTGTTGAAGAATTTTTAATTTATTGTTAGTTCATGTAAACTAATTCTGACAAATGAAATGTTATTGTGAACTGTTAAAGGGGTGGTTAGGTATGATTTCACTTTCTAACTTTAGTTAGTGTGAAATGTTGCTGTTTGAGCATAAACAACATCTGCAAAGTTACAATGCTCAAAGTTCAAAGCAAAGGAAGATATTTGCTTTTAAAGAAAAGGACTACAACAAACAGCTGATAGGGACTACATGACATTCCTCCCGGGTTAGTGACATCACCAACCCTAAAATGTACATAAACCCCACCCCCAGGGAACACGCAGTCCATGTTGAGAAGAGGAAAAGTTGTTGTATAAGAGTACATTTGTGAGTCAGACCAAATTTTAGCATCCATATTTTCACATGCAATAAAAAGTCATGTGTGTATCTCACAACAGTTCTTATACAAGCGATTTATAGATTACCATGACAGAATATCCTAATTGAAGATAGTTAACTCCACATAGGGAACATAAATTCATCAACTAACCATTCAGAGACGTCCTGTTGCATTCTACATGTTGTCACTTCTTCTTGAGTTCCTCCGTCTTTGTCTGACTCCGTTTTAGCATTAAATGCAGAACAGTTTCCGTAATTTTAGTGTGTCTGCGTGAGGTGATGGCAGCTGCTAACACACACAAGCTCTTGAAACCCCGCCCTCTGCAGCAGGTCATTTGCATTTAAAGGGCCAGGCACAAAACGGTGCGTTTTTGAAAACCCTCAAAAAGTGACAAGGAATCTTACACTGGTTCAAACTAGGCTACTGTATTGTATATGTTTGATTTATGTTGACGTTTTTGGGAAATGGATGGACATGGTGTCCCAACCTCCACATGGCAAGCCTTTTGTTTTTGTAATCAGGCTCTCAAAGTATATACAAATTTGGATTTAGATTTATCGGCCTATATTTCAGTTATCGGCTTTCAAATATAAATAATTATCGGTTAGCGGTATCGGCCAAAATTTCTCTACGAAAAAGCATTCCAGAGGAGGTCATTTCCATTGAGGAGCGCTTTACAATTCTCCTCTATGATCACACCAGCAGCCAACTCAACATCGATCATGCTCATCTTGAGTTGTTCACAAAGAAAAGAAGAGGGATGAAGCAAATCCCTCCAACTAAGAATGCACTGGTGCAGCACCTCAAAAGCAATTGGAGGCCATTGTGGTCCACTCTTCTACAGGCAAGCCAGTCCATCCTTATACTCTTAAGTTGTGGCTGCAAGAAAGGCTGCTTAATGTGCACAGCTCAGTGACAATGTGGAAGAGACTGTGAAGGAGACAGCGAAGACAACAACAAAACAATCAAACAAATATTTTTCTGAAATAGATTTTTTGAAAGTGAATATTTGTGTTTTAATTATTATTTTTTATGATACGTTGCTAAGGTCACATTAAATATTCTACTCTTTACAGTTCCTGTATTGTCAGGGTTAATGAACAAAAGGATTACGCTTTTTAAACTACACAACATACATGCAACTGACATGATATTATAAAGTTTTGCCTAGGTTCTCAGATACTGTGATTTCCTTTTCCCATCACTGAATTCACCATTAACTATTCACCTGAACAGTTTATGATGTTGTATATGATATTATCATAATTCTTTGCCATCAAAACATAGGGGTAAACATAACATTTTCTGTTTTATGTCTGATTCAGGATATATGATACTAAAAACATAATTTGGATATGTCTGAAAGGTAAAAGTTATTTTAAAGTAAAAGGCATTTTTGCAATGGCTCCATTTCTGAAATATTCAGGGCCCCAAACTGTACAAGTGTGCCAATTTCCATGCTTTTATGAAAAAAGTGAACATATCACACAATTTTGCACATGCAGTATCACCTGGACTAGAATCTTTTCACAATAGTATGTATTGTAGATGGTGGACATAAATTCTTTTTTTGCAAAAACTGATAAGCTCTTGTAAACACACAATCACAACACCCTCACCCATTGCCAGTTCACCTGCTAATTGTAGACTGTTTAAAAAAATAAAAAACGTTTAACTTGGATATTAAATGATCTTTTCACTTATATTTTCCCTGTCTCAACTTTTTTTGGAGTGTGTTACAGCCATCAAAATCAAAATGTGTTTATATTTACAAAAAAACAATTATGTTGTTCAGTGAAAACATTAGACATATTTTCTTTGTACTAAGTTTCAAAAAAAAAAAAAGTTTGGAAATTTTTGTAGATTCATTGAGCAGGTCACAATGCATTCTAAATATGCCCTAACCACAGATAATACCAATTTGCAATTTGGCCAATTAGATTTTGGCCAAATTGAGGTACATTAGAAGGCATCATAATTTCCGCTCTTGCTTTTTGGAACAGCTTTTGTGCAGAGAAACATGATGGTATTATAGAGTAATTTGTATTTTTTCTGTTTAAAACTTTCTGTTTTACTTTTAATTTCTCTATTTGTTTTTTTCATTGTGTAGTTTTCTAGTTTGTTTATGTATGTTTGTTGTTGTTGTTGTTAGTTTTAGTATTTCTGGTCTGCCAACTTAATTTAACTGGCATAAATATATATTTTTATATAGGTGTCAAATATATCATCACATTCTAAAGTTATATATCTAAAGGCAATTTCATGTTTAATGCAGATGGATTATAAAGGTGTCAAGTTTGATAATATACTGTGCATCAAAAACTAAAATCAAAGTGTAGTTGTATTTTACTATAGTTTCACCTTTTTTGTATTTTAGTTTAGTTTCACTTTTTTCAGTTGTTTTCAGTTTTTGGTTAAAAAAAAATCTAAGGCTTGCTAACCAATTGTTTTGTGTCAGGGCTGATACATTTATTCCCCATGATGGCCCTTGCTTACATCAGAACTTGAACTGACATATTTGAAATGCATACAAATATGAGATTTGATATTTCAATGCAGTGTAATGCTGCAGCTTTCACGTTTGAGTAATCTAGACATGAATAATAAATTAGCCTTCAGGTTTATGTATTTTTCCCTGATATGAGCTGTGTTATTTATAGCTTCATCTTTATTACAAGCTTAAAAATATGATAAAATATTGTGACATTTTGATGGTGGAAGGGGCTGGTGCAGGCCAAACATACATTTGTTTAATCAATCACTGAAATTCAGCATCAGGCTATACCTCCTACAGCGCCGCTGCACACGCACCCACACCAAGCTCGTCCTGCCAGACTCTGAAACATTGTTTGATTATCTTTGCATTCATTTGCACCAATGTTTAATGGAGGATTATTGCAGGGAGAGGTGGTTTTATTTTGCCGTATTTTTTTGTTTGAGTGACCTTGAATGCACGGGCCAAAGGCACTGAAATAAACAAAAAAATGGAGGAGAAAATCAATTAAACACTTTATAGTTGAAACAGAGAAAAAAATGGCTAATTGAACAGCTGCAGTCTGATGAAATGCCACTCCATATGCCAAAGTAAAAAAAAAAAAAAAGAAGCTATTTCTGTGCATCTTACAGAAGAAGAGAGTGCGAAAAGCTATCATTTAATCAACTAACATTGATATTACTTCTGGCAATTAGAGGCATGCTGATAATGATATGAGTTTTCAGCTGTAAATAATTATGCTGCCTCCAGGCCATGCTTTTCTTCCTCACTGTATCTATAAACAATAATCAAACCACCAGGCGAAAGTTGAGGGCTTTTGTTTGTTGCCGTGCTGCAGTTTGGGGAAAAACATCAGTGCAGCCCCCTGGTGTTGCCCTTGGCGGCTCTGACCTTCAGGAACCCGGTTCTGGCAGCATGGGGAGCTAATGTATCAGCCTATCGATCCCTACACTTCCACTTCAAACGGACTGTGTGCGTGCACGCTTATTTAGCCCGAGAGCAGGGTGGGACACGAAACGCTCCTGTGGCCTAATACTGCGAGAGACAAGCAGACGGACCGAAGACTGCACTTTCACTGGTGCGATCTGAAATTTAATAATGAGAGAGATACATGCGGACCTCACGCAGCTCTGTTTTAATTGTTTAGCGGATACAGTCTCAAACCTATTGGTGTCACAGTCAGCATTTGTGTTTGGCTAATTATGGCACATGCATTAGTGGTTAGTGTCTGTCTCACATTTTTTCATTTGTTACATCAGACAATTAAGAACCAACAGAATCAATTAAATCAACATATAGTATCATAAGAAAACACACATAGGGCCTAGTTGTTGAACTTTTTACTCTATTGTGAATATACCTCAGTGTAGACAGCTTTCTGAAAACCAATTTAAATAAGCACACACACACACGTTGGGCTTTCATGTTTTATAGGGACAGTCCATAGACATAATGATTTTATATTGTACAAACTGTGTATTATATATCTTATCCCTACCCCTAAACCTACCCATCACAGAAAACATTCTGTATTTTTACATTTCAAAAAACATAATTTAATATGATTCATCATCTTATTTCCCCATATAAACCAAAACATGTTGTCCCAACAACGTAAGAAATAGCTGAACCACATACAAACACAGACACACATATTTAGAATAAAACGTTCCATGAAAAAGCCTACAATTATATAGTTCCCTTTCCAATGGAACTCAACCGCACGTCATGGTTTGATGCTATAGAAACCCTCCATGTTAGCTGGTGTCTGAAACATGCTTACACGCGCCAAATGATGATTGGCTGAGCGTGATGACATAACGACGTAGCATATGATGTCACTAAATAGATGCTACACAGAATGTCACCAGCATTATTGTTTTCAGAAGCTGCATGTGAGTGTGTGATTGCTGCTTTGGGTGGGGGTTTGACAAAGATAAGAGTTATGTGTGCCGCTGTGTCAGCGATACATTATGGGCGATGACTCACACAACATGCGTAATTCTGTATGGGTGAGGAGCATAGAAGGTCACTTTTTTTGGGGGGGGGGGGGGGGGGTGACTGCGCTTATTGTGACAAGTTTAATTACTGCAAGCTCTGTTCCCGCTTTGCTCTATTTGACTGACCTGTGGCTGTGGTCTCGTGGCCACTAAGGCGGCTCTGCAACTTCAGTCATGTGGTTAGCAGGTAGAGTTGACAGACGAGGAGCGAGAGACGGGCACTTGAGCCCATTCCACTGACACTGTTCTGGATCTTAAAGCTTGAGTTATGCTCAAGGAACTCATGCTGTCTGTATTTGATTCTGAGGAGTTAGATGCAAAAAGACAGATGGGTGCATCAGCAGATCAGCCCTCTCAGTCAGTCGCATTTGAGGAGCTGCTCAATGTTATGACTCATGCTGTGGCCAAGCTCAATCTAAAGTGGCCTGACAAAAATAACGCTATGCAACATCTGGCCGAGATCAACCTCCCCGCCGCCATCTCCCATTCTTCAAGGTCTTGGAAGTATCCATACTCGGCACGTGTGCATACACAGGACACCTCAACATACTCCAAGGTAGTTGGTATGCAAGAGCACATGTATATGGTAGTGCCAAGGGTGGAAGAGACACTTGTGGACTTTCTAGAATTGAAACACTTCCTTCCACTCCTGAGAGGCTAACATGTTGGTCCAAATGGACTACACATCTGTAGTATCCTATATAAAATCACCAATTGTCCTTTTAGCCAGAGCAACAGAGGGAGCTCGCAAACAGAAAACAAGAGTTATTAGTTATACAAGTTAACCAGAGTGCTTGTAATTTATGACACATACGGATGCATTAGTCTAGTATCAACAAAGGCACAGGGAAGAAACGGATGAAACACGTGTAGGATCTGAGACCAGATCGGACAGAGATGATTCGTTCAAACTAGGGGTGTCACGATTCTCCAAATCCTCGATTCGATTACATTTTCGATTCTAAGGTCACGGTTCGATTCGATTCTCGATTTTTACATGTATTTTTTTTAAGCACAGTTTGCGATGCCATTTTTAGACTAGACTTTTATGTAATATAATATATGACCTTTGTTCGCAATGTGCCACACTACATTGTCAAATTTAAAACATTTATTAACAAAATAATGTTACAATAACTTATATCTTCAGTCAATTAGAAACTTAAGCAAAATAACCTGCCATGTATTTTCTCTTTTGTAACTGCAGTCTTATTCACAGAAGATGACATTCAAGTTCACAACAAAACAAACACGGTTTAACAGATACGTCTATGTTTTCCTTGCTTTACCTCGGTCTTAAAGTACAAACATGACTGACTGTGAAAAATATTAGTATTTAATGTAGAATTTAATTAAATGCATTTATGATGAAATTACAACATTTTCATGTCATGTTCATTTTTGACCACGAACTGCACTTTAACTCGTGCAGCACAGCAAAAATAGACTCGGTGCGGAAATGAACGACACTTGTCTCATTCGTGGAGGTGGAGAATCAAGTTATTTGTGACATGCTAGATTTATTGTATAAAGATTTATACTGTTCTGAGTCTGCTGTTTTTGTCAATTTAAAGTTTTAATTTAAAAAGTGGAAGAATATGGTACACGCACTGACGCACATACAGTAGCAGAGCTTGCAAACTGTGGCTTTTTTGAAGCGCGAACTTTGAACGCGAATGTGAACGTTGTCAATATAACTCACTGGAAATCAGAAATACTCCCACTGTCCCACACCGGCGACTTCAGTGAAAGAGGAGGTCAGAAGTCCTGTCGATGGGTCTCCTGCATATGCAGTAGCCATGCTATCTTTTGACTGGCTGTAACTGAGGTAGAGGACTCGCAGCACTTCAACGCTGTTTTTTTCCGCTTTGCATATAGCGACTGGACGTGACATGGGGGCGTGGCAGTATCGACGATTCCATTTTTGAATTCGATTATCGAGATTGTAACTTAATTTCGATCGATTTCGATTTAAAATCGAAATCGTGACACCCCTAGTTCAAACAGAAAAAAAACACACAAAAACCCAACTCAAGACTCCTGACTCTAAATCAGACGATCTGCCATTTGAGACTCCATTCAGTCTGAGATAACTAACGAACCCCCCAGCTAATTACTTTATGACAATGCAAGCTTGTAAAGATGAGCCTAGCTAAAGGAAGAACGTGTCAACAGTTGACCCAAGACTAATGGTCAAAAGTACCAGACAACTGGCACAAGGAAAAGCACAAAGATAACACTAGAAGTTGTTTGATCACACAACAAAATATCCAAAACAGACCTTCCTCTTCTTAAGACCTCAGTTTGATCTGAGCTAGTGATGAGTTTTTCTTGAATGATTAGTTGATTTTGAACAAATCTTTACTGACAGGAAGAACTTGAGACTCGCGAAAGATGAACTGATCATTTCTTTCGTGATTTCATGTACCTTATGCGATGTTGCGTCAAGACAAAATGAACGAATCACTCTCTGAGACAACTCGGTAGTTGTCCGAGTCTTTCGTTCTTCCTGTCAGTCCCATTGAGACTATGCTGTCAGTACCGGAAAGAGAAATGATTAGTCAGTCTGGTTCGGGACGGGTCCGAGTCTTTCATTCTTCTTGTCAGTCCCATAGAGACTATGCTGTCAGTACCGGAAAGAGAAATGATTAGTTAGTCTGGTTCGGGTTCGGGATGATTCCGAGTCTTTCGTTCTTCCTGTCAGTCCCATAGAGACTATGCTGTCAGTACCGGAAACAGAAATGATTAGTTCGTCTGGTTCGGGTTCGGGACGGGTTCAAGTCTTTCGTTCTTCCTGTCAGTCCCATAGAGACTATGCTGTCAGTACCGGAATGAGAAATGTTTAGTTCATCTCTTTGGTTGAACTAACAGAATGCAATAGCTTGAACTTTTCAATTCCCAAGACCCAACAAACCAATTAACATTTCGGTTTCTTATAATTTGGATTTGGCTGCATTACCCTATAGTTTATTTGTATTTATTTATTTATTTCAAATGCATTCAACATTTTCATAAGTAGGCTACTAGATTTGTGGGTGATTTAACATGACATTTAAATTATATTCTGCTGAAATGAACGAAATGACTTGAAAAAAAGATTTGTTCATTTTGCTGAACGAGACTCAAAGATCCGAGTCAGTAAAATGATCCGAACTTCCCACCACTAATCTGAGCTATGAAACGAAGGGCTGGAATCTCTTAAAACTACAGAGACTGAGACTTTACATCAAAATACATAATATTCTAAATACATAAGACCCAAAACAAGGCTTGAAGGACTTATAATCAAACATCATTCAACTGCATGATTCTTTACCATGTCTACAACTTATATAGGTATGTGACTATTATGCTTAGAGCACACACGATTCATGCAATTATTATAACTATTGAATGTGTGTGTGTGTGTGTGTGTGTGTGTGTGTGTGTGTGTGTGTGTGTGTGTGTGTGTGTGTGTGTGTGTGTGTGTGAGTGTGTGAGAGAGAGTCTCTTCATAATTCAGAAGATGACTTGAATGATATCTGTTTAACATTGTATTATAATAGAAATAATGTCTAAACTGTACTCTCTGCTTAGAGCGGGAAGTAAAGAGACCACAGGTAACGTGTCATTTATGGTGAGGAGGAGAAAAAGCCAATTATGAACTAAAAACAGAGACGAATTGGTCAGAAATTCCTTGAGAGGCTGGACAAACTCCTCAGGTTAAAATCTCAGGACATGAACAAAGCATCAAACGAGTAGACAAGCAGACAAACACTGCAGATCAAGATTAGAAGAACATGGGTTAACAGTTCACTTCATTAAAGCCATCTAACTAGTCTCATCTCACTTTTCTTTCTCTCACTTAAATTATTTTCTTTTCCGTTGAGAGTCTCGGATTTGAGTTAAGTTTTGCTGCAAAGTTTCGGTCAACGATTCAACAGCAAAGCCCGCTTACAACGTCATAATTTATTCACGAGATTTTCCATCCATCCGCCAACACAACACACATGATTGGCCACCCAAGACGTCAGTCAAAGACAAGATGAGACTGCCAGCCAACCAACGAACAGGGGAAACCACGCAGAAAACCATGCCTTGCAAAATTCCCAAATGAATGCAAGGAAAACAAACGCAAGTAGCCTGCAGACTCTTATCTGAACTGGGGTATTGATATAAAATGTAAAACCAACCCTAAGAAACGATGAAAGTGCATATATTGCTAGAAACTTGGGATTTCATTTTCTCACTCTTAAAACTCATTCTTTCCTTACTTTCTTTATTTATGCCATTTGTATGAATGTGTGTGTGTTTGATATTAGTTTTGTTAGAATAATCAAAGTCTCCTTTGTATTTAAAGAGAAGTGTATTTGTGTTATGTGCTGACAAATTTAATGTCTTAAACTGCTGATCTATGTTACCGTGCTAATAAATAGTGTTTTCACTATAGTTTAGATATTAATATCCGCTGCAGAGCTGATAGTTACAGCACATCATCATTTGTCTACGTTCTTCAAGTAGTCTCTGTTTTTTTTACATAAACCTGTGTATTTATTTTCACACTGGTTTGCGTCACATACTTGTGAACCATATGAGGCCGAACATACTTCGGCCTCATATGGTTTGCAGAATCTATAGGTCGACCGAATTATCATTTTTCCAGATTGATTGGTTTAGCCAATTAATCTGCACCAATAAGCTATTGCTGGCACAGTCGGTTATCTGCAAAAAATCCATAACGATATTCCGAGTTGCGTCTGTTAGCACCTGAGAAGGGTACGTTGTCATTACACAGTATGAGAGTGATGAGAAGGGACCGCTGTCATTATACAGTATGAGAGTGACCTATAGGCGAAATAAAAACTCTGTTATGTGACTGTGGTACTTAGTCTGTTAGTCTGTCAATAATATCCTATTTTTCAACCCTATTAGAAGAAAATAAACAAAACCCTAGGTATTTATTTGAAACAGTTGCTAAATTAACAAAAAATAAAGCTTCAACCCCAGACGTTTCCAAGCAGCAGAGCAGTAATGACTTTATTAACTACTTTACTTGCAAGATTGATAATATCAGGGAGAAAATTATAACTACAGTATCCAACAGTCTACTACAGTATCACATCAGGCAGTTCATTGTAGTCTCATTGAGGAAAAATTCGAATCATTCATTGCTATAGGAGAGGAAGAATTTTCTAAACTTGTTAAATCATCTAAACATGCAAGTTAGACCATATACTGACTAAGCTATTGAAAGATATGCTTCCAGAGGTCATGGATCCTCATCTCATTAGGATACATACCAAAACTTTTAAGCTGGCTATGATTAAACCGCTTCTTAAAAAAACACAACTTGGTCCTACAGAATTAGTCAATTATAGAATTATCTCGAATCTACCTTTTCTGTCAAATATACTAGAAAAAGCAGCATCCTCACAACTATGTTCCTTTCTAGAAATAAATGGTATCTGCAAGGATTTTCAGTCCGTAAAGGATTTAGACCGTACCATAGCACTGAGACCGCTTTCAATAGAGTCACAAAGGATTTGCTCTTATCAGCTGATCATGTTTATATCTCTCTATTAGTGCTACTCGATCTTAGTGCTGTATTTGATACTATTGACCGCAACTTTATTTTTTTATAATTACTTTATAATTAGACTCGAAAAAATATTTGGCATTAGCGGAATTGCATTAGCATGGTTTAAATCATACTTATCTGATCGTTATCAGTTTGTAGCAGTAAATGAAGAGATGTTTTATCGATCAAAAGTTAAGTATGGCGTACCACAAGGCTCAGTACTAGGACCGCTGCTGTTCACTCTGTACATGCTACCCTTGGGAGATATCATTAGGAAGCATGGCATTAGTTTTCACTGATATGCTGACGATACTCAGCTCTATATTTCTTCACGCACTGACGAAACTTACCAATTCACAAAATTAATGGAATGCATAGCTGACATAAAAAACTGAACACCTAGTAATTTCCTACTACTTAATTCTGAAAAAACAGAGATTCTAATTATTGGACAAAAAACTTCCTCACATAATAACCTAGAATACTGTCAAACACTTGATGGCTGCACTGTCAAGTCTTCGTCGTCGGTTAGGAACCTGGGTGTGCTCTTTAATCCTCTGGGGTACTTCGGTCATTTCTGACCGGAATTTTTTTAATAAAAAATGTTTAAAAATTGTAGCTTCATCGGAATGGTACGGAACTTGGTGACTTTTATCGTACTTGGTATATGAACACACACAAAAAATGGGGACATGATTTGAAAAGTCTAAGTGGTCGTATAAAAAATAATCAAACTCAGGACCTTCGGGTCAAAAATGACCGCCATAGGAAATGAATGGGAAATTGGCAAAAATATGAAAATACAGAGTTTTTTTTGTGCGTACAATCTACAAATCAGCCACGATCCAGAAAAAAGCACACAACAGTGAAGGGGTGAATCTCTAAAACATCAAGAGTGCAAAACAGACAAACACATTCTCACACACACATACTTGTACACACAAAAACACACGCACACATAAATGGACGTGTGTCATTGCAAAAGCTAATTTTGGGAAATGTGTGAAATAAAAGCAATTATCATCAATGTAAGGAATAAAAAGCGCACAGCAATGAAAGCATGAGACTGTAAGCCATCAAGGTTGCAAAATAGACACACACACACATACACACACAGGGAAATATGAGACTGTAACAGAGAAATGTGATGTGAAATAAAATGCAGTTAGAGTTAGTAACAAATACAGTGTTGTATGTTAATATGTAAATATATAGAGAAATAAAAAAAGTGTTTTAAATATCATCCTAACTATATTTACATATTATTTGCATATTATTTACATATTCAATGAACAGTAACTCTTATTCAAAAGGCAACCGCAAATATGAACAAAAAACTAAAATAATAGCAAAAGTATAATAATTGTCAAACAGTAAATGGAAAATAGAGAAATAAAAAGTGTTTTAAATATCATCCACTCTCATTCTGTCCACATCATTTACTGTTTGATAATTATTATACTTTTGCTGTTATTTTATTTTTTTGTTCATAATTGCTGTTGCCAATTTTGAATAAGATTTACTGTTCATTGAATTGTACAAAAAATAATTTTAAACCAACCAAACACACAAAAACTTGACAAAAATAGTCTTTGAGAATCTCATATTATATATTAAAATCCACAACCTGAAAAAATAGGCAAATATATTCAAAACAACTAGAATTCACAAGCCTTTCTACAGAGAGCTGTAAATCC
The DNA here is from genome assembly GCA_036326025.1 of Chrosomus eos. Classification (NCBI taxonomy): domain Eukaryota; kingdom Metazoa; phylum Chordata; class Actinopteri; order Cypriniformes; family Leuciscidae; genus Chrosomus; species Chrosomus eos. Next base: position 23,102,970 of record CM070840.1, read on the forward strand.
ATCTAGCGGTTACAATATGATATTGCATAATAATTATGCTCACTACTTCCAACAGATGGCACCAATCTGCTTTCAACATTTTTTTCTATAGGCCTAGTCGCTACTTTAATCTGAAATACAGCATTAATTAAAAAATAATAATAAAAAAATAATAATAAAAAAAAAAATTTTACGATCAATTTTACCCCATTAAATAGAATAGAAAATTTATATTATATATATATATATATATATATATATATATATATATATATATATATATATATATATATATATATATATTATAAATTTTCTATTCTATTTAATGGGGTAAAATTGATCGTAATTATTGCATAAATCATAATTATTATCATAGAATTCTCTCAAAAGACCAAAGAAAAAAAGAAAAAATATTATTGAACAAAAATACATTTCATTGATTTTACTAAAAAAAAAAAAAAAAAAAAAGGTTTCAGGGGTCCGGTCACTTATGAACGTTAAAGTCCATTGTGTGACTGGTAAATGAAATACCCCAGAGGGTTAATAACAGTCTTTCAATTGAAAGTCAAGTGTCTTATATCAGTAAAAACTAATTTTTCCATCTTAAAAATATATCTAAATTACGTCATATGCTTTCAATCACAAATGCAGAACAATTAATTCATGCGTTCATGACATCAAGGCTAGGATTATTGTAATGGTATTATAGGTGATTGCCCTGCACGTTTAATAAACAAACTACAGCTGGTCTTACTGGTCTTGCTGATTACTTACAAAGCACAAAATGGTTTAGATTCCCAGTACTTGAGCGAGCTCTCAAAATCGGAGTCTCAAAATTCTGGCCAGTTGTAATATCTAGAATATCAAAATCTACTGCTAGCGGTAGATCCTTTTCCTATTTAGCACCACAATTTTGGAACAGTCTTCCTAACATTGTCCGGGAAGCAGACACACTCTGTCAGTTTAAATCTAGACTAAAAATCTTTAAATCTCTCTCTGTTTATCCAGAGGTTTATCGCAGTCCGCCAGTTCCAGGCCGTATACAGATCTGATGAAGGACCTGCATCTGGACACGATGACAACGTAGTCCTGAAGTGTCAACTAGTCTCTCCCCTGTGAAGAACTCCTTCCCTTCCCTTTACCTCTGTACCGATAAAATGTTGTCAAAAAAATTCCAGTTTGGCTACGCGGAAGCAATAAATAATTCTGTCTTATACATTTTTAAAGGGGTCATATAATGGTACATGCACTTTTACAAGTTGATTGTAATGAAATGTGTGTTGACAGAGCCTTTACACAACCATCATATAATGATAAAAATCCATCCAGTGATTTTGTTTTAAATCTCCTTATATGTTTTCCCCTGCCTCAAATTGAGCCGTTCGATTTTGTGACGTCACACGCTCGGATGCCCCTCCCACGATTGTTGATTGACAGCAGCGTTTCAACACAGACCCGCCCTCGCTCGTGAGTGAGCTGTCAATCATAGTGCGTGCGGAACGGTGTTGTGCCGAAATGTACACTGGAGCACTGTCACTGAGCAGAATGGAGTCTAAGCGATTATGGTGTTCTGTTTTTGGGTGCAATAAGGAACACAACAGTCATTTTAATGTTCCTAAATCCGAACCGCTGAAGACGCACTGGCTGAGTTTGTTTTCGAAGGGAATATTCCCCACGACGATCAACGTCAATGCTTTCATGTTTGTGCGAATCATTTCACACCAGACTGCTTTCGATGATGTATAAAGCTGGTTCTCTTACGAGAGTATCTCTCGTACTGCGTAATATCTTACGCTATGGGGAAACACTCTTTCCTCGAGATATTGAAGCCAAAAATTATCCTTAATTTTTAATCATGCAAAACGCTTTTGCAGCAGCAAGCAGACAAGGGCGAGACAGCTCGCGCGCCCATTGGCTGCCTTGCTGGAAAAGCTGCAGCCTATCGAGTGAGGCACTGCGTGACGTAATGACGAATGGGGGCGCTTCGCGCCCATTTCGTCATGTCCCGCCAGTAAAGGCGTGGTCTCGCCCTATAATACCCTCGATAGCTGTATTTCCTCTGATTTTTCATTCTTCACGCGAAGCTCACGCATCGCGGGATCCAGAGTGAGAAGCCGCGCCGTTGACTTGTAGCCTTCTCAGCGGGACGTGCCATCTTCTGAAGTCGCTGGCCCAGCCGCCTTCAACTGCCGTACCTGCTGCGCTTTCCGGCGTACTATATCCTTTTACTCTGCTAAGTGTGTGTGTGTTCGCTTACGTGACGCAACACCCATTTCTACTGTTCTAAAAGAGCTGCGTCTTTTTAAAGATGCCTTCCTGTGGTTCTTGCCGAGCCCCACTCAGCGACAAGGACCGCCACGTCATCTGCGTGTCCTGCCTGGGTGAGGATCACGCGGCCACCGCGCTCGCTGACGGCGGATGCCATCATTGTGAACGCTTGCCTATGGTGACTCTGCGGACTCGCCTAGCTTCGTTCTCCGAGCCCGAATCCCAGCCCACCGTGATGCCGCGCAGCAAGAAGCGCCGCGCCCTGCGCGCGCCCGAGCTATTTCCAGCCCGCCAAAGCTCGCCGGTTCGCCCGCCAGCTTCGCCGGCTTCGCTCGAGTCGCTCCCAGACGGACAGCGGCCGCCGTCTGCCGCCGCGTCCGCACTTGAGCTCGACAAACTTACCGGAGACGGCATTGAAACTGAGCCGATGCGTCCGCTCTCTCAAGCCGTGGATTACATCGGCCTGAATGGTGAGATAGATTTGTGGCTAACGCTATCCGAGATGACGGAAGCTGAGCGCTCCGTGTTACTCGACGTTCTCGCTCTGCTGGACGCCGCCCCCCTCAGCGCGGGCCCCGGCCGAGGATTGAGATAAAGCCCGAGGTCTCAAGGCCTTCCTAGTCTCTCTAGGAAAGCGACGGTGTTCAGTTCCCGCTGCGGCCGGATTTTCACCAAAACTTCTCGCTCGTTCAGTTCCAAGCAATGTGACTGTTCCAGTGTATTTCGCAGTGAGCAAGCTGGTTCCACAGCCCGCTTGCCTGCGCACAAAGGCCGTCGTTTCGGCTAACTAGCAGCGCCGCCAGGCCCGAGATCAAACACCGCTCTCTCGCTCTGCTGGATGCCGCCCCCCTCAGCGCGGGCCCCGGCCGAGGATTGAGGTAAAGCCCGAGGTCTCAAGGCCTTCCTAGTCTCTCTAGGAAAGTGACGGTGTTCAGATCCCGCTGCGGCCGGATTTCCACCAAAACTTCTCGCTCGTTCAGTTCCATGCGTTGTGACTGTCCCAGTGTATTTCGCAGTGAAGCAGCCGGTGTCTCAGCCCGCTTGCCTGCGCACAAAAGCCGTTTCTATGGCTACCCAGATAAATCCAGTAAAGAGTGCATTTTCTGGTGTTCCGGCCACGGCCGATGGTGTTACGAGTGTTGTAAGAATGCCCACGTCCCAGTGCCCATTCCCACACCCAGACACAGCCCGCCACGGTGCAGGGCTAGCACAAATAAAACCAACTCATGTTGGTTGTGCAGAAAATGTAGTGAACGCGCCCATACAATGCCCGCTTACACTACACGATGCGTGTCCCTTGGTTTCTGTAAAAACGAAACTACCCCACATTTAGTCGGCGCGAGCCGACAGTGTTCTCAGTGCAGTAAATGTGCCCGCTGTTTTCGCATTTCCTCACTGACACGCCGAATCCCACGGGATTCACCCCCGCTCGCTTTCTATGCACAACCCGTCACAGAGAAGCTGAGCACGGCCAGGCTGCCCGCTGTGATTAGCGCGCACCTCGCACGCTGTGAACACAGCGTTGATTCAGTCGGCGCGAGCCGAGTGTTCTCCGTGCAGAAAATGTGCCCGCTGTCTCGCGCCCGCATTTCTCACAGACACTCCGAATCTCACGGGATTCGCCCCCGCTCGTCTTCTCTGCACAACCCGTCACAGAGAGGCTGAGCGCGGCCAGGCTGCCGGCTGTGATCAGCGCGCGCCTCGCACGCTGTAAACACAGCAGTGATTTAGTCGCGCGAGCTGACAGTATTCTCAGTGTAGTAAATGTGCCGCATTTAGTAAATGTGCCCACATTCCCTCACACGCGCCGAATCCCACAGGATTCGCCCCGCTCGCTTTCTCTGCGCGTCCCGCCATAGAGAAGCTGAGCGCGGCCAGGCTGCCCGCTGTGATCAGCGCGCCCCCCGCCTCGAACGCTGTAAACACGGTGCTGTGTTCCCAGTACACAGGGGCTCTCGAGCCGCCGTCCTGCCGCGGCCAGAGCCCAGATTTCATTCTACCCCTAGCTATTCACGCAGATGCGTGGTCAAGGCTTCCCGGGGTATCAGAATGGGTGTTGAACACTATAACGAGAGGCTGTTCGCTACAGTTCGCTCGACGCCCCCGCCGTTATACGGCGCGAGTCGAAACTACGGTGTATAGCGAAGTGTTTCATCTACTTCGAGCCGAGATAGCGAAACTACTGAGAAAAGGGGCTATAGAACCTCTATCTCAGGGCGAAGGGGGCTTATACAGCAGATATTTTCTGGTACCGAAAAAAGATGGTGGGCTCAGACCCATTCTAGATCTGCGACTGCTGAACAGAACGCTCGGGAAGCGCCAGTTCAGAATGCTTACGACCAGGAAAATCCTCGCGCAAGTGCGCCAAGGAGACTGGTTCATGTCAATAGATCTGAAAGACGCCTATTTTCAAATACAAATAGCGTCCCATCACAGGCGATTCTTGAGATTCGCCTTCGAGGGCCAGGCATATCAATACACAGTCCTGCCGTTCGGCCTGTCCATAGCACCCCGTACGTTCACGTAGTGCATGGACGTGGCCCTCGCCCCCCTGAGACTTCGGGGCATGCGAGTTTTGAACTACTTGGACGATTGGCTGATTCTATCTCGTTCACGAACGGAGCTCATAGAACACAGGGCCGCATTACTCGAGCACCTCGAGGAGCTGGGCCTTACAGTCAATTGGGCGAAAAGCTCACTGCTCCCCAGTCGGAGAATTTCCTTTCTGGGAACAGTGTTAGACTCGCTATCCATGACAGCACGCCTGTCACCGGAGCGCGGATTGAGTATTCAGCACGTCGCGAGATCCTTCCGCCACGGCTCTATAGTCCCGCTCAGAAGGTTTCAGAAAATGCTGGGTCTGATGGCCTCAGCAGCCTCCGTACTCCAGTTGGGCCTGCTCCGCATGCGCCCACTGCAGCTATGGCTAAAAGCACGAGTTCCCCCAGGGCGTGGACCGCGGGTCTATTTCGCCTCAGGGTCGACCTTCAGTGCGTTTCAGCTCTGAAACCGTGGAAAGTGACCGACTGGTATCAGTCAGGTGTGAGTCTGGGGATCGCCTCGGGTGTGAAGGTGGTGTCTACGGACGCCTCCACATCGGGGCGGGGAGCGCTGCTCGAGGGCAGACCGCTAGCTGGCCTATGGTCAGTACGGGAGAAGCTCCTTCACATAAACTGCTTGGAATTAATAGCAGTCGACAAAGCGCTAAGGCGCTTCTGTCCCCAGATAATAGGCCACCACGTATTGGTCCGGTCGGACACCATGTCAGTGGTGGCGTACATAAATCGCCAGGGCGGCGTCAGGTCCCGAAACCTTTACAGGCTGACGGAACGCCTCCTGGTCTGGGCTCAGCACAACCTGCTCTCGCTGAGAGCGGCGCATGTGCCTGGTCACCTAAATGTGGGCCCAGACAGGCTGTCCAGAAACAACGTCCCAGCAGGAGAATGGTCTCTGCACCCGCAGACGATCCAGCTGCTGTGGGAAACGTTTGGCAAAGCGCAGGTGGACCTGTTCGCGTCCCAAGAAAACGCTCACTGCCCGAGATTCTTCTCGAAAAGCCGGGACGCGCTGGCCCATGTTTGGCCCCGCCGCCCCCCCCTATATGCTTTTCCCCCTGTCTCACTCCTGCCTCAGGTGTTGGAGCGAATCAGGAGGGAGGGATGCCCAGTGCTACTCATAGCTCCGCTCTGGACAAACCAGTCGTGGTTCCCTGTCCTGATGCAGCTGACCAGCGCTGCCCCATGGCCTTTACCGTTGAGAAGAGACCTCCTCTCTCAGGCGGGAGGCTCGATTTGGCATCCTCGCCCGGATTTGTGGTCCCGGCACGCATGGGCCATCAACGGGTACCCGCTGACCTCCCAGAGGGAGTGTTAAACACGATCGCGTAGGCTAGAGCCCCGTCTACCAGACGGCTCAACACCTCGAAGTGGTCTGTGTTCTCTGCTTGGTGTCAAGCGTAGAGCTTTTCACCTGTAGACTGCGGGGTTACGGAAGTGCTTTCCTTCCTTCAGGAGCTACTGGATAAGGGCAGGACCCCTTCCACGCTCAAAGTATACGTGGCGGCCATAGCAACGTTTGTAAAACCGGTGTCTGGCCAGTCACTAGGAAAGAACGACTTAGTCATGCGTTTCCTTAGAGGAGCTCGGAGGCTAAACCCTCCCAGGCCCCTTCAGCTCCGACATGGGACCTTTCCACGGTCTTGGAGGCCATGAAAGGTGCCCCATTCGAGCCAATCCAGTCGTCAGACATCAAACACTTGTCTTTCAAGACAGCGTTTCTTATGGCTCTCGCTTCAGTGAAGCGCGTAGGGGACTTGCAAGCGCTCTCAGTGAGCGCGTCATGCATGGAGTTTGGACCTAATGACTCAAAGGTCATACTCAAACCGAAGCACGGCTACGTGCCAAAATCCCTCAACACACACCGTTCAGGGCACAGGTGATTTCCCTGTCTGCCCTTCCGGTTCTCAATGAGGAGAAGGACGCGAGTCTCCTTTGCCCTGTCAGGGCACTAAGGGCTTATGTGTCCCGCTCGTCTGGTTTCAGACAGACTGAGCAGCTTTTCGTTTCGTTTGGCGGCCGTGCTAAGGGACTTGCCGCTTCGAAACAGAGCCTATCCAGATGGATAGTCGGTGCCATAGCGCTGGCTTACACTTCTAAGGGCCTACAGTGCCCTTTGGGTGTTAGAGCGCACTCCACAAGAGGCATGGCCTCCTCGTGGGCATGGTCTAGCGGGGTTACCCTGCAAGATATTTGTATGGCCGCGGGCTGGGCCTCGCCGTCTACATTTATAAAATACTATAACCTGGAGGTTCCCGCCTTGCAAGCTAAGCTTTTGGCGGTATAAAGTTGAGTGCTATCTGCCCGCTGTGCGGCTCAGATACTGAGTTTGACCTGCGTATTGCTCACTGACCGGTACAGCAGCTCATTAAATTGTCGACACACTTGTGGCCACCCAGTTCAGGCTGAATGTTCACCCTGACGGTATGGTCTATTTGTCACATGATCAGCTCCTTCGGATGCTATTTACAGGGAATGATGCTTCTAGCCTCTCTTCCCTCACTCTCTGTGAGTTTATGGTGATTATGCACTATATGCGCCCCGGGCTTCGGCCCTGGGACTTTGGTGTTGGATCCCTACCAGCACGGCGTGTTGCATGGTGTTCCCATAGCGTAAGATATTACGCAGTACGAGAGATACTCTCGTAAGAGAACGTACTCGGTTACTAACGTAACCTCGGTTCTCTCTAGAGAGGGAACGAGTACTGCGTATCTTGCCGTGCTTGGAATACGCTCTGGTTCGCTTCGGCGTTGAAAAATCAGAGGAAATACAGCTATCGAGGGTATTATAGGGCGAGACCACGCCTTTACTGGCGGGACATGACGAAATGGGCGCGAAGCGCCCCCATTCGTCATTACGTCACGCAGTGCCTCACTCGATAGGCTGCAGCTTTTCCAGCAAGGCAGCCAATGGGCGCGCGAGCTGTCTCGCCCTTGTCTGCTTGCTGCTGCAAAAGCGTTTTGCATGATTAAAAATTAAGGATAATTTTTGGCTTCAATATCTCGAGGAAAGAGTGTTTCCCCATAGCGTAAGATATTACGCAGTACTCGTTCCCTCTCTAGAGAGAACCGAGGTTACGTTAGTAACCGAGTACGTTTTCTATGTACGACGTTCTGAATATAATTCATAATCCCACGTTTATAATGAAAAACGCGTTATGGTTATTGTGTTACAAACATGTATGCACAGAACAGAGCATAGACTGTGGAACAGAGGGGCGGGCTGAGCGAAGCTCATTATCATTTAAAGGCACATGCACTGAAACGGCGTGCCTATAAACAGAGCTGTATTTGACCAGGTAAAATAAGTGTTTTCTTACAATACTAATGAGAATTTTTAATTAAAGTGTATTACAAACCTTTAATTTTGACCCTAAAGAATTATATTAGCTTGTACGAAAATGGCATTATATGACCCCTTTAAGGCCAGACAAGTAATTTGTAGAGGTCAATTTGTAAAGAAAGACTACATGCCTGCGCACACATACATTCAAACGTGCATACCTATAGACTAAACATGTAATACGCATGTGCACGCCATCAGCGTTGTCACAGATTTTGCGTTTTTGAAGTTTAAACAGAGTTAACATTCTTTTTTCAAAAGTTTTCAAGGCTTGCACCTTGGAACCTATTATAACCTAGCTTCTGAAAAGCCGAAGAGAGTCGATCATAGGCATGCAGGGAGAATGGCAGGGTGATGCAGCGTCTCGTTGCCTCTTCAGGCAACCAGGGTTACAGTCGTAACCTAAGACGCCATAGTAACAAGTGCCTGTCCGTGTGAAATCTCTGCGGACACCAAGACGAAAGCACCTGAAATTTACACCTCAAAGAGATCAGATGAGTACATATTTAATTTTCTCAAAAATGAAATACAGCCAAATATCAACCAGACAAGTAGAAATGGTCTAGGTGAAAGGCTGAATATAGTGTATTAATATAGACTTCAAATAAGAAGAGTATTTAACATTTTATTTCATCAAAATTAAATACAGCCAGAACAAGCAGACAGGAATATATGGTCTGAATGACAGGCTGAATTTTATATTATAATCTCAAACAATAAAGAATACATAATTAGTTTGCACACAATCATAAGAGAAAGAGAGAAAGTGAGAAAGGGAAATTCCCATCTGCTCAGTTCCCTGCACATATTATACATTGTGGACCTATTATCTACAAGTTGTCTCTGCTTTTGCAAGATGAGCAACACGATTATTATTGCAGATATGCAGACCCATATTCCACGCACTGCCTCGGCAAACACGTTATCTGAGCCATTCGATTCTTATTGCAGACCCCGTAATCTACACGCTGCCTCAGCACACACGAGATCCGAGCCAAAGAATCTTTATTGACTCTCTTCCCTCAAGAAGAAAGCCAACAGGAGCAGAGCTAAAAACTCTTGATAGTGCATATGTTACACGTCGGGAAATTATGTATGAACACTGTCAGCCCCCTTTTACTAGAGCTGACCATGCATGCTCCACTCCCAAACAAACAACACATGAATCGTGTGTGTCCCCACTCGTAATGAAGCGAGAGCAGGGACGAACACACGATTCAAAGCTGTTATACTTTATACTTTATACTTCTCCATTATACTTCTGTCTATATATATATATATATATATATATATATATAATATTAGGGCTGGGCAAGTTAACGCGTTATTATCGCGTTAACGCATTTATGAATTAATGCCGACAATTTTTTTAACGCACGTTAACGCAGTTTTTTTTTTTTTTTTTTTTTTTTTTTTTTTTTTAAGTCCGTTGCTCACTGGCTCTGAATACTATACACAGACCTACAGTCAAACCATGGATCACAGGAGGGGTGGGATATTGGTCAGCCAGCAAATAACCCACCCAAACAAGCAGTGAAGAGGCTTTGGCAGGTTCTCTCAGGTGAACAGAAAGGGAGACAGCGCTCCGCGAGTGAATGACAGGCGCGGATAGTAACCAACGGGTTCTGTGCGCTTGACGCAGCTGTAGCCTTTTTAACTTAAATTAAAATTATACATAACTTTCCCTAATAGGCCTGCGTTTAGTTTAGCGGGGATGCTCTGCCATGTGAATTCCCTTCTGTTGATCTGAACTATTTAGATTCTGGAAACTCACAAACAGCGAACCGAGGATCAGTCTCTCTTCCAATGATTTGTGCTGGCTGCTCGTCGTGTACAGTCAAGAAGTTATAGACAATTCAACGTCGGCAACAGGCGGACACGGGCGCGTGCGTGAGGCGAGCTTGATCGCAACAGTTTCACAGGAACTTTTCGCTGCACCTTGTGCTCGACCACTTCACCTCTGAATTATACTGATTTATACTTCTGCGTCGACCTCTACGTTGGTTTTCATTATACTTCTGCGTCGTTGTCCGCGTTGACGCGCAATTACACAGAGGGAGCATGTGAAACCCGGGGAGCGGTTCTAGCAATCACAGCGCTTGCTGTAGGCCTACGGGTATTGACGCGTTGTTACATTTTTGGAGAGGTGCACGTCAGGGAACGCGCGCTACACACAGCCTACGGCGTAAGTTCGACGCAGAAGTATATTGGGCTGTATCTCTGTTTAATGTAGCCTAATCTTAGTGTACGTGGGAAACCATGGCATAACCAAACCTAAGCTACTATCAGAGAAGTAACGGTGGTCGTCTTATATCTGTAGTAGTGGTGATGACCTCTGACTACATAGACTGTTTCTGCTGCTCCCTGATAAAAGATACCTTGATACCTGTTCAGAAAAAAAAAAAAAAAAGAAAACTGGACTCGTTTTAACTAGATAAAAGGTAATCCCCCGTGCCAAATAGCTTTGTTTAAATATTTGATTTGATTACATTAATGTTTAAGTTGAGATTTACAATAAATATTTTATTGCTACTGTGTAAAGAGAATACTGCTGGTATAAAGCACCTTATTTGTTTTAAGTTTTTGCAAACCACATGTTAATGCACTTTTGTGTATATAGCAGTACATTTAAATCAAAAGTGTGCAATACATTACTTTAGAATTCATTATTCAATTGTGCGCGTAACAATGCGATTAATCGCGATTAATCGCAGAAATTCATGCGATTAATCGCGATTAAAAATTTTAATCGTTGCCCAGCACTAATATATATATATATATATATATATATATATATATATATATATATATATGTGTGTGTGTGTGTGTGTGTGTGTGTGTGGACAAACAACAATAAATAGACCAGCAAGCGCTCTGTGTGAATCTGTCTCGAAGGCACAGAAGCTAGGGCGGTCTGTTTTCAGGTGTGCTTTATAGATTCCTGGTCTATGACGTCACATGATGTTCCATCACGCCATTGGACTGATTTCATACGTGCTTCATGACGCAATCACGCAGGGGTGTTCCCACAGTGTCTCGACGCAGTTCGAGTTCCCTTGAAAGGAAACTAACTTTAGCAGGACAATAACTTTATTCTAGAGCTGCTGTAAAGCCAAAACAGTTGCGGAGCAGGATTCATAGGTACCGGAAGTGCAAATGACCATGGTGGATCTGGCAGTTCAAGGGACCATGGCGGATCCAGACGTTCGGGCTGACAGGGCAGAGCCGACAGCTCAGGAGACCTGGGATAATCTGCCTTGGTGGCCTTGCCCAGGGACCCAGGCCTGGCCACTATGGCAGTGGGTCTATAGCCTCTCCCCCCCAAAATGTTCTTGGGGGGAGCTAGGCATCGATTGAGTGGATGCTTTTCAAGGGCTGGAGGCATCTATGGACACTGGACAGTGACTGGAGTAGTCTCTAGACACTGGAGAGGGACGAGAGTCACCTCTGGACTCTGGACAAGGACTGGGCACTCAGGCGTGGCGGCGGCCATCTTGGCAGAGGGTTCTTTTGTGGCAGCAGCCATCGTGCATTGCCTTCTTAAAGAAAGTAGGAAATTTGCAGGCCCTGTCATTTGTCATTTGCCTAGACTTTGCTCCAGGTGATGTCAATGCAATACAGCACCCTAAGTTTCATCTATGGCTGGTCAGCTGGTCTTTCTTCCCTGTGCCTCAAGCCACAAGGTCAAGAAAGTCTGCATAGATATTTGTGCTTTGAGGATCTCATGTAAGTCCTCTCAGCTCCTGGTCTGCTTTGTTGCCCGCAATAGAGGGAATGTGATCACCAAGCAGCACATCTCACACTGGATCACTGGCGCGATCTTAAGCATGAAGCCGATGAAGCACACAGTATGACTTCAGCTCTAGGGATAAGGGCCCACTATGGCCCTGTCCCAAATGTCACACTTCATATGCACTTTTGGTCTTGTGGACTTACAATGGCTGACGCATGCGCATGTCCATTTAGTCCATGAGACCACAGGTTGTCCCATATAGTCATTTTAGGTTTCAGAAGGGTGTTTACGAGCGCCCCCTTTGCGGTTGATATGTGCCCTTGATGCACACTTTTCCCGAGCCCGCACTGGTGCAAGCTCTGCAGCAGACTTCTTCCCAACAGTCAAAGCAGCATTGTGCCATGAAAGTGCGGACTAAGAGGAAGACCACAAGTGTTAAGGGTGCCATTTGGGATAGGGCCTAGAAGTGTCATGTCTTCCAGAGCTCTTGCTAGGAGTGCACCGTTGCAAGATGTAAGACTGTCAGGCTGGTTCTCTCCGCACACATTCATCAAGATCTACAGTCTGGACAGATTCAACCCCAGGGTCTCAGGTAATTCAGGGTTAATCTGGTCTTAGCCCATGCTCACAACAGGCAAGAAACAGTCTTGTGGGGCAGGCATTATCCAGTGGTGTGGCGACATTGGCATTAAAGTTCCCTGACGTGGCGTTGAGTTCCACTCAAAAGGGAACGTCTCAGATTACGCATGTAAACCGGTTCCCTAAGAGGGGAACGAAACGCCGCATCAGGCTGCCACACCAGTCACACCATGCCTGTGCTGTATCTTCTCACAATTAGAATCTGGCGACACACTGGTATGGTTTTGGTCAAATAAAAATAAAAGGGTAAAATACCAAAATGTCAAAATCATTGTTTTAGGTAGCAGAAGTTTTAACACATGTGACAACTTGCCCCAACCTAGAACTAGAGTTAAATTCTTCATTATATATAATATAATTACAAACACACACTTAATTAAACCAAAAGCTATTTTCACCAACATAAAAACAGAAAAATAGTTGTGCAGTTCTCATTAAATTGGATCATAAATGATGCACAATAAAGTTAAATACGCCCACTATCAGATCAGATAGATTACACTCTCTCTCTCACAGCAAAAAAACACAAAGTAAGAAAGTGTGGCAATTAACAAAGCTGTAAATGTACCACCTCCGGAAATTCACATCAATGAAAGACTGCATCGTTTCTTTCCTAACAGCAGTGCGTGAAGTGTTGTGAGCGCTGAGGGCAGCGGACAGTGAACTTTGCTTACTAACTTCATCCGGTGTGAGTACAGACTAAGATGAAGAACATAATTAAGGAAACACATGGAAGGTTTCTCGAGGTCTGCGATTAATTAGCCTCCTGTCGATATTCTCATCAATACCCGATTAACAAATGACACATTGCCCTATGAATGCTATTGATCTGCCTGCATTCCACAGCATAAATAAGCTGAAGCCTCCTAACAAACTGAAAAGCTGACAAAACAGAGTAAAGTAATTTCTCTCAAACAGCTTGTTTATCCGCTTTGACAAAAAGGCCTGTCTAATGATAGAGAAACCTGCTTACTTGCACAGTTTACACAAAAACTACCAAACTAAAGCTCAGTAATTCAAGTTTAATTGTCAATGATTGACTTTTTTGGTTGGTCTACTATTTCAATATGACTTAAATTTAAATTGCAATTTATGTTTATTGCAGTCAATGGCTTGAAATCCTCTTCAATGGTGAGCATGTTTTCAATGTCTAAATTAATATTAATTTTGATTCGTTCAAAGGGGCATAAAGTCAAATATATAGATATGCTGTAGCAAATCAGAAGGATAATGGAGGAAAATAGTCTCAATGAAAGTATGAAATTGAGAAATTTCTGATTCTTAATTTTAAAGAATTAAATATTGAATTTATTGACTATAATTAATTAACAAAGAACATTACATTTGTTATAATATCTATCAATCATTGATAACGTTAGTTAATAATCGTTAATGTTAGCTCAGGTCCATTAAATATTAACAGATGCAACTTTAGATTTGAATAATATATTAGTAAATGTTAACATTAATTACACTCTATAAAGATTATTTTTTATAGTGGTAAATAAAATAATTGTTGGTGTATGTTTTACAATAAATGTTCAGGTTAATTTCACATTTAATGTGTTTAAACCATCAGCCAATCACATAGGTCACAATCACCAAAGTACTGATCACCCGCACCTGCTTTACATTCCCTCAACACTCCCTCTGCATTTAAGCACACACCTCGCTCAATCTCAGGCTACGTTTACACATAGCCAGGTATTTAGAGAAACGAATATTTTCCTCCCTCCGTTTTCAATAATAACATCGTGCACACATCCGCATAAATACACCGCGAGCGCCATCATAACTATGCCAAACCGATGGGCGGCAGTGTCGGGAGAAGGATAAAGCCAATCAGAATCCTCAGAATCGACATGAGAGAACCTAAAACCCCGTTTCTCCCAGTTGACACGGCAACACATAACCGGCGTTTTCAGAAATCTCCACTTTGCCCGGAGTTTTTAAAAATAATCGTTTTCTGTGATAAAAACGGGGTTTTCGTGTAAACAAGAGGCCAAACCGCAGGGAAATATCTGCGTTTTCCCTTCGTGTAAACGGGGCCTCATTGTCTGGAGTCCTGAGCAAAGGACTCACTGACATGATGACTCCAAGTTCCTGAAGTGTATGTTACTTCTCTCCAGCGTTTCACCATCGTCTTCCAGTTCTTTGTTGTCTCCAGCATCTCCTATTCAGTGTTGTTGCAAATCGGATACTTACCTGTTCCTCGTTGAGGTGTGCGCTTAGTCATCCATCCATTCAATCCATTGGAATCAAGCTGGTAATGTCACACAGGCTCATTTCCACTCATTTTGCAGACTGATCTTATGAAATGGCGTATGTATGACATGCTAATTCGTGTTTACATTTTTGGCGTGCTATCAACACGCATAATCGCTTTTCAGCGTGTTTATGAACGCCGTTGACTTAACGTTACATTACTGTATATGTAAATATATGACCTACCCCAACTCCGTCCCTAAACCTACCCGTCACTGGGGTTAATACCATTTATGAGTCTTCCCCTACCATCCTAGGATAAAAAATATCGCCCCCCAGATGTAGATCTACATTTTGCTTCGTTTCGCTCGGACATTTAACGGCGTGTACATACATGCGGAATCACTCGGACATTTTAATCGGCATAGACATACACGCATACACGCAGATAGCTCAAAATGCGTATAGATAACACGCCACTTGACTTGAAAGTTGCGCAAAAGTCGCAAAAGTCATGATGTCAAGTTGCATTTTGACACCACTGGCCTCGAGATTTTTTACGTTATGCGACCATGTGGCCCATCTTTTGCAGCCCTGCTTAGAAGACTTACAGGGCCAACAATCCTCTTATTTTCCTCGCCAGCCAGAGAATACCAACTCTCCAGAACAAGGTCCCAAACAAACGCAGCTGGAAAACACTCGTTTAATGTTTATTGATCGCAGAGGTGGGTGACCCAAGGTCTCTGTTTGTACTGTGGTGCTGGAGGACATGTCATTGCAACATGTCCAGTTCATCCTCCACGACAGCTGTGTTATTCACTCTGTCTATCAACATGAAATCAATCAATTATGTTAATACTTTAGTCATCATTAACTGTGTCGCTTCGCCTATCCTAGACTGGGTGGAACGTAATATCAGGCACAAAAACTGCTAATGCTGATGCATTGTCACATCTCCATGCTTCTACGGAGAAATCTGAGAACCTGCACTCGTCTTGCCTCACCAAATGTGGCCAATTCAGTATACATGAATCTTATACACTCAGCACACTCCTCACTGGGCACTAGCCACTCAGGGGCAAACCGCACCCTCTCACTGCTACAAGAATGCTTCTTGTGGCCCAGCATGCCCAGGGACATGAGAAGGTCCGTTCAGGGATGTTCGGACTGTGCCATCTCCAAAAGACCACACCATCTTTCATCTGGCAAAATCCACCCGTTGAAAACCAGTCATTATCTGGTGTGACCTCACACAGTGCAACACATCTCCTTCGCATAGAGTTGATCAGGTTGTTGATTGTGGCCTGTGAAATGTTGCTTCACTCCTCTTCAATGGCTGTGCGAAGTTGATGGATATTGGCAGGACCTGGAACACGCTGTCGTATACGCCGATCCAGAGCATCCCAAACATGCTCAATGGGTGACATGTCCATTGAGTATGCTGGCAATGCAAGAACTTGGATATTTTCAGCTTACAGGAATTGTGTACAGATCATGCAACACGGGGCCGTGCATTATCATGTTGCAACATGAGGTGATGGTCGTGGATGAATGCCACAACAATGGGCCTCAGGATCTCGTCATGGTATCTCTGTGCATTCAAAATGCCATCAATAAAATACACTTGTGTTCATTGTCCACAACATACGGCTGCCCATACCATAACCCCACCGCCACCATGGGCCACTCAATTCACAACATTGACATCAGCAAACCAAACGCCATACATGCTGTCTGCCAACTGCCCTCTACAGTGAAAACCGGGATTCATCCGTGAAGGGAACACCTCTCCAAAGTGCCACACGCCATCGAATGTGAGAATTTGCTCACTCAAGTCGGTTACGACGACAGGTCAAAACCCCGATGAGGACGACGAGCATGCAGATGAGCTTCCCTGAGACGGTTTCTGACAGTTTGTGCAGCAATTCTTTGGTTATGCAAACCGAATCTTTTCAGCAGCTGTCCGGGTGGCTGGTCTCAGACGTCTTGGAGGTGAAGATGCTGGATGTGGAGGTCCTGGGCTGGTGTGGTTACACGTGGTCAGCGGTTGTGAGGCCGGTTGGATGTACTGTCAAATTCTCTGAAACGCCTTTGGAGACGGCTTATAGTAGAGAAATGAACATTCAATTCACGGGCAACAGCTCTGGTGGACATTCCTGCAGTCAGCATGCCAATTGCACGCTCCCTCAAAACTTGCGACATTGGTATTGTGCTGTGTGATAAAACTGCACATTTTAGAGTGGCCTTTTATTGTGGCCAGCCTAAGGCACACCTGTGCAATAATCATGCTGTCTAATCAGCATCTTGATATGCTACACCTGTGAGGTGGATGGATTATCTCGGCAAAGGAGAAGTGCTCACTCTTCTTCAACACAGATTTAGACAGATTTGTGAACAAAATTTGAGAGAAATAGGCCTTTTGTGTATATAGAAAAAGTCTTCGATCTTTGAGTTCAACTCATGAAAAATGGGGGCAAAAACAAAAGTGTTGCGTTTATAATTTTGTTCAGTGTATAATAAAATGCCAAGTCGAATATTCAAGTAAACACTGTCACTGTCACTCACTCTCTCACATACACACAGTATTACGTTCCTCAGTTGTTAAAGGGTACCTATCATGGAATTTTGAAAATTACCTTTCATGTAGTGTGTAACATAGATCTAAGTGAACGAAAACATCCTGCAAAGTTTTAAATATGAAAGTTCACCGTATACAAAGTTATTATCTCTCAAAAGTAAGAGTCGACTCTGAGTCGTTGATATGAATCGATAGACGAACGATGCACTTTCGTACGTCACTTGTCCAAGTTATTTGAATAAGATACGCCCACTCATTGCATTAGGAGACACCAGGGAAAACATAATGTCGACGAGACGCTGCTGTGTTTTGAAGTGCGACGCAAAAGCAAACTTTTTTCATCTGCCCAGTGAGGAGCATTTGAAGACAGTGGCTACAGTTCATAACTATACCACAGAAGTATTATAGCCCGAACTTGTTCTGTGTTCGCGTCATTTTGAAGATGATTGCTTCACAAACCTAAATGCTATAAAGTATGAATTTGCGAGCCGGCTGATACTGAAGGAGGGAGGTTCAGTACCGAGTTTATTTGGATCAGCTTCCTTCTCCGAATCACAACCTGTAAGTAGGCTGTTGCTTTTATGTTTGTATCATGTTCTATAATTATTTTGTGTGTTGTGTACGCACAGGCACAGCGCAGCTTCTAGCAGCTAACTTAGGTCTTCAATGTCAATTGTATTGAAATATGTGAAGTGTTTGTCGTTGTTAATGGAGTTGTCACAGAGCTCTCAAGTGTCACGCATCATGCATTGAGCATGACAGTCACTCATTTCGGTCTTTTGTCACGCTCTCCGGCCACACATTGTATTTCTCACGCTGAAAAACTATTTGTAATATATTTAATATGCCGCAGTGCCCAAAACTCACTCACTGTGGAACCGGCAGGATTCAAGCGCGTCTCCTCCAGTGTTGCCAGGTCCGTATGCCTGCACTGTTTCCGCGGGTTGTTTGTGTAGTGCACGCTGGTTGACGCGATTGTTTTATCCACTGGAACATGATTGTTATTGAGGAAACACCCGGGAACGCTATTTGAATATTTTTGGCCGTGATTGGGTTAGTTTGATGAGCAATTGGGCTGGTTTTGTTGTGCAGACCTGGCAACCCTGGTCTCCTCTGGTGTTGTTCGTCTGGTGTTGTTAGCCAATCAGAAAATAGCACTGTTGTATCTGGGTAAGATCTAGCGCAACAACCAATGACACCCCGTCGGCTGGGTGTCTAACATATCACCACAGATTAGCGTCACGCAAAGGCGGGGTTTGGAAAAATGACTCGCTAAACGATTCATATGGGAGTCGGTGAGCAAATCAGGTAAAAATAAATGCATATTATAAGACAACAAAAGTGTTTTTTGTCATTGCATGCATGTAAAACTGTTGTTGGGGACTCCCAGAACATTATTAGGAACATTTTAAATGCCATAATAGGTACCCTTTAAGAACCTTGCAGTGAAAGCCCTGCTCAATTTAATCCATATTGCAACATAGGGCTGGTCGATAAAATGATAACGATAATTATCGCGATATAACAGGAGAAACACTGTGTGCAACGATACAGTCAGAATCTGAATTGATACTGAATCCATTTACCATAGATTTACTGTAACGTTAGCCTAGTAATATTAACTGCATATTGAAATGTGGGATACATTGAATTGTATTATATTATTAATGTAGACAATGTATTTAATGACTAATGGAATATAATTACAGTATTTAATAATGTATTTAACTGTTAGACTACTGTTTTTCATACAAATACCATAGAAACCATAAAGTTACATTTTGCCATGATAGTGAGGTGCAGTTATAGGCAATGCCTGGTTTTATCTGTGGTTATCATGATCTAAATGCATGATACTAGATGACCAATGGTTAATTTTAATAAAACTCAAACAGTCAGAATATTAAATTTTACCAAATAAAAATGTGGTTGTTACATTTTTTAAAACAGATGTTACTGTTTTTGTTAATGAACATAAATTTAACAGTAGTATTAGCTTGAGTTAGGATGCAGATTTACAGTCAACTCACTGTCAAATATACGTTTCGAGACAAAACATGTAATATTAATATTGCATCCTGCATTGCAAACTGCTGAATAAATATTTTTCTATTCAGATATTTATTGTAAGGAAAAACGACAAATGTTTGAATGTTCTACCTCAGATTTGTGAAATGTTCACCTGTTTGCCAAGTGTTTGTCATGATATGTTCTGACAATAAAGAGTAGTTTGAAACGAATCGGTTACCTAACGTAACCTCGGTTCTCTCTAGATGAGGGAACGAGTATTGCGTAAGCTAGCTTACGCTACGGGAAAGATTCATCTTTTCTGAGATATTGAAACCAAAAAATTATCCTTAATTTTGTATCCATTGTCAACGCAGTGCAGCAGCTGCAGACCTTGAGCGGGCTAACGAATCGGTTACCTAACGTAACCTCGGTTCTCTCTAGATGAGGGAACGAGTATTGCGTAAGCTAGCTTATGCTATGGGAAAGATGAATCTTTTCTGAGATATTGAAGCCAAAAAATTATCCTTAATGTTGTATCCATTGTCAACGCAGTGCAGCAGCTGCAGACCTTGAGCGGGCTAACGAATCGGTTACCTAACGTAACCTCGGTTCTCTCTAGATGAGGGAACGAGTATTGCGTAAGCTAGCTTACGCTATGGGAAGGATTCATCTTTTATGAGATATTGAAGCCAAAAAATTATCCTTAATTTTGTATCCATTGTCAACGTAGTGCAGCAGCTGCAGACCTTGAGCGGGCTAACTAGCGAGCTCATTGGTTGATCTGCGGCAACTGCTGCAGCCTATAGAGGAACTCTAGTGAACTCGCGTCCAATGAGAGGCGCCCGCGCCGTCATTGCATCATAGCCCGCCAGAATGGGTGTGGCCAAAATGTTCATAAGCGAAGTTCGTAGGTTGAATCCCTGATTTTCATCTATTCAGCGAAGCTCTTTGCATCTCTGAACTGCAGAAGCCGCGTCGCCGTTCGAGGGGCATCTAGCAAGCTTAACAGCGCTTGAAGAAGCCGGCCGTCTTCGCCACCTTCAGCCTGCCGTTCACGCTTGCACGAGCACGAGCTGTTCATAACCAAAGGAGCATCAGCCGCACAAATCTTTTGTTTACAGTCATAATGTCTTCAGAGGTAACAAAGTTATAAATCTGCAAGTAATTTTAAAGGAAAGGCATTTGAGTAAATTACACACTTATGTGTGAGGGGAAAACGGGGTAGAAGAAAACTTCTGTTTTTGTTGCCATCTATCTCCATGTTGAACTGTTTTATGCGTTTACTGTATCCACTTATGATTGTATTATTATGGAAACACGTTCATGAACAATAAGTTATTACTTTGTAAAAGCTCAAAATAATAATCATACCATACACAGTTGGTCAACAAAGTACACTCAAATGTCTCAAGGTAATAAACAATCAGATGACACTATAGCCGCTTTCCGACCAAGTTACAGGAAATTAGTTATAGGAACTGTCCACTTCTAAACAGTTCTAAGAACTACTCTCCCCCAAACTCGGTTTTGCTGTTTGCGTTCGCACTGGCCATGGGAACCGAGTGGTAAGGGAGTGACGCAAGCAGGGTGGTGGGGCCACATACAACAACAACAAACCAGCATGGAGAAGGCTATCGCAATGTTCCTTTTCTGCCTTGCCGGGACTGTAATAACGGAGTACGAACGGCAGCGTTTAAAGACTATGCTTGAGTTCTGTACAGAGAAACACACAAGACGAAGGCTCCAGCGTAATATAATCTTAAGTAATATGATGGAAGAAGAAGAGCAGAGCGCAGCCAAAGGACGTTAGCAAAGGACACAAGGCTACCGGTAGGCCATACACAAAAACATAGTTTTTTATGGGACATGTTTTATGTTTCATGTTGTACTATTCTTCCGAAGATAATTCCTAGTTTATTAACCTGTTCACTGACAATGGTAGTAAAATCAATTCTGATTGTATGACACATCACGCACAAGTTGTCTTCACTGATGCGGAGAATGGCGGCTTATACACAAACCTGCGTTGGCGAGACATAGCCTGGTGAGCGTGTACGCGCATGACGTCACGCCCAGTCTCAAATTCGAGCCCGAATCCCTCTAATATATTTTACTGTACAGGATTAAAGAGGCAATCTCAGTGAGCAGAGAAGGGCTCATTCAGCCCATCAGGCTGTTCTTTAAGCATGTATAGGATAGAAAACAGGTATTTTTAACATGAAAAGTTGCGCAATGCACCTTTAAGTATTCTATGCTGTAATTAATGCTATGTCAATTAGTATTGCATTATAAATATTATTCTTTATTCTAATGGGAATACCCAAGATGGCTTGAAGAACACAGATAAACCATATATTGTCACAGCCGTGTGTTTATTGTCTTCAGAATTAATGTCAAAGTGTTTCTATCCTCTTTTTATTAATCTTAGGAATCAGGAATTTCCTGTAAGATCACAAGTCATATTACTTCTGTGAGGCATATTTGGACTTTCTGCGCGAGGGCACCCTCCGGCTTTAGGTATGTATGAAACATACATAACATGTTTTTAGTTCTCAATAATGCTCACACCCCAACCTGTTTTTTGTACAATTAATAATAATCAATAATAATTATTATAATCAATAATAATAATTATTAGTCATATTGATAAGAAATACATTTGTGGGACAAATTGTGCATCCCTACAAGTAGGCACAACAAAGCTGGTGTTCTTTATCTTTTTATGTAAATGTTAAATTGCAATTTTAACCAGAAAGATAGGAATTAGATTTCCCCCCTAAATCATGCAGCCCTTGTTTTGTCTTGATTTCAGCATGTTTACAGTTGTTTTGTTGTTTTTAAAGTCCTGCAGGTCTCAAACTTGTATGTTGAACAGGAACTGTTTCAGGAATGGCACAAAGGTGTGTGACTGTCTCTGTGTTTAGATCAGTGTGAACAAATATTCAGTATGGGTTTTATAAACATTATTTTAGTGACTTAAATTATTAAAAAAAAAACACGAACCACGCATGCATGTCATTTTCTCAAAAGTACAAACTTTTACATATGCTGCCCACATAACATTGTAGCAGAGTTTGTGCTGCATACAGTGTAATCAGACGGCCATGAAAATCAGACGGCTATCAGACTTTAGCCATGAAAATGTTATAAGTAATAAGAAATAAGAACAAATGCTAGGGTTCAGAAACCCCCTCAGACCCCAAAGGGTTAAGTACACACCTGGCACAGTCTCATTGTTTGTCTCGTTTGAGCAAATAACTCACTTCCAAGTTTCCGAAGTGTATGTTACCTCTCTCCAGCATTTATCAACCATCTTCCAGTTCCTCGTTGTCTCCTGTTCAGTGTTGTTCCCAATCGGATATTTACACGTTCCTCGTCAAAGTGTGTGGTCCAT
This sequence comes from Chrosomus eos, assembly GCA_036326025.1. Lineage (NCBI taxonomy): Eukaryota > Metazoa > Chordata > Actinopteri > Cypriniformes > Leuciscidae > Chrosomus > Chrosomus eos. The sequence goes on from CM070840.1 coordinate 23,125,673, forward strand.
CCATTTATGCAGCCACTATCTTCAATCCACCTGCAAAACAAAGACTGTCAGTATCTTTCCATAATTCATCACCATACTACCATGATAGCTGTCTGCAAATACTTACCTGCATTACCTGTTGCACATCTGTGTTAAATAAAGAAACAACTCTTGATTGTATATCTCTGTCTTGAGTCTCTATTTCATAGCAACTTGTTGTTTCTTTATCAATTGAGAAATTTAATAGCAATTGTTGAGTGAAAATTGTTTCTACACCACCCATTTAAGATTAATAAACGTCATTACCATTTAAAAAAAGTGAATTTCTAATAATTATTACTTAAAGGGGGGGTGAAATGCTATTTCATGCATAGTGATTTTTTTACACTATTAAAGAGTTGGATTCCCATGTTTCAAAAATGAAGTTGTACGTTTGATGGAGTATTTCTGTGAAACAAATACTCCTTCCGGTTTGTCACAAGTTTCGGAAACATGGGAATCCAACTCTTTAATAGTGTAAAAAAATCACTATGCATGAAATAGCATTTCAAGGTGAAATGCTATTTCATGCATAGTGATTTTTTTACACTATTAAAGAGTTGGATTCCCATGTTTCAAAAATGAAGTTGTACGTTTGATGGAGTATTTCTGTGAAACAAATACTCCTTGCGGTTTGTCACAAGTTTCGGAAAGTTTTTTTTCGAGGACGGGCGTGTGTGACGTCAGAGGCGCCGGAATTTCCTTATACGGGTCCTAAGGGCACTTCTCTCGGAAGGGCGCGAGCGCAGCTGTAGCCTAGAGCGAGAGAAGTAACGTTAAGCGCTGTGCTCGGCTTTATGGAAGTCCTTGCTGTGATTGTTTTTATAAACAAGGCCCAGTTCGATCGTCTAATGCTTAAGGATGGAGCAGTCCCAACGATAAAGGTTCACGGTCATGCGTTGGAACCGCAGGCGGTGAGTAAAACTGCTTCAAATGTCTGTGAGTTCTCTATCGGCGTGTAAGCACAGCAAGTAAACAACATGATCACGTATAGTTAATGTAAAACTACACTTCCCACATGTACACCTTTAAAAAAAATATGAGGACATAAAGTGAAAATTAGTCATTTACAAAAACCGCTAAGCAAATATAAGTTATACAGTTCCAGTACACACCACATAGAGACGTCCTGCTGTAGTCGTTGCTGCTGCTGCTCGTCTTCAATTTCAGCCTCGGGATCTGATTCTGGATCAAAAATGTATGGCTGAATCTGATGGTTTGTTTTGGGATGTCACAGCTTCCAGACGCTCTCAACGTAAGCTTCGAGCGCTCGTGCTTATTTAGCTCCGCCCACACGGCACGCCTCCACCCGCTGGTTTTTTTTACGGAAAGACTCGGTACAGCCTATCTTTCTTTTATAAATATAATAAAACTAAAGACTTTTTGGAGATATGAATGATGCAATACTACTCTATAGGTGCTCAAGATTAACATGAGATTGAGTGAAACTGAGTGTTTCACCCCCCTTTTAATCATTATTATTCAAATACTATTGATATTAAACCTTCGTCCACCAAATCACACCAAACAAACTTAAACCTTAAAAAAAGACTTTACACCAAAGATTATATATAAAAAAAAAATAGGATAAGAAATAATATTAAGTGTACACACTCACATTTGAAGCCAAGGAAAATATTTCATTACTTTTTACTTGATGGTTACATCACTATTTTGATTTTGATGTAGTTTGTAAATCACAACTTTGTTGAAAATGTTTAAAAAGGTAAAACACAACATGAATACAAATATTAAATTAATATTGTTTTTTAGTATCTTTAAACTCTCAAAAACTCAAACTCAGTATTTCATTACCCATCAGCACTTGGCGATGTCTTGTGTAATGGAAAATAAGCATGAGTGAACGCAAGAACACAAAGCAGATAAAGCAAGTTACGACAAGTTACGAGCCTCTACATTTGCCAGATCTGTACGTTCTCTTCTCATTACATACTGAATAAATAAATAGCAGACTCTTCAGCTAGCTTCAGACATAGACTATATAATCTCAGTTTTGACAAACAACTGCAAAGAAAGGTAAAAGGGGACTCGATATAAATTAATGGTGCCCTAGCATCCCAAGGTTTAGTCCCCTTACACTAATGATAGTAATGAACACTTGATCATGAGGGATGATTGGGCCTGTCCTCCAGTCAGAGCTTTATGCAGGTTAATTAGGTAAGATAACATCATCAACCTCTTTCATCCCTACATATGGAATTAATTGGATAAGCTGAGGCTGGATTCAGGTCTATGTATAATCATGTAACAATCAAGGGGAGAGAGACGCTAGCCACGTCACAAGATGTCTTATTTAGATTCTCTAACAACCTGCCTAATAAGCACGTGGACACTAATGGCATACTTTACAATAATGAATCAGTGGAACAATAGCAGTGTGGCAATGCAGCAACTGTAAAAAAAGACATCATGGGCAGTTTGATGGGCTTATCATAATAGTATGCAATTAGTTAATGCTGAGAAACATAATGAAGTGTGGTTTAATAAATCCATGTCATCTTAAAATGTCTTTGAGGAACATCAATCAACCCGGATTTTAGTTAAGATAGGAATGCACTTCAATTATTGTTATTGATTTGTATATTGATATTATTAACCCTATATGACTTATGCCATATGGTGATACTTCAATTAACCCTTCGCAAAGACCCGCCCCCCTTAGTTACTGTTGCTATGTTCAACATGCCACAGAGCTCTCATGCCACACATCATGTTCTCACGCAGTGAAAAAATACATTGCGAAGCAAAGAGGTCACTGACAACGTGCAGACAGACATGACAGAGCAGGCTACTTTTGGAATGATCCAAAGTCCCAGCTTTTAAAGGAACACTTCGACTTTTTGGGACTTTAGCTTATTCAACCTTTCCCCCAGAGTTAGATAAGTCCATACATACCTTTTTCATCTCCGTGCGTGCTGTAAGTCTGGTTGACGCACCCACCGCTAGCCTAGCTTAGCACAAAGACTGGATGTAAATGGATATAGCTAGCACACTAATCCCAATAAGTGACAAAATAACGCCAACATTTTCCTATTTACATGTTGTGATTTGTATAGTCACAGAGTGTACAAATAACAAGGTAATATGAGACAAAGCCACTTTTTAAACGTTTAAATACTGGGAAGTATTTTCTCAGAAGGCGAAGCACTGCTACTTGGGCGGAGTGATAACCGCAGCACCCGAGAAGCGCCGTGGTGAGGAGCAGAGAGCGTGTCTCAGGTGCTGTGGTTATCACTCCGCTCAAGTAGCAGTGCTTCGCCTTCTGAGAAAATAGTTCCCAGTATTTAAATGTTTAAAAAGTGGCTGTGTCTCATATTACCTTTTTATTTGTACACTCTGTGACTATACAAATCACAACATGTAAATAGGAAAATGTTGGCGTTATTTTGTCACTTATTGGGATTAGTGTGCTAGCTGTAGCCATTTACATCCAGTCTTTGTGCTAAGCTAGGCTAGCGGTGGGTGCGTCAGACTTACAGCACGCACGGAGATGAAAAAGTATGTATGGACTTATCTAACTCAGGGGGACACAGTGAATAAGCTAAAGTCCCAAAAAGTCGAAGTGTTCCTTTAAAGTCCCTGTAAAGGCAATTTCAAAAAAAAATTCTAAACACATTATAAATGTTAGAAATGTATCACTAAAACATATTACAAAGACTGTGAACTGTGAAGTACTGAATTGTGGAGTTAGACCGGTAAACAGTTTTTCACCGTTGCTATTTTCCGGATTTTCTGGGCGGGGCTAAAAGGGGGCTCGATGACGCACTGGAGTCCCTGAGCTCCTGGATACGCCCCTACTTGATGACGCACTGGAGCCCCTCGAGCTGTTGGACTATTAGTAACAGCCTACAGATTGCTAGCTAGCTATGCCTTCGTCACAGAAATACGTAGTACCTGGATGCGATTACCGGATCACGTACAAAACAGATCGGTGTCCTTATTTAAATTTCCGAAAAAACGATTACATCAAGAAGAAGTGGATTAATTTTGTGAAGAGCCACCTTGATGGAGAGAGCTGAGGATCACCGCCAAAACCCGCCTCTGTAAGTGATCATTTTACACGGGATAGTTTTATAAACTTTCGTCGGAGACAACTGGGAATCACTGATAATCCGCTGTTACTGGTGGTGAATGGGGCCGAACCGACTCCCGCCTCGGCATTGATCCTCCCGTGCGCCGACAACTGGTGCCATCATCGGCAGTGCGTGCCCACCGTGCGAGCATCCATTCCAGCTGGAGAGTTGAGTGTGGCGACGGCAGCTTTCCCGCGAGTGGGCGTGGTTTCAGCGCAGCCAGCGGACATGCCCCCACCGTTTGAGAGCAGAGATACTGCTCATTTTTTCAAGATTTTGATAGCTTATTTTATGTACTTGCTGGCTTTTTTTATCATTCAAATTTGGCTGGGTGACTAATAACACATTTTTCTGTGGTGTGACAAACTCAGAACACATACTTAATTTTGACTTTACAGGGACTTTAAGGAGACACATTGTTCCCCTTTTTACAAGATGTAATATTTCGTCGCAGGTGTCCACATATGTTTATGGGAAGTTTAGCTCAAAATACCCTACAAATAATGTATTACACTATGTTGAAAATGGCAATTTTGGGGTGGGAGAAAAAACACACTGTTTTGTCTCTTTAAATGCAAATAAGCTGCTGATCCCCACACCATTTCCAGAATAGGGCAGAGCCTTTACATCTCTGCTTCGGATAGCTATGGCAATACAAAATCAGAAGCAATATGACTGTCAACAAAAATAGTTATGTTCATCCCTATATAAGTTTCCAAATGGGTATTTGATCAATTTATTTAGCTGTTGTAGAGTTTTTTTCAGCCATTTAGCAACGATAGCTGAGCAACACACACACACACACACACACACAAATACTGTTACAATGTTCGCAATGCACTATAACGACTTTATTAATTGTTGATGCTAATGTGGCAATCATCCTGTCATCTGTAATCATCCTGTACTGAAGGAAGCGTAGAATATCCGACACAGAGCAGTTCGCTGGGTCTATACCGATATCCTGAAACCATTTCGAGAACACACCCCACTTCAGAGCATACAGGCGCCTGGTGGACGGGGCTCGCGCCTCCGCGATGGTATTCAAAACTCGCAAGTGCAGCGCGTCCTGCCTGCTGGGGTTGGGATGCCAGATCGTTCCGCTCGCCTGAGACAGAAGGTCCTTCCTGAGCGGAATCTCCCATGGCTGTCCCGCCAGTAACTCAAATACGCGAACCAGGACTGATTCGGCCAGTTCGGGGCTACCAGAGTCCCCGCCGCCTTCTCCCTGATTTTGCACAACACCATGGGCAAAATTTTTACCGGAGGAAAAGCATAGAGACGGACTCTCGGCCATTGCGCAGTCAGCGCGTCCACCTCCCGGGGGGAACGAGACAGCGAGAAGAACATCTGATAATGCGCGTTCTCGCTCGTCGCAAAGAGGTTGACCTCCGCTCTGCTGAAACGATTCCATATCAGCTGAACCGTCCCGGGGTGAAGCCTCCACTCCGCTTGGGGAATCCCGCTTCTCGAGAGCATATCCGCCCCGCGATTCAGAACGCCGGGGATGTGAGCCACTTTCAGCGAGAGGAAAAATCGGTCCGCCCACAGCAGAAGGGATTCCGCCTGCCTGAATAGGGCCTGAATGTATACCGCCCTGGCCATTTATGTACGAGTCCACGGAAGTGTTGTCGGTCCACGGGGTCAGGGCGTGGGCGCATCCGCGGGTGACCATAATGCGCTTGTGGCCAGAATACCACTCGCTTGGGAGGACGCGCGCTTTCAGCCAGTGTTGCAGTGGCCTTATATGCAGCAGCCCCAGATGACACACCGAAGAAGTCGCTGCCATCCATCCCAGTAGCCTCTAAAACTCTTTCAGTGGGACCAGCCTGCCAGGTCTGAAGAGACCGAGAGAAGAACTCAGAGCCTCCGCTCGCTCGGGAGAGAGGCGCGCTCTCATTCTCACTGAATCCAAGCACACTCCCAGGAATGTTGTAATCTGGCTCGGTATGAGCACACTTTTCTGGATGTTAACCCTTAAACCGAGTAGTGTTGTCACGATACTAGAATTTCTAACTTCGATACGATACCTTGAAAAATATCGATATTCGATACCATTTTCGATACCACAGAGAAAAAAACTGCCACAATATTAAGGGGAATTTTTTTTATTTAAAGCTAAATATAACAAGTCTAGAACATGACAATGAGGTATATTTTACACGAACACAAATGTCCTGAGTTCTATTTGTTAATATTTTTTAATTGGACCAGAGCTAACTCTATCCGTTGTATTTTTATTACCTACTGTTATCAAAGATTAAAATATACTGTAACATAAAAGCACTTTACAGTATCAAATTGGCAGATAGAGTGTCAGTAATGTATAATAATAAGATTAAACATTCAATTTTCAGTTAAAGGCATTTCATTATTGAATCCAGAGATGCCATTGTCTGTTAAGTTTAATTAGTATCTGTGTAATAAAATTGATGAGAAATTGCTAATGAAGGCAAATTGCAGAATTAAATAATCATTTTTGAATAAAGTTAAACAGGCACAAGCTAATTTACATTTGACCACAGTTACAATATTTACTTGTCTAAGATTCCTCAGTCAGATTATGTTAACTTTAAGAAAACGGTGAAACAACTAGACAACACAGACTCATATCAACAACAATACTAGGCCATCTTGGTTAATGTTTCAGAAAAGTTAAAATGAGAAGAGTTACAGTGTTTCCTTTAGAATTTTAATTAGCAGTGGGGGCAGGTCTGTCCAAACAACAAACACCCCTGATGCTGAGCATATATGCTGCTAAATGGTACCCCTGGAGGAGCCTGTTCCTTAAGTCTATTTTCACCTCTAAAAATAATTTTAAAAAATGAGTGATTTGAGGGATATCGATATAGTCAAACAATCTTTTGGGTGCCCACAGCACGCTCACAGTGTGAAGCGTGTGTCCGCGCTATTATCCGACATGCCTGCTCGCGGTGTGTTCTTAATGCATGTCCGCGCTATTCTCCGACATGCTCGCTCGCGGTGTGTAGCGCGTGTCCGCGCTATTCTCCGACATGCCTGCTCACGGTGTGTTTTTAATGCGTGTCCGCGCTATTCTCCGACATGCCCGATCGCGGTGTTCTTTATCAATCAACCAAAGCCGGTCGCGGGGGCGCCACCCTCGCCATCTTTCCATTAACTTCACTTTTGCTATAACCAGAGCGAATGAGACGAGTGCGTCACGTGTGGTGTTTGTCAACGCGCCTTTGGAGAGAAGTGAAAGTGACCACTCGGCTAGTATCGATACTTCGGGAAATTAGTATTGGTATCGTTCAGATATTTCAGTATCGATATTTATCGAAATATCGATATTTTTGACAACACTAAAACCGAGCACCTCCAAGTGTCGAAGGAGGGCTTCCACATGGCTGACCAGCGTTTCTCTCGACTGCGCGAGAACCAGCCAGTCGTCCAGATAGTTCAAGATGCACATCCCGCTCGATCTGAGGGGTGAAAGTGCCGCGTCCATCTTCGGCACAACGAAGTAGCGGCTGTAGAATCCGTTCTCCCGCTCCCTCGGGGGGACCGGTTCTATAGCCTTCTTTTCGAGCAAGCTGCACACTTCTTGCCTCAGCACCTGACTGTTTTGGGGCAAAGTTCATGACTGAACTATGCCGCGGAAGCGGGGTGGTCTGCGTTTGAACTGAAGTGTGTACCCGCGCCAAATTATATTCCACACCTACGGCGAAATGCCCGGAATAGCTTCCCACGCTGCCTGAAAACGACTGAGCGTGGGCTGATCGCAACCTGCGGTCATGCCACTCCGGTCATAGCCGCTATGTGAGGGCTGGGAATATTCATTGACCGTGACTCTGCGCTGCTCGGAGGCAGGGCGGGTAACACAGTGTGTGGTGCAAGAGGAGAAAAAAGCTCTGTTTGTGAAGTAGTGATCTGCTTTATTTTTGAACAAGAAACAACATTGACAACATTCACAAAACAACTGCACGCGTCGCTCGCAGAACGCTGAGGGACCAAGTGCATTAGAGTGCGCCGCTTGGATGCGGGGCCAACCTGGCGCTCTCTTCTCCTCTTGCCCGAGTGGTCAGGACGACTGCTTGGGCCTCGCAGGGGACGTGGTGGGCTTTTTTGCGCGGGCTCCTCTGCGTCCTCTTGCTACCCGCTCCCTGGCTCTGTCTGTCTTCTAGCCGCGGCCTGAAGTTGGCGGCCCGAGGCGGAAGACGAACAGGAGCGAGGCTGCAGCTGCGCCCTCAGAGGAATCACGTGGCTCATAGCCTTCGCCTTCTTCTGCGTCTCGGAGTAACGCTCTGTGACTTTCTCCACGGTGTCTCCGAACAGGCCTGCAGGGGAGATCGGTGCGTTCAGCAGCGTCTTCCTATCGGCCTCCTGCACGTCCGACAGGGTGAGCCACAGGTGTCTGTGGAGGACCACCAGGAACCCCATCGAACGGCCAATCGCCTGGGCCGAACGCTTCGTAGCCAGGAGCGCGAGGTCCGTGGCCGAACGGAGATCTCGGATGGCGTCAGCGTCGATAGAGGCGGCATCATCCAGAGACTTGAGCTTCTTAGCCTGCAGCACCTGGAGAACGGCCATTGCATGCAACGCAGAAACCGCTTCCCCCGCGGCACCGAAGGCCTTGTTAGCCTGGTGGGCCGTAAATCTGCAGGCTCGGGACGGCAGGCTGTGGTCCGAGCCCAGGGCGGGAGCTGACGGGCAGAGGTGCACGGCGACGGTCTTCTCGACGGGGGGGGGGATGCGGAGGTAGCCGCGGTCCCCCGCCTTGTCCACGGGGGCAAACATGGCCTGGGTGGAAGTGAGGGTGCGCACCGATTGTGGGGCCACCCACAACTTCACCACGTGCTCATGCACATCAGGAAAAAAACAGTGTTCCTCTTTTCGAAGCGGCCTGACGGACGGCTCGATTGGAGGAACCACGTATCCGGTTTGCTCTTTGAAGGTTCATCGGGAGCCTTCCATGAGAGGTCCAGTTCCTCGACAGCCTTCGAGAGGATACGGAAGAGCTCGTCCTGCAGGTCCGCTGGGGTCTCTTGCTCCGCTGGCACCCGCGGTGCAGCCTGCTCCGCACCCCAGTCGTTCTCAGAGGCAGACAGAGGCATGGAGTCGTCTTCCTCACTCGCCCCGAAGGAAACGAAGTCAGCGACCTTGCGAGGGGGCTGAAAGGTGGGGTCGGGAAAGCTCACCGGGGGACGAACCTTGACTCCGCGGTTGGGGGGGCTACCAGCGGCTCAGTGGCGGCGGTAGACCCGATCCCCGCTGCTGCGCGAGCCTCTTCCCTCCTGGCTTTAAAAGCTCGAAGAGACATGTCCGCACAGTGGTCGCCGGACCCTCTGTGCGTGAGGGCTGACTGAGCATGGGCCAGCTCCATACACGCGACGCAGAACAGGTGCGTGTCGGGGAGCATGATGGGGCCCAAGCACAAGTTGCAGATAGTTGCCATCGGATGCAGGAGACAGTGCAAGTATCTCGGCGCAACTTCAACGACGGCGAAATAATCCTAAAGTTGTTAGTGGAGTATCAGCTTTCTAGCACACGATTTGAGTGTGAAGAAAGAGATTCTGAAGGGAATTGACGTATTTGCATATTTTGCGTCAATTGGCCAGCTCTACTGGCGTTAGCCTATAAGATTTCAGCGGAAGTGAAGGATGAGAGGAGTTCCCATATACGACATCCGTAATGTCGAAGTTCCGTAGCCTTGATAGGGAACCCATAATGCAGTGCCAGGTGATCGACTGGATCTCACAACTCAACAATTTTCAAATAGGAGCTATCTTTATAAATAAAACACATATTTAAGTTTAAACAACACATTGTCCCATGTCTAAAAAATACCAAAGTGCAGTGCCCTGTATGCACACTATCTTGAAAACTGCATTAGTATTAATGCAGCAGTATTCAAGGCTAAGCATATACAATCAAGCATTAGATTCAGGAAATCGCGTGCCCCGAAATCACGAGGATAACATTCCACTGTAAGTTACATTAATATATTACATGTATTTTGGTAGTAAAACAAATTGTTAAAATTTAATTTTATTGGTGCAAAGACAAGGCTATGTGCATTTTGTACAACATCCGCAAAGCATTTGATCACTTATTAGAAGCACCACAATTTTAAATTGTGTCTTCTGTTACATATGAACTACTGACCAGACATTTAGAACTATTGAATATTGAATATATTGAATACACATATCAGTATATCAAAAGTATTTTTGTAACACTATAAGTGTGTCAGGTAATCGAAAGTTCAACACACTTTGCATTCTTCACACCTACTTGAACACTTGGGCCAAATACAGGACATATGTCATGCAAGTAGACAAGTGGCCAAGTGCAAGGACCGCAATTGTGGCATTTGGAAAGGCCCTGAGAAACAGATGTTCCCTTATCGGAAGTTCTGATCACGTGACAAACCATTTTACTATTATAAGCCTATCAGACAGAAATTAACAATCTAGCAAACATTTATTAATTTACTTAAGGCACTTATATTAAACAAGCAATATCATACTTCAAATACCAGCTCTGCTGCTATTCATAATACCCGTAGGCCCATGTTGTAGGCTACAAACAGGGCGTTGTACGCCGCCGAAAGTGGAGTCATCAGTTTCCCAATGTGTAGTGAGCCAGCGTCCTTTACTGTCCTTACCAGTGCCCGAATTCGTGAACACGATACTGATTGACGAGTTCGGCAGTAAGGGGCCTGCTTAAGACGCACCCAAAGTCGTTTGTAAAATTAAACACCTCAGTTAAAGCTTGTTAAATGATACCGCCATGTTGACGAGTAAACTGCAGGAGCACAATCCTGACTACAGACACATGTTTACCTAGCCTGACTACGTCAGACTTCCTACTTCCGCTAATTTCATTTCATCTACGAAGCAAAGTGAAGTAGCAGAGTCTGGTATTACCAGGCTAATGTTTACCTAGCTTGATGTCAGTCTTCGTAAGGTGCATGGATACACAGCACAGCTGTTCTCCGGAACTCTTTCACTCCTAAGTTCCATGCCCGGGCAAAACCCGCGACGCAACAGTGACGGTTTTATCCTATCCCGGACGCGAGCAGCGCGACGCGGCAAAAGACAATAGAACCCATTAAGTGATTCTGTCTACACTGGATGGGACTCGGCGCGATACGACAAATCCCCAGATAGTAAGTCCAGTATTTCTGTCTCCAAGCTCTCACGCTATTTCTGACAGAAGAACATGGGGTCATTCTACGGAAATGTCCATTTTTCTGTCCCTATAGCCTTTACAGAAATATTACACTTTAAAAAAACACTTTAGAATTACAATTTCTTTACATTTTAAAATAAAACAATATGTTATTTGAACAATTACACCTTCATCTTGAACCATCAAGGGGCAGTATTTTATTTTTTATTAATTAGGCCTAGGCTATAGAATTCCCAACTCCACAGAAGTGCTCCTCCCCACAGTCATGTACAGAGGGAAAATGCTTTATTTTGAGGTCAATAACAGGTTTTTACACTATTTAAAATACAATAATGTATACATAACTATCTAATATATTATGTAAATGACATAAAAAAACGAAATGCAGAATAAATATTATAAAATGTATAATGAAAGTAGAGGTCCCCTGGAGTTGTGTCACTGGTGTTACCGTTAAACAAAAATCTCTTATTTTGAAATAAAAATCACACTGATGACATCACTTGACTTCCTTTATCCAGTTTCCTGAATTTCTATGAAGAAAAGCCCATAGTAAATCCTCTGTCTCTTTTCAGTTATCAGAAATATTCTCATTTATCTCATGATTTCATATGAAGTTTTTAGTTGATGTCACTGGTATGACCTAATTTATTGTTAGGTAATTGTAAAAAAAAAATGATAATACAAATGGATTAAACTACTTAATTTAGTTAGTATACCTTGATTGACAACATGTGGTTTGAAACCTTGCAGCAGCCATTTTGTAAAATTAATTTTTCATGAAAATTGTCACTGGTGTTACTGTCACTGGTGTCACCTTTCTTATGGGTAACATCAGTGACTCCCATTTATAGATAAACTTTATTCAAAGCTATTCATTTAGATTATATGCCAAATGTAACAATTTAGTCTCATCTACTTAATTATAGTTGAAGAATAATGATATTTGGCCTTATGCATGTCATTGGTGATTCATTGTGTCACTGGTGTTACTGTCTTTTTTCTGTCACATTAAATACAATGCCATATGTGACATGATGATAATTTTACATCCATTTAATTCTGCTACACTCAAAAGTTAAGATTTAAAGGATTGCATCATTACTTGATTTTAACTGGTTTTCAAATATTGTCATTGTTATAGCAAATACAAGGTTATACGCAAAATGAACTAACCTCATTCAAGCACACTTTTAACAAACCTGATTAAAATAAATAAAACAAATCTCCTTATTTGTTGCATTATTATTATTTTTTGGTAACTCTGACTACATATGCTGAAAAAAATTTAAATAATATTTCATAAAAACATTTAATTTTGCCAAAGAAGTAAGGTAACACCAGTGACAAAAAATGGTACATGCGATCTTTAGATAAATGCACAAAAAATATAAAAAATCATTAAGCTGTCATTTATGCATATTCATAAAGCCAAAGGGTAATCTATTAATGTGGTGTAAGTTTAAATGTTAGAAAAAAAATACATTTTAAGACATCTTGTCCATACCAAAAGTGGACGTTTCTGTAGAATGACCCAATGGTATTATGCAACAGGCGCGTTGTAGAGATTGTGAAAGGGAAATCCTGTCAATACAAATTAATAATTAATAAAAAAAAAACTGAAATATAAAACTAACAGTATTATAGGCTAAGCTACAGCAATTTTTACATAGAGTAAATCTCTGTATGTGGTTTTTGTTGTCTTAAAGTTCCCATGCAAAGTGAATCAGTTATTTACTAAGAATTTGCAGTATTAGCCTACTGGGTGATTATATAGGTTATATAACTGTAAAGTACAGAAATGTGTAACAGTGAACTTTTGAAAATTAGTTGGCAAGAGCAGAGTCAAATACTGCCTTGCTTTAGTAGGAAATACTTACTAGCAAACTTTTTGTCATAATGGTATCACTAGGCTTATTGTTCCATGCAGGTACAATAATTCAAAGCGCCTATTTAGCGCAGTAAGTTAAAGGATCCAGCACATTGTGGCTGAAAGCTAATATAAAGAGAATTACACAACGCAAACTTTGAAATGTCACCAGTATTTGGAACATAAATACATAGTGGGATAATTGTGGCACCTTAGTCATTGAATTTTGTAATTTTTTTTTTTTATTATTGTTGTCTTTACAAACACTTAACTCCCTAATTAATTTGAAAGCATGCTCATATAGGCATTATTTTTATACCAACACTTTGCTTTTGATGTAGGCTAGCTATAGCTATATTAGGTCAGTCTAATTTTTCAGATTCTTTTTATTGGTAAAAAATTAAATTAAAGATGTCCTGTAAGCGCTCAGTAGAAACTAGAAAAACTGGACAGACTATTGGCTTGCAAACCGCTGATGGCGTGCCATCCAAAAAACTCTGGCTGACCGACTGAATGAGTTCCGACTCTCTACTTGCCGATGGTGTGCCAATGGAGGTCCAACCGTGTTTTGGGCAGACTTTGTGCTGCCCAAAAAACTCTTGTGGACAGCCAGGTCAGTGTTAGCTGGGAACTGTTGCTATATATTTTTACCATAATGCTGTTTATAGAATACTATTCCATTTTCAGTGATAAACCTACCCTTAATAACTGTTCTTTTAATTACCCTCCGTCGATCCAACTGTCTGTTGGCTGGGATACAAAAATGTGGAAGAAGGGTATAATCTGTAAAAGGGGTGGGCGATATAGCCTCAAAATGACATCACAATATTTCAAGAATATTTGCGAAAAAGTTATTTATGAAGATATAGAAAAAATATATATGGAACAATGTTTTATTGGTGATTCCAGCTGACAGGCAGCAGCATTTATTAGTGCAAACAAAATGAAGGGCATTTTCCATCCTTGTCTAAGCTAAATGCCCAATGCCCATTTTTTAGACAATTGTTTTATTACATTTATCTCACCTAAATATTTGCTCACTCATTGCGTTTTTACAATGGCATAATTTTGTTGTTAAGTGTTACACAACACAAGGATGCTTGATTTCAATCTTTGAATTAAATTGAAAAAAAGTTGCAAAAATTAATACAAAATAATAAAGATACAAATAAAGAGAAAAGTTTTTGGGTAGGCCTAACACTAATATTCAGAAATACTATAAACTGAATAAAGTAATCAAATGTAAAATAACACTGCAGTCTTTTAGTCCTGACTAAATTAAATACATACATTCTGATTCCTTACAATTAAAGCTATATTTTGTTGTTTTGACAACAATTAATGACAGACACATATCGTGCCATCACTTTTAGAGCAAACGCATGGACCCATTACTGTTTTCATTATACTGTCTGGCTCTGTCCCAAATGGCACCCTAAGCACTCGCGGTCTTCCTACGAGCTCCGCACTTTCATGACGTAACTCCACTTTGATCGTTGAGAAGAAGTCTGTACATATACATATAATATTATATACCGGTGTGTGTATATATATATATATATATATATATATATATATATATATATATATATATATATATATATATATATATATATATATATATATATATTATATATATATATATATATATATATAATATATATATATATATATATATATATATTAGAAAAGAGTTATGAGTTCAAAGTTTGACTGTTGGGGCCCCATACCTGGACCCTTTACGTTAAAGAGATATATTCCTCGAAAAAAAATGTTGTTACTCGCGAGCTGTTTGTGAGGCGGCTTTAGGCTACCATATGTTTGCACGCAGAGAAAACCATTCTCAGAGAGCACGCGAGTACTGAATAGTTAATCGCTGATGATGTAAACTGATAAGACTTAAAGGTAACGCTGTATTTTACGACCTGCAAACAACTGCGTAAGTAAACCGAAATTACGGTGTACGTTTCGTAATTATAGCGTACTTCCGTGTAGGTATAGGGGAACAATATGTTAAGTTTGGGGTAATAAAGGGGTAACAAGCAGATAGTATACAACCTGCAAATAACTTCGTAAGTAAACTGAAATCACGGTGTACGTTTCTGTGTACATCTGTGGGTTGATTTAACATTAATTAATCTAGTAAGAAAATCCAATAAATTCATTTTTTTATCATACTGTGCTTACATACAGCCATACACGTTTCATTTTCAACCCACAGATGTCAAAATTACCCTGTAAAATTGCACAAGAACATATTTTGCCAGAAATGTGATGATAACTCTTATATACAACAGACGTACAATTTTTGCCTGGAATATATTAACTTAATAGGTACCTGTTAGTTTTATAATAATTAAAAAAGCTTTACTGCTTGTTTCCCTTTCCTACCACTTAACTATCCTTAACTCACGGAGGTACACTATAATTAAGAAACGTACACTGTAATTTCGATTTACTTACGAAGTTATTTACAGGTTGTATATCTGCTTGTTACCCCTTTATTACCCAAAACTTAACATATTGTTCCCTTATACCTACACGGAAGTACGCTATAATTACAGAAAAGTACACCGTCATTTCGGTGTACTTACACAGTTGTTTGCGGGTCGTAAAATAAAGTGTTA
Organism: Chrosomus eos; assembly: GCA_036326025.1. Classification (NCBI taxonomy): domain Eukaryota; kingdom Metazoa; phylum Chordata; class Actinopteri; order Cypriniformes; family Leuciscidae; genus Chrosomus; species Chrosomus eos. The sequence goes on from CM070840.1 coordinate 23,141,437, forward strand.
CCGACTTAAAAAGACGTGAAATTGAAAAACGTTAGTTACGATGCACTGCTGGCCCGCAAGTGTCAATACCGCCATGTCCCGACTCCTAAACGCGAGTGTCTAGTATCGTCGCCTGCAGCGTGCTTGACGCTTGCCTTGTGATATAGTCACTACCATCATGGTACTTTGCCTGGACCATGATGCTAGTTGAACAAACCAATCCTGAAACCCTGAGTTTGTTCAACTACCATCATGGTACAGGCCCCAGGTAACACAGAGAAAAAGTAAACATTGTCTCTTACATTGCAACATTGTAAAAATACAAAGAGGGTTGTAATAGCGTAGTTACACATTAAAAGAGACATTTTTTTTTTCCTTAGATTTAACTTAGCTTAACTTTTTTGAAGAACTCTTTTTTTCACTAAAAAGAACCTTTGGTGCAATCGAAAGGTTCCATGGATGTTCAAAGTTCTTCATGGAACCATGATGCCAGTGAAGAATCTTTATGTATAAGTGTTAGAAAAATCCACTTGATCAAAATCACAAGATCAGAAATTTATTTCAGGAATGGGATAAATGTTTTAACATAACATGCGATACATTTTTTAATTTAACTATTTTAACTTAAGAACTAGTCAAAAGTGCCCTATCTGTCTATCTGTACCCTATCTATGAGTCTAAATATATTTACACACAGAATTTCTCAGTTTCAGAAACATTCAACATTCCATATTTCCTAAGTATCTCTTGACTGATCTTGTTATCGTGTGTGCATGATGTGTGTGTTCCTTATGAGGCCAAACGTTTACCAGTACGTCATGTACAGGAGAGCTGTGTGTTGTGTTGTGTAGCACCTATCATCCGTCACAGCAGATGTTTGGCTCCTCTGGTTGGCTTTGTGTGAAGTATGGTTGTAAATTATGTATGAGGAACTTTTGTGTAAATTGTCATACTACATAATGTATGTTTACAAAGCTGCATGAAAGCTCACCTTAGATGGGAACTCATTACAATAAGTGATGCAGAGAGGTAACAAAGGGCTCTTTTGCACATAAAGTCACTTTCTGATCTCCATCAATAATGAAAGATCATTTAGAATAGGCAGGATAGGCCATCTGCTACACGCCCTCTCAACTCATCACCAAACTGGCAAACACAACTTTTTCCCTCAAAGATCAGACATATTATAAATGTATGTCATAATGGAATACAAACAAATTTGCCTGTCCTAATATGGAGAAGGGTTGCCACATGAATATTACGTTACTGGACACTACAAGAAAGTTATCAAGTAACGTCAACCTAATTAATTGCATGAGGTAAGCATTCACCGTTGTGTCCCTCATAATTTAGTGAAACCCAGTATACGTCACTGTCACCATAGTGACGGACGCTTTGCCCGATAACTTTACAGGCATCAGCAATGCATGTCAGTATAACCTTAAATGTGTTTAATCAACTTTGTATTACTTTTGAACAACTGCAAGCAAAAATAATGTGCTGTTTTATTAACACCATAACAGCACATTAACATCTCCATAACTTCCAGTGTTTCATACCTAACTGAGGTAAGTGTTTGTGCGTGTGTGTGTGTGTGTGTGTGTGTGTGTGTGTGTGTGTGTGTGTGTGTGTGTGTGTGTGTGTGTGTGTGTGTGTGTGTGTGTGTGTGTGTGTGTGTGTGTGTGTGTGTGATTGATCCTAATAATATCTCAACATATTTTGAGATGTTGTTTTTGTCTACAACAAATCCTACTTTGTCCTCCATTGCTCCCTGTTGTATTGTTTTTTAGAGTCTGTTGATTATTCATTTAACAGAACTTCTAAAATATTACTCTGTTGCATTGTAGACATTATAATACTGTACTGTAGACAGGTTCAAACAGGATCACAGTTCTTTCCATAACATTTAGCTGTTTTCTAATGTGACACTTTCTTTTTGCAAACAATAATCTCTATGATATGATTAGATTTTTTGGGATATATACTATGGCAGTACACTGTAAAAACTAATTTGTTTAGCCTACCTTAAAAAAAGTGCAAACACATTTTACATTAATTCACTTATAGCTAAAGCACTTAAAGCATAAGAACCCACTCTCTATTCAGAGAACTGTCCAAAGCCACACCTCATTCAAAACACATGAGCGCAACACACGTAACTGTCTGCTAGACGAGAGATGGCGATAAATGTCCTTGTGCCTCAAAGCACATAAAATTACAAAAATAAAGAATGTAAAAAAAAATCAGAGCTCTAGTTGTACCACCTGATGACTGCAGATTAATTTCGGCATTGATAGTGTTGCCAGAGAAATGCATAAATCTGAGTCTGAGGAAGTGAACAGCTCCGGGTTGAACGTCACAGGTTGTCATCTTCTAATTACGGTTCCCTCGAATCTGTACTCGACCTGAATTACTTCTTACCCTAACCCTACGTGCATGAATTATTATTATATATTTTTTTAAACACACAACCTGAGACAGACCCGATAAAATTAGACCCAAGTCCGACCAACCTGATTCTATTTCCGCATTTATTTTCAAATCCGACGGGACCCGTCCCGAATGTAAACGGTAATGGTGTGTGCACAGCCTCCAGGAGTCCTGCTGACTGATTTGGCTGCTGCTCCATAACTTTCATTTATTTATTTACTTATTTATTACTTAATATTATTGCCTGCCCGATGGATACAAGTTATAAAAAAAAAATATTGATAGTCTAATAAATCATGAATTCACTGGTGTTGTCTGCAACGCTGTTTACCTCATCTCCGGCAAAAGGCTTCTGCACACAAAAAAGAAAAGCCCTGCATGGCATGAACACGCAGCAACGCGTGGCTTTTCCTGATGGATCTCATAGCTATTAGATGGATTTCTGTGAGCAAAGTTTCTCAAAAAGTTAAAAGCAAAAGGAACAATGATAGCACTTTCCCAACGGTGTCTAAACCGACGTGATGGTTAGGTTTAGGGGCAGGGTCAGGGGTAGGTCATTCGTACAGATTCATACGAATTGGGCAACTTGTAAAATATGTACGATTTAGCAAAAAGTGAGGTCGTATGAATTCGTACAAATTAGCCACCTCGTAAAATTCGTACGAATTGCCATGAGATCGAGTTAACTATACTGAACCCGACCCGTGTCCGAGCCGAGGCACTCGTCAAAGTTTTGGACCTGAATCCGCTCAGGTCTCGGGTCGGACCTCGTGTTGTCGGATCTAAGTGGACCCACGAAGACCTCTAATGTACATTTAATATTTAGAACACTTCTATTATCAATTGCTATCAGGATGTGAAGAGAGCTTCAACCAATATAAAAAAAGTGTTTATAAAACTAATTGCCTATACCTCTCACTAATTAAATTAACTTAAATAGATGTCAAACTTACCCCAAAACTCTGATGCCCGGTTTCACAGAAGTCTTAAGCCCCCAGTAAGCAATAGTCATCATTTTACCATCTAGGTTAACTATAGACCCAAAACTATAGAGCCAATCCAATGTTATTCTAGTTTTATTGCAAGCTCTGTCACGTTACCTTTTTGCCAGCAGACTCTCTGTCCAGCTTTTTAGTTAGTTTCCCTGGAGGTTCAGGAGTGTCAACCTTTCTCGCTCATTGTGGCAATTAACCTATGCCATTCTCACACCACACACACATCGAAGTAGCCAGAGCAACATTTCTCCTTTTCTATTTCATGTCTAAAATGTAAACACTTACAATAGGGTTACCAAAGTAAACCAAGGGAAGACAAAATCATGGTTTGGAAGAAGGATTGATTGTATTAATTAATTTTGTTCATGTTTAACAAAGAAGTGACATAATGCAGACATCCCACCGCACCCGGAAGGTCCAGGTGTCTCCCACCACATATTGATAGCGGCTCCCTGACACCCACAAATCAATATCCTGGAAAGCAAGCGAGCGAGAGAGAAAGCTCGTTTCCACCTGGTATTAAGATGTGTTTTCGGTGAACTGATCACAAGTGATCAGCTAAGATACATTACCGTTACTATCATGCATTTCAAATGCATATTTTTTGCAAAAAAAGCGGTTTAAAAATGCATCACTTTTACTTTCGGCACACAAATAAAATATACTAATGGTAGGCTATACTACAAGAATCGACCATATTGCTTTAATTTATTTGTATTTTTTTGTGACGAATGTCTTTCACTTAGGACGGTATGGCTCAATTACTTCAGAAAGAACTTAGCACATAAAGTGAATTTGCTTAATTTTTGTGTTTTAATATTATTATATTGTAAAGCTGCCATGCCTTCTTTCCATCCCTTTTCTATTAAATTTCTATGGATGATACTGTAAATATTGGACTGGAAATTGTTGCGTTTAGCCAATCAGAAATGAATTTTTTAAAGAGCTGTGTAACAAAAGGTAGCTTATTTGCACAATTATAGAATAGTTGCCTTTCGGTATAGTTGACACTTCTGAAAAAAAAAAAAGCCACTTGGTGTAGAAGCGAGTCCCCTTCCAAACTACAAAAGCTTATTTTGTCAATCCAATATGACCTTATACTTTAAGCATTTGATGATATATTTATTCTAAATCAACGCAAATACTTTTTGCAGACTATTAGCGCAAGGCCAGGGAATCTCTGTGAGATGCGTTTTTCTACAGGATTACAGAGAACATTCTCTAAATTACAAAGCACTCTTCCAAATGAAGTGCAATGTTCTCTTTATGTGTAAAAAGCGGACTGAAAATGTATTTGTAATCCATGAAAGTGCATGTGATCAGTGATCATCACTGGCTGTCAAGTTTAGTTAAAAACAAATTATTAGGTTGGGATTTGAACCTCGGACCATTGCACACTAAACTAAAATTATAAAACCACACATCTGTTGTTTTGTTAGCCTGAAGTCCATATTAAAAGGCTCTGTATTAAAAAGTTGCAATTTAGAAAATGGTTTAAAATCATCAGGCTTATTTGTGTGGTCATGGTGGAAGGTTACTAAAGTAATATGAATCGCAAGGTTAGCTAAAACTCCACAACACTGCTGTGCATCACTCCAAAGGCCTTTAACCATGACTTTATTATAATACAATACAGCCTCACCTGATTGCTTAAATATACTCACTGATGATCATTTGATATGTTGTAGTCTGTGACTTTATTGCTTCACAAACTGTTCTGTGAGTCAGCAGGTGTTTGTGTGCTTGAAAAGCTGCTGGCATGCATGTCATTTTCATAAAAAAACATTTGGCTTATAGAAAATAGCAGCTTTTACTACCAATTGTCTGGCCTTTTTGCTGTATTGCATTTTATGGCCCCTATAAAATATTCATCCTCCCTAACTTATTAGTTACTGAAAAAACAAATCGGCAAATGAGAAACACTGGTCTGAAAACCCATCCGTAATCCAATAAGATGCACATGTGGAGAAACCGCAGAGACCCAGTGCTTCATCAGAGAGAATTATGGGTGCTGTGAGCGCTGAGCTGATTTACAGAATGAATTGAAGCACACAGACAGCGTTTCGTCAGGAGTGAATGGAAGCATTTCTCTGTTCCTGCCTATTTATTTGAGTGAGCTGGCGTGTCTGAGGTGTGAGGCAGAGGGATATCCTGTGCTCTTTACGTTCGCCTTTGCAGCTTTCCCTCTGTTATTGCACACAATGTAATTTGAAACAATTACCAAAACACCGACTCACTTGTTACTACACACAGTTCTCCCCATATATACAAAGTGCAGATTCAATAGCTTAACATGTTTTACAATCGCACCCGGTGGAGCAGCGTTTAGTGTGAAAAAGTGTAGTGTTTCACAGTAACCCGCATAGTATGGGATAATCTTTCACATTTTGCCTGGGGTTTGTTTTGCTATTTCTGCAAAAACTTGTGCAGGCCATGTGAATTACCATGGAGAGAGCAGATAGAAATACTAAACAGGCCGTATCTGATAGAAATGAATAAACAGGACTTAAACAATAAGGGGAAATAATTTGTTACCTTTGATAATAAATACCTTTTTCTTACAGTATATGTCTCTAGTCAGGTCGTCTGTGCTCGTTCATGTGTTATGGAGTCTTTGTACGGCGATTTGCAGGGAGAGTACCCAGACAGCAACATAGTGTCGGCCCTGATCCGGACCATATTTGACACATGTGGAATCCACATGTACCAGATGTGCCCGGATTTGAGCCTGCACTATGTTGCTGTATACTTATTGTTATATTGAAAGTATCTGGGTATACTTTCAATACTAGCAGGCTAAAGTTAGCATTTCCCAGATCACCTATTGCACCTTTAAAAAATGCTATATATTCAAGCAGAATTTACACTACAATGTTCAGTAAATCATAGAAAACCAAATGTTTAACATCTAAAATATGTATATGATCTTCATACATAAGATGTAAAGGAAACACAGTCAATTTTATCTTCAAAATTTCATGAATTTACACAATTTAAAACACAGACACATGCTTGTACGTACTTGATAAACGCAAGGAGCTAAATTACACTAATAACATAGAATTCTGTTTCTGCAGGTAAAGGTCAAAGGTCAACACACAAAGAGCAGTAAAACATACTCTCTGTGGCGATGGATGTGAGTATGCTTTCAATACAGGGTCAGAGCCTTTAGCTTACAGTTTTCTATTAAGTCAAAGGCAGACTTACCATTCACATTTAACATTTGTTGCAATGGCCTGTGAGAGGTCAGCTGGGAATTGAGTGAAGGAAACGGCATAACAGAAAGCTGAGGAATTCTCAAGTAGCTGAACAAAAAGCCTATTTAAAATCCCTATGAGTTCTCATGATCCCGACCTGGCCCCTCATTCAGCTGGGCTGGACTGACACTTCTTGGTTTTACACACAAAACAGTACATATTGACATGTTTATTATACTTTTCCTTCTTAATCTTTATTGTGTTGCCTAAATTTAAAGTAGATCTATACTAACATACTACTTTTACTATTTCTGCAGTATATATAGTATTTACTGTATACTGTTCACAGCCTGCACATTTTCTGCATGGAATACCCAGATGTCCTACTATATTGCTTACACACTTGGTTCGATTGCTGAGTTCAATTGCTTCAGTTGATACTCGCCAAGACAGACTTCTGACGGCACCCATTGACTTCGATAGTAGGATGCTAGCTGGGTTGAGACACTCATCTGAAATATTCTCTTTATAAATATAAATTAGCGTATCAACACTTTTTTTATGGTGACAAAATATAGCTTATTTACCTAATATGTAGGGCATAATCTACCAAAAATCTTAGATAATTATTTGTGATATTTTGGAAAACCCAGCTATAATGAGTTATTTGTTACATATAATTGTATTCTAAACAGTAAAAAGGTGGTAGGTGTTCTTGTAAGGAGCTATATGTTTACCAGAAACTTAAAATTAGCTTAATATAGTCATATAGACATAATTATATTTTAGATTTGAGCCAAACCAGTTAATTTAATATTTTTTCACTGTACATTTTTGTTTAGCAAAAATAAAATCCAATTAACTGATTTTTAAGTGAGAAACCTTGATTCAATTTCACAGAATCACTTGACCTTACACCAACAAACATAATTTGTCAAAAACAGTCAAAAGGTAGGTTTGCACGCAAAAATATAATGGTTTGCACATTTATTTATAAGGTAACAACCAAGACAGCTGTGCTGAATTAATGTTTAATGTTTGTCATGTGACAACTCTGTAGCATACTACTCTAAAACACACTTCACATCATACTTCTATACTATATAGTTGGTGAAAAACAGTAGGCCTATGTGACAAAATAAGCATGTCTGAATTCTCAGTACTCATAAAAGAATAGGCAAAAAGTACCCAGATGATCTACTACTTCTGGCGAGATTCTGAAGTGCATACGATGGACACTTTATCACTCTAAGCTTCATAAAACATTGTTTTATTTATTAGTTAAAATAGATATAACTCAATATTTTAACTAATTGCAAAAGCTGAATAATTGACCAAAGCCTGATTAATTGGGCAAACAATTGACGATTAGTCAATTAATCGTTCTAATAATTGTTAGATTTATCTATTATCAAATGAATCTTTAGTTGCAGCCCGACCCTGAAATGTACAATATCAGAACACATTGTTCAGACATACTTTACACAATGCAGTGCACTTGACTTGACCTTCAATGTAACAAATGAACCGGAAATAATTATAGAATCTATGTTCACTTTTTGTAATTTCTTGGTTAGCCTGCCATTTTTGCATAAAATCTAAAAGAATAACTGGATGCCACTCACATGAAATGTGATGAGCTCTTGTGACAAAAATGAACTGGTTTAAATATTTATTGTGAAATAATCTCTCTCTCTCTCTCTCTCTCTCTCTCTCTCTCTCTCTCTCTCTCTCTCTCTCTCTCTCTCTCTCTCTCTCTCTCTCTCTCTCTCTCTCTCTCTCTCTCTCTCTCTCTCTCTCTCTCTCTCTCTCTCTCTCTCTCTCTCTCCTCTCTCTCTCTCTCTCTCTCTCTCTCTCTCTCTCTCTCTCTCTTCTCTCTCTCTCTCTCTCTCTCTGTGTGTGTGTGTACACACATGTTTGCAACTCCCCCCCCCCCTTTTTAGTTTTTAGTGGCATTTTTAAAACGACAAAGAAAGTTCTGTAATTTTTCAAGGTTCTGTTTTTCCCTCTTAATCAGTTAGCATCAAAGGGGCACACATGCATAAATAATTGGCTAATTCACTTAAAGGGGCCAGCGTAGATTAATTAAGTCTGAATTCTAATTATGTTTTCCTGTTTTCACCAACTGACATGGTTGTTGTTCAACATAAAGCTATTTGTTTAATAACAATTAGTATTTTGTAAAAAAAGCGTGCTCTAAAAATACATGAAGATGGAGCTGCAGTGAGGGTCTGTACAAAGCGAGCTAGCACTTTCATCAGTTATGTTTCAATATGAATTTAAAATATCCAGATCTTATTACAGTGTTTGTGAAATATAGTCACACATATATGAGTTGTCATTGAAAGATACAGGCATGTGCCATTTCAGCTGATTATATGTTACCATTCTGAATTCAGGCTTTAAAGCCTGTAAAATCACTATAATCACATCTGTGACTGCAAATCCTATATTAATGCAAATTGCTACATTGCGGGGCAACAGTAAACAGCTTTCATTTAGCCTAATGAGCTATACTACTTGGCAGATGAATGGTTTATTCCAATGATTAATATTAGTAAATATAAATTAAACATCTGTGACTATTATGATATTGCTGCCGCCAGTAACCCATTCGAGGCAGTGTTACAGTGATTTTACCATGCTCTGGGGTGCCACTTTGCATTGTACCTAATAACACCACTTACACTTTGTCAGAGTTAAAAAGCACTGTAACAGCCTCATGTGGGTTATTTCTGTATTATTCACTGTTATTACTGTAAATCAGAAAAACAAAGGTAACAGGCCAAATGTTCAATGCTAAACATAAAAAAATCACATTTTTTGACTAAAATTGTAGGTTATTATGGACACTTTATTCTTAATTTTCTATTTACAGTGGACAGAAATAAAATAGCTGCTTTGTACAGAACTGGCTCAACAGTTTAGGAGATGTCACTGTTTATGAGAGATGAGTTACAGAGTACTCATGTTAGTGTGCATCTTTTTATAAGATCATTCAAATTCCATTCTTGGAATGTAGATGCTTTATAGTCCTGGATTTTGGGTTTGTGCATGTGAGTGTGTGTGTTTAAAGCTTAAGGTTAAAGCTGTAACATAGAGGACAGAGGCTGTCAGCACATCAACAGGGCGAGAGAGAGATTGTCGTAGGGCTTGTTTACCGCAGCCAGCAGAAGAAAACAGTCAGACGTAAATGAGGGTTGACGGTTTCATGAAGCACAATTGGTTGAAGGCAGATTCAATGTGACTGCTCTGAACTGGGCAATGATCCGTACAGTATGCAAAATTCACTCTGGAACTGGTCTATGCCCACCAGCCTTACGCCCAGCCGTACGGATCCCAGGCTGGAGAAGGCATCCGTGTTCCCAATTCCTTTCGACAACAATCACATTCTCTTATAAAGCTCATGCATTTCTCTTGTCATCCATTAGAGGATTTCTTGCTCTTCGTTGTCCAGTGCGCAGCATATAGTGACATCTTGTTAGCGTTCATTGAAAGAAAAGGCAGAATTTTCAATTCTAACAGCAGACTGGATGCCTCTGGATGTCAGTAGGGCCGTACCACAGCCCCCCCCCCCCCCCCCCCCCCCCCCATTCTTCTTTTATAGTGTGTTTAAGGCAGATATCAGCAGGATAACTTGGCACCTTATACCAGCCCGACGCTGAATTACTGATGCACTGGCCATGTATATTTAAGTATTTATGATATTAAAAGAATGTGGCAGTTGCTCAGTGCTTGGTGACAGAGTTTGGCACAGGGCCCCGCTGATGAATAATGATCATTACCTTGTTTTATCACAGTAAGGTTGATTCATTTCGATGTTAAACAGAATATTGCTGATCCCAGAGCATGTTTCTGTTTACATACGAACAGAGAGATGAGTTGAGTACAACTGAATATTCACTGAAATATACATGCTTTATTCCAAACGAGTGTCTTAGCAAAAATGACCAAACGCTCTTGGCTAACAACATATGTTTGCTGGCACACATTACATTTGAGAGAAACAGACTTCTTGTAAATACTCTTGTATTTGTGTATAATTTGTACAATATATTTTTTATACGCATTGTTTGGCGAAATTAAATAAAAATGCAATATTTATCTTAGCATAAATCTTTGATCGTTATTATTTCAAGTGATATTATTGGATCAATTTTAAAACATTGTTCAATCAAGCAGGTCAAAATTAACTACAAACATAAATAAATATTGCAGAAAAAAAACAAACAAAAGAACATGTCCAGTGTAAATGGCGATAACTTGAATGGATTGCTCTTGGTTGTCCAGTATCAGGTTTACAATCAGAGATATTAAGAACAGTGTAGACATTTCTAAAGCTACTACTCGATGACTTGCTAATCTATTCTAATAATGTATTTTAAATCATATGCATTTGGGGGCTTTTCTCAGGAAATTTTGATACTGTATAATAAAACATAAAAGGCATATAATAATAATAATTATTATAATCATTTCTAAAACAAGGTTGTAGCTACTTATTTGTGTTTGTCTCTGGTTTTTGCAGTATTGAACCAAACAGGGCAGATTAAAACAAGATATTTTCGAAGAAGCTTTATTAATTGTTTTAGTCAAGCTATAACACTAAATGTGGTTTATCATGCTTGCAAAGTCATGGATGTTCATGTGTACATGTGCACAAATTCATCAGGGAAAAATACAGGAATACGACAATGCTGGTGTGACAACTTCAGAAAGTAATTAAAGAGATTTGTTACTGGGAGATAATTGAAATCCACCAGTGTAAGGGAGCGCTGGACGGGTAATATGAAATGTTGAATTGGTGAGGATAATTATGTGTCATTCTGCTTTTGGCAAAATCATTATTTGCTTATTTCTCAAGTGGTGGCCCAATTATCACTTGTAAATTTCCTTGCGGGACATGTACCAAAACGTAAAAAAATAAAAAAAAAATATTCCAACAATAAAGTTTCAGTCATGCTGGAATACATTAAAAAAATGGAGGATAAAGAGATACTTAATTGACACATTTAAAATATCTGGTCAGTCTCACCATCTTCCTGTTGGAGAAATTGATTTGAAGACAGTAGGGGAAAAAGCAAATGGTTTTTAAATAAGTTACAATTAGATTAGCATTAATCTCGGCGGTGCAAATGAATGTGTGGCTTTAGGGCTTGTTGGATGTTAAAGCAGATTTCTAAACTCTGCTCCAGATTGGAGTGTGTCCTGCTCAACTTTAATTGCTCTGTCATGTAAGATGAAAAACATTTCCCACTTAAACTGCTGTCTTTAAGATGATGTTTTATGTTTTGATTATTTGTACGCTCTGTTCATATGTTTTGCAGTGTTTATCGCTGTAATCTGTGCCATTGAGGGCTCATTTACATATTTAAGATTTAAGTACTGCATTCACAGATCTCGGATTTCATGAAAAAAAAATCAAACAAATTCAATAAAGAATAAAACAAAATATTATTATTATTTATAATAACTAATGGGGCAAATTGCCAAGATTTGTAATCACTCCAGTGATTAGGTCTTATGGTTGGTTTATTTTTAAAGTCAATTGTATAAAACTTGAATACAAAGATCCTATTGAACATTTCCACTGTTATTGCCCAGGATAAAAAGTAAAGTTGAACACATTGAACCCATGTTCTTAAAGGGTCCTGTCATTTTTTAGACAGGTTTTTAGGCTTTTTAGCTACATTTTAACCGCAAAACATGTATAAAAACACAAACAATGCATGGCAGTAAACAATTTAATCCACTCTATTATTGTGTTGACTTCATTCAAAAGCTAAAATAAAAATATGATGATGGAATTCACAGAAAGTGTGTACTGAAATACAACAGACTACCAGTCAGATATAAAAGAGATTTCATTTTTTTTAACACAAAAAGTACAAAAGAGAGTTTTGTGGTTTACATTCATTACATTAATGTTGTACTTGTACAGACAATTTGTAAAAGTAAAAGTATGAGTAATTTTTTAAGAGACTGCCCTCAACAAATATTTTCGTACACAACTTTAATTTTAAATATTCTGCCTTTTTCCATATTCCTGCATACCATGCTCAAGTTTCAGGTTTCAATGTTCAAGTTTCTGGTAAGCAGTGTGAGAAACCTGGTTTATGTTTTTAATTTGGTGCGAGGGCTCTCATCCTATTTTCTTCCTTGTGTGTTTGAGCCTTTATGCTGCCTGCAATGTGTTTATGATGATTTGCATATTCATATGCACGGCAAACCTCCAACATTTAGTGTGCATAAAAATGCATCTTTTTTTTGGTGGAGAAAACGTTGTTTTTCTCGGATTGGGGTGGGATTTTTGTGAGGGTGGGGGTTGGACATTGTAAGTATTTTAATGTGACCTTCATCAGGCATTCATGTCAACTTATCTATTTATGATTCCAGTTTCTTCCACTCTGTTGTTCAATTAGCGCTTGACCCCTTTAGCGGCGTTGTAAATTAAATGACATTTCCGTGTCGTCCCATATTTAAAATACTGCGTTAGTTGCGGATCAGAAATGATGATCTTCATTCTGCAGCTAATTTATTCATTTAACAATTTCCCTCCAGAAGTTGCAGCAGAAGGCTGTGGAGCAACCTGAGCAGAAGAAATCCAAGTCTGCTGAATTTCTGATGGGTGAGTCCCGCGTGATGAGTTATTGCTCATAATTTGTGTAAGGATTAATTAACTAATTACAGACAAATGGCTCTGGGCTAAATTTTGCTCTTGCTTGTCAGGGCGCAATTTGTAATTATTTTAATCATTTCTTCTTCTTCTTCTCCTTCATCTTCTTCGTCTTTCTCTCTTTCCCTCTTTTATACACACCCTTCCTCTTCGTGATTTGGGTTTAATTTTAACCTCATTGTGTTTCTGTGTCATTTTAAGAGGGAGGGATTTTTCGTTTGTGATTAAATGTGCTGTGGAATAATGTGCCACTCTGACCTTCTCTTTTTTATTTTCATATGCGCTCTGTCTTTCTGTCCTCAGCAGAAAGAGGCTTGATGGAAGGCGCCGTGAATCCTGCGTTCCAGGAGGACTCAGAGGAAGAGAGCGAGATGAGAGGTGGCGTGAACGAAAGCACGCTTGTAGCTCGGCGACATCAGGCCACAGTTACGGCACGAGGTGAAACTTCACGCTCTCCCACCCTATGTTACGCAGGCACGGCCTTACATTCCACAGCAGCCTGTCCCAACAGGTATCTGTGTAGCATAGGTGCATCTACAGATGTTGCAGCAGCGTATTTGACAAAGAAAATGTGTACATGCTAGATCTGCGTGAGATGATATCATGTTTTAAACGCCGCGCTGCTCACCATCTAAAAGAATCCAGTTTAGACATAGACCGGGAACATACGCCCTCCTGTCACAGCAGGTTATAAATCAGATGTCTGGTTTAAAAGTGTATAATTGTTCAAATACTTTCTTGTAACCGTGTTTATTGTTCAAAGTCAACAAAAAGTAAGCCATTGGTAGATCGTCTCCCGAATGGAGATGAGAAATGTGCTTGAAAACAATAGATTTCATTTGGTGACACTAGTGGTGCAGAATTGCACACTTCAGCTTTAATACTGATCACAATTAAAGAGCAAATGGACATTTTGTGAAAGTAAACACATTGACAAGACCCACAACTTTCAGCTGAGAGACAGTGACATCATTCATTTGAGAAGAGAGCTTGTCTTTTGTTCAGCTCAAAATATATTTATGAATGAAAAGTTAAAATGAAAGTGCCATGTCATCAAGACATCAAGAACAATATATGTATTCACATAATTAATATTTGGAGACTGGGTGTAAGTGTTAAGACAGCCTAACATACATTACAGGCGCATTTTCTCAGAGGAGGCAAGGGAAGCATTGTCTCCTCAAAAAAAAAGAGAAAATAATTGATATTACAAAAACAAAACAATGCAAATACAGTATTACAAAATGTGACATTAAAATGTGTGTAAGTAACACTGTCCAACAGTGACACCAGCATGTAAAGTTACAGCGGGAGTCCGCGTCTCTCATGCCTCCCCTGAACCCATTGAGTTTTAAAGTGCCCCTATTATGCTATTTTAAAGTTCCCTAATGTTGGAGTCTCCTACAACTGGTTTACATGCATCAAAGGTCAAAAAACGGTTTCAGTTTCTCATAATATAATTTACACATCACCACATTTTCAATGATTCTCAAACGACTTGTCAGATGAATCCATTGCTGTGTTCCAGTCCAAAATTGCCATGCCACTCGCTAATTTCCCTCCGTCTCGTTCACTCTGATGTACATCACTGCTTACGTTGCATGAGTGCCCACTACTTGTGGAAACTGCAATGGTCTGAATTGGAACGTCCTGGGCTGAAAAAAACGTCCTTTTTTTTCCCTTTAATAATTTGTTTAATGCAGCATCCAAAGGTATATAGATGTGTTTGGGTTGTTTTAAATAATAATTTAATTAATATATCATAGAGTTGTTTGTGGTGGTGGTGATTAGACGGTGATCTGCGGTGACGTCACAATCGTGTTGTATTGTGGTATGTGGACCTGCCTGAAGTGTACATATGAAGTGGACTCGCTCCCTCTGTCAAAATCGAAGTGGAACGCACTTCAAAATTGCGGCAGGGATTCACCCGAGGGGAAGTGCTTTGGGAAGTAAAAATGTGAGTTAACCAGTTAGCAGGAAACCTACATAATATAAAACTGAAAACTAAGTATTTTGAACACCATTTTTCAAGAGCAAGCGGTTTGCAAATCCTACATGGAACTCCGAGATTTGAGAAGCATCGTCAATAAAATAAAGGGAACACAGAAAAGGTTTAGGATTATACTGCTGCAGTATCGTGGTAAAGATTAATTTTAACCACTGATTTTTCACATGCTCGTTCTTGGGCAGTGTAAACAAACTGGCTTTACCTTCACTTTGTAGAGCACAGCGTCTTCTGGATATGATGATATCCAGAATTCACAGGAATCAGCTACCGGTTTGAGGGGGTTCAAGTTTTCCCTGGTGTCTGCGTGGGCAATAAGTGGGTGGACAATATGCTAATGTTTCGTCTTGATGTCACAACGAAGCGGCTTATGACTCGTTTGATAAACGATTAATTTAATCGACTCTTACTTTATATACTGTGCATTTTCAGATTTAAAACTTTGCAGGATGTTTTCATTCACTTAGAGTTTAACACACTACATAAAGGTAATTTAAAAAAAATCTATAATATGGGCTCTTTAACATACCCCCTAATAATGCATGTGTTGGGTTTGGGGGGGGGGGGGGGGTAGGGGTAATTGAGAATGAATGGGGGAATGTCAAGTGAGAGGAGACAATAGCCCTAGCGTGCTATAATTGGGTATGATCGGTTATGATAGGATATGATTGGTTTGTGCGATAAATCCCGCCCCTTTTTTTTTGTCAAGTCAAGTCAAGTCACATTTATTTATATAGCGCTTTTCACAATACAGATTGTTTCAAAGCAGCTTTACAGAGATAACAGGAAAATAATGCAAAAAAGTTTTGTTTCCAGAGAAAAATAGTGTCACAGTCCAGCTTAAAGGATTAGTTTTTGATGAAAACATTCCTTGATTTTTCTCCATATAATGGACTTCACCAGGACCCAAACAGTTCAAGTTCCAAATGACAGTTTCAGTGCAGCTTCAAAGGGCTTTAAACGATACCAGGGCGATGAATAAGGGTCTTATCTAGAGAAATGATCAGTAATTTCAAAAATAAATAAAAAAGTTCAAGTTTTATAAGCACAAATGCTCGCCTTGCTCTGTTCATCATTAGATCTAAAGTATGATTATGACAATGAGTGGGTCCTGACATAATGTTGTCTAACTCCAAAATAAGTCAGAATGTCTCTAAATGCCAATCACAATGCGCAAAAAATTAGGACTGTATCTGCTGCCAGTACTAACTCCGATAAAAGTCTGTATGGTGCTATGGTGGCCTGCATACAGTAGCCAGCACAAACGTCAAGCGCGATTTAGTAATGTAAGCTAATCGTAGCGATAGCGATTTAGATAAAAGCTAGCCATGTCAGACTAATGTGATAGGCAATATTAGACAATATCTAATACACTAAGCAAAATTATAAACACAACTCTTTTGTTTTTGCCCCTATTAATTGTGGCCAGCCTAAGGCACACCTGTGCAATAATGCTGTCTAATCAGCATCTTGATATGCCACACATGTGAGCTGGATGGATTATCTCAGCAAAGAATTGCTCACTAACACAGATTTAGACAGATTTGTGAACAATATTTGAGAGACATAGGCCTTTTGTTTACATAGAAAAAGTCTTAGATCTTTGAGTTCAGCTCATGAAAAATGGGGGCAAATACAAAAGTGTTGCGTTCATAATTTTGTTCAGTTGAGTAAGTTATATTTAGAAATACAAACAACAAGGAATTATCGTAAATAGAGATTCAAAGCAGAAAGCTATACGGAACATACAGACACAAATCAGCAGCAAGGCAGATACAGCAATCCTGTTTTTTTATTTTGGTGAAACATTTTGTGCATGTTTGCCGAATCGGCCTGAATGAAGTAAATTATGGCATTAATTTGAAGACTAATTAAAAAGTAAACAACTCAACTAGGGATGCACCGATATGAACATTTTGGCCGATACGATAACCGATAATTCTTTACATGTGAAAGCCGACAACCAATTTATTGGCCGATAAATCTAAATTAAATTTTTTATACTTTGATAGCCTGTATACATAAACAAAAGGCTCACAATTAAAAGCCTTGTCTCAAACACTTTTAACATAAATCAAACATATACTACAGTATAGCCTAGTTTGAACCAGTGTAAGATTCCTTAACTTTTAAAATTAATTTTACACTGGGCAACTTTCTTTATTAAAAAATGGTAACACTTTATAATAAGGTTTAATTTTGTTAGCATTAGTTAGCATGAACCAACAATTTTATAAGACATTTTTAAGAAAGTTTTATCTAACATTAGTCAATGCACTGTGAACTAACATGAACACACATATTTGATTAACTAACAATTAAGGCTATTGCACTCTGTTACTTAATGCATTAACAAATGAGACCTTATTGTAAAGTGTTATCAAAAAATCTGTTGCCTAACAAAAAATAAAATACCTAAATATTGCAAACAAGTCGTTAGGCTAACATTGGGCTGCATATAAAGAAACAAAATGCATGTGCCATAGAAGCGATGTCACGTGTTTTTTTAGGCCAAACATTTTTTGTTACATACAGCAAATATCTCCACTATCTGCTAGCTGCCTGTCCCCTGAACAGACTGTAAAAAGACGTGGTCTCTGCAGACAGCCCAGGTTCCAAAAACTGCAACAAAAACAAACTGTGCTAACCCGCACCACAAAACATAACAAACTGTTCCAGACAAAAACCGACAAGAAGGATTTGGGGGTGGGGTTTGGGGGGGTTAGTGTGTGGATGAGGAGGAGGGAGGGTCTAGCTAGCCTCCGCTTTGTTTGACAATACTTCGAACATCAACAAGAAGTGACGTCACCCAACATCGCTTAGAGCAACTTTAAAGTCCCCCTATTGTCAATCATTTTATCCCTTAAACTTATCTTTGATCACAAAAAATGACATATTTAAACGTTTTTTTTTTCATGTAAAAAAACCCCTTCATACATTAAAATACCTTGCATGCAACTCTACACCCTTGCTTCTTGAATATGCTAATTAGCCCCGTCTCCACTCACATCAGCTCACAGATTCACTCGGCCAACCCACTGAGGTAAACGCTGTTCACTGGTATCGCTCTTTACACATAACGGTAATTAATATGATTAGCCTTTTGCTTGACTATGTTATCAAAAAGCTAATAATATGTTGCTAATGTTATGCAAATAATGTGCCCGTTCACCATCTCTGTTTGCCTTCTATCATCAGAAATGCTTTGAACAACTCAGAACGTCAGTGGAGAAAGGCATATAGTTCATTATAACATCGTAATAAACATCATACACCCGCTATATTGTGAAATCTACCCGATTTTTCTTATCATCAAAAAAATATACCTGGATAACCTGGCATCTAACCCGGAGAGACTCCATTGCATTTTCCTGTTAATGATATGCTAAAGCCCGCCAACGCATTGGCGTGATTGTTACAAGGTAGTTTGTGACGTCGGAAAAAAGGAGAAAATACTCAGCAATGGTGTTGACTTATGAATTTGCACATGGTTTGTCTTAAAGCACATTAAAAACACCACAACGATATACACAACATTAAAACTTGATTTTCACCACAGGGGGACTGACACATTAATAATAATTATTTAAAAAAAAAAAAACATATATATATGGTTATTGCAGTTTCTGTACTTCAACATGAGAGTTACTTACAATAAGAACTTTTTCTTAGTTTTTTTTTCTTTATTTTTTATATTAGCCTACTAATAACAGAGATTTAATATAGAATACGCACAACTGAAACCACAAAATAGGCAACGGAGCAAGTAAATAAACAAAAAAACAGAAGAAGAGAAAGTTGGAGTGGAGTTTAAATTTCAGACGGCTCCCGTCTTTGTGTGTGTTGTGAAAGCTCACAGAGCACTGGAATGAACATAGGGTGTTTTAGCTGGCAGGCATATTCCCGCATGTAAATAATTCAAATGATTATCAAATTCAAGCTGAGATCAAACATTAGCTTTTGCCTATGCATAATTTCAAAAGTAAAACCGCTGTGTTCAATTCCTTTGATAAATACTACATCAACGTTCATTTCACACTGCAAAAGAAAAAACAAGAAAGAAAGGACAGATCATTTTGTCCTAAGAGAAGCTGTCTTTTGGCTGTTTTTGTAAATTCTGTCAGTATGTAGTTGAGAATGCATTTACTTGCATGTACGAAAATGGCCTGATTTCCCCACCCTAAATCTATAAGCAGGCTCCCAAACAGATCAGTGTTATTCTAGCAGCATCAAACTGCATTGCAGCTCTGCATTATTGATAGTGTGCATGAAGAACAGAGGAGAGTTTGATTAAAAATGAGAAACACTGGAAGATGGCCAGGTCATGTAGTTAAAACAAAGATAGCTATAATTCAAAGACATAATTTCAAAGACCGCCAACGTTATGCAAATATGAATGTTCAGCCCCTTCCAACAAAAACAGATATGGAAGCCAAACTGTGTTTACCGTGGAAAGTGCTTTACTTCAAGACTCAAGTCACTTTAATTTATTTGATGGGTGAATGTCAGTCAAATGGGGCGTTCACACTGACAACGTTTAAATCGCTTGAGGTCAATCTGTATCAGGCGGGGGATCATTGTGTGCACTCCCATTGGTAGTTGCAGCCTCACATCGCTGCTCATTTGCATGAAGTCAACACAACTTTGTTGCATTGCCAAAGGTCGCTTTTGCTCATGACGCCAGAAACTGAGACAGTATGAGTAGGAGGATATACTTTTAGATAAATTGATTAGAGAAATTGCAACTCTCACTATGGCTGTAGAAGGAATAAAAAGTCCCAGTTTGGGGTTTAAAGATCCCGTTGCTTTTTTGGTAAAAGGTAGTAGCAATGTTCATTGGCAGGATCAGACTGAAAAATACAGGTTTAGCATGATTTCCAAATTCATTTATAAAAAAAAAAAAAAAAAAAAAAAAAAAAAACATTGTTTTAGAAATAAAATGTATTACTGATTTTATTCCTGATTTGAAATACTTGACAGCTCTCATTGAAAAACAATTATTTCAGGTCGCTTTTTCGTTAGCCGCCATCAGTTCTGCTAATTTGTGGTATAACTGAAATTCTAAGCATATCAGCTCTTTTATAGTTGAGGTTTGCTCGGATGCATCTTTCACAGCTTTTCGAGCCATTTTCAAATATGCCAAACCTGTGGTTGAGATATGTAGGTGTTGAGTAGTGAAGAGCAGAGAGCAGTAACTGTTTAACAGGAATAACCCTCTAGCTGCTGGATTTCTATAAAACTGGTAAGACGCTTTGATGCCCAAAGGTCAGCAATTGCTAATAAGAAGTCAATGGGATACAGCGTTTGCTTTGTCGCCCCTTCTCTCTCTTTCTCTCCCTCTTTCTCTGACCGGTGACCCCGGAGCAGTGTTAGGGTATTGTCTTTGAAATCCAGGGCTCCTTTACTTATACACATTTCTTATTAGTTCTTTTGAACACAGGTAACATATGGCAGGTTGTGTTTAAAAGATTGCCTGCTCTGACCTTTCCTAGCATGCTAATTAGGCCCCTGAGCAGCGTCAGGCCCTCTTGAGCGCAGCTCAGGGAAACGTGACCGAGCGGGGCCTTATCAGGTAGCCTGTGCCAGCCGGCGAGAGCGGTGTGGACTTTCAAAATTAACATTTTCACATCATGTGCTTCTAATAATCACTAACTTCACCCAGCCCACCAACCATCAGCCCCCCTCACTTTCTCTTTTCTCTCTTTTGCCCGCCTGGACTTTCCACAGGAAATGAAGGTGCCCAAAATTACTTTGACCCCTCGTCGGCGGTGGAGGGTGACCCAAGGCGGTGCAGGATGACTGGGGTCGGAGGCAGAGATGAGCTGGAATTAAGTATGCCATTTTTTCTCGTAATAGGCCGTCTCAGTTCATTAAAGCGGGGTGAGCGAGATCACTCACAGACTGTCAGAGTGTTGGGCGGGCCGGTCTATGTAAATACTTTTACCAATGGGCCACAAGATTGAGCGGCGCTGTGACTGTCATTGCCGAAGGTCACCTGTCATTGGTCAGTTCCATTTCCGATCCCCATGCTTTCCTTAACTTCCTTTAAATGAAGGGGGTTCCTTCCAATATCGCTATGTGCACCTCAGCGCGTCTATTAAAAGCGTGCTCTGGGGAGCAAAGTCATATGCATGTTATAATGAAACATGGCTATTAACAGAAAAGCCATTTTGACTATATCTGTTGGACATCGCCATCCTGTAATATTCCACAATCCTCACAAACCTACAAACCTTTGATAATGACACTCCAGAGGTGGGGACACCTTCAAATGATATTTTGCATAAATTTCATTGCTTTCGAACGACTTACATTGGACTTACTAGCATGTTATTATTAGCTCTGAGCTATAATCATTTAATGTAAATGAAGGTCAGGAATTAGTGTCAGTTGTTGGAAATTCATGCCATATGTTCCTTTATGTTACATTTGGACTTTCCAATCCATGCGAAATCAGTCAGTGAGAGGTGTTTGAGAGCACAGCAATAAAATGTACCATCAGTCAGCTGAAATATTATTCAAATTGATCTATTTTTCTTCTCAGAGTTTATGAATGAAGATGAAAGGAACCTTTATGAGAAACTTTCCGAAATGTTTCAGGAAGAAGACGCCTCCACTGTCATAGATTTACCAGGTAAAGATTTTTGGAATTTTTGGAAAGAAAAAACACATTGGGCCCTATCTTGCACCCAGCACACGATCTGAAACGCAAGTGTCAAAGCGCAAAGCGCAAGTAACTTTGTGGGCGGATCCCGGCGCTGTTGCTATTTTCCCGGCAGGATAAATGCCTCTTGCGCCTGGCGCAAATCTAAAAGAGGTTGGTCTGAAGTAGCTTCATTATTCATAGGTGTGGTTTGGGCGTAACGTGAAATAAACCAATCAGAGCGTCATCCAACATACCCTTTAAGAAAAGATGCGCATGTTGCATGGCGGATTGTTATTATTATGGCGCATTTACCAGGCGCGCGCCAGGAGCGGTTCACAGCCGAGGAGACCGATGTTCTCGTCAGGGCCGTAAAAGAAAGAGAAGTGACATTGGGGATGGGACAAACCCACCCAAATCAATAGAAAAAAAATATGAGAAAGCTCAACTTAACTGGTAAGTTAAAGAGTAAGTTTTTTAATGTACTTACATTATGGTAAAGGTGATTTTGCAGTCTTCAGTTTTTTTTCCCTGGTTCTTGACGGACAAACTAATTTGTCAGATGTCCTTATATACATATGTGTCTTGACACTATTGGGCAAACAGGTCTGATCCGTCATTACTACAATTTGCCTGAAAATTTTGGGTAAATGTGTAAGCTAGATTTATGCCTATTTTTTCACATCTTCATGGACACCACAATGATTTCCCTCGTGTGGTAATATATTTCCCTGTTATAATATATGATTTGCAAAAATAAAAACTGCTGCATCTGTGTTGATGAGAGAATCAAAGTGTGTGCGCGTTGTGCACCCGCTACATTATGGCCAAGCATGCGCGCTTTAAAATAGCATTATGAACAACGCGCAACGCGCCAGTGACTTTAGACCAGTTTTTTCTGGTCAGTGGCGGAATTGTTTTCTGGAAGTGCAAAATAGCACTAGGGAATGTTTGCGCCGAAACACGCCTCCTTTTTGCGCCGACCCGCCCAGGGAGCGCAAGTTCATTCCCTAGTTTACCGACGTGCATCTGTGGAGGGAAAAGTCCGCAAAGTCATTTGCGCCGGGTGCAAGATAGGGCCCAATGTCTTAAATATCTCAATTGTTTCTCCCAGCCATCAATGGGATCATAATAGAAACTTTGCTTACTCAGACCTTTCTCTTGAGAAAAAACAATCACTTTTCTAAGAGAGTTGTTCTTATCATTAAGAATTTTCGGAGACACCTCTGAAACAAAGTATATGCTTAAATGAAATATAAATCATATGAACTTTGAAAGAGCATCCACTGAGCAGTATAATTTTTTACTGGGCTGAACTTATAACAAGGCTCTGTTCTGTGTAGACATCATGTGAATGTTGTGGAGATAAATTGCACCTGCCCGGTTTATAAAATATTGATTCTCTTCTATTTAACTTCATTATGAGATGCTCGTGATTTTACATGTAGGATGTTGTTACCCAGCAAGATGCTTTTGTTGTAATTCCCCCAAAAAGCATTGAGCTCTCAGGTAGGCACTAAGCTCAACTTCCTGTGTGAGAGCCATTGTTTTGTGTGACTCCAGTGTTTGTCCCATTAGCAGAGGGTCGGATTAAGACTCTCTCCCAAGTAGAGTGTCGGGCTTATGCTTCTTTTGTCTTGGTGTAAAATGCTCTCAGTGGATCGGTTGAGGTACCGCACAGCAGTTGTAATTGGTTTGCCAGACCGTCATTGGGTTTAGGCCTCACGGTACACACGAATACGGTGTTAGCTGTCTAACACTCAACTGGATTGTTGTGGATTTAGCTGGAGTATCTAGATTAGCCTCTTCACTTTTGTCTTAGAATGCTCATAAAATCCTTCAAAGAAACAGAAGGAAAGAGGATACAGGATTAACACACAAACAGTAGAAGGAGGAGGACGATCATGGGTAGCATCCATCCATGAGGCTTTAACACAGTCACAATAGACTTGAGACAATTGCCTGCAAGCCTTCTTCACCACCACCTCCTGAAGTCCAAAGTCTGCTAATTCTCTAAATAGCTCCACACTTCTAACACTTAAAGGGGTTTGGAGCATCATTAGCAGAATGGGCACAGTCCAGTATGCAATGAGTAAAACTCTGAGGGAACCCATTTGGCGCTTCAAATATTCTTTCCAATGGCAGAAAAAACATCATGGGCCCTATCATACACCCGCCGCAATGCAGCGGCAGGCGCGACACAAGAGTTTTTTGCTAGTTTCAGCCCGATGCAGTTTTCCTTTTTTACGTCCTGCACCACTTTGTTTAAAAAAGCAAATGCATTGCACCCATTTGTGTGCCCATGGGCGTGCTGGTCTGAAAATGAGGTGTGTTCAGGCACATTGTTGGTGCGTTGCTATTTTGAGGCAACTGAAATAGACAGAAATAGACAGTGGACATTCACATTGACTAACTGAAACCTGGTCTAAAGTCAATGGCGCAATATTGTTTTTGCTATTTATAGAGCGTGTTAGTAATGTGCGCCCAAAGGTCCACAACACGCGTACACTTAGACACTTAGTCCTGTAGATGGTCTTCTCACACGCTTTAACCTTGCTTATGAGCAGATCAGTTTCCATGTTTGTATATCTTATCAATTTTGCTGTGTAAATAGCTAATATGCCCTGGCGAGAGCAGAACTGGCTTTTAAAGGAATGGGAGATGAGACTCTGATTGGTTTATTGCAGGTTACACACAAAACACACTCATTACTCTTTAAGAGAATATAGACAACCATTTTAGACCATGCGCTGGGTGTGCCAACCATTTTTACTGTCGTTAAACTAGCAAAAGTAGATTCGGACTAAGTGAACTCGCGCCATGCGCTTTAGACCATGCACTTAGGTTGTTAAAATAGGGCCCCATGACTCAATGTGAACTACTTTTGAGGTTCTCTGTTCAAAAACCTTTATGGATTTGGAAAAAATCCAAATAAAGTAAAAAAAAAATTGAGATCCTCCTTCAGAGCAGTTGATTTCATAGTTGAATGTTAGCAAGTTGTAATGATACGCTAAGAGTAATAATACACAACAAACACAAATATTGGACTATATTAAAGTAAATTTTTATTTGGACTGAATTTAACTATTTGTATCAATTATTTTTGGTATTGAATACATTACATGTATAACCAGCATCTTGCTGCTTCTGCCATCTTGGATAAATGCTTTCACTGAGCCTGTCATAATGTATTATGAGATTGCCTTATGCATGAAGGATACATGCTGTGCCACCGTAGAATTGGGCCAAAAGAAGGTATCTATCTTTTTGAACATCCATCACATCAGCAGAGTGCCTGTGATTGCCTTAAAATGCTGTCTAGGTAGGCAGCTCACTAGGTTTTTTAACAGAGCTATGTATCTTTGCACTTGATCCAGGTGTTTCCCCATTTGTGAGTTGTGTAGCACTGTGAAGCTAGTGCAATCACATTAGGGCTTCATTAGCACTACTCTGTTTGATTAACTCACTGGTTTAATTAAATTGTGCTTCTGTGTAATTTGGTTCAGATGAGGAATTTGTCTAAACCTCTGAGCGGGGCTTAACATCACTTGACTCTTCAGATTTGTGTTTGACGTGTCTTCGATGTATAACCACAGTGCATGTGTATGGTAGGTATGGTAGTGTCTGAGCGTGTTGAGGATGCTGAACCAGTGGCTGAGGATGGATTGAGGGACCGACGAAGGGCTGAACTGCTGGAGAGGAGAGCGGAGGTCATCCCTCAGTATGTGGAGCAGCTCAGAGAGCGTGTGCAGAAAGACATGATCCCAGTGGGCAAACCCGTGCTGGAACAGGTCAGTTATATATAAGCCCATAAGCCTCTATTGGTC
This sequence comes from Chrosomus eos, assembly GCA_036326025.1. Lineage (NCBI taxonomy): Eukaryota > Metazoa > Chordata > Actinopteri > Cypriniformes > Leuciscidae > Chrosomus > Chrosomus eos. The sequence continues at coordinate 23,167,189 of CM070840.1, forward strand.
AGAATGATCTCTGAAGTTGCTCATGTCACAGCTGGACTTATTACACACTTATTACTTTACCAACCGGACTTATCTACAGTCTGTCTGCAAATCGAGAGAGATGACGCAACAAACTTTTTATTTGCTCAACTAAGCTATCGGGGTTTGTTCAGAATATACTGTTCTTTCAGCACTCTCAGTTTTTATGCTTTTACTTGTGTTATTTTTTATTGACAAATGGAGGGATTGGGATTGAGACATGACACAATTTGGAATCAAACGAACCGCATGAGCAGCTCAACTTAAAATTTCATTAACGTGGTCTAACAGCTTAGACAACAGTTATATTCCAAAACTTAACCATTTTCCATAACCATACTGCCCACAATGTGACTTTTTACTTTTGTGTAATTTAATGTTGTATTCTATGTTATTATTTTGCATTATATACTAGGTTATACCGTTTTTGTTTTTTTATTGGATGACGCTATATATATATATATATATAATATATATATATATATATTATATAATATATATATAATATTATATATATCTTTTTTTTGTTTTAGTATATATTGCTTTGTATGTGTGGCCCAGATGTATTGTTTATGGTGAAAACCCTCTGTGAATGTACATTATATAGGTAATATAATGTACAATAAGTTCATGTTAGTTATGTCAGCATAGAATTCATTGTTTTGTTTTTCATTTGAAACCAAAGCTAAAAAATCTGGAGCTTGTCAGCTAATCTGAGATTTTGCAGGTCATATTCTAAACGCTTCAATCTTCAACTGAATGTTATTCCATATGGAGGAATTGTCAAAAACACAAAATGCTAAATTACGTTGAACAAGATCAGAATTAGCCAACGTATTCAAGCTGTAATCAGTCTTGGCAACATATGACTGAAATGCGAATGAAGAGATGCACATTAAATAGAGAATGTGAAGTTGAAGTAAGAAATGAATGCGTAAGGAGCGGATGGGATGTAATGGTTATGTTTGAGTCATGGCGTGTGTTGAATAATCACTCTTGGTTTATGTGCGACTGCAGATGAGAGCTTTATTCTGCTCTCCAACTGTTCGGAAAACACAACATTATCTCTACCACACTCCACAGCTATTTCACAATAATGTGTGTTTAAGCAGCACAGGATATACCACTGTCAGTCAGCTTGTATAAAGCCTTTTAAACGTGCTGACTGAATTCTGCGGTGTGTGTCTGTAGGGTTTGCCTGAAGATTGTATTAACACGTCTCTTTAGATGTTCTGAATTCAAGTTAGCCGCACATACAGCTGCAGAATGGAGTGTGTTGGTCCTAAACAAGAACATGGATTTTCCTTTTTGGCAGGGAGAGCGTTCAGAGCGAGGGAAGACAGAGGAAAAGGTGTGGGCGAGGAAGCAGAGAGTAATGTCGTTCTTAAGGGGAAATTCAAAGGTACTGATGTGTGTCCAGAAAAAGGAAAGATTACTGTAGGTATGTCAAATGAGATTTCCTGAGGTACAGGAGCTGCTGCTGAGACCTTCTGCTGTCTTTCCCCATCAATCACACTACTATCACTCAAACACACAGTCACAGGCTAACATGGACAACGCTATACAATTATATACCATAGAACATGTATAAATAGTATGCATTCTTAATAAAATACAGGCACACGTGTGTGTGTGTGTGTGTGTGTGTGTGTGTGTGTGTGTGTGTGGTGTGTAGACAGAAATTTTCACTTACATAATCCTTTCAAAATTGTGTAATTATGGGAATAGCATACTACCATAATAATCTTACCATTTCTGCAGTATATAACATGTTTACTGTTAATAGTTTGCACAGTTTCATTATGCACCGAATCACCAGATGATCTTATTGATAATATATGTAGTGTAGATTTAAGTGTTTTAGTGTAGACTGTTCGCTTAATGCATACTATTTTGCATAAATGTTAAAAATTATATTTTGTTAGCTATAAAGTATTCCGTTCCAATCATAACCATTGTGTACATTTATTTGTTGATGACACATGTTGAGTGTCATGACAACAGCAAAATGTAATTTAAATCTTAACATTATTCTTAAGCTACATTCCAAGCACTGCTAGTAAATTAAACCTCTACATTATCATTTTTACTGTGACATAGTCTGGTTTATCATGGATCACTGTTAAAGTTGCTGTGCAACGTCACATTTTAAAATTTGGTTTCTTAGTAATGTTGAATAGGCCTACAATCTTCCATTTTTTTGTTCAGAATGTTTTTGTAATATTTAAATGTGTATTATTTGCTTCTGCAGATCAGGCACAGAGATGAGGAGGAAGCCGTTCTGCAGGACAGACTCTACTCTGTGTTCCAGCGGTGCGTGAATTTCTCTACATCCAATCTGATGTGAAATAATCATTAATCTGTGTTTCCAAAGCCATTTACATTTTGCTGACATTTGTGAGGAGATGTAATATACTCCACATTGTATTGTCTCTACCAGTGCATTCTGGGTAAGTTGCCAAAGGCGAGGAAATCTGTCCGTGTCATTGGACGCAAAGTAGCATCAATTTCATCCTGTTCACTTCAGTCTACAGTCCTCTCTCTCTCGCTCTCTCTCTGTTTCTGAGTGTCTGGCCTGCAGGCTCGGCTGTGTTTAAGTTTTTAATAATTGTGCAGTGCCACACAGACTGATCTAATGAAATCAGGGATGTTAGTTGGACACTGGTGCAGAGGTTTGTTAGATGACCCTCTCCATGTCCTCTCATATTAGCGCTGGGTGGCTGTTAGTCATATTAGACGTCTGTATCAGATCAAGGCCACACCACCAATATTAAATGAATGCTGTGACACATATATATATATATATATATATATATATAATATTTTTATATATTTATATATTATTTTTATTACAGATTTCCAACACTTTCAGTCGCAGTATTGTAGAATATGTCAACTACTAGTGTGGCCTGGATATCTGATATTACTTTATTTATTGATTTCTTAATGGTTTGGCTGATGTTGTACTATTGCTTAACATTTGGGTATACATACAATTATTTTTGTTGACATCCTGAATTGGAAGGATGGTTTAAAGAAATGTATATATTTAAACGTTTTATGGTATGTACTCATTGAGATAGCAAAGTAAACATGTGTCTGTATATTATCAGGGCGGAGAATCGCTTGCAGAATTCTTTGCGTCAACAGCAGGCTGAGATCATCGACCAATATGGTGAAATTATTGAAGAGACAGAAAACACAGAGCAACTAGGCATCGAATCTAACCTCCACTGGCAGGTACACACACACACACACACACGCACGCACGCACACACACAATCTATCTTGCAGTGGACATCTCTCTGCCTTTATGAAAAGCTTGTAGTATCACTCAGTTTTAATGTGCATTATAATAAACAACACACTATAAAACAGGTTTGAAAGCAGTGCAAATTGTCTAAGTGCCAACTAGCAAACCAGCCAGAGTAGCAAATATTGCACCACAGGACATTGTTTACAGACATTATTCTTTAATTTGTTGCCAAGAACAATATTATTCGTTTAAATGTATCACTTTCTATAACAAAGCTTAAGATGCCAATCAATTATATACTGAGTAACTAGTAACTGCAAGACGTTGCCTCTGTTTGAACCATGTGGTCGTAAAAGACTGATGTCACTCCTTTAAATCTGATGTTAGAAAGATCAAACCATTATTTTAAAGGCAGAAATGTCACAACATAATAAAGGTTGAACAGCATGTATAAATTCAGCAATTTAGTGAAAGCACAAATTATATTTGAACCCATTTAAATGTAATGCTGATAAATGGGCAGATGCAAATTGACTGAAATTATAAATAAAGAATACAAAGGTAGAAATAACGTGAATGTTTTAAATGTTCTTTTGAGTTCCGTGTACGCTAAATAGAGCTGAATCAAATAACGTGATTAAGTTCAGTATCCTGTTAATGATATCAGTCATGGGGGCAGACATATTACACATTTCCTTAGCATATGCAAAGAATGAAAGCGTATGAGAACAGGTAGCTGCACCTAAGTCTTCTGACTTAACCAAATCTAAAGGAAGAGGACATCAGCCAAAGCAGTTGTTCAGTTGTTTTGCGTTGTAATGACTCCTGTAAGAGGGCCTCAACAGTAACTGCAGCCTTGGTTTGCAGACAGAGAGTCAGCTTTGAGGGAGGCAGTAAACGCAGTGAGATTGTAGTATAATTCCTCAGCCTGGCATCCGTGCCCCCCAGTCACTGTTCCATTATCTCTCAAATTGCTGTGTTTCAGAGAGATAAAGATATTTTATGGCTTGCTGACTTGAAACAACCCGCACAGCCAGAAAAGCAATGGTCGACCTGCCACGCATAGTAATTTCATTGGTAAATGACAAAATCTTTGTTTATATGACATTTCCAAAATTACAGTGGCAGATGAATCTCAAATATAAAATGTCACATTTGGCATGCAAAACTATGAAAATATATTTCTGTACAAAATTCATGGAGGCATTTAATTTAGAACGTGTTTAATAACTAAGCCTGCCTGCATCGGTAATCCTGCCTTCAGGACTCAAAAAGATTGTCATATTTATTCACTAGCTCCCCCCCCCAACCCCCCCACCCCACCCTCCTTCATTCTCACGCCAAAAATTTTAAGGGTAAATGTTCATTGTTAATTAAGATTTACTAATTAAAATGAAAATAATTAAGGAGAAAGCTTAATCTTGGAATATTAGGCTATACTTAGAAAGAAAATAAGTTTTTGTGTGTGTATGCGTGAGTGTGTGTTTTTTGGGGGGAGGGGAGGGGGTTGTTTCCTGTTTGCAGTGCGTGTTTTGTCGATCTGTCAGCGAGGTTTCAGCAAAAGCCGGCCTGCGTGCCAGAAAGTGAGGGATGAGGAGTGTTATGGATCCAGCGTGCTGCTATAATGTCATCTAGGCGAGTGTTATGGCGTTACGCCCCTTACACCGCAGCTGCAAGAAATGCAACGTCCTCCTCACCTTTATTTCCTGGAAATCTCAAATCGCATACTATGTTTACTGTTGCTGTGTGGTATTTAATATGTATACTGTGCACAGATTGCAAATGTTCTGTTCTGCTGCATGACCTACTATATTTTTCAAAATGTGCAGGATACATCAGAACACGCTGCACAGCATAGATACATGCATATTAGATATATTAGATGAGAACTGAGTGCTACTTGATGAGGTGTGACAACAATTTTGCAAAATGTAGATTTTTTTTAAAGATAACAAGCGTCGACAAATCTGGTGTAAATATCCAGCATAAAGCTGTAATAAAGAGTAGAAGAAAATAGCATCTTCAATGTGAGTAAAATAGTTTTCTGTAAAGCCTTTTCTCTTTCTCTCTCTAAATAATTGTTTTTACATGTGAAATGTTTCTCTCACTCTCTCTCTCTCTCTCTGTGTAGGTGGAATGGACTCGGACTCCGCAGCCCGTAGAGGTGCTTGTTTTGTGTCTGAGGGCCGTGAGAGAGAAGCTGCCCAGAGGTCTGTACTCACTGAGCGTGTCTCTTCAGACTCAGCTGGGCGGCCGAACGCTGCGCTGGTCTCGTCTGCAGGAGCAGCAGTGGGCTGGAAGCACAGAACCCGTGGAACACCAGGGACGATACTGTGACACAGAGCTCAACATTAACCAGAGCCTCTACATGGTAAGAAAACCCCAGCAAACTGCCTCCTGAGACACCCACAGAAGTGCCGTTTATTTAACCCCAACAACAAAGTGTCTGATGTTCATGGAACCGATTTGATGATTGTTGATGTGAGTGGATTCATGCTACATTAAAGAGCACAGCAATCAAACCTCATCACCTTTTTGTTAGGAATTGTGCGGTATTTTACTACTATCAGTCACGGGCGCTGTTTAGAGGGGCTGTCTGTCATCTGATGTACAACACTGAGGGCATTTGTCATGTTTTTGGCAGCAATGATAAGATTTCTTTTCACAATTTAAGAAGCTAATCTTTTTTAATTGTATTAAAAAATTTTCTGTTTTTAGCTCACCTAGGGCAAAGGTATTCTCAAAAAAAAAATGTTTTGCCTCTTGTTCAGTCTCATTATTAAATGAGCTAAAGTAACACGATTTTTGAACATTTTGTCACATCTTAATTTCATTGCTCAATCTACCTCATTTAAAACTCAAGTTCACTTAATCCAATTGTGTTAGAACTACTTGAATCGGTTTGGTTGACATGCAGTATAAGTAACTGAGCAGTGGATTTGTAGTTCTGTAAATCTGCAGGAAGCTTTGCAAGTGACTGCATTAGGAGAGTAAATTTAGGGATTAAGTGTTATTGTATGTTTTTCAGTAAAGGTAAATACATTTTAGTGTTTAATGTTCAGTTATGTTGGGCATTTATAAAAGTTTCTGTAATGTTTTTGAATTTTGTGGTTGCCATTGTGCTGAAGAGTAGCGCTTGTGCTTAGGCTGTGGGCAGTGATGGTTACGCTGTGAGTTTAGTTGCTTCATTCTGTGAGTAATAACTATGATAGTGTTAGTACAGTCAAAACACCAATGCAACCTCACTAAATTAAAAAAATAAATTGGTTTGACAAATGTAATTAAGTTAAGATTAACATACTACAGTAAATGAATTTGACCTAATCGAACTAAATTGTGTTGACCTAACTGAAATGGTTTAGTTTGAATGACATAAATTGTGTAAATAACTTATTCAATTAAATTAAAGGCTTAAACTGTAAAAATTTTGTGTCAACGTTTAAATCCAGAGAAATTAGCAATTTTAACCAGTGTAACAGCCCGTGTCATTGCGACGCCTGTCAATGATGTACCATCTGCGTTACCCTTGTACCATGCCTTAGAGACAACAAAAAATAGTATCATCAGAAAAAGCCTAATTTGTGGTAACAGTAATTTTATCCACCATAGTACAATATATTTAAAAAATGAATTGCATGCCATTTAGCAATACAAGTCATTCAGCTTTAATTAATATGATATTCTATCAATCAAGCTTACTGCAACATACAACAATTGTCTGACATTCAGAGTAACATTATAATATAACTTTCAACACACCCAAATGCATTTTTAGTATGATTGCTTTGACCATGTAAAACAGTGCTGCATTACCCAAGTTTATTTATATAGCACATTTCATACACCATGGTAATTCAAAGTGCTTAACATAAAAAAGGAATTAAAGGGGGGGGGAGGCGTGCCGTGTGGGCGGGAGCGCGCAAAGCTTTTGCGTGTGTTGTAAACAGACAGACTCGTGGTTTATGAGGACATGATATATTTTTACAATAAACAAACGGACATCTACAGCGGCCAGCTAAACAAATGTATTTAAACACACAAACTCACACATACACACACCATACATCGCATGCTCCATCGTTACGTGATCATGTTGTTTACTTGCTGTGCTTACACGCCGATAGTTAACAACACACAGACATTTGAAGCAGTTTTACTCACCGCATGCGGTTCCAACGCACGACCGTGAACCTTTATCGTTGGGACTGCTCCATCTTTAAGTATTAGGCGATCTGCAAATCCGGCTTTGAACTGGGCCTATAACTATAACCGTCGAAATGAAGGGAACAAACAAGCACACTTGCACAACTCCGTTGATGCTCTGGAAAAATAAAATCCAGCCACAGGTCCCTCAACGCTGGGTTCTTTGGAAATTTGTGCCGTGTTGTCTTGCCCTGGCAACCAAAAACACACTTTTTTGGTGCCATTTTTTTGATTGCAGCGCAGCCGAGCCCAGCCGCGCTCTGACGGGCATAGGCGCACTCTCGCACGCTCTAGGCTACAGCTGCGCGCGCCCTTCCGGGAGAAGTGCCCTTAAGACCCGTATAAGGAAATTCCGCACACTCTGACGTCGCGTAGAGTCGTATTCGAAAAAAAACTTTCCGAAACTTGCAATAATGTCTGTCTGCAGAGCCGCAGAGCCACAGTTTCACCCCAGCAGTTTCACCCCAGCAGTTTTACCCCACGCATGCACAGTTTTTATCACAACAGGTTTACCCGTGCGTTTTGGTTTATTTGAAATGATTGTACATAGTTGTCATTTGTTTTATCTGTGTTCAAGTTTACACCTTAACCACAGGCAGATTTAATTAACTTAAGAATAATTCATATATTGACTTAGACTAATAGTTCGCATTTGAATGTCTAATCGGAAGTTTGTGTGGCTGAAAAACGTAAGAGATTAAAGTGTTCATGACACAAGCATTGTTTTATTTCAGTAAAGGACCCGGAAGGCCTGCGAGCAAGGAGCAAAAATAACTAATAAGCAAAAATAATCAACGCAGTCTCATGAAAGTGCGTATCAATACCACGTATGTTATTTCTCGTGCCATTTATACGGCAAAAATGTTATTTTCGTGCATTTGCTACGCACTGAAAACCCCTTGGGTAGGATTAGGGGGGGGGGGGGGGGCGTATTACACGCCATAAAGTGCGTGTCATATGCACGCGAAAACTGCGTATCATAACAATAACTATTAGATCGTTTCAGGACAGAACAGAGTGACCGCGCATACGCGGGTAAAACCCATAGACTGTAAAAAGGTAAAACCAAACTGTTGTATTGAAACTACGCATGCGCGGGTTAAAACTGTTGTAGTGAAACTGCGCATGCGCGGGGTAAAACTGCTGTAGTGAAACTGCGCATGCGCGGGGTAAAACTGCTGGGGTGAAACTGCTGCTGGGGTAAAACTGTGGCTCTGCGGCTCTGCAGACAGACCCTTCTCGAAACTTGTGACAAACCGGAAGGAGTATTTTTGGAACAGAAATACTCCATCAAACTTACAACTTCATTTTTGAAACTTTGTCCATGTTTAGCATGGGAATCCAACTCTTTAACAGTGTAAAAAACTCACTATGCATGAAACAGCATTTCACCCCCCCCCCCCCCCCTTTAAAGTTATCATAAAATAATCATAACAAGAAATAAAATATCATGTATACGAAATAAAAATAACAATCATATTTAACTAAAGACTAAAATACTATTCCAGACTACCTGACTCACTTAATTTGGGGCTCCTCTGTCTGAATGGAGGTTGTCAGAGAGCTTCGGTTCGTAAGACATTTAGGATAATTATGTTGCCACCAATCACAATCAGTTATTTCAGAGAGCCATGCAATAAAAATACACATTATAGATTGACTGCATTCTGCACAATGTTAGCTTTGGGTTTGAGCAGAACACCCACACGAGGATAGGGAAAATGCTTTTGATATGGTGTGCCTTCTTAGCTTTTCAGTGATCTTAATTCCAACGAAAATCAAATGTGTCGGTCATCAGACAGGACTAAACTCCAAAACGGAACCACTCCAGTTATTCTCACTGCAGTTCCACTTGAGTTATTGAATATAGAGTCAGAATGTGGCTTATGAAATGTGATATTAAACAGTCAGTGTGTGTATGGAAGTGGAAAGAGACTGTATTAAAAACTGCTGCTGAAAGCTCAAGGTTTGACTTGAGGGACAGTCACTGTGAATAAAACAGCTGCTTTTCTAACATGACATTTAGTGTGTGAACGTAAATCAAATTTATAATTCATTATACAAGAGCTGACGGCTTATTGGGATAAAAATGAAGTAGAAATGCTCTGAAACCTGAATTCCAGCGGTGTCAGAATTCAAGTAAAACTACTGAGACAAATAAGAAAATTAAATAACTACATGTGCATTTGAGAAATATTAGTGCCATTCAGAGCAAAAGAACAGTGTTAGGGTTATAGGTTAGTTTCACCAGTGCTGTTTTAGAATGCATCTTGTTTTCTGTTGGCTGTGAATGAGAATCAATGCAGTCGCTGTGTGGTGAAAAGACAACTATGCAAATATATACTGTACACAAATATTTACAAGACTGATTATTATTTATGTACTGTAAGAAAGAAAACCAATGAAGGATCCGTTAAAGTCAATGTCAGACGTTAATCGTTTAATAATAAAATGCACACCTATGAAAAAATTTGAATAATCTCATAATAGGCCTTTTTATGAAAATAAAGGGCCATTTTTAACAATACAGTTTTGATAAAAGTTTAGTCTTATATTTAACAAACGTATGTATAATGCTATAACTTTATTCTTCAAACTTGAATCTTGTAACCTTACTTTATTCTTGTAAAAAACCCAATTATTAAATTATTATTAAAACATTGCGATTTTATTCTTTTAATACTACGACTTTATCCTCAAAATCATTTCAATTATATTTATTTAGTTTTAATTCATTTGGACATGCACACCAAAAACTGAAATAATCTTAAAAACAAAGTTGGAATGAGAGAGTTAAGTTGAGTTGTTTTAGGCTGAATTCATTCTATTAGTTTACTTCCAATCCTAACCAGGAATTTTGCTCAGCAGTGCCTTGCAAACACTATAAATAAAGATCCTAAAACTGTGATCAAGTTCAATAATTAAAGCCCTAAATCTAGCATGTGCTTGTGTAGTCAGGCCTATATCTGCAGACAGAAGCATCTGACACAAAGAAAATAAAGTGGGCCGCTTTAACTGAATACTCCTCCTCTCTCGTCCAAAACCGTGGGCTCTGATTTGGCAGGCAATCGTTTAGCGCTCCATTGAGATTGTCTAGTGTCAGTCTCCTCTATCCTCTACCAGCTCTTATTTATAGCCAATCCTGTTGCTGTTGATGTTTATGTTTCGAAGATTTCCATCAGATTTGTCTGTAATTGGCTCATTTGCTTTTTGCTGTTGCCCACATTACCGTGTGCTCTCGCCTCATCTCGTCTGTTTTCCTCACAGCTTTCGCAGAGGAAATGAGGAATTAGCGATAGTAGGAGGAAAGCTACAGCTCATCATGTTTTTCTTGAGTGTCTCTGGCTGGTGCTTAGAGTTGCTCTGGTTTGATCCATCTCGCAGATTTGAGTCTTTCCTTCAAGTGGGATGTGAAAGCCGTGATGGTCCAGGCAAGGAAGCGGAAGATAAGAAGAATCTTTCACATCTTTGCCAATCTGAAGTCTTAGTCTTATTTTTTCCCCAATCTCTTCATTCCATTGTTTCATAGCGCTTCCATCTAAAGCAAAAACAGTCGATATGTTTAAAAGCAAAATTAGACCAGCAGTCCATGAGGGAAGCCCACTCAGAAGAATAGTTCATCCTAAAATGAAAATGCTGTTGTTATTTAAACCCATATGCTGTTTTTTTTCTGTAAAAAAACAGAGATTCTTTACACAGTTCTTGACACAGTGTGTAGAAATTTTTTTGTTTTTTCAATGTATGCCTTTAAGTTTGCGTTCTCTCTTTCCCCTCTTTCTCTTGTGGAGTTTGCTCAGTAAGCACAGGTCTGTTTTGAATGAAATGCGATCGCTGTGATGCTTTAATAGATTCCCAGCATGCAGCAGTTCCACTTGAGAACTGGCATAGGCCTGAAACACAACGTCTCAGTCATTTTATTGTTTTCACTCTCTTTTTTTAATCTTTTATTCCCCTGCCAATTGATATAGTCAGCAATGTTCTTGCTTATTTTTCAGTGAATTAAGCGTCTGAAATATTTTTCAATATGTATAATGCAGGAGATTATGGCATGAATTTGAGGCCCGACGCAGAGAATCTGTGCCGTTTTTTAGGTGCGAGCACAAAGCGATTAGAAGAGAAACACATGATGAATGTGATAAAACAAGTCTTCTCCGTTTTCCATTACTCCTAATGGAGGGATGGAATATTCCGGGAATGATTGATGAAGTCAAGCGCTTCTTTCTGTCAGTTCATTTTTTAAAGGTCTGTCTCTTGCTTGATGGGTAAATAAGGATCTCTGTGTGTTAAACGCTGGTATTCCTCATGCCACATTCTCCTGATATACCACATTTTCCCTTAAATGTGCCTGGTTTACATGTTCTAGTGATGTCACGGCTGTCATGTTGGGATCGTCACATGCTGGCGCCCCTGCTGAGATGGCTTCCTGAAACCAGCTGTAATCCCATTCTGATGTTTTATCATCTAGGTTCAAACTTTAGATCATATTTAACACATTTACATCTTTAGCTAGAGAGGAAATGCTGTAGACCACTGGTTTGACCATGGGACCCATGCTTTTTTATTTGTTTTGTGTATGTAAAAAAAGTATAAATAAATAAACAAATCTTTATTCATAATTTCCACAATTTTTCTTTACAATATATTTCATCAATATGTTTATGAATAACTACAAGCCAAAGTTTGGATTAATGAGTAATAGGTTAGCTGAGTAACAGGGTTTTAAACAAACAAACAATTTTTTTCTTTTTTTCTTGCCGTGCTGTAATCGATTTTTTTTAATGTCCTAATTTTTTGGTGTGACATCATCATCATCATCATCAAGCTTGTATACTTTACTTATATAAATATATTTCAAACCTGTCTATATTATAAGATGCACTTGTACATTGTGCAACAACATAATTTGTACTGAATTGTGTGTGTATATCCTACTTAACCATATTTTGGGGACAAAATTGAGCTAAACATGACAAAACCTCCAAAAAGCTCCTTGTTGGGATGTCCTCATTTGTAAAAACAGTGTATGTATAAATAAAGTATATAAGGTTTTCAGTTAGGGTGTTGGTTAGAGTTATGTTACAGTATTTATAACTAGCTGTATATTAAAGCAATAGAAGCCTATGTTTCCAGTTAGATACACGTGTGTATGTGTGTTTATATAAATGTTATTTGTATTTACTTATTTAGTCTTGCTTAGGTCTACTCTGTTATTATACATTATTTTGACTTTGGCCCTGAACTCCCTCTGTCTTGTTTAAAATAGATTAGAATTTGCATTTGTTTTATATGATAGGTTTTAGATTTAGTTGTTCTCAGAAACCCCTCTCTGTCTCTCTCAGGTCTTACCTGCGTCATGTGATCTGTTGCCGTCCAGTGTGCTAGTGTTCAAGCTGTTATCTCTGCCTGGTGATCACAGTCATGTGAGTTGTGTGGTGGGCTATGGTGCATTTCCCATCTGTGACTGCTCCCTTCAACTCTTCAAGGGCAAGTTCAAGACCCCTCTCTTGCGTGGCAGGCCGAACTCCTCACTCAACCAATTCCGCAAAATTGAGCATCTGCTCTCCACTGACCTGGACCACTGGCTATGCAACCTCTACTTCCAGGTACACCTTGAACATTTACTTATTCGAAGACACACAGCAATCTAATAATTATGGAAGCTTGTTTCCACCACAGAATAATAAATAAAAAAAGCTAGTTGCGACTTCTTATCTCACAATTCTGACTTTTTTTTTCTTACAATTGCGAATTTACATCTCGCAATTCTGACTTTTTATAAATTGATATAAAGTCACAATTGTGTGTAATAAAGTCAAACTTGTGTGACAAAGTTGCAATTGTGTGTTATAAAGTCAAAATTGCGTGATCTAAATTTGCAATTGTGAGACCACTGTACCTAACTTAACCACTGTAGTTACTAGGGCTAGGCATTGACACACATTTCATGATTCGATTCAATTTTGATTTGATTTATATCAAAGAAAAACATATCTCTTAACTAATGCTGTAAGCTATACAGGGAACCATAGTAGGTATATCACTATAATGTTAAAAAATGTTAAAATTCACTGACTTGTAATTTACTTGCATTTAAATTAGACATAATGGAGTTATCATTATAATAACAGGGCTATGACATAGTTATGTTTCTAATTAAATGGTGACTGTCATTAAAATGCCTTGACGGATTTTAAAAAAAATACATTAAATATTGAAAACAGTACATGCAATATAGCAATACAAAAATACAATGAACATGCAATATAGTGCATACATTTAGCAAAATTATCCTCTCCAGGTTTTTTTTTCTAGCTGACTGAGTTTTTGGAAGTTGAGTGGCTTTTCTTTGATAATTGTAACATTACGTGACATTGTTTGCAAGCTGTTTTACCTACGTCTTTCCACGGTTGAAACACTGATTGAGCGAATTAAATGTGACATGATACAGATTTCTGTAAGTTGTACTGTATCTTTCAACATACCTTCTGATGTTCATTCATGTTTATTTCATGCTGTAAATTTTCGCTTGACCTGATGCGCTACAGTGGTACCGATTCCGAAAGTCTCCCAAATAATGCTGTAAACCTTCAGGGAACCCTCTCATTTGGTACATTACTACAATATCAGAGGTTCAAATTAACAACAGAACCCAAAATATCACATTCAGCAGCTATGTGTTTTCAGATTTAATAATTGCACTCAAATAAAATCTTAAATGTATACTCAGTTGCACATAAGGTAGTTTTCATAAACACTTGTCTTCATGACAAATATATTCAAACATGTGCAATTAACAGTAAATAAGCTAATATCTAGTGTTTTTGTGGCTAACTAATGAACTGTGAACATTGTACAACTTTCCTGAGGTAAATGCAAGGTTAAGTGAAACATGGGCATAGGATACACAGGGGATGCTCTGCTTGCACATCCAGTGTGACGCCTGCTCAGTGGATGCACAAGCAGAGATTGTGCGTATGAGCATGAGAAGCACGCACTCATTGTGCTTTCACACTGGCAGCGTTTGTCGCATGCGACTTGGTATTGCAAATACGGACAAATATATTGTCCATTGTGTCATCTTTTTCTGGTGTTCTCCGACCACTGTCTGTCCCTTGCTTTGATTTATGATGGGTAGCATATTCTGCTGCAATGTGACCATACTGTTCCACACAAATATGTATACAACATGCTGTATATACGTAATTTACATGATAAAAGTAATCTTAAAGTTAAGATATATCTCTAGTTTTAATCATTTAAACAGGCCTTTGAAGGTTGGGTAAAAACTGGCAATGATGCGTTTTTGTGGATTTTTTTTTTTTTCACAGCGCAGAATGTCATGATGATTGCGAAACACAGAACACCTCACTTATATGATTCTATGGTGAAATGTGTAATTTTTCTTGTTGACTCTGGTGTATTTTGACCAAGAACAATGCACCATGGCTTTAATTTAGTGTGAGCGGCGAGAAATCTTTTTTTTTTAACCCAGCACTAGTAGTTACCCTGACTGAACTCTGTTCTGGGAGAAAAGGTCTTGTTTTGTATATGTGCGTGTGGGAGATAGAGAGTGTAAATGGCTCTTACAAGAAAATTGGAAATTGGAGCCAGGTTGTAAACAAACCACATCTTTACTAAACAGATCCAGATACATTTGAGAAGAAACATTGATCCTTTTATTCAACATCTTAATGAAGTTAAAAAGCAAAGCAATGACTTATCTCAATCTAATGCATTCATAAAAATAGGGAATTTTATATGTACTTAAAAGTCCTTAAAATACATCTCCAATAAAAATGCTTTCAGCTTTGTTTAACACGTTTTACCATCAATTCTACAGAAATCTGCAGATTTATCCCCAAATCAATACAGAAAATGCCCAAAATTGTCAGATTCCACGTGCAAACAGTCCATGATTTTAGTGGTAAAAAGATTGTCAAGGGAATCGACTTGTCCTGGCACTTAGTATGCATGCTCTGGATTGGATCTGGATTAAATCATTTTGGCATTCCATTCCTATTCTAACAAAAATTTTCTGTCAATTCTCCACTGTCCTAAAATGTCCAATAAATAAAAACATTCATAAATAAATACAAACATACATACACATGCACACATAAAGAAAGTCAAAATAGAGGTGTACTTAGGTGTACTGACCCAAAAAATGTCAGGTCTGTTTTGGAAGGGTCACAGAGAAAAAAAGAACAACAACACAAAACATAAAAATAAAATGCAATTAAGCATATTTATGCAGAGGAACGATAGCAAAAGATATTAGCTTATCAGTATTTAAAAGGGAGGAGAAACACTTACATATGTTTTGTTGTTGATGTCAAAGGCTGTGTCAAATCAAACACAATTAAATCCTGGTTCCTAAATTTATCTGGGTCCTGAAGCAAAACCAGTCGAGGGCCACTGCTCTACAATATCTATTAGCCAACTCTCATAATCAGTCTTTGTCAATCAGCAGACATCCCTCTGTGCAGGTGAAGAGACTCCCGCGGGGCAGCACCGGGGTGCCGGAGCGCAGCTTCACCCTGCAGATCCCCTCTCACCCCCAGCTGAGCTCCAGCCAGGGGCTTCCTCCCCACCCGGACACCTCCACCCGCTCCTCTGCCTCTCTGCCAGGTAGGACTTCTGCACCCCCTCCACAGGAATAAATGCCAACGAATGTCACGGCCCGCCACAGACTCCCACACAGAAGCAGAATGGCAGCTGCCAGTTAGAATCTGGTGGGGCATTCATGCAAAGCAAATGAACCTTCTGCGTTCAGACTAAAGCACGTCCAATTTACGCAGCACAATACGTGACATTTAGGCCAAATTGTTTTCACTGTAAATGAAGCTCACTAACATAAGACACTCGGCTTTACAGATGATTGACAATTCTCACTGAATGCTATCATCATCATCATCATCCGTTGGTGCGTTAGCAAATGGCACATATTTCCTCTAATCAAAACTCTCAGCCGGAAGCCGGATCACATTGCTTTGTTGAACCGTGAGCAGTCAACGTAAGCGGGATTGGGTAATAGCTAGATCTCTAATAGAGCTCAATCACTTGTGTGCGCCTCCATTAGCTTATTGAATTTTTTTCCAGTGCTTTCATTGTTTGCCGTTTGTTTGGGAAATAGCAGATGATTCTGGAATGGGACACGTAGAGAAGCTTTCAAAAAGCTCTCGGCATATGTTTGTGTGCTGAACACTGTTTTGAAGAACTTCACAGTCACATTGAACAATCAAATGAAGCAAATCAAGCGGGATGTATGTTTGTTTTCACGTTACGTCACTGGGGCCCTTTTGCTTGTGTTGTTGTCTGCGTAATGTTTTTAGATGATTCCATCTTTGTTGGCTTTATTTTGTTTATAAATTATGTAGACAGCATGTATATGCCTAGTCTTTTGATGGTGTTTCAATACTTTTGTCATAAGCTTCCACATTTTCAAACATTAGACTTGATCTTCTTGTGCTTTGGCCATGAATGAAACCTCAAATTGTGTGACTTATTGAGAAGAGGCATGCAATTACTTATTATAAGCATTTAGAGACACAAATTGTAGTTTGAAGGATGATAAAATGGGAGGAAATACAACCATTACGCTGTAGGAGGTATCCGAGCCATATCTAGAGACCAGAAAATCATCAAGACTTGGAGGTGGCCACTTTTGACTTTGTCTCTTAAGCAATCACCCTTCAATTGCTTAGCAACCACCTCATTTAACGACAAAACTTGCTGCTTAAGTACTACTACAAAGTAGTACACATTATTGGAGAAATTAACTAGTCAGAACTGTATCCTGAAACCGTAGTAACATGTTAGCACCTCTGTCGTTTGAACTTGTTTGATGGTAACGATGGAATGATAGTTGTTGTTAGTAATGATGGAACGTGGGACCATAGTTGGCTAATGATGCTTTCTGGAAATGCCCTCAGAACACCTTAAAGCCTTGTTTATACTTTCGATACGGCGTACACGCACTTAGGTGTGTCCGATCCACTTTTGCTAGTTTAACGATGGGAAAAATGGTCGGCGCAACGAGAAACAGGTGTGTTTTGGGCGTAGCGTGCAATAACCAATCAGAGTCTAATCTCCCATTCCCTTTAAAGTCAGTTGCACTCGTGCCATGACGGATTTGCTATTTACATGGCCGAATTTGCAAGCGGAAAAACTGAACGCTTCTCTAGCAAGGAAACGGATCTGATCGTGCGCGAGGTAACAGCGCACTATCCACTATGGTATATACAGTACATATAGTACATATAGTATATACATTGACTTTAGATCAGGTTTCTGTTGGTCAATGGCACAGTCTATTTCAGTTGCCTCTAAGTAGCAATGCGCCAAATATGCGCCTGATCACACCTTGTTTTTAGACCAGAATGCCCATTGGCGGACAATTGGCCTCAAAGGAATTTGCTATTTAAACAACACGTGAAAATGATAACTGTGTCAGGCTGAAACTAGCAAAAAACACTTGCGTCCTATCTTTGTATGTTAGGGCCATTTCATCTAAGTTCATGAACATTTTTATTAACCATGGACCTTTAATTTCATTAAAAAGGCTTATATATGCTATTGTAGACTCATTTTGTAAATATATGCAATTAATTTAGACAAAGACAAACTGGGTGCTGTTAATATGCCGGTACAGACGTACCTGCTCGGCCTCTTGAAGTTTGCAAACATTTTTGCCGTGTGGACATTGCGAGTGTATATACACAGGAATGCTCTAAAACCACTCTGAACAAATTAACAACTGCACTGTAATCTATTGAAAACCACTCAGAATACCATTGTAATGAATTTACTGTCTTGGCAACCACCTACAACACTCTGGAAAAAGCAACACTTAGCAATAGCAATAACACATATCAATGCCCTGTCTAACATTCGCATTTACGCATTTGGCAGATGTTTTTATCCAAAGTGATTACAATAAATGTAATTGACTTGTTCTATCAGTGTGTTTATCCTCATCTACCTTGTCGCTAGCACCATGCTCTACCAGTTTACCTGCTACCCACAACACCCTATCATCCACATAGCAACCACCAATGCCCTGGTAACCTCCCACACCGTAGCATTATGCTGGTGAGTTTTACACAGACAAGCTTCACTTCTTTTTTTCCTAAGGAAATGTTTTTTTCTTCTTTCTTTTTTTTTTGAGAAGTTATGTAATTTATGCTCTAAAATAGCCAGCCCTCCCATTACATAAAGATTAGTTTGGACAGGAAAGAGGCAAATAAGCAGTTTCCTTTCACTCAAGTCCATGTGTAGAGCAGTTTTTACTTCAATAAGTGCACCTTTCCCTGGCACACCTTTCTGTCTCCGAGAGTTCTGTCCTGACTTGGGTCACGGAACATTCTGACGCCACTGAACCAACATCAGGCAGTCTCATTTGGTATTGATCTAGCGCAAAAGCCATTGTTCTGTTATTAATCTTTTTTTTTGCAGAGAAAAAAAAGTTTTTGGGCTTTTCTTTTTTAACTCATCTTTATTTAACAGAGCAGAACAAGAAAAAAGTTTCTCGGGTGCTCAGCTTTAAACATCACATAGACTTTTTAATTACAAATGAGTCGTGACAGGTCTGCTGGGTAGCAACCTGTCCCATTTTAAGCGTGATGCTAGCTGACAGCTCGGCGCTGTTCTCAGAGCGCCGCAACATGTGGAAGAAATTGGTCTTTTACATTTCACAGCTTGTCACTTCCTCTCTGCTGTGAACTTTGACCTCCCACTGTGCTCCTAACACCCCACATGGGAAGTGTCCCCATGCTATGGCACTCTGGGAGAGTTGTGTTCCACTTACTATATATGCCAAAAAAAAAAAAAAAAGGTGGAAGGAAAGAATAGGATGAAAAGAACCAGGTTCGCAGACAAACAGAGGTAAACTCAATCTGACTCGAATAAGTGATCAAAAGGTGTCCCTCACCGGACATCACGGCGTCGAACCGCTGAGCAGAGATGACGTTAGCATAAGGATCAGTTCAGGTTGCATTACTGCTACACACTCTTATGATATTCAGATGGAGGATTCCCATCAAGCGAGAGAACGGGATTGGGCTGACAGCCTCGCATTACTCTGAAATGAAAATCAAACTCAGTGAGAAAAAAGTGCAAATAGAGAATATCCAACATTGCCGGACTAACGTGTTTTATTTTTCTGCGGTAAGTCAAGTCAAGTCACCTTTATTTATATAGTCCTTTTTACAATACAAATTGTTTCAAAGCAGCTTTACAGAGATAACAGGAAAGTAAAGTTGTAATAGTATTGTTAAATTCAAAATTAAATGTTAAATGTCCCAACTTAGCAAGCCAAAAGCCAATGGCGAAGAAAGGCGAAAAAGGCTACAGGTAACTAACCAAAAGTCGTGAAACACACACACACACACGCACAAACACACACACACACACGAAAGTTTCACAACTTTTTGTTAGTTACAGCTGAAAAAGCACATGATTAAACACATTAGTCCAGCAATGGATAGAGTGTGTGTGTATATATATATATAATTAAATATATATATTTTTTAAATGATTGCTTGACTGTATTAAGATGGTAAAGTAAGATTTTAATGTACCTTCCTGAACATTCATTTTCAGAAATGTGTCTTTGTCTATCGAGATAGTTATGATGATAATAATAACAATAATAATATGAATTATTATAATATTACTCTATGTACTACCGTACTGTAATAATGACAGTCCATTTCAGACCTTTTCTCTTCAAAAATTCAGTGAGGATACAGGCACATTCCCTGTCATCTTTGGGTAATTTTGTAATGCTCAGACATGTCAAATAGCAGCACTGACAGCTAGTATATATATATATATATATATATATATATATATATATATATATATATATATATATATATATATATATATATATATATATATATATATATATATATATATATATATATATATATATATATATATATATATATATATATATATACCTAATTTAAAACCACAGAGAATGCTATCTTTATTGCAACATATGACATAGCTGCAGGCGTTATGAGTTAACTGACCTTTCACATTAAGTGAACGATCCGGTTACACTAGGTCTGTTTGAATTCAAATGACTAATTAAATTAGGCTTTTCTGCTCTGATCACCCTTAGTGGATCTGTAACTGCATGATGTGGGCTGGGCTTTTGGAAGCTATGTTTGTTTGCGTCCTGCCCCTTAAGTAAATGCATCATAGTACACTGGGCCCTTCAGCCCAATGACAATTTCGAAGATTTTCTCTAAGAGTGTTTCTGGAACACGGCCGTGCTCTTTTATATTGTTGTCGCTGAGGGGCCAGTCCCGGTCACAGCGGATAACCCTAATACAGGATCATACTCACTAAATCACACTGCATTATTTCCCCAATTAATTTACCACTGCCCGTCTTTAAATGGATGAATTAACCTTGCTTACATTCAAACTTGTTTTTTAGCAGATGAGCAAATCTAGCCTCTCGTGGTGAGTGTGATAGAGTCGGACAGACATTCCCAAAGGCTGCTTAGCTTATGTGAAGAAAAACAAGCTGCTCTGATGTGACAAGCCTTGTATAATGCAATTTTTTTAAACATGATATCATTGTAATTGTGCAGATATTTGCTAATCTTCATATACACACATATATATTATATATATATATATATATATATATATATATATATATATATATATATATATATATATATATATATATATATAAACACATAACATAACATAACATAACATAAATAATATAATATAATATAATATAATATAAAAAGAACATTTTGTAAATATACACAATTTTTCAATCTATCATAAGTTGCTCCTTGTTAGAGCAATGGTTTTTAAAAATACTTGCATATGGTATTAAAAAATTTCATTGTTCATAATTTATTTCAAAATGTGTTCTATTCTGCATCGCTTTGTTTTGATTATCCCTATTACATTGGGTAATTATGAGAATCATGGATTATGCTCATGGGTAATCAATAATTCACTGACCTTTGAATTTCTGCAACTCTGGAACCGACACCAGGGCAATTAGAAACCTAGGTGAGCGCACAGGTCCCCGTCGGTCACCCAACCCTTCAGGCCCGGTTCCCACTCTCTCTGCGTTCGTGGTGAGCAGAGGATAACAAGCCTCTCTTGTTCACCCTGGGAGAACGTGGGTTGTGGCTGCAGCACTCCAAGTTCATGGACATAGCCTACAGCTGTCAACGCTGCGCTAATTCAGACCCGACACCATCTGAGCATCAGGCTGGAGGAAGGATAATTAAAGGCAAAGTTGCAAAGTTGTGTTGGCTGGCCCATTAAAACATGCATGATCGTGGCACAAAGGCAGGCAGAATGCTCTGCTGACAGGGATTACAGTCTCTGGACACAGAACAGAGGTGGAGGCCAGGCTTTTGCTCCACATTGCTGCAGGCCGTAGATCGGAACAGTCGAAAGCTTAGAAAGATTTCATGCTCTGCACATGGCAGAGACAGGGGTCTTCGGTTTATATAAGGCTAATGTCTTTATTATTGTGTCAGTATCTTTTTTTTTTTAATCTGATGCTGCATATATAAAGTATCATTGTTGAAAAAAAAACTTGATTGATTTCAAATCGTTGCATTCTATGCTTGATTTAAGTTATATATTACCTGTAAAAATCTATAGATTGTTGCTAAACTTTTGCGTAGTTGTCAGATTTTGTATTGGTTACCTTTTACCTTATGTAACGCCATTGCTACATTGCTATTATCACGAAGATCAAAACTTGCACCTTGGAATCTATTTCAAAGTTTGCGTTCTCAAGACAATCTATTTTGTTAAAAGCACTATAAATGAAGGTGACTTGACTTGATTTGACTTGACATTGTCAAAGCTAAGTAATGCATTGTTGCCATCCAGAGTCTTTAATGAGCAACATGTTGGACAAAATAATAATAAAGTGCAGAAAGTTTAAGCATAGAAAAGAAAATAGGCTATTAACTCCCCTGGTACACTGAAATGAACTGTTGGAGGCAATCATGTGAAAAAAAATATTACAAAACGATTATGAATCAAGCACACCGATGTTGAATGGCAGCGAGCCACTGGGGCCGGTCTCATAACTTGAAGGTTTTGAATAAACCTATTTTTATTTTTTTTAAAAATATAACTCCATATGGTTTCATGGGTCATTAACTGTGTCTCTTTCAAGAGAAAACAGTCTGACACGTCTTCCGTAGAAGATAGATTTCCCTTCCGACACTTTTTGACTTTTTGAAGCTTCGGCAATAGAAAATGCATATAATATGTTTCCGTTTCGTACGGTATTTCTTAAGCCTTGTCATCACAGTGAAAAGACAGCTCATCAGAGGTAAGCCCTCCAACTGAACATGATTATGCATTCATTATAATGAAATAACCACCCATATTTATGTTAAGATAGGGCAGATGTAATGCTTTACCTGTAGGCATCTTAAATGTTTACTAAAAAAACTTGTAATTAAAACCTACATCTGCGTTCAAATGAAATGTAATATCAGTTTAAAAACAGCACAGAGGACATAGGCTCTGAACGCTCCTGCTATTAAAACCTATTTGAGTCTTCTGAAGCCTTCCTGATATGTTGCCTATATTTAAAAGTTATTATTACTGATATATTTAATCCCGCAGCAAGAGAAAAATTATATCATCTGGGAAGTTTCCATATTTATTATATAGATGTGACTGGCTGAGGCGAAGAGAAAAACGCAATGAAAAAAGTTTCTCATGGTAAAATTTTTACATGTATCAAGCTAAGGTTTACTTAATTGGAAGCTCCAGGCAATGCAGGAACCCTCTTTTTAAATTCTGTGAATGTTAATATGCTAAATAATGCAAAGCTCCTGCACTTCAAGCATGAGACACACATCTGGCAGCTTACCATTTAAATTACAGACGGAGAGCGAGAAAAAACACTTCAAAAGTAATTTTCCAAAGGAAGGAAGAATGGCAAAATGTATTACAACTAAATTTAATTTTTTTTCGATTTTTCATCATGTCTAATTGTGTGCATTAGAGCAATGAAAAAAGGAGAGGTTGGGCTCAGATATGTTGATGATGTGTGTGAGAGAGAGGAAGAACGGAAGATATGTGAAGAGAAAGTTTCATCACTTTTTCTTTAGCTGTACATTTCGTTTATGTTGTTGAAAGTCAATAGACATTTACTGATCTCATCAGTTGAGCTTTAGGTTTCTGCCTTATATATAATTTATATCCTTTTGTTTTCACTTATTTCAGAATTTGTAAAAAATGAAGCTACAATTACTGTATGTATCTAAATTTGCTGATGTGCTTTTAGGTATTTTATTTTATTCTACCTTACATCAATTATTTTGGTGTACTATACAAATGTATTTTTTTTAGTGTTCATTTTTTGCTTTGTCTGCTAAGGAATTATATTATGCAATCCTTGTTTAATTAATCAAACCATAAATCATAGATCATAAGATATTTTCTGACTTACAAGAATAAAGGGACGTTTGTAATGTGATTGCAGATAAGAGCCCCACCGGAGCTGTGTCAGCCTATGAGCCCAGCATCCAGACAAACCGCCCCGTCGTTGGGAAAACCAAGGCCGCAGTTTGTAGAAAGGTAACTTTGTGACTAGGGAGACATAACCTTGAACATGGACCATCTTTCTCACTTCTCCTTAGAGGCATCCTGCCCATTCAAACTCAAACCCAAAAACATTTATAAGTCGAGTAGAGTTAAAAAAGTGAAAAAAGAGGAAAAAATAATATAATTTGTTAATAAAGATAATTGTTAATAGAATGTGTTAATGAGTGTTTAACTCATTCTACTCTACTGCCATACTATTTTTGGCATAGTATATGTACTGCACACAATAAAGACAAATCTAAATGCATGGAATGTTATGGAACTATAAAAAGAGACATGAAACAAGCATATTTCACAAACAATTTATTTGTTATAATTAATATACTACAGTATAATTGTCAATCTTTTTTGTTACATTTTATTGGAGATTCACTGGTACGCACACACACACAATAAAAAAATCTAAATGCATAGATTCTTATGGAACTATTTAAAATACAATTTAAAAAAGACATGAAACCAAAGGCATATTTCACAAACAAGTTTGATATAATGAATACTATCTCAATCGTTTTGTTTTAGTTGTATTGGGGATTCACTGGTACACAGACATGCACTCGATTTTGCTACCTTTGTGGGGACTCTCCATAGGTGTAATGATTTGTATACTGTACAAACTATTTTCTATTCACTAACATCAAAGAAAACTTTCTGTATTTTTACATTTTCCAAAAAAGCATACCGTAATTTAGTATGTTTATTAATAAATTTCCCTTGTGAGTTCTTCTGGCTGGTCCCCACATTATTGGTGATCACAGATTTGAATATCCCATTTGGTCCCCACAATGTAACTAACACACACACACACACACACACACACACACACACACACACACACACACACACACACACACACACACACACACACACACACACACACACACACACACACACACACACACACACACACACACACACACACACACACTCAGTTTTTATTTTGTTTAACGAGTTCGTTTGCCCATAGAATCTTTAAGATATTAGGTTAAACTTATTTGGCTTGCTGTCCACTGGAGAGGGGCTCGATGAAGCAGCTTCAACTCGAGCTCTGATATACCCCCCAGTGGCTAAATGTAGGACCTGGTAATTAAAAGGCAAGGTACCTGAGATGAAGGTGGAGTTTGGGGAGGTGGAGGGATACTGGGACAGCTGATACTGGAACAGCTGATGCCAGGGAGAGGTAAGCGGCTGCTTATATAGGCTGTAGGCTGTTGATTGAAAGATTATATTGGCTCGCTCCTCCCTAACTTACGTTTAGGAACTTCATTTAACGAGTTCGTTTGCCCATAGAATCTTTAAGATATTAGGTTAAACTTATTTGGCTTGCTGTCCACTGGAGAGGGGCTCGATGAAGCAGCTTCAACTCGAGCCTGATATACCCTCCAAAAGTGTTGAATAAATATTTGGGACAGCAAGTTAGAATAACGTGATCAAATACAGGATGCCTAGGAGCATAAGTATGTTACCCCCCAAAAGAGTGGAAATTGAAAGCTGTATGGAGCATGGATGGATACTGCTGCGGCAGTGATGTTTAATGGGGCTCCTGGCTGGAACTGCGTCTCCCTACTATGCCCACCATGTGGGGCTATTAATGGAGCTCCGGCGGGAGCTGTGTTTGAAAGAGTGCCTGCGTTCGTTGTGGAGTGAAACGACATGGGCTTGTGGACATTTGACTGGGGTACATCTCTCCGCTGCACTGCTGCGACAGTGACTTTCAGAAATTACTCCTGCGGGAGTATCTTGGGACTGGAGATTTGAGTACGTGGTTGGAGAACGCCCTGCCACATCCATGACATGGAGCTCCATGGAGTTAGAGAACATAGGGGCTCCAGATGTCACAAATGGGGAAGAAGGTCCTCGTCCCTAAAGGCAAAACGGGCCACCAGTATCTGAAGCGAAACTCCCTACGCAGCAAGAGGAAGCCTACGGTATACATAGGAAAAGCAGAACTACCATCCTTCTGACGCAGGGGGCGGAGATCACGTAAAGACATAATGGCCCGTCGCGTTCAAGGGACGTACGATCCTTGGTACCTCCAGTCCTGTTTTTCGGATAGGAGGGCCCACACTGCGATCCGAACGGGAGAGCCTCCATGGTTTAAAAACATGAAGGATCACACAGCGATTCGGAAAGGGAGAGCCCCCACGGCGCCCGAACGGAAAGCTCATACTGCGATTCGACCGGGAGAGCTCCCGCGTTTCGAAGGAGAGAGCCCCCCCATATGTATAAATAGGGAGTTCACTTGGCGATCAAAATGGGAGAGCCCACACAGCAAGTCGAACGGAGAGCCTAAGATGCATCTGAACGGGGGAGCCCACACGGCGATTCGGATGGGAGACCCCACTCCAGGAGTGGTAGGTCACGCACATCCGAAAAGGGAGAGCTCTCACTGCATCCAGATGAATACACGCCCTGCGGGGCTAGGTAAGCGGGGAGATGCAAATGGTAGGGAGAAGCGGTCCAGACTCAGAGGGATGCTAGTGTTTGTTGTGCTTGTCTAATGTTATGCAGATCTGAACGAACGTATGTTTAGAAGGGCTGGCATGTTGAGAATAAGCCTGGTTGCTGGACCAGGAGGGCCTGCTGGCTCCCGAACGGGGAACCGACGTAATTTGGAACAAACAGTCGGGAGGGCTCGCCCCGTTTCTTGACGGGAGCAGCTCACTGCGTCAGACAGGCGAGCTCTATCGCTCTGCGGCGAGCTCTACCGATGAATAGCGTGATTTATGCCGTCTGACCAGGAAGGCCCGTGTTGCCTCTGGCGGGAGCCGCTCACTGCGCTGGGCGGACGGGCCCTACTGGTTTACGAATGAGGGGCAACAAGATTTGGGAATGCCCAACCAGGAGGGCCAATGTAGCTTCCGACGGGAGCAGCTCACGGCGTCGGGCTGATGGGCCCTACCGGCTGACGGGAAATCGATACCTGTTGGATGGGAAAGAGGAAACATAGATGCATGCAATATCCGCTAGGAGACCTATGCTCGCTGGATGAGGAGAGATAAAACTGAAGCATACTACGTCCGATGGGAGACCAATGCTCGCTGGACGGAAGAGTGTAGAGATAGATGCATGCAACGTCCGCTGGGAGACCAATGCTCGCTGGACGGGAGAGAGTGGAGATAAGTACATAGTACATCCGCTGGGAGACCAATGCTCGCTGGATGGAAAAGAGTAGAGCTAGATGCATGCAACGTCCGCTGGGAGACCAATGCTCGCTGGATGGAAAAGAGTAGAGATAGATGCATGCAACGTCCGCTGGGAGACCAATGCTCGCTGGACAGAAAAGGAAGAAACAGTTGCATGCTACGTCCGCTGGGAGACCAATGCTCGCTGAAGAAAAATGAGCTCCTGTGGGAGCAGAGGAGACATCACTGCAGCGGCAGTGGAGAAAATAGCCAGGGAAACAGAAGGCGTGGGACGACCATCGACCTAGAATTTGATTTGGTGATCGGAAGAAAGCCAAATTGAACATGGCGTCTAGGGTTCTTGTTTTGTTAGGAGAAAAAGACCTGAGCGGAGAATGGTTAGGCAGATGCTAAGAATGTTGACGGTTAAAGTTAGCTGAGGCGGCGCGCAGGGCACATAGGACGAGCGTGAGCTCTGCCACACAGAAATTACAGACATGGAGGAAGTGGCATTGTTGCCTGTTGCAACGTGATGAATTAAAGCTGTTGCACACTTGTCTGCCTGAAACTGAGGTAAAAATCTGGTTACGGTCATTCCTTGATTGAGGGACATATGAAGTGGATTTTTCTTGGAAAGGAGCTGGATGGGTTGGAAGATCTGGGTTGGTTTGGGGACATTGTGAAGTAGAATGAATGATAGACCTGCAGATGGCGCAAGAAGGGCTTCGAACGCCTAAGACTCTGTTATATAGTTCGAGGTCCAAGGCTCCCCAGTAAGGACACTGGTTCCAGTGTGACGCAGGCGTCGCATTTAGCTGAAGAAGCTTATGGTATGTATAAAAAATTACTACCTCCGAAAGAGAGACTGAGCTCTGCTATGATAGAGAGGTAGTCATTTAATTCCTTGCGTCTGGCTGAAAATGAAGTGCAAATTACATCTGTGTATCTAGCAAAAGCAACGCAGAATTCTGCAAGTGTGAGAACTCGTTTTGAAGGTTTGTACGGAATTTGTAAGATTTAACGTCAAACGAGCGATGGGATTCATCTTGAGGGACGGAAGTCAGTAGAGAAGATCGATAGTTGCACCAGATAGAATTAGGGAACGGAGATGGGCTGGGACTGGAGGTGGTTCCATGGCGACTGCATTGTTAGGAGCTGGAAGATGGGCTGCTGTTGAGAGTGAATGGGCTGGCAAGCGGATTGTACCTGAGGAGCAAGTGTTAGTGTTGAGAAAAGTAAATGAATTTTGATCGGAGGGTCCCTTTACTGACTGGTGTCCAGTGTTGGGAAGGATACTTTCAAACGTATTTCCTTACAGAATACATGCCCCAAATTTAATTTGTTACGTTAAGTTACTCAATCTGAGTAACATATTCTGAATACTTGGATTACTTCCACATTGAACTGCATTTTATAAGTGTAGGAATGCGGAATGGTGATGCGGTGGTGACGCGTTGTAGGGATAGCGCTGCCAATAAATCACCTAAAAGCTATCAGAAAGAGTCGGCAAAAGTATTGATTATGAATATGTCAAATATAGCAAGGATATATTTTAATTGTTTATTAATAAACAAGGGTTTCTGTCTGTGTCACTGTCGCCTGCAAAGATGAAGTTGACGATGCTGACTCGCGATCTTTGCATTATGCTATAGGACGGGCCAGAGAGAAATGTGCAATTTATACGGATTACATAAGCAGAAGGCAGTTTGTTTTGTTTCGTTTTGAATTGTTTAGAGAGTGACTAAACTCGTGAAACGGAAGTATCGTAATGTAATCCATTGATTTCAACAATGTAACTGTATTCTAAATACCAACTATTTAAATTGTAACTGTAATGGAATACAAATGGGCCTACTCATAATTTGTATTCTGAATACGTAACGCCGGTACATGCATTCTGTTACTCCCCAACACTGCTGGTGTCCAAGATGGCTGGCATGGCCTGGGGAGTGGGGCTGACTGCATGAAGTTTGTGAGAGCCGGAGAAAAAGCGGAACTGTTTTTGCGGCCGCTGTTGCTGGCCGGGTGGAAATACCGGCGGACCAGGAAGTGCGAGCCGCGGCGGCGCCGGCGGCCTTTGGATTGGCGCCGTTTGGATTGTGTGGGTTCGAAAACGCCGAACCGGGAGAGAAACGGAGGTAGAAGAGGTGCTAGTCTTACTTTTATAAAATGTTGAAGTGTTTGATAGAATGCTGGAACTGTAAGAACTGATGAAAAGATCGTAGAGTTGAGCTTTTGATGATCTGCAGAAGAAATGGATTCCGGAGCTGGATAGACTTGACATAGGCTGTTGACCAAACATTTTGAAATGGGTGGAATCGGTGTATTAGCAGCGGAAGAGTGGAGAGAAGAAGATGGACGAGGCTCGGTTTGAAACTGGCGATCTTGAAGATGGAGGAGAGCGTTGCCTTTGGAACGTGGTTTATATGCGTGCTGGATTTCTCGATCGGAACGCTCATGAAGATAATCCGTAAGATCCGATCTCACGCGGAGTGTGACTGGCTGTGTCCCAGGAAGGCTTGTCAATCGTCGTCTGAAGGAAAGAGCTGGATTTCCGGGATGTCGGACGTTATTCCGTGCGGCAATACTGGGACAGCTGATACTGGAACAGCTGATGCCAGGGAGAGGTAAGCGGCTGCTTATATAGGCTGTAGGCTGTTGATTGAAAGATTATATTGGCTCGCTCCTCCCTAACTTACGTTTAGGAACTTTTTTTTTTAGTCATGTCTATCTAGCCTAAGGCACCAAGTGAGCCAGGACCGCCACTAGTGCCCTCTCAAAAAAAAAAAAAAAAAAAAAAAAAAAGGTGCTCCCTGCTGCTCCTCCCTCTTGCCTCACTATGCTCCTCTTATTATCTGAGATTTGTCAAAATACATTTCACACTAACAGGTATTTTTCAGTCTTCAAAGCTAGTTTTGATGTGCTCAACAAGCCAAAACAGCTCAGATTCTGTGAAATCAGCAGTGCCAGCCCGGCTCTCTCTCTCTAACCACTCCCAACATGCCTTTTCCCGCGCTCCACAGGACTTACGCTAAATGAATCAAAGCTGCGGCATTACCTGCCACACTTTGAAGTGGTAATTGCAGAATGACTTCTCAGTGATGATCTGGTGCTGTCTAATGTTGCATGGCTGTGCATTGCGTGTTCTCTCACTCCACTTTTTGTCTTTGCATCTGAAGATTAATTCCAGGTATGGACTTGTGCACATTGTCTTAGAAATTGTCCTCATTATCCATACTAAGTCATGATAAACAGTTAAATCTGTTTATAGCAATACATATTAATGCAGAAGTTGTGGGTTTGATTTTCTGGGAAAGAAAATCGGTTCTACAAAATTGGTGCCATTTGTTTCCATTTTATACATGTCTAAAGATCCCATTCAAATTTAGTTTACATAATATATTAGTATTTTGTGTCATCAGGCCAACATGATTAAAAAAAAATATCCCATTTAAAGTAGTGGTGGATAAAGTAAATTACTGATAGGATAAGTGTTCAAACGAAAAAATAACAATAAGTGAAAATAACAATATATTCCTATATAATTTAGTACTATATATAAAAACGAGGAAAAACTAAATGTTTAAATGTGTGACAAAATAAAAACATACAATATAAAACCAGACGTGACAGGGTAAAATGTGTTAACATGTTAAGAAGAAAGTTTTGCAAACATACTAGTTTTGCATAATTAATTTGCGTTTTTCCAACATTATGTTCAGTTTTTACTTAAAACACCCCATTCTGACGTTATTATACAAATGTGGACATTCAATAGCTTGAACAGCTCACCCTTTTTCAGCTGATTAAGTTCACAAACAAAGTTGTGACCTAAATACGATTTTCATTTACAATGAAAATCTCTATTTTGTACAATAATACAATTCTGTATTAGAAACTTTTTTTTCCATTAGTTGCACACACTCATGCTCAGAGGATCTCCCATTCTTGGTTCATTTTGACCCAAGTGAAATTCAGTAAAATATATTAATTGGAAACTCACTTCGACCAGATCATTTGATTCAGTGAGTTGTTGATTTGAGAACAGATTCAATCGACTGGCTCCAATTCAATTTGCTAACTGATTTGACGGGTTAATTGAAAAGAATCAGCTCGTTCACGAATCGGAGCTCTTGTCAGCTCTGTTACCATTTTGTATAATAAACAACTGACCATTTGAAAGGCATTCAATTTCAAAAGGATATTCCTTAAATACATTTCCTATAACACATTTTACTTTTTATGTGATATTTATATTCCTGCCTGTTTCTTATTATCAAATTCAGCCAATCTTCACCAGTATAGTGATGATGTGAATAATGTCATACCTGCCTAAACCTGAAAGCCAGCCATTAACTTCAACATAGTGACATATATAGTTTGACAGTGATCTTCAATATGGGGAAACTCATTGATATGTAGATGCAGGCAGTATCTTCTGTAGCCGTGCGTCTGAGCCAACCAAGGGCCTAGTGCACTAGACTGAATGACAGACTAACAAACAATATTAGCAACCAGTGTTCTTCTCTGCTAACGCTCAGAATGAATCCTTTTGTGACAAGACTGCTGAAAATACCCCCATTAGACCCCCATTTTTGCCTTGTTTTGTTCTCTGTTTCTGAGTGAATAGTTCTGTATATGAGGGATGTGAAGAATTATTATATTGCCCAACTCTAGTTCTTTAGTCCTGCTGGGTCACTAGTAGTGTATCTGGGGGAGGGGGGCTTCCAGAAACATTTGGTCCAGTGAAGTTAAGTGACTGCCCTGAAAGAGAACAAAAAGTAGAAAATGAATATGTTTGTCAATATCCAGTTTGAAAAAGTTTGGAATTTATTTTTAAATGCTTATATATGTTTTTTTTTTTTTTTTTTACTTTAAGAAAGTACACTTCTGTTTTCATCAGTGTGTTGAAGAGAGATTATACCGTCTGGGGTGTGTGGCCTAATATACTGAAAAAACGCCTACGTTAATGTTTATCTCATCACATTTATTTAGGTATGAACTACATGGCATTAATCACAAATGATAAAGAAAAATGTTCAATTCAAAAAGGTGAAATAACAAACAGAGCGGTGCGTAGTGGAATGCAGCAGAGCAGCATCAAGAATATCATTTATTGGGGAGACAATTTGGCCATATCTGATTATTGGGTGGGACTTGGCCATATCCCCTCAATGTCTATGGTGGCCATGGCCCTGGTGTTAGAAGGTTCACAACACAGACTTTAATATCCTGTGGACACAGTTGGGGTTTCGTTTGAAATGTGGTGTTGATTTTATTATTATTTAAAAGCCACGAGTGTTGTTCATTATGATGGAATAACTGCTAATTCTGCAGATACTGATTCTGGTTGTTGTCTGTCACAACTGCTTTTTAAAAAAAATATATAACTGGGTCCAAAATCTTCATTTTAGCTTGTATTTGTTTCATATTTGTATTATTTAATATATTTATTTCATTCTTTTTATTGCATTACGACTCTTCTGTGCTTTAAGTGATTTCAGCCTTTTGGCTAACTTCTGTTATTTTTTTCTAATTCTAACCACATGCTTCTCAAATCCCGCCCTCCAAAAGCACATTAGCAAAAGCATAAGTGGAAAATGATTGACGGAGAAATTCTGACAGTTTCTGATTGGCTAGTTCCCCTGACTCACTGAAAAATCTGACATCTTCAAAACAGTAGGACTAATTTTTGTGTGGTAAAAGCAAAAAGGCTTCCAGCTTTATTTATAATTCTTCAGATTTTCAGCTGGCTAGTCTGGAGATGTACATGTACATGTACATATACATATACATATATATTTATTTATTCTGTGAATGTAGTGATTTGATGTAATTGCATGCAGTGATTTTAGGGTAGCCCTTCATAAATGACATATTCATAATTTGAAATGCCTTTCAAAGTCTACACAGCATCCAAAAGTGGTGTTCCACAACCCAGAGAGCTAACTACCTTCTAAGGGGCTATTTACACGATACCATTTTCAAGTAAAAACGTAAAAGTTTGTATGCGTTTTGGCCATTCGTTTACACTGCAACAGCGTTTTGGCACCCTGAAAACGCCATGTTTTGAAAACGGGTTTTAAAGTGCTAGTTTTTTTTAAACGGTCTCTGTGTTAACAACAAAAACGTAAATCTCTAAAGACAATGACATCATTGGCAGTCATGGCCTAATGGTAACAGAGTTGGACTGGTGACCCAAAGGTTGCTGGTTCGATTCCAGTGCCGGCAGGAATATGACTGAGGTGTCCTTGAGCAAGGCACCTAACCCCCAATCGCTCCCCGGGCGCCACTCAGGGCTGCCCGCTGCTCCGGGTGTGTGTATTCACGTTTGCAGTGTGTGTGTGTGTGTTCACTACTCACTACTCTGCTCCTAATGTGTGTGCACTTACTTGGATGGGTTAAATGCAGAGGTCAAATTCCAAGTATGGGTTACCATACTTGGCCATCACGTGTCACTTTCACTTTCACATGTATATTACGTATTCAATCGATAGTGTTTCATCACCATCTAATGGCCCGGCAGCAGAATACAGCGTTTTTAGTCGTTTCCGCAGATCCGTGTGAATGGGGATCGTTTAGACATTGGTGTCGTCTGTACGTGTAAAACTTCTTCGTTTTAACCATATCATTGTCATGTAAACGTACCCTAAGTGGCATGGAACCAAATCACCAATTAGAAACACTATACAGACAGAAACTCATGAAAGACTAAACTCAAATGAATTGTTTATCATTAGCATGTTGCTAAGCTAACGACACAATACTCTATAAACACAAAATACACACATAAAATACATAAACATAAGTATTGTATAAAATAGACTGGCTTGTTTAATTATATTGATCTGTTTTCCTGATATTTTGAAACTGAGTAATACAATTGATAATGAAATGAAAATTCTACAAATATTCACAATTTGCCTGTGTCTGTTGCATATTGGATTTATTTATTTATTTTACTGATTTAGTTGCAAGACTTGGACAACATGTCTTGAGGCAGTATTAATATGATGCCTTTCTTTTGGAATAATCTTTGTGTTTGCAATACACTTGTGATACTATTTATAGATTCTAATGAGTCATAATTACTAGTTGGTTTCAGTAGTATGTAGGTAGTAGTATGTACTGAATACTACATAGTATTCAGTAGGTTTTGTCTATGCCAGGTGTGCATTTATAAACATAAGATTTCTTTTTTATGTTTTTAATGTTTAGTGACTGTCTTTCTTTTTTATTTCATCCTATATCTGTCTTTGCCTCAACTTTGATTAGATGTTGTCTGTAATGTGAATGGCATTTGTTTCCTGTGCTGATTGTGTGTGTGGTGTGTGTGTGTGTGTGTGTGTGTGTGTGTGTGTGTGTGTGTGTGTGTGTGTGTGTGTGTGTGTGTGTGTGTGTGTGTGTGTGTGTGTGTGTGTGTGTGTGTGTGTGTGTGTGTCTGTGTGTGTGTGTGTGTGTGTGTGTGTGTGTGTGTTTGAGAGATGATGCCAGAGTGAAGTGTATTGCTATCATTGTATTCCCAAGATAAATCACTGCAACTGTTTCCTGCTCTGATTACAAATGACATGCACATGTGTCTCTCCGATCAGAGCGGCAGACAGAAGAAGATAATCGAGAGAAACAGTGAGGCGCTCAAACCTCTCCCTAAAGATCAGCTGGACCAGTTCACCTTCTCTGTGCGGTAAGTGTCATTTCTCAAGGCCAATTTCATGCCTGTGGATATAGTTATGTTCAGAATGGAAAACGTGCATACTTATTGCATACTGCCATGTGGAACAGTAGGCATTATGCCATGATAAACAGAATCATGACAAACAGAAATACCTTTATCATCACATGACCTCATGATGTTTAATTCAGCAGTTGACGTAAAGTTACCATTTTGAAAATAATAATAAAATATATAGTTGTTTTTATGTCTTGACATACTGAAAATGCAAGTTCAAGTCAGTTGCATTACATTGTGGAATAGTGTTACAACAGTATGCGTTATTTTGGCAAATGCATTGGGCATTCACAAAATTTGCATATGCTGGGCACAGTATGCACACTACATTAGTATGCTGTGCTGAACATTGTGTGGATAAACATTAAAGGCCTACATATAAACATGCACACACAACCCTAATCTTTTGAATTCATCATCTTTTATGCTTTTATTATATAGTTTATATATAAATCCCACCACCTAATTTTCCAATATTTCTTTGAAAATTGTTACCGTTGAGTTGTAACCCTATAATACCGCAGCTTGTTCTCAGTGCATATATTAACACTCATCAACTTGCATGATTTATTTGAGGCTCAATACGAATGTCGCTGTCCTCAATATGAATGTCGTTTTATTGCCAAACTCAATGTGTGTTTTTATTGAAAGGATCAAGGTAACGTTAACATCGGCAACACATAAAACCTTGTGCTGTGGATAATTGCTTTTTCTCTGGTGATGCAAAGTGCACAAGCAGGCCTACGAATGAGTGTTTTTCTCCGTTTTATTGTGGCTTACAGCATTTGATATTAATGAGAAAACAGGAGTGAAAACACACCGACACAAACAGCAGCACCGTACAAATCTTATAAACGGCCTCGTCAAAATTGCATTTCACAAAACACTTACCTAAATTTCACTGCACGTGCCTGCGATGAAAGCCGCTCGCCTAAATCCACAGAGGGAAAAATTGAGGTGTGTTTTTATTTTGATTTTGCCCGAATTATTGCCAACGCTGTACATTTCTCTGAGAAGAAAGAAAGAGCGACTCGTTTTATAGGATTTAGAGCTGCCTACCTCTGCTCATTTCTGAAAATTGGTAATTTGTTGCCGCTGGACTAGTATTAAACAAGATCAGAAGCTATGCTGCTGCAAGTATGAGAGGAAATCAAATGAAACTCAGGCCACACATCAGAGAAGAGGGGCTGGAGCACAACTACTAACCCAAAGCACCATAAAGGACTTCAAAAAGTAATGCCAGACATCGACGGCCACAGTTTAGCCTCGCTGTTTTTCATGCGAGCAGTCTGAAATCGACAATTCAATCGACTGTTTCTTAGTTTATTCATATTGTTTTGAAATGCAAATCACGTAGTTCTCACATAACCAATCCTAGGGAGATCATACTGATTTTAGAGAAAACTATTTTATTCATTTTATTGGATGCAAACTTTGTTACACCATTATTAGGGTGTAAATATTTGTGCATGTGCTTAGGCGCTTGTACATGGGAGATTCTTCAATTAGGGATTTTTTTTTTTCTTGAATTTAAAATAACTAATCAATCACATTTATATGTATCATTTGAATAATGTATAAATTAACTTGTGCATTTACAGTTAAGGGTTATGACAGGTGTTTTTGTCTTTAATAATGTCTCTATTTTTGGGATTGTTTGCTGCCAAAACTTTCACTCTACATTCAATTTATAAAAAGTATTCAAAATATGAACATTTTAGTTGCACTTTATTTTACAATAAGAACACTCTCAATGCACTTACAATGTACTTACTCACAAAAGTATTGAGGGTACACTTTATTTTAAGGTGTCATTGTTACAGTGTAATTATATAAGTACTGAGTAATATTAAGCAAATAAATGGACGTATAGGGTTAGGGTAGGATTAGGATTTGGTTGAGGCTTATTTGCATGTAATTATGCATCATTTACTGTTATTGTAAGTACATGTAACATATGTAACAAGGACACTGTAAAATAAAGTGTTACTGTACTGAATAGTGCAAGGTAACTACATGGGTTAAAGGACAACTCCGGCGCAAAATGAACCTTTGGTCTAATTACACATTGGTACATAGTCAACCCTTCCCTGAGATTTGTTTTCATGATTATCGAATGTAAAGAGTTTTATCTCTAAAAACTGTTTAGCTTATAACTCTAGTATATGCGGCATAGAGTAATGAAAATAGAAATCACTAGTTAATACCACTAACAAGCCTCAAAATAGCCCAACACTAACACGGTAGCATAATCAGGGTCCCTACATGCAAACCGAAGCATTGAGAACGTTGTAAGTGTACAGACAGTTTAATAAGAAGATATTTTATAAAGACAGTCCACTTCGCGTATACAGGCAGGAGCCATCTTTGGAAAACAGTCTCGAGCAGTCGAACCACGAACGCCGAGCAAAGTGCGCTGGTGAGATGTGAACGAGCCAGAACTTGGCTCGGTATTCGTGGTTGGACACAAATACTCACAAATACTTTGTAACCGTCAGATGTGATCGTGCGTGTGTGTGTTAATGAATTCCAAACAGTCGTAAATGGGACGCGCGTGCACGCTCATTCTCAATTACCATAAATCCCACCCATTAAATCCGAAAACGAACATTTTAATGAATCTAAAAATTTACGCCAGAACCACTTTACACGCGATTTACACAACAATTCTTCTGCTCGTGTTTCATGAATGAGACCCATTGTGTGTAAAAATGTGAGACTAAATGTTAGTTAGTTTAGTTTAGCAAGTGTTAAACTTGCCTATAGCTTGGTATGTTCCGTAGGCGGGGCCACGACGCTAAGATGGCCACGGAAACATTCAGTAGGCGGGGTGTGAGTGTGTCGTGAGCGTGGTCGGAGTACCGCCACTGTTTGGCACTAACATGTTTCCTGAACTCTATAGTTACATTTATTTTTTAATTTATTTTTGGTTTGTTTCTGCACCGTGGGATTTTTCTACTTGTTAGAAAATAAAGTTAGCATTAAACGGATTCCTGCTTGTCCCGTCACCTCATTGCCTCTAACCGTAAGGGTCATCCACAACATATATAAATTTCAACTTTTTCTTAACATGCATGTGTGTGTATACAAAATAATATATATGCAAAATAATTATACACAGTACACACTAATATATTAGCCTATTTAAGAAAAAACTTTTATTTTGGATGCAGTTAATCACGATTAATCGTTGCACAGCCCTCTATTTTTTTTTTTTTTTTACAATCACGGTTCCTAATACTGCTCATTACCAAGCAAAAAATCACCAGAGTTTTTTACCCAGGACATGCTATAATTGTTTAAACACAGATAAAACAGTTTGAAGAGTTTATTTTGCAAGATATCTAAATGTACCTGAGCATGACAAATCGGACACAACCCCCTCCTCCTGCAGTAAGGTGCTGTCTTCACACATGCTGTACAGTTTTGATGTGATATGTGAATGAGTGAGGCATATTACTGCCATCTAGAGAATCAGCAGAGACTCTAATGTTACATTTGATTTTTTTTCTTCTGACGTGAAATGTGTTTGGCTCAAACAGAGGTGTTGACAGTTCACTGTCACGGTTTATTGATAACTGCTGTCCCATTTGTTTGCATGGAAAATCCGTATGAGTTGTTGCTCAGCCGCTCGAATGACCTCACAAAGTACAATGTGTGCCGACTAAAACTCCAAACAAACAGTGTTGAGTATGCCGTATTACTAAGTAAACTGTACATAATGAAATGTGAGTTTTTTTCATGACAACTAGTAAATAGAATCAATATTTATCTCGATTATTATATTTGTAAAGTATTACTTGAGTATAAGCTTGTTGATATTTAACACATTTGCTGAGAAGTGCCCTGACGGGTAAAGCGTGTGTATTGACTTTGCGTATTTGGATGAATTTGGCTGATTTTCTTTTCTTGAGATCTTAAAAATCATTTAATTTAAAGGCTCATGATTGAATTCTTGACGTGTTTAATACATTTGTGCATGCGTGTTAATCTTACAAAACTAAAATTGTAATAATGAAAAAAATTCCCTCCAATACTGTTTAAATATTTACACCTCATTTTGTAATCTAATGACCATAATCTAGAATGACCAGAGTTTGCTGTGCTATTTTTAGAAGCTAAAGACTTATTAATAATAAGACTTATTATTATTATTAAGATAAATACTTCAGTATTCTTTTTTTTTTTTTTTTTTTTTTTTTTTTTACATTATTCCCAAACTTCATATTTTAATTATTTTACTATTAATGAAAAATCTGGATGTGGCAAAGTACAAAGAATAGTAGAAATGGAAATGAAGTATTAATGGCGACGCATTATGTAATTAATAACAAAATATTACAATTTCTGGAATATACCTGTAAATGGTTATAAGCACACTATAATGCTTACATCTGGTGTAGCCACAGTGAAAAACTCTAAAACAGCACAGACAAAAGCGCATGTCTCAAAGGGTAGTGGTTTTCAGTGAACTGAGAGCAGGGGATGCTGGGTATTGCTCAGAGAGCTGTTTATCTGAATGGGCAGAGCTGCTCTTGTTCTTTCTCTTTGACTTCTATTATTCTCCTCATTTGATCCTCTCCCAGATTTACATATCAAACACCTTTGCCAGAGTAATAACCTTAAACCACACATTACAATTTCAAAGAGCAAACAAAATGCATCAAAGCGCAAGTATTGATAAGTGCACACAATGACTTTCAGAATGAAAAGAGCGTAGAAAGTTTAACAAAAAGAGTTTGAGGTTTTAAGACCTTCCACCTTATTTGATGTGCTTGTTTGTCTGTAATCTTTTTTTTTTTTT
Organism: Chrosomus eos; assembly: GCA_036326025.1. NCBI lineage: Eukaryota > Metazoa > Chordata > Actinopteri > Cypriniformes > Leuciscidae > Chrosomus > Chrosomus eos. The sequence continues at coordinate 23,206,949 of CM070840.1, forward strand.
TTGAGATACAGATGAGTCGCCATTAAATCAAAATGGGGAAACGATCCAGTCAAATTTCCCCTGGACAAAATCAAGTCCCATCCTACTTATTTTTCTCTTTCAAGAAGATAGGGAAGAAAAGTGCTGAAAAAAGCTTGTTGGGCCAAGAAAATATGTGTTATGATGTTTGGCCAAAATCTAAGACATTGTCACATTTTTCCTTCACACACAGCAATCCCAGAATGCAGCATGTTACAATTGTGGACAAATTTGTAACTAAATATTGTGTAGTGTGTGTAGTGTGAAGTATGTACACTACTGGTCAACAGTTTGACAAAATTTATTTTTTAATGTTTTTAAAAGATAATATAATTTATTCCTTCGATGTCAAAGCTGAATTTTCAGCATCATTACTCCATGTTTAAGTGTCTCATGATCCTAAATCATTCTAATATGCTGGTTTGGTGCTCAATCATTGGTACTCAATTATTAATAATATATCTTATTATTTTCAATAATAACAGCATTTGCTGCTATTTTTTTTTGTGAAAATCATGATTGATATTTTTCATGATTCTTTGATGAATAAAAATCCTAAATAGAAAATGGAAATCTGTTTGTAACATTAAACATATTTGATCAGTTTTAATGCATTGCTGAAGAAGTGTTTTTCTTAACTTTTACATCTTACCATCAACTTTTGAATAGGAGTGTACCACTAATAAATTCCATAAAAATGTGAAGCAGCAAAAACAGTTTTGAACATTGCTAATACTAAGAAATGGTTCTTAAGCATAAAATCAGCATACTATAATGATTTTCAAAGGATCGTGTGACACTGCAGTAAAGTATGCTAAACATTCAGCTTTGCCATCACAGGAATACATCCGATTTTCAAATACAAGCTCTTTTAAATGTGAATAATACTTCACAATGTTACTGTTTTCACTATATATTTTTAACATATTTATTATTACACACTTTTGACAATTGGTGGTGTATATTAAATCAGATGGGTCCCTTGGTTTGGTGTTGGTAAGGGTGCAGCTTTAGAAGGGCTCTGCCTACAGCGAGAAAGCTATTGTTAATGACTTATTTATACTGTGACAGAAGTTTCTTCCTTGTTTTTTCCTTTGAATGTTTCCTTTGAATGTTGCCTTGAGATATCGTTCTGCAGTTTCTCTGCAGATAACTCTTGTCAGAGATTCCGCTCTCATTGAGCGGGACAGTGAATGTTTTTATCTGCATGTGTGTGTTTGTGTTTTTTCATTAATTACTGTACATATTTATGTTGCGCCGATGTCATCCTGTCAACGAAATATTTTGTTCCCCTTTTTCTCGTTTTGGGGAAACCTGTTTTAATCAAACTCAGTCTCACACAACAATTATATCTAATTAGCCCAATTATCAAGACTCTAATTACATTGAAATATACCCCCCAAATCTCATATCAATTATATCTGTGACTTTTCCTGTCCTAAAAAGAGGAAGATAAAGGGTTTGTGTTTCCTCTTGAGAATGAGCAATGTTTCCAAAATCTCTAAAATCGTTCCCATCTCCTTTCACAAAACTCCTTTCCATCCTTTCACAATGGATTCCTTCACGGTTTGTGTTCCCATTTTTCTTCTGTCTCTTTACCTTGTCTGTAAATCGTGTGGTTTCTCATTGGCCACATACACACTGCAGTTTAATATGTCTGTCACTTTCTTTTAAATCACTGGATCACATACGTTTTCTTTCCCGTGTTCCCTTGTGAAAAAGAAGTACAGTTTAGCATATCTTTAATATAAAATAATTAAAAAATATTAGTTAAGTGCTATCTGAATGTAATGTTTCCGGGACTTAATCATGTGTTAATTGTAAATATTTTTTTGTAGTAAAAAAAAAAAAAAAAAAAATATATATATATATATATATTATATAATTTTAGTTACATTTATTTAGATTAACCTTGGAGTGTTTTTGACCCAATATGAAAATTACTTCTATTGTCTTTGAAATATGGTTAAAGTGTACTGCCGAATCAACAAACATGGTAAACTAATTTATAATTTAATGTAATTCTATTGACACTTTTTATGAAGTTGCAATTTAGTATATTGAAAATCTGTTTACTTTAAGAGTAATGTTGAATAACACACTATAGTGAATATTATAATCTTAGTCAACACATCAAAATAAATGTACTTCTTTAAATTATTACAACATATTTTTAAACCATAATTATTTAAGATTTACTTTGAAATTTAACTTTTAATTTGAAATTAGAAAGTGCATTTTTTAAAAGTGTACTTAATTCTTAACTCTTTCCCTCTGTGAAACTTTCATGGCCCCCAGAACATTTTTATTGTATGAATATCTTAACATGCAATACAATTTGTCAAAAGAAAGAACAGAGTCTCTGCTTCAAAAAATATTATAGCTTCATGCATTCTTTTTTAATCAACACTTGAATGTAGATAAGTTTCATAAAAAAAAAATTAAAAAAACTTCCCCAAAGTTTACACAGTCCTACAGTATACCTCATTCTGGGTTAACATTTCATTCAGTAAATTTGGCAGTTTTGATTTATATGCTGTTTAATGTTTGATGATGACGTTATTTTACATGTGCACAACCAATGCGTTTATCGCTTGTTTCTGTTTCGCCGTTTTTTTTTTTTTTTGGATCTGGAGATTATGTACTCTTTTAGAAGATGTGTAAGAACACCCCCTATAACAGAACAATAGATTGCCGGAAAATTCTGTCAATGGCAGGGATGGTGTGGAAGTTAATTGTCATGAACCTGCTCTTTTTACATACACTTTAGTTGCTTATTATTTAACTAATATTATAGTATCTGCAAGTACAGTTGTATTCTTTTCATATTTAAAGTACACTACATGTACACATTGAATTAATTTAAGTGCACTTCTGTTTTACTCTTTTAAATAGCCAATACACTTTAGTTTAACATGATCTTCAATGGCTTGTTTGCAGGTGGTAAAGATTACTGAAGTTAAAATTGGTTTCAAATGGCATTCACAGTGGCATTGACTTTACAAAACTTTTCACTTTAATTCAATGTTGTTTCAAAAATACAAAACTTTTCACTTTAATTCAATGTTGTTTCAAAAATATCAACCCTAAGTCCTGTCTTTGTTTGTATGCTAATTGTAGATGTCAGCAATCATCTTACGGCTGTTCATTGTGAGTGCAGAGAAAGCCATGTGTAAGAAGAGCATGCTGAAGTTTCACATCCCACGTTCCTCCATCTCGGAGTCACAGGTCAATCAATTCTGATGTAATACTGTGGGTAGTTTTGTCTGGAGGTGTGTAGAGTCACCTCAGGGGCCGATGGGCCCTTTCCTGTGCTGGGAGGCCCCTGGGAACCATCAGAACTCCACACAAACACACGCTAGACTTCTATGGCCAGGTCTGTATGGATGGCCTCTGACTTCACAGAAATCAGAACTGTCAAATCTGACGGCTGTTGGCCTGAGAGCGGCTGACCGGTCGTGGTGTGGTGGGTGACCGAATCATGCTGTGTTTGTGTTGTGTATGTTCCCATAGACCGAGTTTCAAGTGCACTTCAGAGAATGAGGTGTCCATCTGAATAGAAGGCCATGGACAGAATAGTCATGTTGTGTTTTTATGGACTTCCAACAGCATGTTCAGAAAGCCTCAAGAGGTTTCTGCACTAATAAATAACTTCGATTTAATATATAATCGTTTTCCTACAAATTGTATCCAAAAATAAACAGATGTATCCGAGGCATATTTCCACTGTAGAGGCTTGAAAAAGAGAGACGCTTTATTTTAGTGTGTATGTATTTAGTGCCAACATAAACATGCAGTAAAGTTTTAAAGTAGTATTTCTTGCCTGTGTAGATAAGTGAATATGTCTGGCTCTATGAAGCGGTTAGCTGACAGCAGATTTTATCACAGTTTGAATTACCCATGATGCAAAGCATGATGGAGCTATCAGTTGTCACAGGCCAGTTTGTGCAGTGGTGCAGTCCTTTAGTTTTCCCAGTGATATTCTGAGTTATTTACAAGACAAGCTGTATTTAGATTTCTGTATGTAGTAACTGTAATTTCTTTTCATTCCTCTTTAAATAAAGTAACCCAAAACAACAATTCATTGGACAGCCTTAAGAGTCTGACGGCATTCTGTAGCTTTAAAGCTTTTAATGCAAGCATTCTAAAAATGATTAATTGATTTAAAGAATTAATTTGATGAAAAACAATCTAAATCTATAAATGATATACTTTTTATAAATGTACAGTTACACAGTTACACATTCCTTAGAGATTAAAGGACAGATCTACTATAATTTCTTAAGAATTGGAAACATCAAGCAAAATCATCATTCATGATTCATCATCATCATGTCACTGAGAACAAGAGATCAGAAAAGAGCTCAGATCTTCACAAAACATTAAACCAAAAATGGTTTATAGTTCATCACAACACCTATGAACATGGTCAAGTAAAGTTCCTCAATCACAAAATGTCACAATGTCACAAAATGTCATAATATGATAGCCTGGCTAACGCCAGACCCAATTCTCGTTGAGACTTGGGTCTGGGAACCACATGTACATTTTCTCGTATTTGAGGCGTGGTTTACGAATGCCCGGCGCTGTTTATTGGGTGCTAAGAATGTCTATCAAATGCTCATAGCCAACATATGTCGTCATCGTCTTGCTGTTCCCTCCCCGTTCTGTGATCCCGTTCTGTGATTGGTTCCCTAAATGAGGCGAAAAATCTGGCCATGGTATCCAGACTGCCTTTCAGCGTGAATTGAATCGTGCTGCGGTAAGGCAGTATGGGGAAACCCAGGCTAATAATATGATGTATTGTTGTATCATTTCAAGTCTAATTAACGTTTATACTGTATATGCATTTAGCATAAATTGTGTGCATGTGCTCTTCTATTCAAATAAATGCTACTTGATTTAATATTTTCTATTGCATTGACATTCAGGAATTTTTAGTGTGACCTAAGAATACAAATACGCTTTGTGGACACTAAATGTGAAAAGATCCTTGGCGTTGAAATTGTTTAATGTTTGCTGATGTTCATGTGGACCGCGGCATGTTTGGATTGTGTATAATGGAGCAGGATTTGCAGCGACAGCAGTCTGTACAGATTTATTCAGTGAACAGTGGGTCAAAACCTGCAGCTTTCTTTTTTTTTTTTTTGAGGCATTCTGACATCCATCTGAATCTCGTTCCTGTCCTGTCTTCTGCATCTGTGTTGAGGCTTGTGTTAGGTGACTGCTCTCATGTGCAAGGGCACATGATTCTGTTTGGAAAAGAGATCATATATTTGCTGCTCGCTGTGTTTAGGTTTCATTGAGTCGTTTTAGTTAACAGGTTAACATGAGATGTTCAAAACTAATGAATAAATGGCAATTGTTTAAACGCTGTGTGATTGGATATAATAAATAAATGTAGTATATTTTAGGAGGGTCTTGAATCAAAGATGGCACCTTAACTAAAGCAACACGACAACTACCAGCAGCAGGGGAAGTTTTTTATTTTATTTAAATAAAAAAAAAACAACATTTTCATTCATAAATAACGACAACAAGAAATCTAGGAACATTCATGTGTTCCAAAAGTAACTATACTATATGGAGGCCCTAAAAGGACTAGCCTGGTTCTACCAGACTCTCGTACATTTCATTTGTACATAGAGTCTGGCACCGCTCCATTGACAAACGTTAACTTCCTTGTAGGCGGGAACTCTATTGAAGTCTAAAACTATTGGATCTGCCCAGAGTCACTCTATCTGCCATAACCAATCGCTAACGTTTGGTCGTGGCGTCTTTTCCCGAACCCCGTGGAGTATAGCCATAAACACAAAACTAAGCAAAGATTGTTCTTGCTCCGGCTTTAACTTCTTGATATTCGGCAGCGTTGCCACAACGGACCGAATGGCTTCGCTGGCATCTTTCTTATTTTGAACTACAACTCAAAATAACGCACGAGTCGACATCAACGTCATCGTTCTCAGCCACTCCCTCTATTCGCTGATTGGTCCTACAAAAAATTTATTTATGGAAACCGAAGTCAACAGCACAATCCCAGACGTAGTACTGAAGGAAAATGAAATTAAGCGGAAGTGCATAGGCGGGCGGAGCCAGGCTATAAAAGGACATGGTGGTGGAAAATAATTTGGGATGGGGGAATTATTATTTTTTTCAAATCTTTTGTGTTCCGTCGCAAAACGTTTGCATTCTCTCTCAAAACATGTGTTGAGCTCGGACAAACACTTCCCGTTTAATGTCCCGCTGGCAGTGTTTCAGACAGCTCCGTACGTTAACATTGGAGCGGTTCATAGTGTTTGAACTTTGACTCAAATATAAAGAAATGCAGTCAGTGTAGTTGGCTATATATTCACAGATTCAAACTTGTCGTATCAAAAACTTGTGAGCTAAATGTTGTTAAAACACAAAATAACACCTATATTTCCAATCATAGTAATGTTGTAGACAACGAGTTCAAGGTCTATGAACCGCTCCAATGTTAACGTACGGAGCTGTCTGAAACACTGCCAGCGGGACATTAAACAAGTATTTGTCTGAGCTCACAACAAGTTCTGCGAGGGAACGCAAATATCTTTGCGAGAGAATGCAATTTTGTTGTGAGGGAATGCAAAAGATTATTTTATTTTTTTTTCATCCCACATTTTTTCCACCACCATGTTCCTTTAGGGGCTCTGTAATAAATAAGTACCATTAAGAAGATCATAATATTAAATTGAATCAAATAAGTTACAATTGGTAGTAGGATTGCCAAACATGGCGGTACATCCGGTAACAGTCGTTACTAAAAAAAAAGAAAAAAAGTTGAAGGTATCAGCATTTTTTCAGTACCGAATACTGGGTATATTATGTACCTGCTGATAGATGCTCCCCTTCATATTTATTTAAGTGCTTTCTGAGTGCTAATGGTTTCTTACAGTATGTTTTTACAAGCGTTGAGTATTGTAGCCAGTCACAATGCTAGTGCTAGCGTTAGTCAGTAAGTCATAAACATGCTCGTGCTTTAGAGATTGATAGCCTTAGTGATTATAAAGGGAAGGCTCTTCTCTTGCTTTCTGTTTATTACCTATTCATCCAATCAGAACACATTTAGTTTTTCGTGCTGCTAAGTACACTGCTAAGTGTTTGGATTAACAACTGTATTTAAATGTTTTTCAGAAACGGTGGTAATTGACAGTGATAACCAACAAATCAAAAACATTTTATGTACTTAATTCAACAGTTTCTACTGACATTAAAAACGTAAGTACTGAAATATTAGTAAAGTGTCAACCCTAGTTAGTAAGGTGTACAAACATATAACAACGATTTTGCAACTTTCATTCAGTATATAATTAATGTGTATTTGTAACTATAATTAAAGTAACACTATGTAGTTTTTCAACCTTCATAATATATTTCCAAGACCCTTGTGATGGTACATCGACTTAAAATCAGTTAAATGACACGCCTGCCATAGCCTGACGTGGCCTGTATCGCTTTTACTGGCACTATGTAACTTTGGGGTTCGGGTAGGAACCCGTGCATAAAAAGAACTACAAAATTCGACTGCTTTACGTCAAGCGCTACAATAGTCATTATTTCGTTTTTCTTCGTTTCTGATGTCGCAATACATCATCCTTTCATGAAATCATGTAACATACTCTACCTTGTCTGTGGACATCGTTCATTCTAAAGCCGGTGCTGGATAAATAGCGAGCGTGCGTGCGACGGTAGGCTAAACACTTACGACAGCGGCAATGGATAATTTCGTTTCCAACCAGTAGGGCGACCGAAGAGGATAAGTTACTTGGTGTTACTTTAACTTAAAGTCTTAAAGTGGGCCTGTTTTTTGTTAGGATTATCCAAATACATAAACTGTACATCATTTCTTGGTTACAGTGTTTATTTTATCTGAGGTGTGGTTTATGGCCAAGTTGCATGCAAAATCAGTTTATAGAATTGGCTGAAGATTTGCAGATTTGGGGCTTGCTTTAGTTTTTTTATTTGCCTATTTCAGTTGTGTGGATATTCAAGATCACACTAATTGATGTATAATTTCCTGCTAAAATCCACAGATGTTGCGCTGGGAAGCATATTGAACTTGTGCTATGAAAATAAGACATTTCATGCCAGGGTTTTGCTGAATAACCTGCTCATAAGCACTCTCAGCGGATCCCAGGTGCATTCACAGACTTCATGTTTCCACTGTGTTTATTAGACTCAGTGGATCTGGGCATTACCATGTGAGATTCCCTACCGATAGACGCAACCGGCCTATAAACACACACATGTTGCGCTGGCTTTAACTCGGCTTCCTCACGTACACGGGGTGTGGAAGAGTGTTTGGATGTAAAAGCCAGAACACTGGCAGAACACACATACTCAATGTTTCTGTTTTTATAGAGACTCAAGCTCTTTTCTCATATATAGGAACTTCACTGCATTAAAAAAGGAGCGGTAAGCTATTAGTCAAACGAGATCCACTAATTAAGTGGAACACATTTTTTTCTGCTTTCGATTAGGTTAAAGTACCCCAGCTCACATCTCCCCTCAGCTGCAAATAATTCTGATAATTTGGCAGTGGCAAAATTCCTATTCTAATTATGAGCCGTATTCTAATTCTGCGGCAGTAATTCTCTTTTACTACTCCCCGAATCTCCTCTTGCTGCCTTTTTCTCAATGAAACACGTTTATGTGCGTCTCACCCTGCCAGAAGCAGGGAAATTGGGTTTCTTATAAAAGCTTGAGATGTGAAGATAATTATGGAAAAACAAGGCAAGATATAAATCTACATTGTATTATAAAATATTTGTGGAAAACAGGATGCAAGTGGCCAAAGAGAATGATATCCAAATTACGCTGAAATGATCTGTGGCTTTGTGGGAAAAGAGACTGATGGTTTAAATACATCTGGGGACTGTTGGTTTAAACAGCACAATGATTATTGATTATTAGGCTATTTATTATGTGCTGAGGGCATTTTAAGATTGAAATTTGGTTACATCACATCCCGTTGACACACTAAAGCATCAAGTTACCGTGAATATTACTGATGCGACTAAAGCCCTGACTGATGTGACAAAATTCCAAAGCTACATATAGTTAATTCTGAAAGTGTATAGCCACAGATACTGACATTAAAGGATAATTCCGGTATTTAGCACTTTGAGTCTATTTTCTAGTTTGTTTTGGATGAACTAGAGTGGTGGACTTAAAAATTTTGACGATGGGTCCTGTCTCGACTTTTTGACTCTTTTGTGAGTGGTTAGTGGTGTTCGTTGATGTTCAAAAACAAGTAGCGTAGCGAAATACAGGTTCTGTCGTGTTTTATTTGGCATTTTAAAAAATCGCATTGATTTCTGTTGGAGGACTCATTGCTCGTTAATATTACTGGGCTTCCGGAGATATATCGAGCGGAATTTTATATGCGGTTGTGAGGTATCTGAAAAAATAGTTCCACTATAGCAAATAACACGGATTGAAATCACACATTGTCGCCGATATATTTGTTTTTAATCATCAACGAACACCACTAACCACTCGGTGCGTTGCACAGTTTTGAAAATGAACGTTAAGGGTTGTTTTAAGGACATGTTTGTGCATGCTCATAGACTGCCACTCTGAAGCGCTCAGAGAGGCGATTCTAAAATAGTCAAAAAGTCGAGACAGGACCCATCATCAAAATTTCTGTGTCCACCACTCTAGTTAATCCAAAACAAACTAGAAAATAGACCAAAGTGCTAAATACCGGAATTATCCTTTGTTTGAATGTTCTTACATGTCTGTTCCTCTATGATAACTGTTAACGTTCAGAATAAAGCCCTGCTGTCTCTCTTCACTTGCGCATTGCTTTAGATCAACTGACATCAAAGCTGCGCTTCTCACTGCTGACTGTAAAGTGAACGTTATCTGCTTGGGATCAGGTGTGTAAAACTCAACCTTGTGTAAAGGATTATTAATATATACACTTTGTCTATACCACATCTAAATGTTATGCTATCAATCACCATGCACAGCTATTTTCAACCTATCATAAATACAGACAAAGGCACTTACATACTCCATTGACTTTAAGTTCAGCTGGGGTAAAGTATAGTCTCTCTCGGGCTGGATCACTATGTTTTGTATTAATGCTTTAATTAGAACACAGAAACATCAGACTGATAGTCATTTTAGGATGGATCTCTAAATAAGCGTCAAATGAAAATAATCAAAGGTCTCTGTGATATCATGCAAGCAGGTTTATTGATTGAAGCTTATATGTGACCCTTGATAACAAAACCAGTCATAAGTCGCACAGGTATATTTGTGGCAATAGCCAACGATGCATTGTATGGGTCAAAATTATCGATTTTTCTTTTATGCCAAAAATCATTAGGATATTAAGTAAAGATCATTGTGGCGAGTAGGACGAGGTTGAGGGTCGTGAGACAGTGGGGATTTCTTTAAGACTGCAAGGGAAGCTCGGCTTCCCCTATAATGTTAAAAAATAATGGTCAAATATGTACTATTGTGTTAACATTTTATTGACAAAAAATGTGTTAGAACACGTTCTTCTCGAAGACGAGTTTGTTCAGAATCAGCATATAGCAGATCGGCTGACTCGATTTCCTTCTCATACATTCCCGGAGCGTCACAGTGCATTTCCCTGTTGAAGCCGAGCGTCCATTGACTTCAATGGGGCTGCTTTGAACAGTTTTTTCAGTGCTTCGAAACTAGACGGTCATTGGATAAATCTGTGATTATGTCGGGCCTGGACTCCGGGCTTCTGCGTGATGATTAGAGGGTCTGCCGAAAGACTGCATCTCCTTTTGATTGACAGCGATTTTGTCCTATAAAAAGTCGCTGAAGCTATTCGAGCTCAGTCCCATCGCGGATTTTGCAAGTGTAGTCGAAAGACAAACTGCTGCAACCTATTTCTTGGTGTTTGTTTGGCGAAATTGCTTGCCAATTTTCATAATAAATTTCACACAATTATACACCACATTCTTTGTTTCAGTTTAACCTAATTCCCACATTTCCTCCGTAGAGTTAATTTTTTTTTTTTTTAGATTGTTTGTTCATTCATTCATTAATACAGCTTCCCCTCTTTGAAAGACCAGCAGCTGATTTTCTCAATGTTTCGATTTTTTTCGAAAAATCTTGACTGGCTCAACCAGTCAAGAGCAGTGAGTGGAGAATTTTAATGAGTACACAATCTCAGCATCTGGCCCGATACCCATACTGGGATCGGTATCGGTGCATTCCTAGTCCCAGTCTCAAGTCTCTTTCATTGCCAATGGTCCCGCCCATCGTCAAGTCTCCTTTGACACCACTGGTCCTACCAAACATCCCACTCCCTCCTCCACTGACAACTCCATTCACTTCCTCGCTCCTGCCTCTGCTGGCTCTCTTCAGCCCCTGAGTCCTCCTTCAGTGAACCTGTCCAGCTACTCGGATCCGCTTTGGGCTTCCTGGTCACCAGCTTTACCCTGGTGTGTCGATGCACTGGCTTTACCTCAAGCCTCCAAGCACTGGACTCCATCTCGGCCCTCCATCTGACCTATCGGCTCCACCTTGAATCCATTCTCCCTCGCCTACACCACTGTTCGTCAGCCCTCAAGCTTCGCCGGGCTCACTCGTCCCTCTGGCTTCGCCTTGGTTAGTCATCACCCAATTTGCGCCATGGACTTCCGGGCCTCTGGCTGTGCCTCATCACTCAACCCCTTCGGCTCCACCAGGCTCCTCCTTCCTTCCTTATCCACTGTTTTCCTCACTCCCACCGGCTCCACCCCAGTCTGCGAGCTAACGTCTCAACCCTGCAAGCATGTGGCTCTGCCATGGCCCTCCCAGGGTGACACCGTGGGTCTTTTTCTCTTCAGCTCCACCTGGGTCTCCAGCCCTCCCGGCTCCACATCACTCCATCACTCCGCCCTGGCTCCTCCCTCTATCAGTCCTTGCGTGAGTCTGGCTCCTCTCTCCATCGGTCCTGCCGTGAGTCTGGCTCCTCTCTCCTCTGTTTCCTCCCTGGCTTTTCCATCCGCCGACTCCCACTTGGACTATTCCTTACTCTGCTTTCACTATGGACTCTTTCTCCCATTCCCTCTTGGACTCTTTCTCCCTCATGGAATCTTCCTCGTGCCCCTCCTCAAATGGACCTTTTTTGTTGTTGATTTGAAACACTATATTCAGAAATAGAGCTCCTTGTGTGACAAGAGGCTAGACTCAAAGTTCCAATAAGGTTTGACAATAGCATGTTGTAAAAAACATAATAGGGACATATGATATTGGGTAAAATTGTACATTTTAATTAACTTGTACAGCATTTGACATTAATAGTATACATTAATATATATTGAAGTGCATTTTGGGATTGGCTTATTTATGAAGCATGCATGCGATGATGCCTTATTTGCAGGCCAAAACGGGTAATTGTTGAAGTCAGCATAATGTTTCTGCCTTCTTTATTTAAAAGGTTCTGCTTTCACTCTTTTTCACCCATCACCTCTAGTTTCATTTTTGAACCTCTTTAGCACTTTGTGTGACTCAGTGTGTTATCTGATGGAGGGGGTAAAAAGTGGCTTTGGCACGTTTACAAAACAATGCCTTTAGTCCAAAACAGAAAAAGTGAAAGCAAATAACTTAATTCTGCAAATAAAAAAGACGTCCAGCTTTTAACCGACTCCAGATTTGAAGCAGTAACTAAAGGCACAGATAGTTCTCAGGGTTACTGTGCTTTGCCTCACAGGAATTAGGCCATAAATCAATCCCACCTCACTGCACGTCTTTCCTGCCAACACACGCCATGACCTGCACCTACGCCACACTTCACACTACCTGTAATAATTCTGACATTTTAATGCAATCTGTATTAGAGAAGAGTGCAATAAGTTTCGAGGCATTGGTAATTCATACAAACATTAGATTATTTAGATAGATTTGACCGAGATGATTTGTGATATCACTTGTGTCCATATAGCACAAACATTGCAGGATGAGTTACAAGCCAAAGTTTAATTAGAGGTTTGTTCAAATCACTAACCCTGACTGTGAACAATAGTGTGTAATAGAACAAAGTCTGGATGTAACAACACAGATGAATGTAACACTTTACCTTCGTCTTTTCTCCTTCACATTTCAAGTACATGCTATAAACTGTTTTCTGTTCACACTTTCTTTTAAACAAATTTCAAGAAATGGAGCTATAGCAAATTAAAAATCAGTTTTGTGGCAAAAACAGATTTCACATTGGATTAGACATTCTCTCTTGAAAAGCTAGTCTGCGCAGGCGGCTAAAAATACATCTGTTCATATATCATTGATACGTTCATTAGAGAGGCGATGCAAGTCAGAATTTATTTGCCGCTGTGGCGTAATGCGGCTTGACAGGGAAGCCTCCCTGACACATTAACTCTGTCTAGGGTGTTGTGGATTTACAGAAGGTGTTTTGGTGTAGTGTGGATGTTTTAGTTCTGTATATGTTATTTTTCATATCTTAGTCAGCTGTGATTGCTTGAATGTCGCAGACACAGGTAGGATTGTACTCGATTATGATAGTGGAAAGTGTGTGTGTATGTGTGTGCAGATTTGGGTCAGTATTTTTTTTTTTTAAGAAATTAATACTTTTATTCAGCAAGGAAACATTAAATTAAATGTGGCAGTATAGACATGTATAGCCTAATGTTAGATTTCAAATAAACACTGTTCTTTAGAACTTTTTATTGCATCATGGTTTCAACATTGATAATAATAAGAAATATTTTTTTGAGCAGCAAATTGGCATATTAAAATGGTTTCTGAAGGATAATGCGACACTGAAGACAGGAGTAATGGTTTCTGAAAATTCAGATTTGTCATCATAGGTATAAATTACATTTTACATTTATTAAAATAGAAAACCGTTATTTCAAATTGTAATAATATTTCAAAATATGTCTGTTTTTACTGTATTTTTGATCAAATTAATGCAGCCTTGTTGAGCATGAGACTTTCAAAAGCTTAAAAACCGTTGGGTTTTCATGTTGTATGGGGACTTTACTTAGACATAATGATTTTTATAGCGGACAAGTATATAATTTCCCCTAATCCTAACCAAAACAGAACACTTTTTGCATTTTTAGATTTTCAGAAAACATCACTATTTAAAAGCTAAGAATGAACTTTTTCTCCATTTATAAATGCATTTTTTTTTCATTGCACACTGTCAAAATCACAACTAAAAAAATTGTTTCTTTAATGATATTTGGACTTGCTAGCCACAGCTGTTAACATGGCCTGTTGTATGATCTTAATTTTGTCCCCAGAACCAAAACTTGTAATAATTGCAACCAGATTTTTGTTTTTCATTTGAATTCAATCATATTTATCCACAATGACTCTTCATATGTGCACAGCTTATACAATCATATGTGTCGTCCCCAGATCTCCCAGGCACAGTTTGCACAGGTCTGCCCCTGTGTGTTGTGGGACGGCCCAGAGAACACGTCTGGCAGTGCGTCTCCTCCCGTCACTGCTCGATTTGTCCTGCTGTCCATGTCCTCATCTGTCTCAGATCAGTCTGAGCATTTTTCTTTTCACTGTAATGTGGTTTCCCCGTCTGTACATGCATTACTGCAGCCAGTGGCTCTTTCTGCAGGCTCAACACATCCCCGTCAACAGGTGAGACATGCGTGACCATTCGCAAACACACAGTGTCAAGCTCATCATTATTCCAAACAACACAAATACATGCAGAAATATTCCAGAAGAGAATATGCTGACCTTTACAAATGTCTGCTTACAATAATTCACTGGAAACACACTCGCACGCAAAAAAAAAAAAAAAAAAATCATGCAGGTGATTCATGCCCTGTTGTCATATGTTGTGCATGTGCATTTATATGCATGCAAACAGACTCATACACGTGCATCTTTTACAAGGCTTGTCTAAACTTTAACAACCTCATGAGGGGAAAGTCGGTTGATTATAACATGCGGTGGTACGGGCCTGTAAGTGTCCATTATTTGGAAAGAATTTACCTTCTCCTATTGTGTGGACAACGTTTCATCATAAACCCTGTGTGATACTGCAGTGTGGTTCTGTTTTGCATGTGGTGTTAATTTAATTTATCATCCAGAAGTCACTCAGTGAAAATACTTATGCACCATGTTGCGTTGTTGCCAAACAAATCCGATCATTAAATAATGGAAAACGACTGACAGAAGATGAGAGGAATGTAAAGGAGGACAGATGAGGGAGAAACAAGTGGAAAACACAGAGCCGGGGTCATAGGCTCATGACATGTTCCACATGTCTGTCCGTTTGTCCGCTGCGAGCGTTTCTCTACAGGGCTGGTGACCACAGTAGCGGTCAGAGATCAGCTGCAAACTGACAGCACACACACACACACATGCTTGCACGCCCCGCAGTCATTAGCGTCTCTCTCTCACTCTACCCCACGCACATTTCATTACCCCCAGCATTCTCACAAATACCACCCCCCTCCACTCCTACACACACAAACACACTTCAAAATCAGCACACAACCTTGCAGTGCCAAATGAGTCCCACCCGTCTACACAACAACATGTGTTCTGTGGATTTTATTGCACCACAAGCATGTGGAAAAAGCTCTTCATTACCAACACAGGTCCTGTTGTAAATGCTGGAGTGAGTTGTGTTAGGTGGCTAAATCTGTTGACGTAATTCACAGCAAAGCATCCTAACACAAACATTAAGAGTGCATTTCATATTTGACAATGGAATAGAATCAAATCTGGAATTGCATGACATACATAATATGCAGATCAAATCGGATTGAAACTTGAATGCAATGGATTCAAGCTGAATCTCAAGACTGAATAATATAACAAATCTGAATCAGGTCGAGTTTCGAATTGAGTTGAATTAAACTGGATTGAATTTGACTATGAATCTAAAATATCATCTTAAAAATTTCTTAGAAAGGCATAACCTACAGTAAGTGTTGGAAAATGCTTGAGAGTAGAACAGCTGGAGCGTTGAACGTGAGCAGCAGAAATGGGCCGAATAGGTGAAATGAAGAGTGGAAGAGATTCACAGGTAACATTAGAGGAGGATTAATGAACAGAGAGAGGATGGTAGATTAGGAAAGACATGAAACTTTGTGTAAAAACACTACATATTAGTGTAAGTTCTTATACATTTCACCTTATTTTGTGCTGTTGTTTGATTTTCAATTAGATTATTTCCCCTTTGCTTTCAGCTTTCATTATTGCTATGCATATAACAGTTAACTTGTTTTTACTTTACATCATGCCTACACTCTTAAACATAAAGGTTTTTTTAGAACTGTTCGCTGAAAGGTTCTTTGGGAAACCCCAAATGGTCTTATTTGTCATCTCTGCAATTACCCCTGTAGGAACCCTTGTTTTTAAGAGCGTAACAACACTACATAACTTGGAATTGATTAAGTTTACAATTCACACCCATTATATGAAGAATTCTCATTTATTTTTTTGCTAAATCACTTTCCCGTCGTGTGTCTCTCGGGGCAGGTTTGGGTTGGGTGCGCACACGGTGGATCTGGTCTATCAGGGTTCGCTTCTATCTACCCTGGAGGAGGTTCTTCTGGTGCTGCTAGGCCCCCTGACCTTGAATGCAGCTACGCTACTGCTGCTCCTGATCAGATGGGGCTGTCAGCTAGCGTTTGGCTCACCGCCCTCCTTCCTGTCAAAGTTTATCATGGCTGCGGCAGTGTGGACAGTGCTGGACCCTCTGGCGGTCTTTGCTGTGGATGCCGTCCTGGGGTAAGTCACTTAAAATAACGTGGACACTTCTGGACTGTATATAGAAGTTTCACATTATCTTAGCAAAGTCACTTTACAAATAAAACTGAATGCGAGAACAAGGAGAGAACATTATTCATGATTTTATGTGTATTTTTGGTTGGGAATGATGAATGGCATTTACATGCCAATACACTGTACATTCAGAAGTTTAGATATATTAAGAATCAAATTTATAATTGGATCTTAGAATACATTGAGTTATTGTGCATATAGTATAACGATGACAAACCAATGAAGATGTGGCATGACTAAAAAACATTGGCTGTTCCAAACACTAACCCCTTAATTTCAATTTATGGAAATATTATATACAATTATTACTTTTTTTTTATCTATCAAGCTTTTTTATTGTTTTCCCTTGTGAAAAGAAGTGCTCTTCAAATCTTGTATTTTTAAAAGACTGTAATTGCAGATAATACAAAATAATGTGTAGGCCTACTTAAAGATTAAGTTACACTTTAATTAAGTACAATTTTAAAAAAGTGGACTTTGTAGTGGTAAATTAAAAGTTTTACTTATAAGCACAGTTTACTTCATTATGTTTTTATAATCATTTCTCATGATTTAAAGAAGAACACCTATTTTAATGTATTAATAATTATACAATTAAAGAAACGTAGCCTACTTAATTATGATTTTAACTTCAGTGACCATAACTTGCATTGTAACATCCGATCCACCCCCACCATCTTTGGCATCTACCAGGACTTACAGGAGAGGTTTACAGAAATCCCATAAAACTTTCCTGGTAAATGTGGAGAGCAGTGAGGCCTGTTACAGAACATTGTCTGGATTTGCCAGAATTTGTGCCTAAGATGGGCCAACTTGAAGAAGTGCAGAATTGTTCTCCCTTTACAAATTATGTGTTCAACCAATTGAACCCATAATTTGGGTTAATTAATAATAACCCACCTATTCATTATTCTATACTGGAGCTATTCATGTGGTGGTCAAAAATTATGCTGTTTTTATTGTTATTATTATTTCAATTAATTATTAAATTAATGTACTATATTTTAGCTCGCTAATATTTTTTTTATTTACTATTTTGTATTTCTAGGGGATTTTATTGTACTAAATTATATTTATGCAGTAGTTATAATCTATTTATTCACTTTTTGAGCATAAACCACAAAATAAAATTTTCAACTTAAACTGTCATAAATCTTGAATCCTTTGGAACACCGACTTAAGTTTGGTCTCTTTTTAAAGTTGACACTTGGTAGATTATTGCTGAAGTTAAAAAAAAAAAAAATCAGCTTTTTGTTTGTTTTTAAAAAGTCAGCTTTAAAATAAGTTTAATAATTTTACATTTATCGTTATGAAAAAATGCACAAAAATACTATTTTAACTTTTATATGAAATATATATATTTTCCAACTCATTTTTTGAGAAATTCAAGGCTATACATCTAACCTAGTTGTTGTACAAATTTGAGCTTGAAATCTCAAAAAATTAGCTTTAGAGATTTTGTAAGATTTTGTTTGGGTCCAGTACCAAAAGTTTCCACTAGATTAAATTTGTTTCCCATTTATTTCCAGTGCAGTCTTTTTTTCACCGCGAGGAGTACACTTTTTTTGTTTGTTTGAGTCTGTTCACATAGCAAGTACCAAGTTTCTTACCATTCTGATAAAGGTGAAAAACACATTTTTAATCAAAAAATTTATTTTTTTACATTAAAATGACCGAATAGCACCAGAGAGTTATATATTTATATTTTAAATGTGTGCGACAGTTTTGAATTTGAAAAATAAGTTTTGATTTTGTTTGGTCAGCATCTATCCTACAGTGCAGATGAACCGTTAGCAGATGCTGCCAAGCTTTACTGGCATTTCTTTCGAACGGAGCAGTCGGGTACAGCAGGCATCATCATCACACTTTTCCTGTATACCGTCCACTGCATCCTCTCCTTCACCTTTCTTTATGTTTACATCCTCAGGTACAGTACTTTAAAAGCAATCAAATAAACACAAAAATGTAAAGTTTGTCAAGTTGTTCTGGACTTTACCCAGTGGATCAACTTGAATGTCTTGTTTCATTTGTCACATGCCCTCATGCCACAGCAAATCATTTTGCTTAAAGGATAATTCTGGTATTTAGCACTTTGAGTCTATTTTCTAGTTTGTTTTGGATGAACTAGAGTGGTGGACACAGAAATTGACAATGGGTCCTTTCTCGACTATTTTAGAATCGCCTCTGACCGCTTCAGAGTGGCTGTCTATGAGCATGCACAAACATGTCCTTAAAACAACCCTTAACGTTCGTTTAACTGCAACTCACTAGCCACGTTTCCACTGCCGGGCCAGGGCCGGGCCAGAGCTAACAGCGAGCCGAGCCGAGCCCGTGGCCTCGGGCCTCAAGCACCGGGCTCGCGTTTCCACTGCCGGGCCAGTAGCCCTGCAGCGCTGCCCTAAACCCCGCCCCAACACGCCTTTCTGGATCAAACGTCATACAATACAATACAACCCAACCCATTTCAGCGGGTATTATGAATGTATTTATAATAGGAAGATAGCGTGTATATTAACTCACCGGCCGTGGCTGCAATAGTGTCCCGATTGTCTCGCGAGTGGACGGTGCTGGGTCACCGTACATCAAGTCGAACCATGGAAAGTCCCTTCTCTGAGCTTCGCTTTGTCCATTGTGCGTTTTAATCGCCTTGTACAATATACTGCGCCCGCGACTTGTTTATTTTTCCTGAACTTTAAGCGTTGCTCGCTGAATGCTTAGCTTAAAAAGTTCAGCATCGATGCATTTTATAACGTCCTCGTTTCTTCACACGCCGTCATTCTTCTGCCCAAATGCTCAGAAGAGCTTGGTATCTTCCACAGACCAGTACAGGCGATTCTCCATTTCGAGCAGCGATTATTTTTCGCATATAAAACAGTGAAATGTGCATCTTGCTTCAGATCATAACGTTCCATAACACCGATAAACTTTTTTTACCTAGAGCACGCCTCTAGCCCGAGCTGGAAACGCGACTGGCCCTGGCACGCACCAGCACGGCTCGGCCCTGGCCCGGCAGTGGAAACGCGGCTACTGAGTGGTTAGTGGTGTTCGTTGCTTCGTTGATGTTCCAAAACAAGTAGCGTAGCGAAATACAGGTTCTGTCATGTTTTATTTGGCATCTTGTAAAATCGCATTGATGTCTGATGGAGGACTCAGTGCTCGTTGATATTACTGCGCTAACGGAAAAGAGGTCTGTTTACATTTGGTTGTAGTCTTTTCGCTTGGTTCTCCGACTCTCAGAAGGTCTATGCGCTAGACACCGTGTTCCGTACCGTGTCCTTGTACGGCAAATTGGTTGTCGCCATCAAGTGGTTGGGAGTGTGCTAACGATTCAGACTCAAATATCGAGAACATCCAAAACAAACTAGAAAATAAACTCAAAGTGCTAAATACCGGAATTATCCTTTAACTGTGAGCACTCACTTTTGCAGCAACCTTGGTTCTGCAACCATTTTTCCTAATAATTTCCCCAAAGGCATTTCAGAAAATTGTCAAATAATGAAATCAAATATAGCTTACATTTACAAATCAAAGGTAGAAATCCAAACTTAATTACTTATTAATAACTAAGGTGGTATAATAATAAGTTAAGTGGGAGAGACAAAATGCCTGATAACACGAGTGCAAGAATTGGTAGCAAGAAGATCCTCTTCTCTGAACAGGGCATTCATTATATAGAGGAACTCACCTGACCTTGACAAGGCGTTCTTCATTTGACATTTTTAATTGTACAAGAAGGAGAGAGAAAACACAAGGCTGTTAGCAGTGTAACTGAGCAAAGGGATATATTATCATATACATACATTTACATTTAACAGACAGAAACCAACATTGTCTTATAGATATAACTGACTTGACATTTATTGATCTAGTTAACAACAGCATTGCATGTTTGTATATAGTGTGTGTGTATGGGGTGGAGGAAATTATGATGTTGAGAGAAAAGACGTGAAGATGAAAAAGCAATAAATTGTCTATCTCTGGAAATAAATATCACAATAAGAACAAAAATGCAGTCTTCTCTTTTCCGTTGTTCTTTGCTGTCAACTTGTGAGTTTGTGTGTGACCTTCCTGGTGGAAGTGTCAAAAGTGTCAAAACACTGCAGTCCACACTATTCAGAGTCTGAGATTATGGCAGTGTATTTTTGGACAGGGAACCCCTTAGGGACATCCAGCCAATGAAGTCCTGTCCACCAGCACATAAGAATCATAAACAGGCTCTATCAAGAGCTTTCTGCTCATTATCATCATCTGACAGCCAAGTGTTGATGTAATGCAATTTGATTTAATACTCTCGTGAAATTAAAGAATGAATAATCAGAGAAATGACATGAAGATGAGCTCAAATCACCTTCACAGGGTTTGTTAATATGCATGACAGACACAATGAACATTGGGGTTTCCGATTATATTGCCAGGCAGCAAAATGTCGTTTTAGCTTTACTGCCTTCTTGAAATGTGCATGATGTTTTTTTTTTTTTTTTGGGGGGGGGAATAATGTCCACTAAGGCTCATGCATAATATAACCAGAAACATGCATTAAGAAAATTAATAGGCTCAATTTTGAATTCTTTGGGATTGTCGTTGTTTGAATTGCTGCTATTGGGCAAGAGAAAGATGCACAAAATCATTTTAACACAAATGGAAATCCTTTGATGTTAAGGCTAAATTTGGACCAAGGAGTCAAGAAATACACATGTCAGATATAGATATGGGATCAACTGTTCATGGATCACTTTTCATGTTTGAATATTTAGGTCTGTAATCACACACTGTAGCTTTAAGGTCTGGAAATAAAACAAAGGACCCAAAAGTGTAACAACCTGATTTTCCACTAATCAGTGTAGAATGGTCTCAGAGAAAGAGCTTTCATCTTGCTTCTCAATGGCTGGGCTTATATCCCACACTGGATGGACGACATTAAGTGTCAGCCGTAGAGAAGGATAATGTCTCATGCCAGTGCATGGCTCTAGGATGGCAGGGTTGGCGCATGTAACATGGGTTAAAGCTGAAGAGTGGCTGTGCTGTGTGAATGTAGGCCAGCAGTCTGATTGTGAGTAGGCTTGCACGTTTTTATGGGTTATCTGCTTCTATTCACTGTGTGGAGAGAAGCACTGACACAGTGCCTGACCTATTTCTAAAATAACGCCTGAGGCTACACGTATAGATAGAATGAACTGTTATCCGTTTTTAATTACATTTTAGCAAGCCCTGATTCACTCCTTGCAAAGCCAGAAAGAGAGCATGTTTTGCATTTTATCATTATATATGTTGGAAAATATATAAACACAATCAGACATTTGATGTGGGTCCATTAGTGAGCATGTTATTCTGAAATAAGATGAGAATAGTGGCACAACTGACAACTTCTCAACATCTGGTTGGTTGAGAGGCTTTCAGGCTGACGATATCATTGGTTAAGAGGCAGACTGATATGAGAATGTGCTAGTTCTCCCGGGGTCTTTGTTTAATTCCTGATGAATTTCTTTGCACTGAAATTTTGTCAGGAATATTTTATGGATAGTTTCAAATGTTTAATGGTGGGATTTATCTATCCTGCTCCTTCCTTCCTGTAGAGTTTGGTATCTAAAACATCATTTTTAATAAACTCTAAAACCTTATTGTCTTTAAATCTTCATGAGCAGGACTGAGCACCACTGGTTCATGGGATGTCATGGTTTACCATGCATAGCTTAATCTGACCTTGGAATAGTTATTTAACTGTTAGCTAGAATAAACAACTGTACATTATCAAGACGTCAATGGACTGCTTGTACATTCAGATGTATTGGAATGTCTCAATTTATCATTGAAAGGTACACTTGAAATGTTCTTACAACTGTTATTGCTGGGTGTGAGCAGGTCATATTGACTACGCACAATAACCCTCATACAGATTCTGTGAACTGTGTCTTTCTTTGGATGTCCCTCCTTATGGATTGGTGTTGCCTTTTGATGCAGTCATGTTGCTGTCTCAGGTCCAGTCTCACATTTTGAGCAGGTCTAAGACAGAACTGCAAGCTATGCCCAGCACATCCAGAAATCTTTGATGAATAGCAATGGATGTTTCTCACTTTAATTTGCCTGGAGTCCAGATTTGGACCTAGAGTGGCAATGAAGTGTTGGAGGGACGTTCAAAAACAGGAGCCTTCCAGAAACCGAAAGACTTAGAAGAGCACAGAAAATGGCATTATCCTTACTGACTTTTTTTCTGCAAGCCAGTGAACATGCTTATAGAGTGATCATAGAGTTCACTAGAATAATCTTTCAGGGAACATCAAGGTTGGATAAATCTCTGGTTCTGGAATTGAGGAGAAGGATTATTGACCATTGGCCTCCTATCACCATGCCAGAATCACAGTTAGTAAAACCTTCCACAGCAACCAAATATTGCTGCAACGATTATTTTTATTTTTCAGCTCACCTTATGCATCTTAAGTCATTGTTTTGTATCTTTTTCAAATACTGAAAGCATCATCACTGGGCATACACTGTCTACAATAAATCCGATATATATGCCATAGCAATCAGTCATCACATGTTTTTTTCCCATGATAGAATGATGGATCAATATATTCCACAATATGTTTCTGTTATATTTCACGTCATATTTTAGAGTGTTTTTTTTTTCTCTACTGTTTTTCATCTTTTATACTTTGCATGGTAAATGTTTCTGGAGTGCTCATTACCCTTTGAACAAGAATAATCCCTTTTCTGTGGCGGAGGGTCAAGGCGTTTTGAAGAGAAGCCAAGCTGTGTGTTTTTATGGCTGTTGATTCATGCGCTGAGTATGTGAGATGTCTGAAGAGACCCGATATCAATAACCACACTGTAGTAGTCATAAGACTCAATTCTTTGTCACCAGACAGAGATTCAGATCCCTCTATATGCTCAACTTCTTTGAAGAACATTAGGATGATCTGAACAATGTATGATCTGAAGAGACAGCCTTTCCACAAAAACAAACAAGCCTCCTACACTACTTATAGAATCTACAGGGGTTGGACAATGAAACTGAAAAGCCTCTCATTTTAGTGTGGGAGGTTTCATGGCTAAATTGGACCAGCCTGGTGGCCAAACTTCATTAATTTTACATTGAACCAATAAGTGCAGACTGTGAAGGTCCAATTAGCAGGGTAAGAGCACAGTTTTGTGCCGTGTATCAGGATGACAATGCACCAATACACACAGCAAGACTGGTGAAAGATTGGTTTGATGAACATGAAAGTGAAGTTGAACATCTCCCATGGCCTGCACAGTCACCAGATCTAAATATTATTGAGCCACTTTGGGGTGTTTTGGAGGAGCGAGTCAGGAAACATTTTCCTCCACCAGCATCACGTCGTGACCTGGCCACTATCCTGCAAGAAGAATGGCTTAAAATCCCTCTGACCACTGTGCAGGACTTGTATATGTCATTCCCAAGACGAATTGACGCTGTATTGGCCGCAAAAGGAGGCCCTACACCATACTAATAAATTATTGTGGTCTAAAACCAGGTGTTTCAGTTTCATTGTCCAACCCCTGTAGGATACTCCCCAAGTCACTCATAGCACCTTCTCTTTGACTTTCTCTGTGACTTTGTTTACTTGAGGAGAATGTAGGGGAGAAGAAAATACCGGAATTAGTTAACAAATGTGTCAAACCTTCTACCGTAGACTAGAGTCGCTTCTGTTCTGCCGGTTGACATTGACGGGTCAGGCCTGCTTCTCTGCCGAGCTGAAGCTCATCAGAATTTCAGTGTTGGAAAGGTCAGATGAGCTGTTCGTCAGACGTTAACAGCCTTGACAGCAAAATGACCAGGATGTGACAAGGTGGAATAAAACCCTTTTGAACTCTGATCCTCTGTCCTGCAACATTGCAACAAACCAAGAATTAGTTAATTGATTTATCAGTTAATCATTTGCATGCCATTCCAACGCCTTAATAGCTGCTATATTCCAACAGCGTTTTGTGAGGAACAGATCGAAAATTAAGTTGATATTCACTGGGGGCTCTCAAATATCATTCACACTTGTGCTCAATTACAACTGCTGTATGTTCATCATTAATAGTGAATGCCTATGGTTCTTTCATGTCACGTGACAGATTAGGATACAGCACAAGGTGTGTTTGTACATTTCTTTTTAACTACATGATTTTCATTTCATGGTCAAGTATAACAATAAAATTGGTTTAAAATAAGTAGATTTGTTTCTACCAAAAAAATTTAACTTATGCATTTCAAATTTTAAAATGAAGCATTAACTTTTATTTTTTTTCATGCAGACTTCACAATGATGGGCAACTGTTAGATATCTACCAACGCCTCCACAGCACTGAGGGAGCGTTCTTTATTCCACATGACATGGAGGTCTCCAACCAGGAGCTCAATTACATTGTAAAGAAGGCAGAGCAATGGAGAGGCTTCAATGGAGAGAGACGCAAGGTGAGTCTGTGGAAGTTGTGTTTATAGTGGTAACAACCAGCACTGAACACTGGGCTTCAAAGAGAATATCTTCTTGCAAAAAGGCAATCCAGCTGCCATGGGCTGCATTGCCACAACGCTTGACTGTTGCAAAGCTCTACTCAAGTCTTAGGCGCTTAATTGGATTAATGGCTGTTTTAAAGAAGATGGGCAAAATGGTAGTTGATACTAATCCATCAGATTGCCTCTGCAAAAGATTTCTGTCTGTCTGATGGCTTGTAGATGCCCGCTAGCATTTATGAGTAAGAAAGCCTTTGTGATGGTTTTCAGAAATGGACTGTCACGTTGAACTGTTCACTGAGCTTCCTAATATGCATTATAATTAACATAAAATGGAATCAAAGGATATAACATTATTATTTCAAATCATTCTGTTTTCTTTAGTTACATTTATGAATGCCAAAAATTTGTCACAGAGGTTTTTAGCTAGTCTAATTAGTTGGGGCTAATTATCCAAAAAGGAATTCGGCTTGATTAATCCACGGAAATCAATTTCCAGCAATATTTCATTAAGAAAAAAGACCGCTCAATCAACAGAGGGACGCATGAGGAGACACCACACACACACACACACACACACACCACACGCTCACACTACGCACAACTTGGGTGGCAACTCCTCTTTTAGTGTTCTTGATGAAGAAATGTTATTGGCTGTCAAACAAGTCATTAAAAAGGCATTCTGTAATTCCTAGCTCAAACCGTAGACCTTTGCGAATCACGTAATTTTTCCAGCCCTTTCCAATGACCCTGTTTATGTTTTAGATTCCAAAGTACTGCTACAGCTGTGGCAATATTAGTAATGAAGGTGCTACAAATTGGATACAGTTGTTTAGATTGTAATTAAGAAAACAGCATCGTTTAACCAACATAAAATCTTTTTTAACTAGAGCGGTCTTCATCCCAGAACTGCAGTCATAACCTCCTCTCTCATATTGGCCCTAATTTGCCGTTATTGAACTGATAAAATGCTAACACATTAAACACATTTGCCAGCATGATGAAAATTTAGGGTTATTGCATTTCACAATTTTTACATTATTCAGGCTGACGATTTTTCATTTAAATAAGACGGGCTAGGCCATTATTTCATAATTATTGTGGCAATTTCTCTATGCAAAAAAGGGTCACTTTCCCAACTCAGCAAAGACATATCCCTATTAAACTAATTTGCCTACTTGCACATTTTTGTCATTTTTCCCTCATTAACTATTTATCAACACAGTAGGAAAAAAAAATATATGTTGGAGGGGAGGGAGCAGCCAGACAGAGCTGAAACTAATATTTTGCAACTCTAATGATTTTTTGCATCCTTAATTAGATAGAATATGCTTGATATGATTAGGTCAGGATGTAGTAGTTTTCATTAAAAATAGATTTCAGAAACTGTATTCCAAATGTTCCCTCACAATTAAATAATGAATCCGGCACATTCCTTATTATGGACCCAATTAATATCGCAGAAAGAGGCATGATTTTAATAACAAGAGGCCACGAGGCCTTCATTAGCAGAGAATGGGGGTGGAGAGAGCGTAGAAAACATTTACAGGTACAGATAGAGCCACAGGATGCTTGGAAACTTCAGAAAGTTTTAGCAGCTTGTTTGAATGCCTGTGGCCAATACATGTGCTGATCATTACCAATGAATATTACAATGTTGCAAAGATTGACATGCTTTGTCTTGGCCTCAACTCAGGGTTTCCAAAAGCCCCGGGGGGGAATTATATTTACTAAATACCATCATTACAATAAATATCATTTATTATCATCTTTTTGAAAGATCTGTTTGTTTTATGTAATGTGAGTATTTGGTTACATTTCAAAGGCCAGCTGTCTTGCAGTGTGACATGCCGTACTATTGCCTCTACAATTACATGCAGATTTATGAGCTCATATTGAAATTTATGCACTTTTAAAAATGTTTTTTTTAGACCACATACCATGTAAGTGGACTGCAAAAAAAAAAAAAAAACTTTTATTTAACATAATGCATGCATTTTTTTTTTTTTTTTTTTGTGCAAGGTTTCCCATGTCATTTGTTTCCAGTTGTTTTATTTTCATAAAATAACTCATTTATTATCATAATCACACTGGTTTGTATCACAAATAGTTTTACTGTTTACTACACTTCTAGCTATTTACCTATAGCGGCCAATGAAAGTAAGAAATAAGATGGATTGAAATACTCTGTTTTTACGCCAAATTTCTGCCCTAAAATAAACATACATATATTTTAACATAAAATCAGTGTCCATGCAATCTGTCATCTAGCCTTTGGGTATACGATTATTAAAGCTAATAATTTGCTCATTTAAGTAACTTGATTCCCACCTGATATGAAGCACATTCTTCTTTATAGAATAAAGAAACTGTTCTGACAGTAAAACAGTCATGGCTGGTAATTCATCATTAACACAAGTTTCTTCTTCCGAGCACCACGACAATAAAACAATCCACAAGAAATAATTCTGCAAGTGGCTTGGTCTTATCATGATCAAATTCTGCACGTTTCATGGCGCGATCATAAAAACTAATCTGATTTTTTACTCTTTAATTAACTTCATATTATGGTTTATTTTCTTCCAGGCCATGTGATCAGCATTATTACATTATTAACACATTGTCATACTAGCATTCAGCGGCTACTGAAAAAAAAGAGAGATTTGCATTTCACAAACACACATGGTTAGCTACATTGTAGATTATGTGTCTTTTTCCTTTTTTTTATATTTTTTTTTTTTGCGTAAAAACTATACATTTCTTTGATGGTGATTACAACCGCATAGACTTTATGTATTAACCCACTCCTATAGTGTGTATATCTTGCAAAGGGGCCTAAAGTCAAAGTGTGCGGATAATGAGCTCATTAATTATGTATAGGCACTGCTGCAGATGGACCTCATTAATTGTGTGCCGTCACCTTCTTGATTACTGTACCTGGAAGGGAGGTGCTAATGTCTGCCGTGCTTAAGCAGGTAACGCAAACTGTTTTGTCACCGGCTGTGTGACAGTGACAGAGGAGTCCAGCGTCGCTGTAATCTTCACCGTAATTCACCAGAACGTTACGCTAATGGCTGCTGATAGCCCTGGAGATGTTTTCGCTACTGAATCGCATCGAGATTTGCGCTCTGTCGTGCTATTTGTCTCCACATGTCTCGGTAATGTCTTTCCACGGGCTGAATTTAGGGAACACCCAAGGTGCTTTGCAAAACAACTGACAGGGGGCCCAACCTGTCGCAGGAAGGAGAACACACGCATTGAAGATCTAATGACGGCCAGACTGCCGCTCTCTTCCTGTGCACCCCCCACCACTCATCTCTCTGTCTCCCCGTCTGTAATTATTAAGACGGGAGTTACTGGACCTTTTCATGCTGTTGCTTTAGTCCAACTTTATGACGGCAAATTCATCATAGAACTCGCTCCAAGCTTCAAGTTGCCTTTGTTCACATGATGAAATATTGTCAACTATATGTTATATTTGAAAGTCAGATTTTTTTTTTTTTGTTTATTTTGGCATCTGCTTTTCTTCAAAGTACAGCGGCAAGAACATATTTGGGTCAAGCTTCTTTCCAAATACAAATGAAAGCATAACAAATTATAGGTTTCTGTAAAAAAAAATTTAAAGAGACCTACTTTTAGACCTTTTTTTGCATTGTAATAATGTGTTTACTACAAACAAAACTCTTCTGTACAGTAATTCTATACCAATAAGTAATATTATTTTTATATGTAATGAAATACTATATTGATAAAAATGACAGCAGAACTTTCTGTTTATCAAATATATTAAGGAGCTGCTTTTCAATAATAAGAATTGTTTAGGTAATAATAAACAATCTGTTACGGTAATTTCTATTATCACTGTATATCCTTTGAAACAATCCATACTGTTAAAAAATGCTTTATAACTTGACTTGGGCATCAAATTAGCATATTTGATTGATTTCTGAAGGATCATGTGACACTGAAGACTGAAGTAATGATTGCTCAGCTTTGACACTACAGGAATAAATTATGTTTTAAAATATATAAAAACACATTTATTTTAAATTTAATAATATTTCACAAATTAACTGTAAATATACAGTTTCGACTGTAATTTTATAACCATATAAACAAATAATTGCAGCCTTGGTAAGCATAAGAGACTCTAAAACATTAAAACAAAATTTTTATTTACCCCTAACTTTTGAATAGTACCATATTTGCAGTATTACATTGGCATAACTAGAAATATGTATATTTGTAGCTGTAGGTTTAGATTTGTAGTTGTTTTTATCTTATTTTCATGCTTGTTTTGTCTTATTTCAAATCATTTTAAGTCATCTTGAGGCCCGCTTGGAAGCCCCGGCCCCCTGCTTAAGAACCACTGCACTAAAGAGAATGCTGAGAATTATTTTGAGTGTCACAGTTAAAAAAAATTCTGAAAAAATCCATAATTTAGATAAATCATCTTTTTTTTTTCTTTTTACTTAGCCCCAAATGCATTTGAGGGATTTCCCTGTATTCACATATTTGTTTCGCACCTACAAAAGCTCACCTGCTGACTAGCCGCCCATGACCGGCAAGCTCCGGAGACTCTGTCAGACAACAATGGGCCTAAAAAAAAAAAAAAAAACTGGAAAAACACCCAAAACAGGAAGATAAACACAGAATCTCTCCTGATATGGGAAGGGTCACAGGAAGGCACCTGCAGCCCTCCCCCTCCACTCCGCCAGCCTGTTTGCTTGCATTAGTTCTAAAAGCCGCTTCTTCAATTACAGGAGGCTATTAGTGGACAGTGCACAGAGGCTGCAGGGCCCCGGGCTACAGCGCCGCAGAACCGCACAACAGAGCTCAATACGACATGACTGCAGAGGGGACACGCCTGCCATGCAGAAAAGGTCAACGACTTTTGGTGGGCAGCAATGTGTGAAAGTGTTGCAGTCGCGCAATGCTTAGAGAAGAGAGGGAGAATCTAGTCTGGATTTGGGAAGAGTGTGGAAACCCTTTGGATTTTTCTTGGCTAATTTATTGCTTTTCTGGGTTTGTAAAACTCATATCTCATCTGCAGTTTGGTTGCTGTTTTATGGTCATGAATAAGTCAGGATTATATGATGGATGGGTAATCAGTAAAAACATTATCTTAGAGAGTGAGCAAGAGTTAGTTTGGTCACACGCTCGGAAAACATGGCAGCACCATGATTGTTTTTATACAGCGCTTGTTTTCCACATACCAGGCTCGACGTTGGTTTTATCAGAGATGGACGTTTCTTTTAAATGTATCAGAACATATTGCACACGGTCAGCTGTCAAAACAATTGCAGCTGGGAGCTTGAAATTGAGTCCACATGTTTAGATAGATCCTGTAATCTCTCTCTCTCTCTCTCTCTCTCTCTCTCTCCTCTCTCCTCTCTCTCTCTCTCTCTCTCTCTCTCTCTCTCTCTCTCTCTCTCTCTCTCTCTCTCTCTCTCTCTCTCTCTCTCTCTCTCTCTCTCTCTCTTCTCTCTCTCTCCTCTCTCTCTCTCTCGTTCACTCATAACATAAAACAGAAGGAACAAATTGTATGGTCAGTAATTCAGTGAACATTGTTTAAAGATGCAGCACAACAGGGATTTGTGAGAATATCACATTTTAAATATATATTTCCCCCCCTCTGTGACCAAACAAATTGTTTTCAGGCAACAACTTAAACTGACCAACAGAGCCTCAGAACAGAGATGGTGTATCGCTAAAACACAATAGTCACAAATAGAAGTGGGCAAAATGTATATTTCAAAGTTCTTAAATATGCTCACAAATCAAGATCTTGTTCCCAAAATCAAAATTTGACTAAAATTTGTAACAAAGCTAAGAATAAGTTTAAGCCGAAACCCATTCATTTGTAAGAATCTTTCCCTATACAACCCTGTAGGTGACAATAATTTTTGTGATGGAACAACCTGAAACCAAGAGTAAAGAAGAGACACATGTCTTTTAACACATCTTTTACCATATTGTTGTTGCCTCTGGTATTAGAGGGTCTGCTTTGTGTTGTCTCTAAAATCACCCCGTCGTAAAATCAAAGCCATGAGTGACTTCTTGTTTTAACAAAGTGCTTATAGAGTTTCTTACCACACAAAGTAAAGTTACACTTTAGTGATTTCTGTGACTGAATGGTCACTAAATGGTATACTAAACATATGTATAAATTAGGAGAATGTTCCGCCACTCTTCATAACTACGTTTTGGTGTATTGGAGGCTAATTTGTATGAATTCGTTCAAACTCCAACGTAATAAAACATTGCTATATTCACGTTTATCTTTTCCGGAAAAAAAATAAATATGTTTTTAGTACCTCTCACTGGACATTTCACTTTGAAACTGTCGCGAAACGTGCACAATGCAACGTATTTTGGATTTTGCAAAAATGTTGTCACAGGTAAATTTTTCTAATGAGCCTGGGCTGTGTTGAATAGTTGTTTTCTCATGAGATCGGGTTCTCACTTTTGTTTGTTGAAGATCCAATCTGTAAATTCGAAAAACCCAATTCCTTTGGGAAAACCCAAATGAATCGGCCTGTGTTTTTAACATCTGTACTGATGCTCAAGTCTCTGTATGAGCAGATTGGTGTATGCAAAACCGTCTTAGTACGAATGTAAATATCCTTGATTCTCTCCCCTCCAAACAAACCTCGAAAAAGTTACACTTCCAGGCATCAGTGCTTCATGCAAATCACCGTCTTCTTTCCAGAGTTGTTTATGGATTAAATGGGCTTTTTAAGCATTTATAAAAGCAGATTAGTAACAGTGAATTATGCAGATGCATGGGGCAGATTATCCTGAGCTCAGATACTATCTCCTCTTTATCTGTCTCTGCTTGGAGTCTGAAGTTAAATATTCATGCCTGTTTAGTTTATAATTCTCTCTACCAGCCCAGTTTCAGTCAAGCACACGTCACAGTAGATTGGCGTTGCATTAGCATGGGTTCACTGAGGTAAATGAGTTGTGCTGTCAGAAGAGCGCTTACTGTCCACTGCAAACAAGCGATAAATAAACAATACAAATGATCTTGAGATGACTCATTTTGTCCGTTCTGATGTTCAGCAGTTGCTTGTCATGTCTGTGGAAGCGGTAGGGCAGATATAGAGACGTTCCACAGGCAAATCACGCCCGGGCACCACAGATTTATTCTGCCCTAATTACACAAATAACATTCCCTGGCATATATGCGGCAATAATGCACATCTATGTCTGTTCTACATGCAGGAAATATATGGGTAATCCAGGAGTTTCTGCTTTAAATGCATTGGCATTTTCTGCATGAAACAAACATGTAGCCAGAGATAACCATTCAGAAAAAATGACATGGAGTCAATATCACCTCAGTATAGAGTGCACCAGTTGGTGTAAGGAAGTAGTCCCATATAGGGGAAGGATGCATTTATTTTGATGGTCTCCTTTAGTTGTTCTGTTGACTATAAACAATGTTGCTCCTGCATGTCAACTAACTGTTAGTAGAGTATTAGTTGAGTATTAGTAGTGTAGACTGTTACAGGGTTACTGAATACAGGGTTAAGTATTAAGGTAAATTAGTAGCAAAACTCGAGAGCACGTAGATGTGAATTTGAGAACTTGTACAATAAATATTCGTACTTGGATGCTAAAATTTACACTCACAGCTCCAATGTGAAAACCTGTAAAATAAAAATCTGAAGTTGAATGATGAAATTTGCACTCGCAGACAATAGTCACAATCCTGTATTCTGAATTTGAAGCTGCAGACAAGTAGTCACAAATGTGTAAAATGCCATTTACAGAAATACAATGACAGACACAAACTTGAAATATATATTTGCACTAAATTTTACATTCACATTTGCAGTACAAGCTCAATTAGGCACTTGCAACTTCTCAAATCTGTCACTGCAATTGCAAATTTTAATTATTAAGTCTTATTAATTATTATTATCTTATTAAGTACCGTTCTCCTGAAAAAACGCCTATCCATTGGATTACCAGACAGAGAAGCTCACTCCAGAGAATATGTCTCCACTGCTCTAGAGTCCAGTGGCGGTGTACTTTACACCACTGCATCCGACGCTTTGCATTGCACTTGGTGATGTAAGCCTTGGATGCAGCTGCTCGGCCATGAAAACCCATTCCATGAAGCTCTCTACGCACTGTTCTTGAGCTAATTTAAAGAACACACGAAGTTTGGAGGTCTGTAGCTATTGACTTCTGCGCACTGTGCGCTCCCAGCATGTGCTGACCCCACGATTCTACGTTGCTTCCACTTTGTTATAATACCACTAACAGTTGACCATGGAATATTTAGTAGTGAGGAAATTAGGTCAAATTCCTAAAAAAAAAAAAATGCTTAATGACCATAGGAAAATGTGAGTCCCATGGCCAAACCATTTGAGAACCACTGTTATAGAAACTAAGAACATAACTTTTGGAACATGATTCACATCTGAAGTGCACCTAATCAATCAGTTTAAGTTGGTAGTTCACTCGTTCTTGGAAGATATTATACAGCTCAGCCATCAACTTTTGTGATTTTTGTATAATTGTGTATTCTTGTAGAGCAGCTTAACCCTGTATATGAGTATCATGTCCCCTGAATGCCCTCACTGGCCCCACATTCACCCTACAGTTCAAACCCCAGCTACAGCTCTGCCTTACTTTCTCCCATGATCCTCTGCTGTAAATCTGCCCATCACATCATACTGTACCAGGCCTGCCATGTGCAACTGCCACATAAATAACCCAGGCTGTCCGCCACACACACACGCACGCACAGGCTCATTCAAATCCACCTGTCAACTTGATAAAGCACTCGCCCGCAGGGAAGCATTGTTTACATTTTCACTCCACTCTTCGCAAAAGTGAGATTCTAATTATTTTCCCACTGTAAATTAAAGCCAAGTGGGACAGAACTGAGAAGCTGCAGATTCCAGTGGTGGAACGGCACTATATATAAACCGCTCTCAGGGAGACGGGTGGCTAGAGTACGAGAGGAAGGTCAGCGCTGTTTTGTCTTGATAACACAAGAGGAAAACAGCAGAGGTGCTCGTAGTGAAGGAATCTTAAAATCTGTGTCGGGAAAGTTACTTGGAACCTGTGTGTTTGCAAAGCTACAAGCTGATTTTAATTGAAAGAAATTCAACTACAGTCAAGCTAAATGTTTAAAGAAGCTGTGAGCTACACTTGATTGTAGCTACTAATGAAAATTATCTTCAGTAAACACATATCTTTATATATTATATATATATATATATATATATATATATATATATATATATATATATATAGATATATATAGATAGATATTTCAGAGCATTATATAAAGTAACAATGAGATTCTGAGGGTGACAGCTTTACAGTTGAACAGAAAAAGTGGTTACACTTTATTTTTATAGTATGTGTAGGCCTAATTACATTGTCCTTACAGTAGTGTTGTAGTTCTCGAGACCGGTCTTGGTCTCGAGACCGGTCTCGAGACCACTTTTTGATGGTCGCGGTCTCGTCTCGGACTCGACCGCATTTGGTCTCGGTCTTGTCTCGGTCTCGGACATTGAGGACTCGCGATTTTTTTTCAAGACCAGTCAAGACCATAACTGTCAAAATATCACGAAATTGCCAGTATATGGTCTCATTTTTTTGTTAACATCCATGCTTTTATTGGATCTAAAACGATCGATGAGTAATGTAGACGAACTGCTGCGCGTGTGATAGAGAGAGAGAGAGAGCGAGAGCGAGAGAACACCCCGGTCGCGCGCACACTCTTTCTCTTCTGAGCCAGGCGAAAGTATAAACAAGGGTTCACCGTCTCCTAAGTGCTGTCTTGCATGGCACATATTAATAAAAATAAATCGACACGATGGTAAAAGATCGGAAGACCATAGTTTCATGTGGAGCATTCGGATATTTTTTTCCTGAATTACCACTGGTTGTGAATTGTGCTAAAATACGTTTAAAAAAGGATTGTTGTAGGTTTAAAAACAACATAACTTTATGTATTGTTTATAAAAGGTCGAGAAAAGTGAAGACTTTAGTGATGAACAATGAATAATTTTTTTTTTTTTTGCATACTGTATGATGGAAGTCACCCAGGAGTATTGAAAAAAGATGGTTATGTTTATTTAAATTTTAATATCTAGGCTATGTATTTTTATGGGAATGTGGATCTTTCAGATCAATTTGAGAAGCTCTTTTGATCATGTTTCACAATTTTTTGTAGTGTGGGGCGCTGGTCTTGGTCTTGGTCTCGGTCTCGCTCTCCCTCGGTCTTGGTCTCGACTTGGTCTCGGCCCCTAAAAGTCTTGGTCTTGTCTCGGTCTCGATACACTCTGGTCTTGGTCTTGTCTTGGTCTCGGGTTAGGTGGTCTTGACTACAACACTACCTTACAGTGTAGTTACCCAAAAAGTAGTGGTAATAAGGTAACTACATGGGTTAATGTTTAGGGATAGGTTCAGGATTAGTACCTAGTTATAAACCTAGTTACCTTATAGTACCTAGTTATATACAAAATACAGCTAAAAAAAAATATTTAAAAAATAGTTTTAGTTTGTAGTTAGTACTCCCCCACCCCCTTATTTTACTGTCTGTGGTCATTAAAGCTGGACCTGGAAATGTTGAACTGATTGAAATATATAGTGATAGTTCGCCCAAAAATGACAATTATGTCATCATTTACACCTGTATGAATTATTTCTTCTGCTGAACATAAAATAAGACATTTTGAAAAAAATTCGGAAGGTGTTGGGCCCTATTGACTTCCATAGGATTGTTTCCCCCCATACTATGGAATTCAGTGGGGCCCATCTACTGTTTGGTTATCCATATTCTTCAAAATAGCTTATTTTGTGCTCAGCAGAAGAAAGACATTCATACAGGTTTGAAACAACTTGAGGGTGAGTAAATTATTACAGCATTTTCATATTTGGGTGAACAATCACTTTAACATTATATGCATCATGTGCCTCTGCTGTATTAAATGTGGCTAGTATGTACAAATTCATACGACCTCACTAGTACAAATTCATACGACCTCACTAGTACGAATTCTTACGATTTGTCTAAGCCCACGTGATGGGTAGGTTAAGGTAACAAATTCATACGGATTTTGCTTATAAAATATGTACGATTTAGCAAACATCGTATGAATTCGTACGAGTGAGATCATATGAATTTGTATTAATTAGCCACCTCGTAAAATGTATACGAATTGCCATGAGATTGGGTTGTTTATATGTCACCCCAATGCACTGAACAACAGAAGGAGATTGATCTAAAACAAAGTAAGCCTTACAGTCAAATGCTGAATCTCAGTGGTAAAAAAAAAAAAAAAAAAAACTAATTTGAAATGATTTTCAGTACATATATAGAAACTCTACATGCCACACAAATAGCACTTCTGAATTTGACGTTATCATGTTGCTGAGCTGACAGTGGTATATTCTAATGAGCTTAAAAATACAGAGTATTAATTGGGTATAATATTACATTTTAAGGATCAGCCTGTTATTTTATTTTTTTATTTTTTATTTTTTTACTGAGCTTGTCACAATGAATTTTAAACACTAGGGCAGACCTACCCCCCCCCCTCCCCTCCCCCCCATAAAAAGTTATATATAAATGAATATCTGCAATAAATGAGAAAAGTGCCCAGTTGCACAAAAACTACTGAAAAATGTGAAGATTGGGAAAAAAATCCTTTGCATATTAACATGATTGTAAGTAGTGGGTTTCATCTGTTTGACTTTATTTAGTTGTTAGACTGTTTGTTCACCCTTTAGATATGTAGTTTGTACAGTATAATTAGTTGCATTTTGCATTTACTCAAGATCAAATGGGTCCATTTGAAATCACTGAATACATTTGGCTCTTTATGTCAGTATTTAAAAAGCAGCTCTCATCTGACTCTGAATCTGCACTGCAGTTATTGCTCCATTAAACAGCAGCTTTCGTACACACTGGCTAGCATATTAGGGTTGTCGCGAGGATGCACCCGCACTTAAATAATGCACTTATTAAATTTCGAATATCCATTTTTACAAATATGGAGATGTGTAATCTCATTTGCTTGGGCACAGGCACAGGCTCATTTGGAGAGGAATGGAGCTCCAGCCCGTATTTTCACTTCCCGGACCCCAGCCTGTCTGTCCGTTTGCCGTAACGCCTGCAAAATCTGAATTTATGTTGCGGCTGGGAGACATGGTTTGATGTTTATAGTCCTCAAAGAAGCAATGGCTGTCTCTCCAGATTCAAATAAAGAGACTGATATGGACTCTATCAGATTTCTGAATACAGACGTCCACAATAAATCGAAGCTTGATTGGTTAGAATTAGGTTAGCTCACTTGAATGCTATCTGCTTAACCCACAGATGGGTTCCCTGAGAACAGCCAGGCATTGAGTGTGAGTCAAGCACTTACCGCCAGCGTGAAGACAGCGCTGGAGAAAAGCGCCCGCCGTGTATTTTAAGAAAAGGTTCAAAGGAATAACCATGATGCAGTGTGTGAAACGCTCAGAATACAGACTTTGTGATTTCTGACAGAGGAATTACACATGCAGATTAACCCCACTCGGTGCAAACAACCAAGACGAGATGTTGCTAAAGCAACAAAGAGGAGCACTTGAAATGTCACATAATATGAAGCGTCAAACAACAGAGCCTTCAGTATCTGTCCAGACCACACATGAGTCGTTCAGAGAACAGAATCCGAGTGTTTGTAATTTGCTCGCTGATGTCTTTCCGATGACGTTTGATGTGTCCTGTGACAATGCTCACTGCAGACCTTCTCTCCAGGCACTCTGTATTTAAGAAGTGTCTAATTACGTGCGGTAATGACTCTCAATTTCCGACCTGTGTTTAGCCAACAGTCTTAAGTAGTTAAAAAATCAAGACGTGGGTACACAGCGAAATTAAAGTTCTCCTTCGCTCTGACCCTGCCTGACAAGACCTATGTTTTTCCAGAGGAGTCGTAATTACTGAGCAAATTAAAGGGTCACCTTGAGTTTATAAACTCGGCTGTGGCCTGAAAAACTTCCTGCTAAAAGAGGGAACAGAGAAACAGAGAGAAAGTGAGTCATGTGGTAATCTGAAATCAGGCCTGTCTGAGCCTGTTGACTTCTTCCAAACACCCCTCAAATTGTTTGTGGTCTCAGTGGATGAAGTCCTGTTTTCTTTTCAGCATTTGTCGTATTGGTCATCCAGACCTGCTGGACTGATTGTTCATTTTGCTTTTAAAGCGTTGTAATGATGATGTATGTTTGTAGGATAACCTTGAAGTTAGCATCACCCTGATTTCTTTACGGAGCCCTGGATATGACATGCTGAAAAAAAAGAATAAATTATATTTTGGCCACAAATTAACAATCCATTCCCACGACTTACTAATACGTCAGCATTTTTTACTAATTTGTTCCCGCGTTTTAAGTTAATTGTACATAAGATATAATCATTTGTTTCCTCCTTTTACTAAAACGTGTCCACGTTGTAATAATTTGTTCCCTTGCTTTAGTTCAGAGCGAGGGTATGAATTAGTTCAAGTGGCCATGATCTAATTAAAATGAGTGGCCATACCCCACGATACATACATACATACATTCATACACTATGTCCGCATGTCATGTGTGGGGCTTTGTATTCCCTAAACAAAAACTCAACAGCATTTTTCTATTGTCTTTTGCACTGATATGTCTAAATCTCTGTGACCAACAAAAGGTTATGATAAATAAATAAATCTCTGTGACCAACAAAGGTTTATGATATTTACATTATGATATTCTTAAAAACTGAACACAACTTTTATACATTTAAATACAATAATTCATTACATTTTATATAGCGCTTTTCTCTGAACTCAAATCGGTTTATATAGAAGAGGGAATCTCCTCAACCACCACCAATGTGCATCATCCACCTGGAGCATCCACGCCGTTAGGACCCACACAGATCACAGGGTGAGCACCCCCTACTGGTGTCACTAACACCTCCAGCAGAAACCTAGTGTTCCCGGGAGGTCTCCTGACCAGGCTCAACCCTGCTTAGATTCAGTGGGCAAACATTCTTGAGCTACAGGGTGGAATGACTGCTGTCAAATACAATTGCCAGAAGTAAAAAGTCTTCATGAAAAAAAAAAAAAAAAGCCTGAAAGTTTAAGTTAGTGTGCACAAATAGTGTGCAAGAATGCAATTATAAACATAATGAGGTTGTTAAAGGCTGCCTTTTCTTATGGCAAGTAATAGCTTTTGACAAAAATCACAAGGGTATGTTACTGGTGTATTTTATGTTGTAAATTAAAATGTGAAAATATCTTGAGCTTGTGTTGACCACAGACATTATATTAGGCATTTAGGGGGAAAAAATACATTTACAGAGCCCATTGACTTCCGGACGATGCAACTGGAAGTGCTAAAATGCTACACCAAAACACCATTGTAATATTTTTGTTAGACCTAAAAAGAATGGTGAGTCTTTGCACACAACGTGCTGTGACAGTGCATTCACACATATGTTTGAGAAATGATGAGTATATGTATAGTGTGCGTGTGTGTGTTTTGAGGTCAGAGGGGGGTGTGTGTAGCAGTGCTGACACTAGTGTGAAGCTGGCCCAGTTGGGTGAGAGGCGCTGTGATCTTCACACACCAATGCGTCTGAGATCCATGACCTATATAGCATGTTACACGCTCTGCTTGTCTCCTGTGTTCCTCTAATAGAGCAGGGCAGTGCATTACAGGTACAACACACACAAGGGACCCGTACACACAGATCAGAGCCATCCCTCATGACATAAGACCTGCTGAGACACTTAAGATCTGATTTAATCACAACATCTGATTTTTTTCATCTTGGGTTTTTTATTTTATGTTGTTATTTTGTATGTTTCGGTCTGTTTGTGTCTGTTGCTGTTTTCACTGTTAAGCAGCAGTTTCCTGTCTGCCTGAGTGGATTGCGGTTTTTGCTCTGTATAGCTTTGTTTTTAATCTCAATTCTCTATATTTCCTTCCTGTTTATATTGCTTAATATAACTGAATCATCACAATATATCTGATATTATCTAATATTGTCTGTTCCATTAATCTGACATCGCTAGCTTTAATCTAAATCGTTAGCACAATGCGCTAGCACTTCGCTAGCCTGTTAACCTGCCATCCGTGCTTGACTTTTTTTTTTTTTTTATCCATGCTCGCGCCTTTTACAAGTCCATCAAACAACTGTGGTGAGTCAGATCAGTCAAAAAACACGGTGAGCCATGTCATCTTCTCCTGTTATTATCATATTGTCACTGCCTGCCAAATGTATAGCATAGCATTCTCTGTCAGCGGTGAGGGTTTCACTTGTGATAAATGAAGGGATATAGTCAAGCTGATGGAGAAGATTTCAAAATTAGAGGCACGCATCCAAACTTTATTTGAGGATATTAAGAATGCAAGGGCTTTAGACAAAGCTTTGGATGCGACTAGCCTCGCGAACCGCGTACTATATTGTTCAGTTCCAGTTGAAGAGCCCGTGCAGCAGGGCAACTGGGTGACTGTGAGAGGGCATAGTTCGGGACGAAACATCGCTCTTCTGTTCCAATTTGAACATCAAACAGGTTTTCCCCATTCAGTGACTGAGAATCCTGTTGAAAGTGCCCTAGTTATTGGCGATTCTATTACACAGAACGTGAAAATAGAGACACCAGCCACCAAAGTCACATGTTTACAGGAAAGCCAGAGTGCCTGACATCAAAGTAAATTTAAAATGTAGGCTAATGCTAATCGTAACTTGTGAGCCGTCCACTGCGCTCCGTCTCTTCACCCCTATGGCTCTGTCTAGCTCTGCTCTCTCTCAGGCTCCACCTCGGCCCTCAGTCGCTCCCGCTCCTCAGGCCTCCGGTACCCTGGTTCCACTTCGGGGGGTTATCGCTACGGCTCTGTCGTGGCCTCCGAAGCCTACTGTGTCGTTCTGGTCCATCTGCCCTCTGTCTGCGCTCTGGGCTCCTTTTTATCGGCACCGTCTCAATCCATCGTCACCATGGCTTTGTCGAAGAGAACTCCACCATGGCTCATCCCTCCCTCGACTCCGCCATGGGGCATCACCCTGGCTGGACCCTGGGTGTGTTGTGGGATTGCTAAACGCACCGGAGGACGGAAAAGCTACTACTTTTGTGTGTGCTACTGTCATCATTACGACAGCAAACATCTTCTATTACTACTTGGACAGTACACTTTTCAATTAATTTAATTAAATTGAGTATATTTAGGTTTATAACTGTTCTGCTTCTCACCTTATTGATGAATAGGAATTGTAGTTTGCGAGTAAAGCTGCAAATTCCTGCATCAATTCAGCTGCCTCCGTAATAATCTTCTGATACGCGCAGCACAATTAAGTTAAAAATCGCTGCGTGCCATAAATGATAAATCTATTAGGCAGTCTATTAGCAAAAGTGCTTTTCTTCATATTTTCTTCAAAACAAAAAAAGTTGCATCGTAAATTAAGTAAGCGTGCTCTGTCCCATAAGGTTAAGTGCAATGTGAGTGCATGCCTGCGGGGGTACAGGGCAAACCGTGCCTAGTGTAAGGACGCGTTTTGTTTTTGTTTAGGGTCCAATTCTGACTAATAACTACAATTTGTGCCTCAATAAACCCCTAATTACCGCTTATTAATAGTTAGTAAGGTAGTTGTTAAGTTTAGGTATTGGGTAGGATTAAGGGATGTAGAAGGGGTTACTATATGCTTAAAGCATTCATTGTTTCAAAAGAAAAACAAAATAGTAAACCCAAACTTTTCAACTTTTGCACCCTTTTTTTTTGCATTATTTTATCCAATTATGTCTTAAAGTCAACATGAAATGCCACATTTTACTTCCATCATTTGATGCATTTCTGAAACTGGATAATCAACAACAACAACCAAGAGTGTAGTGGGACATGATTGTTGTTTTTTTTGTTGTTGTTTTTTGTATCATCAGAAATTGATTGGATGGTGAAAAGTGGTGTTTATTTACTATGAGTGTCCAAACTCGGTCCTAAACTCTGACCTGCAGAGTTTAATTCCAACTTACCTCAACACACCTGCCCAAAAGTCTCTAGAATGCCTTTCAAGAGCTCGATTAGCTGGTTCAGGTGTGTTTAATTGGGGTTGGAGCTGAACTCTGCAGGACAATGGCCCTTCAGGAGCAGGATCGGACACTTCTGCTGTAGAACTTAGTCAGGGTAAATGGCATGTTTAATGTTTGGCAAATGAAAACATGGCTGCGAGGGAAGGTTGTACTGTCTTACGGTCCTATCCATGCCAGCTTTGTAAAAATGTAAATATGATGTCTATCCTGATTCCTGAAAGTCCTTATGACAGGTTGAATGGGAAATAAGAGGGATCCATGTCAGTAAACAAGAAAAGTAACTTCAGAGTCAGGACATGCTTTGATCAGTTTTTATCTTTTTTTTTTTTCTCTTCATTAGAATGAATTGTGCACAAAGCGAACAGGATCCACGATGAGGTTGTGGTTGAATAATTTCCGGTTTCATTCATGCTACTGGACATGCAAGGTCAACTTGAGCACTCTGTAGTTGTGTAGTAGGTCTTCAAAGTATTCCATACATAAAGAAAATTTGCATACTGTGCAAAAATGGTACAAATAGCATGCTTTTCCAAGCATGGCCTTTAACACCAGCATTAATGAGTGATACGGGCCAGTAGTTTCTTTGTTTTTCCTTTCCCTCGTTTAAGGATTAGGCTGAAGCAGGTTATTATCGACTGTTGTTGGTTAGTGTCGTGTCAGGGTCAGAGGCTGTGTGAGTCATTCAGAAACCTGACACGCTGCATTCCTGCATCTCTCAAGCAGAGCTCATCACCTCACAAGCACAGCTGTAAATTACAGACCATTACTGTCAACTATCCGGGTTTGCATTCATCTCAGTGAGCACTGAACTGTGGCCGCAGGTAGGGCAGGTAATTGCGTCAGGCTAAGCATTCGTGCAAGCATGCAGTTGTACTCAGATACACCCTTGGTCTGAACAGACACACAAACACGTGCAGCTACATGAATGTGAAGTCTATTTTTTGCTTTCTTTGCGTTAGCATTGTCCAGTAATATACCAATTTTTATACCACAGCAAAGCATATGCCAATCGACACACTTGGAAGTTAATTGTTAAAAAATAATATGCAAATAA
The DNA here is from genome assembly GCA_036326025.1 of Chrosomus eos. NCBI lineage: Eukaryota > Metazoa > Chordata > Actinopteri > Cypriniformes > Leuciscidae > Chrosomus > Chrosomus eos. Next base: position 23,250,339 of record CM070840.1, read on the forward strand.
ACAAACTGAATATTGTTTTTTCATGCAATTAAATGGTAAAAAATAAAGAACATAGAAATAAATTAAGAGCAGTTTTTTTTGTTATTAATGACAGTGGGATAGGCTGCATCTAAACTGCAATGCCTAACACACAATTAGATATTTTGACATTTTTTTTTATGTCTCTCCATATGGCTTTCATTCAATTACAGTCATGGCAAAATATATTGTCACCCTTTTACCATTGTTTTTTTTTCCAAATAATCCACAATTAAAACATTTGAAATTAAAACATATTTTGAAATCCTCACATGTATATCTTAAAGTGAGTTAAAGTGAGCAGGTGAAAAAATAAAATTGAATTCACTAAATCTTTGATAATTCCACAAATAAATCCTAAAATGTCCTGTGCAATATTTTTGGCACCTTGGAGTTTATAGATTACAAAATAATGTTGGTTGGTAATGTTGGTTAAGTAGTGCATCTAAGACATTCATTGAAGAAATTGTTCACTCGAAAAATTAAAATCACCTTGATGGCATATACAAATTGTATAGCATTCTGTCTTATATTTAAGACAAAAGAAGATTATGGTGTATAGTTATATATATATATATATATTTTTTTTTTTTTTGGCCATACATTGACAGTCAATAGGGTCCAGTGTTGTACAGCACTTTCTGTAGAGCATGTGTTAAATTTTAAAAACAGTAACTCAGCAAATTGCGTTAATACCTGGTACCACATATATATTTGAGTCATCTCTAATAATGTGTGTGTATGTGTGGGGGTGTATGTGTCTCATTAGGTGGCAGTGTATGACTACATCTGGACGGAGGAGGAGCCTGTGGTAGGATTGGCACCGCCTGTAGGCATGCCCATTACAGGATCCGAGACAAGCACCCATCTATCCATCTACACACTGCACTTGAGCGGCATGCGCCAACATTACAGACACTTTCTGAGACAACCTGATGGAGCCATTATAGAGGTGGGCATCTTCTATTTCAGAATCCTCAAGTGAACCCAAAAATTTAAATGTCATAATTTACTCAACCTCATATTGTTCCAAACCCGTAAGACTTTCTTCATCTTCGAAACACCAATGAAGATATTTGTAATACAATCTGAGCTATTTATGTCCCTTCATTGGCAACTACCACTTTGCGCTTCAAAAAATTCATAAAGAGATTGTAAAACTAATGTATATGTATTGAGCAGTTTAATCCACATTTTCTGAAGAGACACAATCCTTTTATATCATGAACAGATTGAATTTAGGCTTTTATTCTCATATAAACATTGATCAATGAACATAAACAGAAGCTCAACTGTACATGCTTGATGCGCAAGAACAAAACTCTTGCGGAAGCTCAAACTTCAAGCTTGCACGGCATGTGCAACACACGAGAATGAACCTCATTGGTTCTTTCACGTCAAGCAAGGATGCTTGAGCTTCTGTTTACCATAACTGATTTGTGAGTTGATGAATGTTTATATGTGAATAAATGCCTATATTAAATCGGTTTGGTATTAAGTGATTGTGTCTCTTCAAATAATTTGGATTAAACCACTCAATTCAAATGGATTAGTTTTACAATCTCTATATGAACTTGTAAAGCAGGCAAAGTGGTAGTTGCGTAGCAGTCAATGGAGGGACAGAAAAAAAAATCTTCTTATTTAAGATAACTTCATTTGTGTTCCAAAGATGAACGAAAATCGTAAGGGCTTGGAAAGATATGAGGGTGAGTAAATTATGACAAAATGTTCGTTTTTGGGTGAACTGACCCTTTAATAAGTGACTGTCTCAGAACGCTCTATAAGCACAACACACAAATGATGCTCCTCACATGGCGGCCACCCAAGAATTGATCAGTCACAATTGATCACAATTGAGCCTAACATTAGCATGTTGCTATGCTAACAACACAAAACAGGATTGAAGAATTTTGCACACTTTTCAGTATTAAATTTATATATTATTTCTAGACTATCCAGCATCTCACTGATTTGAACTATGTTGTGATATTGTGAAGGATGCATACAATTTTTCCTCAGGTTTTAGCTAAACTAATCCAAAATGTCAGCATACTGATGCTGTCTACACTGGAAAAAAAATGCTGTGGAAACAATTTTCCCTCATAAACTGCAGAAACAATTACAACCTAAATTTTGAATTAGAATAACTGAAATAGTATTTTCTTGTAAAATGTACACCAATAATGTGCATTTAATTTACAACAAGAAAAATAATTTGTAGAGTGTATCTTGTGAAAAAAGTCAATTTGTCCAAGTGTTCCTAACGATGCCTAAAAATTATGTTGCTCACTAGGTTTTGGAACTGAGCTAAAGACTGCTAAAGAATGGGGTATTGTCACCTTCACCACAGGCAACCAATGCATATCGTTCATGAATGTATCCCTCACACCTGGTTTAGGTGCTAATTCTTTCGTCCTTTGGTTAATCTAGGAATCTATAGCAGGATATATTCGCTAACCTCTGCCCATGGCTTCACACGTTATTAAATGCAGTGGAACAGCAGGGCGCAGACTGCCGTCCAGATTGCTGTCTAATTAAATGTACCACTGATTCTGCTTGGTAACAACTGCAAGCACATGAATTAACTCCCATCCCCCCCGAGAACAACCTGGATCATCCTAACAAAATTAATATTTTAGAACTTCCGTGTCAAAAACAGCAGATTTATGCTGCATGCACGTCAACGGCTCGCTTGCAGGCAGTGCGGTCGGTTAATGGCGTCCTGAGCTGTTTTGTGACTGATGAGAGCACCACCGAACACGCCACATATTTATCAGTCTGAGGGGCGGCCCTGGAGAGCTGCAAACACAAACACATCAGTGATGATACTAAACAACAAAACACTTGACAAGCTGTCAAACATTCCTAAACTTTGTCCCTGTTTGTAAGACCAAATTCTGTATAGACTACTAACATTAAAAAAATAGCAAATCATACAAACTCATATCTAGATATACAAAAGTTTCTGTAAATGCCAGCTTTGTGAAATTCACTCTTGCAAAGATATAGTGATTTAGAAAAAAAAAAAAAAAAAAAAAACATCTGAAGGCCCGAAAAGTCTTCGATTTTTGTTTTTGGAATCTGAATTTAACGGAAGCTGTGTTCCAAAACCATTTTACTGCTGTATGCATGTTTTAATTCATTTGTTTTTTGTTTGTTTGTTTGTTTGTTTGTTTGTTTTCTGCATTCACCCATGTTAAATGTTAGCCATGAAAGTGAATTCACCATGTTAAATTTATTTTAAAAATGAAGAATGTGCACTCTAATAAATGCTGGGTTGTTTCAACCCAACTTTGGGTCAAATATGGACATTTACATAACAATTTTAACCTAGCATTTGGGTTTGTCCATATTTGACCCGAAATTGGGTTGAAACAACCCAGCATTTTTAGAGTGTATATATGTATTATTTTTATTATTCTTATTAAAATGATCAATTTTGCACAATAAGAGTATTAAGAAAGTAATCTTGATTTCATGCGGACTTCCGCACTGAGTGACTTTGATTATTTTAGGAGGGGGTTGTGTATAGTGTTTGTGGCTGGCTCAGCAGAGGGAAGTGTCAGGCCATATCTGGAGTGTGTGATGGGTGTGGCGGTGGGCAGGCTGACACACGAAAGACGCTGATAGCATCAGTGCCGTCCACCCCAGGGCACATGCGACAGCCACGCCAGCAACCAGACAGCACTCCCAACCTACAACACTAACTCTTTCTCAACGTATTTAATGTAATGTTATTATCTAGAAGTAATCAAAGATCTAGAACACAAAGTGACCTGAACATTTACAATTACAGCTACCCATGTAGTAGCTAATTTAGGTGTTGGACACTGGGATATGACCAGGGGTTTAAAGTACGTCAGTATACACTTTAGTATTATTTTGGGGGAATATGTACTTTTTCCTCAAGTTTTATTGAATCTAAATATTTGAATATTTACCCAATTTCTTAAGTGTATAGTAAGCACTCAAACAACCACAAAAAAAAAATGTCTGCGGATGAATTTAAATAAAACAGCTTTTTCTAGAACAGTGATATGACTGGAGCGTTCAAGGTCAGAATTGTTCAAGAGGGTGGGCCTACATAAAATAAGGTGGGCAAAGAGAATGAAAACTGCATGCCGAATTGCCTATAAAAAAATATAACGCAGCACAGTTTCAAGTTTAAAACATTACATGAATTATACACATTAAAATAATTTTAAATATACATGTCCTCCTGCTATATTAGTCTGAGACAACAGAACGTCTGGTTAAAACAGAGATGAACTCATCATAGCCAATCAGTTCGTGTTAATGCCCGGATTCATTGCTAGACTCGGATTCTTGCAGCAGTACAAGTGGATTATTTGAAATAATTTTAAGCTACAGTATCAACTGATTGATATTGGCTTTACCTATTTCAAATTCAACTCCACAAATGAGCAAATCTTACTATTACAAAATGTACAACCTTACTTCATAAAGATTGTGGACTGGATTAAAGGGTACCTATTATGGATTTTTGAAAATTGCCCTTCATGTAGAGTGTAACATAGATCTAAGTGAACAAAAACATCCTGCAAAGTTTTAAACATGAAAGTTCACCGTATACAAAGTTATTGTCTCTCAAAAGTAAGAGTCGACTCTGAGTTGCTGATATGAATCGTTCGACGAACAATGCTTTTCCTTTGTCTAGTTGATGTCAACTTGACAAGTTATTTGAATAAGATACGCCCACTTATTGCGTTCGGAGACCAGTGTTGCCAGGTCCGTATATGCCTGCACTGTTTCCGCGGGTTGTTTGTGTAGTGCACGCTGGTTGACGCGATTGTTTTACCCACTGGAACATGATTGTTATTGGGGAAACACCCGGGAACGCTATTTGACTATTTTTGGCCATGATTGGGTTCGTTTTGATGAGCAATTGGGCTGGTTTTGTTGTGCAGACCTGGCAACCCTGTCAGAGACGCCAGGGAAAACATCATGTCGACGCTGTTTTGAAGTGTGACGCAAAAGCAAACTTTTTTCATCTGCCCAGTGAGGAGCATTTGAAGACTAAGTGGCTACAGTTCATATATACAACTATACCACAGAAGTATAGCCTTGTTCTGTGTTCGCGTCATTTTGAAGATGATTGCTTCACAAACCTAAATGCTATAAAGTATGGATTCGCGAGCCGGCTGATAATGGTTCAGTACCGAGTTTAGTTGGATCAGCTTCCTTCTCCGAATCACAAACTGTAAGTATTATTAATATTAATTGTTGCTTTTATGTTTTATTTATCATGCTCAATAAGTATGTGTGTGTGTTGTGTACTCACAGCGCATAGGTCGTCAGTTGTATTGAAATATGTGAAGTGTTTGTCGCTGTTAATGGAGTTGTCATAAAGATTATAGCTATAACGTTACCTCTTAGTACTGCATTATCAATATGTTTATGCGTTGGGCTAACGCAAACAAAGACTGAATGTGCTTTAACCACTAAACTTTGGGCTATGGTAGCTAACATATCACCACAGATTAGCGTCACGCAAAGGCGGGGTTTGGAAAAATGACTCGCTAAACGATTCATATGGGAGTCGGTGAGCAAATCAAGTAAAAATAAATGCATATTATAAGCCAACAAAAGTGTTTTTTGTCATGGCATGCTCGTAAAACTGTTGTTGGGGACTCCCAGAACAATATTAGGAACATTTTAAATGCCATAATAGGTACCCTTTAACAGAAACTTACGAAACATATTTAATGTTTTATTTTCACACATGTAATGATATGCACCTATTGGGAGAGGGAAAACTAGGAAACCACCTGCAATTGAACATTGAAACCTGCATTTAATCATTCTTTTTTTCTATAAAGTTATAGAAGCCTCGCCACTGGATTGGAGTCATCTTTTCATTATTTCTTTACAATTTTTTTTTTTTCAAATTTGTATTGCACCATTGAAGCTGATTAGATTCAAATACATTTCTGTGCACAAACCCATCATTACAGGGGATTTAGCTTAGATAAGCTTTGTCAGCACGCAACAGAAAAAAGCGTGCAGTTTAATCAGTTGCAATTTTGCGGCAACTTTATGATCCTCTTGTGATGTTTCTATTAAAGTTAGAGATCCTTTAAAAGCAAACATTACTTAAGCAGATGTTTTCCGCTCCTGAGTAACTACAAATTAGGCTGATAATAGCTCCGATTTTAATGCAGCACCAATAACTTCTTCAGTTCCGATTGGGCCAACATCCGCCTCATATGTGGAAACAAGATGGCGTTGGACATAAACGCTTGTGAATTCATTAGGGCTCGTGCTAAAACGGCAGTAGGTTTATGTGCGTGAGCGCGTGTCTTTCCTCTCGGGCTAGTGTTTAAGTGTCTGCGGCCTAAGAAAGCGGCACTCTGGCCAACTGTGCTGCATCATCTCTTGTTCCCATATGCCGTCTGCAGCATATGTGAAGCCTGCCGCCACTTCTGTAAAACTTCCATTAAAAATGCACAACTACAGCTCCAACAGCTTGAGTATTACCTCTGCACAAATTATTAATGCTCGGCAAAACCGCTGATGAGCACCCAGCACGCATTAAACACACTCACTTTTGCCAGCCTGTTTTTGTCATGTGGCTTTTGAGGTTTTGAAGCATGCGGCACTGTTTGTGTTTCTGTGTGTCTTTTGTTTGTCCTTGAATGCAGCAGCAGACTCTTTAAATAGACGCCGTGTGACAATCGTCTGGTATCGAAAGGTGCTAACGATTGAATGCTAGTGACTTTTGCCTAACAACCCAGATAGTTTGAGTGACACAGTGGTGCTGGATATTTTCTGCATGATAAAGAGCTTGTCTTGAATAGTGGAAACAGGAGCTAGTTGTTACTACTATGAATATTTCCAGGGTCATTTTACTCTCAGGTGAATTTCTGAATTTGACACAAACCTTAAAGTCTTGAATGCAGGAAACCTATTGGACAGCACTCCAATTGTTATCATTTACCTTATCGAAGATTATCAACCTCATCTTCGAATCATAAATGAAAATAGTTTCATTAAATCTCAGAGATTTACGTCCCTCTATTGAAAGTATATTCCACATTAACTTTGACTCTTCATAAAGTTCATAAAGAGATGTTTATTTTTTTTTTTTTTGATGAGACACAGTCGTTTTATATGATGAACAGATTTAATTTAGGCTTTTATTCACACATAAACATTGATCAATGCACATAGAGCACATCAAATATGGTAAACAAAAGGTAAACTTGAGTGTTTATAACACGTGAGAACCAATGCAGTTTGTTCTCGCATGTCACGCAAGCAAGTTTGAGCTTATGCAAGAACAGTGAGATTTTAAGCAAGTACGGTTGAGTACGGTTTGTGAACACACATATGTGTGTTGATCAGTGTTTATATATGAATAAAAGGCTCAATTAAATCTGTTCATCAAAGTGATTGTGTATCTTCAGAAGACTGAATAAAACGAAAGTCAAAAGGGTTTTGGGATGACTTGGGAATAAGTACATGATGACAGAATTTTCATTTTGTGAACTATCCCTTTAAATACCCTAGTTCAAACTTTCAGTTAAATTTAAAAGCTTTTTAAAGCTATATAGACTTTTTTTAATGTATGATATAGTTCACTTTTATTGTATTTGCTTGATGATATTGGATTACTCACTCAATTTATGATTACGGGGCGGCAGTGGCTCAGTGGTTCATGTAGGTTGTCTACAAACCGAAAGGTTGGTGGTTCAATCCCCGGTTCCACCTGACCAAGTGTCGAGGTGTCCATGAGCAAGACACCTAACCCCAGCTGCTCCCGACGAGCTGGATGGCGCCTTGCATGGCTGCCGTCGCCCGTCGGTGTATGAATGAGAGAGTGAATGGGTGAATGTGAGGCAAATTGTAAAGCGCTTTGGTGGCCATTGGGTCTGTGAAAGCGCTATATAAATGCAGTCCATTTACCATTTACCATTACTCACAGTACATGACTAAGTACCTAGAGAACAACCATTTATGTAACTGAACTTTTGATTCAAAACCTGAAATTTAGCATGTATGACATCTAGTCCCAGTCACCCCTATACCATTAATTATGTGTGTTATTAGTGTGTTATTGAACCAAGGCATTTCCAGAGACTTCTTCTCTAACCTGGGGTGATCATTTGCTCCCAGTGCAGGCAATGAGGTAAGAATCGTGACATTTTATGTGTCATATCTTCATTTGGATAATAGTGTATCAGATCTTCCATTAAAGTCCTTCTGTTGAGCTCACATTTATGAGTCAGAGCTCAGGACAGCCGACTGAAGCCACATTGACCCAGATTAGCATTTGAATTTGAAATATTTAACCTTTAAAATAATCCTGCAGCGAGAATCATTTACAAACGACCTCAGTTCCTCCTCCGTGTCTGCTTATAATCACTGTTATTTATGTTTGACTATGTCTCATATGCCATGAGGTCAACTGCAAAAATAATAATTACAAAATAACATCTTTCTAATCATATTTAAGTTTGTGTTCTTGTTTAATGGGGCTAGATCATTCAAATATGTTGCATGCATCTCATTTTTGTATATAGCAAACTTATTTACATGAATTGAACAATATTGTGCAATTGTGATGTGATAAAAGTTATTTAATTTGAGATTTTATTCTAACCAGCCACAATAAGGAACAGAACATGTTGCTATTTTTTATTTATTTTTTTTTTTATGTTATTTTTTTTGTCCGTCCAGTGCTGAACTGCGCTCCCCTGTGAAACTAAATCTTTAAAAGACCACTTTGTTGTATGTGTCAATTTATTTTATATATTTGTTAATGTTACATACTGTCGTTTTGTGAAATGGTTTTGAATAGCTTTTGATTAATTAGTTTTCTTGCATAGAGATGAAATTTCAAAGCAAATCTGAATAATTAGTTTGAACATGTTGTATGGTTTGTTGTTACAGGTGATGGATGATTCTGACAGTAAAGAGTTTCAGACATCAGAGGTGCGTGAGGAACACGAGAGGATGAAGAGCGGGACACATTTCAGAGAGAGGAAGAGGAGAAAACCTGCCTGGCGTGAGTATCAACACCAAACCGAGACGCAAATGAATGTAGATTAAGATAAACAGTTATATGATAATGGATCTGGAAGTTGTTATTTGTTTTGTTTTTTTATTATTGTTTGTGTTGTGTGTTAAAGGATCGCATAGGGTTGAGCCTCTTGGAGGAAGTGCCTGTGACTCAAGCAATGGAATTAAAGAGCCCAGCCAATAACCTGAAGTAGTCACACACAATAAACAAATAAATAAAATAAAATTACTTTCTAAACCCAATGAATTTACAGTACATTTGGATATATATACGCCTATGTTTCTCTGCTAGGACACGTGTAAACTTGAGGGGAACTGACTAAAACTCTACAAAGCACAAGATTAAAAGTAATTTTCAAATGAAATTAGAACAAAAGCTCTGACAGCATTTGTTTGCAGATGCCACTTATATTGTGTCTTCTGCTGAACACAAAAGAAGATTTTTTGCAGAATATTGGCAACCGGACAGTTGATAGGCCCCATTGACTTCCATAGTATGGAGAAAGAAAAAATACTATGGAAGTCAATGGGGCCTATCAAGTGTTTGCTTACCGACATTCTTAAAAATATATTATTTTGTTTGGGTGAGTAAATGATGACAATTTCTTTTGGTGAACTATCACTTTAAAAAATATTTGTATTATTTTAAATATGTAAAAAATAAAGACGAGAATCGACAAACAAATATACAATACAATACTATATAAAAGGGATGAACTTGCACTTTGAACCATGTAACCATTGCACCCAACACCCTATACTCCAATTAAACATGGATTGAATGAAGATTTGCGTTCAACTTTACCTACAGTAATAATAAATTTAAAAAAATGAATAAATATATATTGTGGCTTTCATGTTTTCAAGTTTTTGTGTCAGATCTCTAAGGACAGAAGTAGAACACTAATACCAGACGTGAAAGAAAAGTTCAATACATAAAAGCAAGGCAGTTCATCACCCAGAAAACAATGTGAAGTAAAAGTTCCACGAAGACATGAATGCGGGTCGTTTGGTCTTCACCGCTGCTTCAACACCATGAAAAATGACGATTCTAAAAGTCACTTATCAAGACACAGTGATAAAATATCAATATTGAGGCCACATTAAGCAGGATAATATTCTGTCTGCCTTGATTTGTATTGAGTATGTGTCTGCTGCCCGGTGCTTGACGTAATGAACTCGACCACAAATCAGCCCTTAATGGGGCCCTACTTATATATACTGCTTAATTAAAGGTTGTGGGCTTATTAACATGTGTCAGCGGTGGCGGCTGGGCGAGATTGAATCTGTTCGTACAGAGCCAGGTTGTAAAGGTTTTATAGATAACCTATCATTATTAAAGCCCATTGCTTAATATCAGATCTTAATAACCTGTCATTTTCATTGATGATGATTTTCTTTATGGGTGGCCATTATGGTCCAAAGTTGCGGCTGTTTAGGGAAAAGCTGTTTGGGACTCTCGGCACCTCAGCGCTTATGACTCTCGTGTGCTCATTGAACTTTCTGTCTTTTATGCGACGAGAGAGCATCAGTGAGTAGTGACCAGAGGGCTTTTAGCTCAGAACAGCCCAGCTGAGATGAGCCTTCGTCTCTCTCTCTCTCTCTCTCTCTCTCTCTCTCTCTCTCTCTCTCTCTCTCTCTCTCTCTCTCTCTCTCTCTCTCCTCTCTCTCTCTCTCTCTCTCTCTCTCTCTCTCTCTCTCTCTCTCTCTCTCTCTCTCCTCTCTCTCTCTCTCTCTCTCTCTCTGTGTGTGTGTACAGTTCAAGCTTCTTCCCTTAACAGCATCAGAAACACACATTGAGCCCATCAAACTAATTCATATCCATCATGCATTCTTGCATTTTATTTCAACAGATAGTAGATGGTATGCAATACCTACATTTTTATATTTCTTTTGTAATTATTATAGATAGATTATTATAGAAAATGAAAATAAGAACACTTGATTGAACAAGGTATCATGGTTTCCACGAGCAGCACAGCAATTTACAACTGTGTATAATCTTGAGCATTAAATCAGCATATTAGAATGCTTTCTGAAGGATCATGTGATACTGAAGACTGGAATAATGGATAATAATTCACCACTACAGGAAAAAATACACTCTCTAATAGATTAAAGCAGAAAACATCTATTTTCAATTTAAGTAATATTTACAATGTTTTGACTGTATTTTTGAAAAAGTTCTGTGAGAGTGACGTTCACTCGATAGCACTTCAAATATTTGATTGCTAATGACAAATACTGTTTCATATTGATTTAAAATTCAAACGGATCCCCAGCAGCAGTTATTTCTGTGAAAGATGCCAGCGGGTTCTCTGTTCTGTGTTTTGCTGATTTCAGTGAAAAGAGAAGTCAGACCATGGTATAAAAACTACAACTTTTTGAAGTATGTTCTTGCATACACAGTCCTGCTGCTACTTGAACATGAAAAGGAAACACTTTGTGTAATTCTATATTTAAGTATCCCTGCTGGTATTGAATATAGAGAGAAGGTGCAGTGGGAGTGATAGAGGCCATTCTACAGGCTGTAATGTTGCTGACTCTTCTTAGTTCAATTAAACTACACAAAGGCTTTTCAAATGTTCAGATTTGACTTTAGGGAACTTTGCATTTTCTCTTTAAGATATGTAGCTGACGGACATTTTTAAAAATTTACTAAGATGTATACAATGTCAGGTGAGTGTGTGTCACTGGAATTAAAGGATAATTCCGGTATTTAGCAGTTTGCATCTATTTTCTAGTTTGTTTTAGATGAACTAGAGTGGTGGACACATAAATTTTGACGATGGGTCCTGTCTCGACTTTTTGACTCTCTTAGAATCGCCTCTGACCACTTCAGTGTGGCTGTCTATGGGCATGCACAAACATGTCCTTAAAACAACCCTTAACGTTCGTTTTCAAAACTGTGCAACTCACAGAGTGGTTAGTGGTGTTCGTTGATGTTCCAAAACAAGTAGCGTAGCGAAATACAGGTGCTGTCGTGTTTTATTTGCCGTTTTGTAAAATCGCATGATTTCTGTTGGAGGACTCATTGCAATAACTCGTGCAATAAAACACTTGTTTTGGAACATCAACGAACACCACTAACCACTCGGTGAGTTGCACAGTTTTGAAAACGAACGTTAAGGGTTGTTTTAAGGACATGTTTGTGCATGCTCGTAGACAGCCACTCTGAAGCGGTCAGAGGTGATTCTAAAATCGTCAAAAAGTCGAGACAGGGCCCATCGTCAAAATTTCATCCAAAACAAACTAGAAAATAGACTCAAAGTGCTAAATACCAGAATTATCCTTTAAGGTATTCTCATAATAATGGATTTAAACATCAGATTTTGATAAATTACTTTATAACCCTGTTTTAGGTTTTAGTCTTGTTCAGGAGCCAGGGTAACAGTCATTGACTCTTTTAATAATACCATTAAAAAAATCAATGAACTTTCTGTACACTATAAGTAACGTTGCAATTATGTGTCAACTAACTCTCATTAGAGTATTAGTAGACTGTCTACTTAATATCTGCTAACTCTTTATTGTGATGGTCCTCCAACAGACATTATACTGACTATAAGTAACTTTGCAAGAACATGTCGACTTATTTTAACCCTATAACCCTACCAGTCTACTAATACTCTTCTAACACTCTAATGAGAGTTAGACATGTAGGTGCAATGCTAGTTATACTGTAGTCAACAGAATTTGTTAAAGGGACCATCAAAATAAAGTGAAACCATCTTGGTTTGAGAGTATTTTAGTATTAAGTATAAATTTAAGAGTAGAACTGATAAATTGCGAACATTATTGTGTATTAATATAAAATATTTTTAAAGACACAAACAATCTGTTTTTATAGATATTGAATTGAGACCATTATTTGTTTTGCATTCATAGGACATGCTTTTCTCACGGGAAGAAACATTGTCCAGTAAGGTGTTTGTGTCCGTGCTCTCTGTGAGGTCTGCCGCACAAACAGGAAATGCTAAAACCGTGTGTCACATCACACTATGAACATCTGGATGTATCATGTGGATTTTGCTCGTTCATTTCTTGTTTTATTTATTTATTTCTGGAGTGACAGTGGCAGATGTACTGTTCGCTGAGAATAAAAAAAATATTTGCAAGGAGAGGAAGAAAATAAATAAATATGCAAATCTTGTCACAACGTTGAACTTGTAATGGCGAGGAACATTCTCTTGTATTTCATTAAGCAGAGGTCAATGCCTAATGTAGGCCACTCTCTTACTGCTTCTTTCCTGCCATTAAAAGAGAATTGCAGTGAGGCATAGTGAAGGCAAAGGCCCACGACCTTACACGCACACACACACATGCGCACTCAAGTAAGAGCAAATGCACCAGTGCATCAGAATAAACCTGATGGAGGTGCATCCATCCCTTGCAGGCTTTTCACCCCCCCCCCAAAAAAAAAAAACCTAGAAAATGTTGCTCAATGTTTGTCCTACCGCGGTTTTACTTGTTCCTTCCAAACGCTCTCTCTCTCTGGCAGCAGCATGTCTTTGTGGCACTGATCATTAGGTAAAACCGTCTTCTCTTCAAATAATCCTGAGCGTGAATGCTAAAAATGTAATGAACTTCACGCTCCATTGTATCTGACATTGCTTAATTAATGGGTGCATTTAAAGTACATAGGCTCTGGTAATTGATTTATATGCATGATTTGCACATACAGCTGTTGGTTCCTGTAGGAAAGTCATCACTCAAAGTGTGCACGCTTTACTGATGGACTAGAGGTGCTGCTAGCGCATCCTTTGAAGCACACATTTATTATCTTATCCTTTCATTAACCCTAATACCTCCAATAAAAACAATAGGCACTAAAGAGACACAACTATCTTTCAAAACAATGCACACAGTTTGTCTAGAATCAAGGGTCCATTGGAAATGGTCCAGGAAAATTGGATTAGAAAATAACTGACAGTACATAAACAAATACAATGCCATTTTAGATTGAATAAAGTGTAAATGACTAATTTTCTTAAAGTAACACTGTCCAATTGCGACATCATCGGATAATAAAGCAAAGGGAGACAACATCTCTTTCATCTTTATGAGATCTCATCCTGTAGCATGACCTGATGTGTGGGAATGATGCGAAAATATTCATATGAGTTCATCCGTAGGTCTGTGATGCAATATACCGTCTCCAGTCGGCCTGAATAACGGTGAGGATTTGATGACTAATGATTAACAGTGGAAAAGTGCAAACTAACTGATTAACAACATCATTAACATTCACAATTTAAAATGAGTTTAAATGTTCAAGTTTAGTTTTCACATTGGACTAAAAAAAGACTTTTCAGAAGGCAACTATATACCTCTGAACTCAAATCTCTGTTTTAATTAAAAAAGAAAAACATTCAAACCTGATCTAATTTTAAAAACAGCATTTCCAAAACTGCTTGCCAATGCGTATGTGTTGTCTAAATAAAGCATTGTTCAGTCATGTGATGCTATAATTATTGAAGGACTGGTATGTGTGTGTGTTTTCTTCGGAGATTTGGAGGTCGGTGGCCTCTAACCATTATTTGGAGCTCGGGCAGATCCTCTGCGGAGCTCCGATCAATCTTTTACCTGGGGAACGAGTGCTGCGTATTTCTATCACCATTCTATTGATTTTTCCATGTGCAGAACCCTTATGTGAGAGAGTGAGGTGTTTTCATGTGGACACCACAGAGGAAACACAGCCTGCAGCACACACACTCATTTATTTATGCTTGCAGACACCCGCCGGCGCAGGCGCCTGCAAAATGCACACATCGGCATATTTAGACGATTTTCAGATCTCGCATGTCCAAGTCCACAAGAACTAACATATGAACACATGCTTTTTAATTCAAAAACATGCTGATTTCATTGAGCACTTCCTTCCGTTCACTTGCCATAGTTTCAGTTGTGCATAGATCTGATTTTCCTTTACACCAGCACTAGTGTTTGTTACTGCGATCAATATGAGAGTCATGATCCAATCTGGTCATGTATCCTCATGGCTTCGATATCTGTACATGCCAACTTGATTCAGGACATTTCAATTGTTGGATCACCCAAAAAAGAAACCCTGTTCTAAACCTGTGATTTGGTTTCTCACCTGGAACACACAAGGAGATGTTTAGCATTATGTTCACGCTGCTCTTTTCCACTATAAAATCAGATAGTGACTGTGGGAAAAGCTCTAAAATGGCCTTTAACTCCATGAAACCCATTAAATGTCTGGTAAAAGTAGTCCATAGGACTTGTTTTTTGGCCCAAATTTAAGTCATCATTCTCTGAAAACCCGCCTGATCTCCCAAACTCAAATATCACGCACATTCTCTTTGCATGTTGAAATGTACTGTGCCAAATTTGACATCAAGCACCAAAGGTGTCAAATCTGAAAACATATGAAAAAGTGGTATATGGGACCATAGAAGCAGTGTCTGAAATCCAAATCCATTATCTTATCTTATCTTATCAATGGATTTTATCCATATCTAGAAATGGAATATTGTCTGTCGGAATTAAGAGTAATGCAAGATGTCTTGTAAATATTGAGCTGTTGTTTCAATTGATGGCAAGATCATTGTAATGGAAATAATTGACAGTTGTCTTGTAATTATGAACTGAAGTGGTAATGGTTTTATGTTGTGTCTTTTTGAACAGATGATTTTAGTTCAGTGAGCAAAATGTATCCAAGCAATTGGAAAACATGTTTTGAAAGTGTTTTGAAAAATGGTGTGCACTTTGATCATCGTTTGTGAGTTTTGTGTCTAGAGTTTTGAAAAATGATATTAGTGCCAAAATAATTGTAAAAAAAAAAAAAAAAAAATCTAAAGACAACATGAATTCAGACCTGACACCATTAACTTTGTTAATGTGCATGTTCCTGATTGAACTGTGCATGATTCATCAGTGTCCTGTTCATCATTCATCAAAATGTTATGACTTGCTTTGCCTCTTTAATTCTTCTTCTGTCATAAAGACACAACTTTTCAGCATCCACTCAGTTCCCCATAGATAGTCACTTCATGGATATAAAATAAGCCCCAGCTTACGTTTTCCTCATTGGATAGAAATATTAGAAGTCATATTATGTAAATAGGTTGTGAATGGAATTCCGTGTTGTCATTCAACCTCATCTTTAACTGTCTAAATACGTGCATATACATTATATATTTATCATATGTGTTAAAGCAAATGTTGAATCACAGCTATTGCTGAAAAATTTGCTTAAGATATTTTTAATTTAACTGTTACTGTAGATCTTTAGAGCCATTTGGTATAATCCAACATTTTACAACTGTAAAATTGTGTTGTTTAGTACAAAGAAAGAGATTGTGTGCAAGCAAAGAGACGTACAGTATAAAAGCACAGCAGAATCCATCAACAGCCAATAATCAGTCTCTCTCTCTCTCTCTCTCTCTCTCTCCTCTCTCTCTCTCTCTCTCTCTCTCTCTCTCTCTCTCTTCGTGACCAGTGCTTCAGCTGCAGCTGCGATCAATACTGCATTACATAGAGCTGCCAGTGTATACAGTACTCATCAAACTGATTATTTTTGATGCTAAACTGGCAGTTTCATTTGCTGTGGAACAAAAAGCTACTGCGGTAACCACTGTTCAGTTAGCCAGCAGGGTTGCAAATAAGACAAATGGCTATGCATTTGGCTGAAATAACATGTTGTCTTAAACGGGCATAAGGAATGAAATGCCATAGTTGGACCCTGTTTAAAATATGACTTGTTTCATTGAATATTGAAATTTCATGAACTCATTTCCAAAGGTCTTGAAAAAAAAAAAAAAAAATGCGACCGGCAATGACACAGTATGGAATTAATGCATGTGGTGAGATTTTTTTGCAGACACATGCTGCACCTTTCATGGTCAATGTACACTATAAAAATCCTTCAGCTTAAAGGGTTAGTTCACCCCAAAATGAAAATTAAGTCATTAATTACTCACCCTCATGCTGTACCAACCCCGTAAGACCTTCGTTCATCCTCGGAACACAAATGAAGTTTTTTTTGATTAAATCTGAGAGGTGGATCACTGCTACATATGCTGCCAGGGAATGAAACTTGACGGCCCCGAAAAGTTATTAAAGAAATCGTTAAAAGAGTCCAACTGACTACAGTGGCTAGATCTTAAGTTTATCGAGCTACGAGAAAACTTTTTGAGCGCAAAAAACAAACAAAAATAGCGACTCTATTCAAGTATTCTCTTTGGGCCTGGAGATTTGACGTATTGTTATTGTGCAACGCTTCTGGTTGAACGTCACACGCATCACACACATGACCAGCGTCGGCCAATAGTGACCCTACGTGTGACGTATAACACAGAAGCGCTGCGCTGTTACACTACGTCAACAGCTTAGGAGAATGACACGGAAGAGAAGAGATGGTAGAATAAAGTCGTTATTTTTGTTTGTTTTTTCGCACAAAAAGTATTCTCGTCGCTTGATAAACTTATAGTGGAGCCACTGTAGGCACATTCAATTTTTAAAACATTTTCTTTAATGACTGTCAAGTTTCATTCCCTTAGGCAGCCTATGTAGCAGTGATGTACCTCTCAGATTTAATCAAAAATATCTTCATTTGTGTTCCGAAGATGAACGAAGGTCTTACGGGGTTGGTACAGCATGAGGGTGAGTAATTAATGACTTAATTTTCATTTTTGGGTGAACTAACCCTTTAATTTGCTTACATCATAATTATTTTGTTTTTTATTAAGTGAAAAATATGACAATGCAACTAAATCACTCTGATTATCAAGCATCAGATGTTAGGGTAACAATTGCACCGTTTCTTTACGGACCCAAAGTGTGCCAAACACGTGTGAGATTTCCTAAACTTAAAGACCATCTTTTTCTTAATATCTGCCAATAGTCCCAGGCTCATCAGACGAATCCAGCCACTCAAATGATTAAAAAGTAATTTTCTTAACTGTCCTCCCAGGACCTTTCTCCGTTCTGCCATTTTTTTTAAGAAAACATTAAATTGCTTCAATCAAGCATGGCTGTCTCCTCCGCGTAGTGTAATTTGTAGCTCTGTTTGCATGCAGTGCGGTTATTTGTCATTGTTTTCCTGTAGCACATTTCCCAAATGCTACGATCAGCCTTTAATACTCTAAATTGCTGCTCTGTTACTAATGGTGATGTGGACAGATGTGGATTTGCACTATAGTACAGCATGTGTGTTTGCAGAGCTAAATTAATGCCTAAAAACAGAGCAGAAGAAAGCATATGCCACGTGCAACACAGTACGATGAACAAAATTAATTAGATAAACTGCGGCTCTCTCACTCGCAAAACCTTCTGAATCACGGCTCAGGAAATACGGCCCTGTTCCCATGACATTGGCTTTCGATTACAGTAAAGGCGGAGAAAGACAAAATATATATCATGAATTTTGTCTGTATGTTTTCTGATTCACAGTACGCTAAGAATTATTCTCTTGTTGCAGGCTCGCACAACACAATATCTGACAAAAATCTAATGAAAAGCCAGTGGAGTATATTTCTCCTGCACTATTACTCTCCCCCACCAAATGACCTTTCATGCTTTGCAGTCCAGGGTAGCGGGGTCGGCTCCTTTATATAATCAATATTCTATTATGATAGTGTGTTAAGCGTGTGGAGGTTTACAACTTCACTGTAATAGCGTCCTTATATCATCTCGTGGCAGTCTGTATTGTTGTGTTGGTGCTGGGACTGAGGCGATAGAATCCGTCTTGACTGTTTGCTAAAGACGCCTTGCCACTAGCAAACGTGACCGGGAATTCTGTAGTAATGCAGGGCGATCTCCTTTGTATTAGTAGGTCAAGTGTACAAATGTGTTTTTATACATTCATATAGACTTGACGATGCACGATGTGAACGTATTGACTGCACTTAAACACTTGAACCACATATTTGTACAGTACCTGTGTGTACAATACAAACCCATCTCGTTTTTCAGTCAATGATGGAGAAACCATCATAGAGAAAAAAGTCATTGCAGCACAATTTAATTATCATCAACGCTTAATAGATATACTTTTTTTGTCTATGTTTAAAAATCTCACAGAACAAAATCAAAATCATTAGGAAAATAACGCCCTCCCCACACACCTCCTTGAATATGTTTTACTGCACATAGGCCTTGATTTTTGCAGATGTAGCTGTTTCAGAATGTTGCATGCTGGGTGATCTAACATTGCTATCGAGGCAGAGAGCTCAGAAAAGGTTACAGCTACGCAGAGTCATTAAAGATTCATTTCATTATGCCTCTCCCTTTCTCCGATAATTAACTTCTGTGAGTATTTCACCCACGTAAACGTTGTTGGCTCTCTATCACCGCAGCGTTTGAATGTCATTTCCACAGTTAGGTTGAAAGAAATGTTTTATTTATAACAGAGAGCGTTGACACTAAACTTTGACACTGACGACTAAAATATAGAGAGATTGCACATTGCTGTAATTATTCATAATCTGTGGCTTATTTTTGTGCTTTACAATGTTCTCCTTCGATCATCGCTCTCTAAAATAATTCTTGTCGTATTTGGTTACACTTTTAAGGTGTCATTGTTACATATATTAAAGTACTGAGTAATATTAAGCAACTACATGTAGGGTTAGTATTAGGATTAGGGTTTGGTTGAGGGTTAGTTGCATGTAATTATGCAACATTTATTGTTATTAAGTACATATAACATTTTAACAAGGACACTGTAAAATAAAGTGTTACCTTGAATTTTTTTGACTCAGTTGTCATTTCTATTGTCAGTTAGTATTAAATCTAGCAGATGCAGTAAGGAATAATGGTGAGAGCTGTGTGTTTTGCTTGTTTGTTGTGTCTGTAGGTGCGTAATCTTACGGCAAACATCCGTCATGATGTAACATAGAGCAACCGGGATCTGTATTCCTCGGCACTGGCATCTCTCCAACACATCCTATAAATGAGGTAATCGTCCTTGACTATAAAATTTGCATTTTCAAGACTTAATTGCTATCATTACATTTTTTCGTAATTCTATTAATTTAACAGAATGGGGTGCTGGGTTTTATGGTTATAATTTGCATTAAAACAATGCGCTCCAAAAATAGAGCCATCGCTGATATTGGATTGAGCAGGAGCATTGAAGGGGCGACGGGGACAGACGAGGCTTCCGGGATTGAAATGAATATGTTGAAGTGTGTTGGCGTACAATGGATGCGCGAGACACACACACAAACATTTAATCCGTCTACTTTGAGGATGTTGGAGAATGCAGCTGTATAAAAGCTTATAAAAGCATCATGAAAATGGGCCAGGCCTCATCACATTGTGCAAACTAAGTCAAGCTTGTGTCTTAATGGAGGCGCTTGTGGTTTAATGCTGCAAATATGTGCGTGATGTCACGTCACTTTGTTCCTCTGCTCCTAAATAGACAGAATGAGAGGGACATGTCCATTCCTTCATCAAAATAACCTTTTTATAGAGCTTTAGATAAAGAGAATGAAAGGAAGTGGGGCTCAATAACCATGTAAGTGCCTTAGTGCATCCTTTCAGGACAAGAAGCATTCTGCTGTGGCCATCATCTCCACATTGCGTGGAAAAAAACACTTTAATATTTTATAGAACCAATTTGTATAAGAACTAATCCAATCTTTTCCTTATAATCTTAACAAATAACACTAAGACCTATTCACAGTGTACATGCTGTATTATATGTATAAAAATGCTGGTATCTTGTTAGAGATGCACAGATATTAATTAGCCGATACCGATAGCCATCTCTTTTGGTACACTATAATATTAGTTGTAATTAAAAACAGTATATTAACCTGATATTTTATTTTGAGATATAGTAATTACACCCAAATAAAAATGTTTGTATACAACAAGTTGCACATACAAGGTAGTTTTTATTAGCACTTGTCTTCATGGTAAATAAATAAGTAAAAAAAAAATTTTTATTTTATTTATCTAACTAACAAATTGCTACATCGAATACCTTTCCTGAGGTAAATGCAATGTTAAGCGACGTTAAGTGATGTTTTATTGACACCTTTTCACAGTTGAAACACTGATTGAAACACATGATACAGATTTCAGTATACAGTATATATATATATATATATATATATATATATATATATATATATATATATATATATATATATATATATATATATATATATATATTATATATATATATATATATATATATATACTGTATATATTATACATTCTGATATTCATGTATGTTTTTCTTGATATCATTTGTATTACCGTATTGTACTACCGATGGTCGGCTTTTATCTGCCGATACCAATTATTGACCCAATACATCGGTGCATCTCGAGTATCTTACTCTTATTGTTATTTAATGTTAGTTAAAGCTAACCTGGCTAACATCAGACCTCGTCTCATTGAGACGTGGGTCTGCTCAACGCTATCTCACAACCAATTCGTACGAATTCGTACAAGTGATTAAAAGGTGGCTAATGCGTACGAATTAGTACGACCTCACTCATACGAATTCGTACGATTTGTCTAAACCCACATGATGGGTAGGTTTAGGGGTAGGTCATTCGTACGAATTCAAACGAATTGGCCGTATTCGTACGAGTGAGGTCGTATGAATTTGTACGAATTAGCCACCTCGTAGAATTCGTACGAATTGCTGTGAGATCGGTTTGGTCTGCCACATGTTCATTTTCTCGTATTTGAGGCGTGGTTTACGAATGCCCAGAGCCGTTTATTGGGTGCTATGAATGTATATCAAATGCACTTGTACGTATCTCATAGCCAATCGTTTCAATTATACCAGATGATGTATGTAGAGCGACAGAAATTAAACGAGGAAGAAGACGATGGGTCAGAGATTTATGTGTACACGATAGCGTGTATCTAAGGCTGCATCGAAAGGTAACTTCACGTCTGCTGCCATGTCGGATCCATAGGTATAAACAAACTGCTTCGGTGTGTCGCATAGACGTTGTCATCGTCTTGCTGCTCCCTCCCCGTTCTGTGATTGGTCCCCTCGCTGAGGCGAGAATCTGGTCCATGGAATCCAGGCTGCCTAGCAGCGTGAATAAAATCGCGCTGCGCGCAAGGCAGCATAGAGAAACCCAGGCTATCGAAAACAAATCTTTGTTGGGAGTTACCAAAAAGTGTGCAAAATTGCTGAATGTTTATCTTAAACTAAGCCACTTGCATTGAAATAAGTAATGCAATACTAGCTATTACTTTGTAGTAACGGTGTTATATGCATCCTTTAAACAACATGCAAATAAGCAGAAGTTGTGTCATACTTACAAACTCTCAAGTCAGTGTTAAGGACATTGGAGTCTGTATGCAATGAATCAACATGTTTGTCCGTGGCCTTCCTTTCGCACCGCTCCTTCTAGTAACCTGACAGTCGTAGACACACAGCAGGTTGTCCAGTCAAGAAGTGTTTTAGACTTGAGTGTGTCCGTGTAGGTAGAGCTGATGTGTCTGTGTACGTGTATTTTAGTACCTTAAGCAGGACCGATGGGCCGCACTGTTAGTGTGTCAGAGAGCATCAGGTCAGCTTGTGTGTGGAGGTGAATACACGATCAGAACTCTTAAACACGCTAAGTGAGCTGTCAGCTAGCAGCGACCCGAACCGTCCATCATAAAGCTCCCAGCAGAGCTCAGGTTATGACAGACTCAAGACGGCATCACGTTCAGAGATAAGACTCCACACGGAGGTTCACTGGACTGTGGCCTGATTCACGCTGTGTTGTATTAATCAGACTTACACTAGCTTTAAGAAATGCCCTATGCTCGGTTTAATACATATTTTACCTTACAGGACTGTAACCACTACAGACACGGAGGGCATCGCAATCATATGAGTTATTCACTGGCCAGAAACTTCAATGTTATGTTACATCCTTGCTACTAAATGACATGAACTGTAATGTTGTCTACTGTAGGTTTAAAAAAAAAAAAAAATATAATATATATATATATATATATATATATATATATATATATATATATATATATATATATATCAACAGTTGAGGAGTGTATTCTGCTAAAACCGAATCCGTATATGACAGTCATTCTTTATAATGGAGGTGATATTTGTTGTTTGTCCATTCAGTTTAATGTCATCATTAACCAAGTGTGTTATGTGTTTATGTATGCATATGTAAAATTTTTTACATATTTTACTTACATATACATTTAATTAGAAATACTTGTAAATGTTAATGCCAATCGTGACAATAGATGGTTAAAAACAGGAGTAACACTTTACAATAAGGTTAACTAGTTAACATTAGTTAACTTGAACTAAGAATGAGAAATAATTCTACAGCATTTATTAATCTTAGTTAATATTAATTTCAACCTTTACTAATGTTATTAAAATCAAATGTTGTATTTGTTAACATTAGTTAATGTACTGTGAACTGTGAACAAACTTTGAACAGCTGTATTTTTATTAACTAACATTAACAAAGATTAATAAATACTATAACAAATGTATTGTTTATTGTTAGATTATGCATTTAACTTATGTTAACAAATTAACCTTCTTGTAAACTGTTACCAAAAACTAATTTAAAAAAAATATAAAAAATGTATAAAAAATTATAGGCCTATATTTGATATTTTTTATGTTTGCGTTTCCCTCCCAGCATACCCGTTACAAGCTTTGAAACATTTCATTGCATTCACTGATAACTTGCAGTTTATAGCATTTTTAGTTTTATGTAAAAAAAATATACATATTTATTTTTTTGGGCTCATCCATGTTCATTGCTCACAACACCATGCATCATATATTAATGCACAATGTACTGTAGCTGTTTACACAGATTATGTTAACAAAACGTAATAATAATGATAATAGTAATAATTTCTTGAAGATGTTGCCCTCGAGCACGCAGTCTGATCTTGCCAGTAATCGTCATGAGTGAGGATATCTGAGAGAGGACAGTGGCCAAGTCCAGGGATAAAGCTTCTGTACACAGGACAGTTTGTTACCATAACTGGCAAATGCAGTTTTGGCCGCAGCGTTGGGACTATCTCGCCATCTGTTGCAAATGTCTTGGCTGAGGAATGATCATGTGTAGTTGGTCTATTTCAGTGAGGAAGGAAGTCCTGAGGCATTTATGCTTTTAAGAGGAAGTGCACATGGAGCGTGCAGAGTCTTCGGCTTGGTCAAATGGGCACAAGTCTCTCTCAAAGAGATGCTGTCTCTAAATGAACCCCAGACAGTCACCGTACAGACAGTAGAAGAGAATTTCTGTCACAGTGAGGGACGAATGGTACAGGTAGCATGTCTTCAGGTGCTTTTCACCTGGGTGTTTAACAGAAAAATATGGGATAGTAGCAGAATTTTCTGTTACTTGAAAAAATGAGTATACTTGTCCTGTAATAAAACTATACACTTAAATAAAATTTGCTCTGTTCAAGCTCATATGCTTACATTTGATTAATTTTGATTATGTATGTATATATATATATATATATATATATATATATTATATATATATATATATATATATATATATATATATATATATATATATATATATATATATATACACACACACACACCATATTTTGATAATCAATGTTAATACTCGATAAATTACAAAACTGATGCAATTAAGGAACTGGTTTGAGTTTTCGATGTCTTAAATACTTCAAGCTTATAACATTTCCTTGAGCTTTTATTATTGTGGAAAACTGGTGAAATGCTGTTAACGAAAATATTTTGAATTTATGCATTTATGTAAATACATAGCCTATTTAAACCTCTATTTATCTATTTTAATTTTGCAATTCAATTTCTTTAATTTTTGTTTGTCATCGACTCTCAAACCTCATGCAGTGCCATCTCACATCCCCGTTTGGGAAACCCTGAATAAATGAATACAAAAAGATTACCAGGATGAGATGTGGTATTAAGCAATATCCCTATTAAAAAAAATATGTTTATTTTTCTTCTGAAAGAGAAAACTGATTACAGCGCCACTTGTGGCAAAGGTTAGATTGCAATATCAAGCCTGTGTTGTATAGAAGCATTTGCGTTCATAAACTTTGAGTATGTTTTAATGTCTCATTTAATGTCTCTGTGGTGTCAGCTGTGATTAATAGAGAACCTCTCAGAGAACAGGCTTCACTGAAGACAAGTGACCATAACCAGACTGACAAGATGTTCACAGATCTGAAGTTAAAGCCTCCAGTGCCGATGTAAGGAAGCCTGATGCTTGGAGGACATTTCATTGGATTTCACGAACGTCTCTCAGATCCACAGGAAACATTCCTCAGTGTGCGTCTCAAACGCGTGGAGTTCTCCTCCCCCAGAGGGCCGTCTGCCTGGTGCTGTGGCATCTTTCAGCCTGAGTGACCATACAGACTGATCAAAGTGGCATAATTGGCTAATTCAGAGTCCAGCGGGGTGGAAATGACCCCTGAGTCCTAGAGGCTTTCCAGACACATTAGCACACACAAACAGCCATCCAAATACACCCTGCATCTGTACATTCATTCGCTCCAGGTTTCTCTGTACACACACATCTGCAGTGTTCCCACAGGTGCAGGAGTATAGTGGCAGGTTTCAGTGAGCGATAATGCGTTTAGGGACTGCGTGTTAACACATTATTTGCATTAGGGCAGCGCGGGTCCCCAGCTGGGCGCAGTGAGAGAGTTTTACCTGTGCGTTTGGCATGATCCCAGATTTACCCTGGCAGGTGAGGCTGGTTAATACAGGCGTGTGTGTGTGTGTGTGTGTGTGTGTGTGTGTGTGTGTGTGTGTGTGTGTGTGTGTGTGTGTGTGTGTGTGTGTGTGTGTGTGTGTGTGTGTGTGTGTGTGTGTGTGTGTGTGTGTGTGTGTGTGTGTGTGTGTGTGTGTGTGTGTGTTGTGTGCTCTTGTTTTTGTGATATATGAGGACACAAATGTGTATAATGACATGCATATTACACTGGTATTACAACTTACACGTGATATATGAGGACATTGCATGAGTCCTCATATTTCAAATAGCTTAAAAAACATACAAAACATTTTTTTTTTTTAAATGTAAAAATGCAGCATGTCTCCTGTGATGGGTAGGATTAGGGATAGGGGCAGTGTAGGGGGACAGAATATATAGTTTAGTATAAAAACCATTACGCCTATGGAGAGTCCCCACAAAGATAGCGAACCAGACGTGTGTGTGTGTGTGGTGTGTGTGTGTGTGTGTGTGTGTGTGTTGTGTGTGTGTGTGTGTGTGTGTGTGTGTGTGTGTGTGTGTGTGTGTGTGTGTGTGGCGTGCGTGCTCAGGCATGGAATCTAGAAGTGTAGAAGTGCAATCTATGCATTACGTTTTTCTTTTCACTGGCAGATTGGTTCATTAATTTAGAAAATATGTAAGGCTGTATATTCATAAAACATTATTTCATAGTTTTAAATAATGAGATTGTATGGAAATTTACTGTTTATGTGTTCCAGGCCAGATTTCTTTTTCCAACATAGACCACAAAGAACACACACAAAAAAAAAAAAAAATGGGGAAATTGTATTTTAAATGGATTAAAACAAAAGATGAATAAATATATATATATATATATTGTCTTCATCTTTATCTAAAAATGCTATAACACTTTTGCCTCTGAAATGACTTGTTTCTGCTGGTATCACTAGGCTGTGTATGGGTGGAGGAAAATCATATTAACCAATAATAAAGTGTGCTCTTCACTATCAAATCAAATCCTGAGGGACAAAATCAAATACAGCCGTATATGGTTTCCCACTTAAAAGTTAAGTTAAACGCATTTCAAATGCTGTTTCACATTGTCCTTTGCATCAATACATGAGGCAACACATAGATTTAAAAATAGACTCTACATTATATGATTGAAACATTAAATTATATGTCTTTGGGTGTATTTTTATGTACATAGAAAGACATTTTTGTGCTGTTGTCTCTAGGTTCCCTCCTGGTTCCCTAGAGATATCATTTTAATCACGTGTGTCCCATATTCGTAGCGCTCACTACTACAAATTATGACAAAAAAATGTCTTGCATGAATACACATTCACAAATTGAGCTTGTGCAGCCAAACCTTAGTCCGTGTTAAAAGCCAATATTAGCCATCATGTTTAAGTTTGTTGTCATTTTGTGACAGTAATACGTGTAGTGTGTTATTTATGGAAACACTCCACTTTGGCATAAACACATGCGACTATCATTCCTACAGTAATGCACTTAAAAATGAGTAATGCGCAGATTACCGCAAAACACACACGCATCAGGAAGAGCCAAGCGGCAAAACAGATGAATCATACCTTCATTACTTGTTAAAATTCATAAAATGTTCTTAAAACTTGTTCCGCACACTGAAGATGTTAAATGCACGGCCTAGCTGATAAAACATATGAAGAAGGTGTCTTGTCACAGTAAGTCTCCATGTGTATTAATTCATGATATTCTGCTGTAAATAATATGAAGCATGTCTAATTACATGGCTTAGGTCAAAGAAATAGACACACAGACACACACTAACTCAGTTGTCTAGGGTATTCACGTGTTGTCCAATTAAAAAAAGGTAGAAGAAAAAACAGGAATTACGACGTTGACTTCTTCTGAGTGTGTGTGTGTGTGTGTGTGTGTGTGTGTGTGTGTGTGTGTGTGTGTGTGTGTGTGTGGGGCCCCGCATTGCCCTCAGCCACTCAGTAAGGACTCCCGATAAGGAGAATTAGTCAAAACTTGGGAGCTGCCAGTGTGTGCCAATTAAACTTTAATCTGGGGCTGAAACAGGCACAAATAAATTAAAGCCTTGTGCGAGGCAATGTGCTCTCCCCTGATAATACCGGATTGAGGCGTCTGCCGGCTGCTCCGTGCTTAGCGCTGTCACCATCTTCAATACGGGAAAAAAACCATGGCAAGCCAGTCGGAGAGCAGAGCAAAGCGACTCGTAAAGTTTGCCATGTGCACACACTTGCACAAACCCCAGACCTGCAGTGTGTTTCACAGGGTGTTTGGCTGTTGACCTGTGCATGCTTTAGGCTAGCTTTACAACACTGTGAATGCTGGACCTCAGCTTGAAATGTTAATCGTCTCTGAATGCTACAGTTCCTTCTTTCGGGCATTTTTAATAAGACAGTGAGAATTATAGCAATATTAAAACATGAAGAATAATAACAACCCCTGCCCTATGTTAGAAATTGAGAATTTTGATTGGTGACATAGCCAGACTCAATTAAACCACCACAACAATGGTAACTGTAACAACATTAAAAGAAAAACAGTAATTTCAAAAGTTTGAGATTTTTTTATGTTTTTGAAAGAAGTCTCTTATGCTAACCAATGCTGCATTTATTTGATTAAAAAGTAATATTATTGCAAATTATTGTTTTACTGTTTTCTATTTTACTATTCTTCAAATTTTAATTTATTTCTGTGATGACAAAGCTGATTTTTTTTTAAATCTATCTCTATTTATTAGTTTAGTAGTTTATTAACATGGCATTCTTTATTTCATTTTTGGTATCACTTTATTTTGATGGTCCCCTTTATACATTTTGTCAACTATATAACTTTGCACCTACATGTCAACTAAATCTCATTAGAATTTTAGTAGATTGTCTGCATAATATCTGCTAACACTTTATTTTGATGCTCCCCAACAGACATTCAACTGACTAAGGCCCCATTTACACTGCATTGTTCAAGTGACCCAAATCCGATTTTTTCCTCTCATGTGGCACAGATCGGATATGACCCATGAACGTGTAAGCAGGAAAAAAACGCATGGATTCCGATTTTCTAAGATCGGATTCAGGCCTCACTCATATGTGGTAATAAATCGGATATGAATCGGATACGTGCATTTGCGTGTGCCGTGTAAGCAGACAAATCGGATATTCCCCAGTAAACGCGAGTCGTACGTCATTAAAAAAGTGACGTCAACTTACTCAGGTGGACACCACCAACTGCGCGATCACATTCTTATGAATGGAGATGGAGAACGAAGGATACACACAGTGGAACAATGCGGAGGTTTCATGTCTTTTGAGTATTTGGGGCGAAGAGACAGTGCAGGCAAAAATGCAGGGTTGTTACAGAAATAAATCCGCGTTTGAAGACATTTCACGAGATATGGGGAGGCACGGTTTTAAGCGCTCGATCGTGGCTACAGAGCCAACGTAAGATAAAAAGCTTTAAAAACAAATACAAAGAGAAAGCAAAACACTGGATAATTTTATTCGCATTTGCATCCATTGCATTTCGTGCTGTTTTACTTCCTTTTCCGGGTCAGAACGTCTACATTTGGTAGTTTCAGCAGTGTATAGTGTAAATGCAAAAATCGGATACGGGTCACTTTTAAAAGATGATGTAAGCGGGTCGTCAAAAAAATCGGATATAGTCAGAAAATCGGATTTGGGCATCAAGACCTGCAGTGTAAATCCAGCCTAAAAGTAACTTTGCAACTTAAACCTGTTATTGCACTAACCCTAATCCTAACCCTAAAAGTACTACTAATACTCTAATGAGAGTTAGTTGACATGTAGGTGCAATGTTATGTAGTCAACAGAATATCTAAAGGGTACCATCAAAATAAAGTCACTTTTATTTATTGATTTATTGATTTATTAATAACAATGACTGCCATTTGGCGCACATCACAGTAGTAAGACCGTGGCCACACTGGATCAGTAACACTGTTACATATTTTAACCATGAAGTAAACAATACCGTGAAATATATTTCTCAATGCAGACAGTGCAAGTGAGGTCGTTTTCAGAATATAAATCAGAGGCCACAAGTCTTATGGGAAGCCGTTTTGTGCTGATATGGCCTGCTGAGATTGAAATATTTTCCATTAATATTTTTAAACAAATTAATTTTCTTATCTCACACTGCCTGCATGACCTGTAGTCTGGTGTTTAATTTCAAAGTAATTTACCTCCAATATGCGAATACCATTTATATATGATATTAATGTCATGGTGTGTACTGATCAGAGAAAGGCGTCACTTCAAAACAGAGGTCATGCGGTCCATCAGTCTCTAAACCACAACTAGTTCTACTACTACAACTACTTATAAAACATAATAAATAAATAGATAGATATATTGCAATCACGCTTTGGAAAATATCGTTCTTAACTAGATCACATAGTACAATTATCCGCATGTGTATAAAATAATATAATTAATTCTACGTCTGTAGCGCGAGGCCTCAGGCCGTGACACTTCATGAATAAAACACACATCCCCGGAAAGCTAGCGATGCCTTTTTGTCTTTGGCCACTATCAAAGTGAACATGCAATATTGTGATAATCTATAGTTGATGAATTCAGGGCCGACTTGCCTTAGCTAAGTTCAGCTAATTTTCAGACATGGGTTGCCTCCGTAATTGAGTTTCCAATAACATTATGATTATTCCAACCCACATGATAATTGAATTCGAGCTTTGCGTTTTTCACTCTGTACTATTGCAATATTGTAGATGGGTTTCATGAAGGCGCCAAAATCTCCATGCAAATGTATTGTAATCACACATCCCGGGCTGCTTAACTTGATTTCTTATGTTATTGCACGCATTTAGCTCATAACAAATGATGTGCAGTTCTATGGTTATGAGAATGAAGTAAATTATTTTAACTTCTTATTTTTGAGAAGAATTCAGACACAGTCAAGGCAAGCGAGCCGGGCTTCTGCAAACTTTAAATGAATATTTTCCAGCGTTGTTCTCAGAGACCTTATATTATAGAGATGATGAAATGTAAAGAGTACATTAAGCTGTTTAAAATGAATTGTATTGATAATCGTCTTCAGTTTCTCTGTGCCCTTCGATCTTTCTCTTCGCACTTATCTGTGCGTTTTACAGTTTGTTCGCGTCTCTGAGATGTTCTCTAATTCAGAGTGCTGGCCTCAAACCTCATCTGTTGCATTATGCAATGCATACAGAATGCGTTGCTGAGAATGCCAATATCATTTTCATCTGAGCACCAGACCCCCAAACGAGGGAGAGAGAGAGAGTGAGAGAGAGAGAGAGCACATACTACACAATATACAGGATTCTGGGATTCCATGGCCCCCTTCCCACCCCGATTGGAATTCTCCACCATCTTCTCTCTGCATTCGGCTGTTTGAATTTTTCAAGCCGCCAAAGAACAAAGCTACACAGGAACAGGCAGTCAGGCCCCAAATGGAGCAGATTGCCTTGCTCTGGAAGCAGACACAGGCAGAATATTTGAATGAGAAGTGAAG
Organism: Chrosomus eos; assembly: GCA_036326025.1. Classification (NCBI taxonomy): domain Eukaryota; kingdom Metazoa; phylum Chordata; class Actinopteri; order Cypriniformes; family Leuciscidae; genus Chrosomus; species Chrosomus eos. Next base: position 23,281,589 of record CM070840.1, read on the forward strand.
CTTTTGTCTGTCGTGGGTCGCTGGGAGCTGAGGGCACACAGACAGAGAGACAGACCGATTCATGTGCGTCTGCCAGTGGGGTGAGGGTAGACAGACACTCTGCTGTCAAAAAATTCATATTGGCATGGACTCGCTTGCTGGACGTGACTTTAAAGGCAACTAGAGAGAACAGGCCCGTATGCAAGGACTGCTCGGTCATGCTATCACATACTCACAGTCATGACCCTGAATATATATATAGGCCTACTCAAGGTCTTGCAGGGGTGTTCAATAAAAGTTCCAAGAGGTCCGGTCTCTATATTTCCTTCCCTGCAGATATTCTGACAATATTACTTTGGAATAGTTGCATATTTCTATCTGGGCAGCAGTAGTACTTTTTCAAAAAAATCTAAATAAAACCCTAAACAGTCAAAATAGTCATCAAAGATGAGGATATTGGATCCAGAGATCTAGTGGCGTTTGAGAATAATAATAATAAAAAAAAAAAAATATAAAAAATATATATATATATATATATATATATATATATATATTATATATATATATATATATATATATATATATATATATATATATATATATATATATCTCTTCAGTTGAGCTCAATTTGATATTATTATTAATAGATAAGATCAGATGTTTTAGCAGGCTATTATTATTATTATTATTATTATCAGTGTTGTGCAAGTTACTTCCAAACTGGAATACATTATATATTACATGTTACTGTTATTTAAAAGTAATTCATTACCTTACAATATTACTGTCTCAGAATTGTAATGCGTTACATTACTCCCGTATTACTTTTGAGTTACTTTCACCAAAATAACTATACAGAAGTAGAACTTAACGTTCTAAAATGACTAGGGCTTTAATGATATGCCATATGAAACCGAAATCGCGACACTCAGATCCACATAGCCTACCTGACACACCACTTCCAACTCCAAGAGTTATCCATACCGTCCAGATCCAATGCTACCACATCTTTAAATTACTAGGCTATTAGTATTATTTGAAGTTAACTTAACATTATAAAATACGTAGACTTACACCACAAAACAAGTTGAGGATAAATTATTTAAAATTTGGGAATTCCAGCGTTATGGACATGACATTTGCTGTCAAAACTTGAAAAATAAATTCTCAGGAAATGCATTAATACCAAAATATTGAAATGTCTGTTTATCCATAGGCTCCTCCCTGAAAGGAGTCCAGACATTAGAAAAAAATCAGTCTACACATGCATTTTATATTTTATATTAGGGAAATAGACAGTCATGCGTGACAAAAAAAAAATCTTTAACTTTTAGGAGGCAACGATTTTTGTTGTTGTAATTTTGTGAATTACACTGCGCAAATCGGATGAAGAAGGGTTGGCTCTCCACAGAACATAAAATATTCATTTTATTTTATTTTTCGTGTTTGCATTTATGAGGAAAAAACAATGTTACAGACGTCACGTGACAGTTCTCCGTTACGGACGCGAGCGCTCTGAAGCGGCACTAAAAGATGCTTTAAAACTTTCACAAAGACCTTACACAGAAGACACAAAGCCTTTCTTTAAAGTGAATTTCGTTTTGTATTAATTGTATCTTAATTTTAATCAATGTTTGATCCAGCAATTGCGTGGATTTTATAAATAAGAAGTAGGCTAAATATAGCAGACAATTATAAATAATCACGACACGGAGGACAATTCACTCATAAATGAACCGACACCCTATAAGGTAGCCTATTCACGGACCTGAAAAATATATCTATATTGAAATGTCTACGTGTAAAACAGAACAATTCAAAACGAAAGAAAACAGAGTGCTCTCTGCTTATGAAAAGAAATGTGAATTTCTCTCTGGTGCACTCCTACTGCGAAGATCGCGAGTCAGCATCGTCAACTTCATCTTGACTTTATTAATAAACAATTAAATGTCTCCTTGCTATATTTGACATATTCATAATCATTGCTTTTGCCGGTTCTTTGTGACAGCTTTTAGATGCTTTATCGGCAGCGCAGCGCCCTTACATGAACGCGTCACCACCGCATCAAAAACATGATTGCGTGATGAAAACATGAAAAATACCACATAAACATAGCCTAACTGTTTAGAAAGAAAACACAGAACGAATAGCCTATAATGCGCATACGTCCATCTCGCGAATGGCAGTCTTCTTCATGCCATCTTCACCGTTAGCCGCTTTTCCACTGGCCAGCGCGAGCACAGAGGCCGAGATCACACCTCACGGTACTCCTGTAAAAAATATAAATCGCTATACAAAAATATCAGACGCTGCCATATAGTTTTTATTAACAGACTTGGACACCACACACGGCTATTGACTGACCACGAACAGGTAATTTAGCCTAGCCTACTTGCATTTTTCATTTGTTAATGTCTCGCGGTCTTGCTGTGTAGGCTATATATATTTTTGTTTTTACAATTAAAACTAAAAGTCTGTTGTAACTTGTAACGCAAGCCTTACTGAATATGTACCGAGTAAAATATTACTGAAAATTGATTAGTAATGCCTTACACTACTGCGTTACAGCAAAAAGTAATATGTTACTGTAATGCATTACTTTTGTAACGCGTTACTCCCAACACTGATTATTATTACATTTATATGTACGGCAGAAGGCCATGTGACTTGTAAAAGATACTGTATGGGGCTTCAGGGTTAGTCTGGACCATTTTTTTTTTTTTTGCTTAAAATAAGTATCTAAAAACACAAACAATGTAAATAATAAAAAATATATTTTATTATGAGTAGAATACAAAGTAAACTAGTAATTTCAGAGTTTAAATGTTTATTCCTTGCCATCTACAAATAATTTTCCCAGTTATATCATTGTTTATTATGAAATGCTCTTACCATGCTGATTAATAGGCCCAATCCTAAATATAGATTAAAAAAGACGTCTTGTCACAAACCTGGTTTAAACGGTTGAAGTCATACACTGTATGTTTGAGAGAATTTTTTTATTATTATTTTTCTTTCTTTCTTTCTTTCTTTCTTTCTTTCTTTCTTTCTTTCTTTCTTTCTTTCTTTCTTTCTTTCTTTCTTTCTTTCTTTCTTTCTTTCTTTCTTTTTTGCTGCTCACCATGTAAGCGCTACTGTTGTTAAAATAACCGCGTCATCTGCAGCACTTGTAGCACTTTGCGTCTTTAGCGGGGGCGAGAAGAAACACGCATGGAGCGGAAAGGGCTTGAATGAAGCCCTTTTGGCTTAGATAAAAATGTAGAGGATATAGCGCAAATGATCATTACATAACGGCCCTGAGTGCTTGTGGTGTGAACAGCTCTGTTGTTTTGACGTGCTGCTCACATTAAACCGTGATAGAAATGGGAAATAGTGCTACAGTTGTCATTTGTCTTGCGGTCCGCAATTAGAGGTACCTGTGCTTGTCAATGCTAGTGGTATGCAGTCGTATAGCCTATATCTATAATATCACAGTGTCATTTCTGTCATTATATATTTATATCATTATAAGTTTGTTATTGATCAGTGATATTATCCCTTGTTATGATCAGTGATTTCCTCTTTCCAGTAATTTCACTACTGATACCAGTTTTGCTAAAGAACCATTTAGCATGGTTTCCAAGCAAGAGTCTTGGTTGGTCCTGTACTCCGGGTGCAAGAACACACCTGGTTTATATCATACGCTCATTAATAAAGCTTCCAAGACTGGGTATGCCAGATAAGGGAGAAATTCAACCCAATCTCACAAGAAAACACTATTTAAGATGTAGTCAGTACACTTTTAATTCTATTGACTTCCATTCATATTCATGCGAATGCAAGATACAGAAAACACAAGCTTATGCGAATTATACTGTTCCAGATTTCAAGCTCGGTGGATTCTGCGTATTCAAATCACTTGAAGACGCGTGACAAATAGAATACTGACACATCACAACATGACTGAATAAAAAGTATGGAAAGTGTCTGCAGGATTGCAGCTTTTCAATTAAGTGGAGTAGACTGCATTTTTTTTTTTTTTTTTTTTACATTTTGGATTTATTATTGAATTATATGTGAATTTGCTGCTAATTTGCAAAAAAACGCTGCAAATTGCCATAAGTGTGTGTTGGAGAAATCGCTTTTACCAGGTTGCTTCAGGACCAGGACCGATGGGAAAACATTTACAGCAGAACATAACTACAAAAGGTGAATTTATAACAAACACATTTCTATGACTCTTTCGAGGTTTTTAAATAATCTTGATGTGCTAATCTTGCTGCTTTGTTAATTAAAAAAAAATCATTTTAAAATGCCCTGATATTTGGTTTTCCATGTTATAAGATAATATTTGTTGTAAACATTAATTGATGGTCTTGGAATATATTGCAGCGGACTCAGATTAGGAGAAATTAAGGTTGCCACAACTTTCAACAAAACATGACACAGGAATGAGAACTCAGCCTCATTTGCATACGCTGACATTTTGAAGAAAATATTTCAACGTTGGTGGAGATGTGTAATGAAATCCTGCCAGCAGCCCGTTATGGAATAATATTACCATAAAGGTAACCTATCCATATTCTCCAGTCTCGTTTTGTCCTCTCCTGCCATGTTCACTCTCTCTCTAGGATTATTTTTCTTCCGTTTCCTCTGATTTGTCTTGCCCGTGCTGAGCTAGGCTTCTCTATCTGACTCTTTGCAGGCTAATTGTGCTCCGCAGTGGAGAATTTGTTAGTGGTGACACCTTGCAACCCAGTGGGAATGCATCTCATTATCGGCCAACGTCCAAGAACATCAGACATTATTAGCTGTCATTAATCTGCAATATATATGGAGGCAGAATGAAAGAAGGAGGGGGCTGGGGCATGAAGGGCAACGCAGGAAACAAAAGAAGAGGAAGTACTGAGGGTCAGGAAAAGAAACCTCTTTCAGGTGAAAGGTTAAAGCTCCTCTTTAAGATAACGATGCATGAAAAATATGGAAAATATAAAAAAACAAAGTAAAAAGACTCTCTTATATTTAGACAGTGAGTCTATTGGACACATTCATTTAATACAAAATAATTAAAGAAAATTATGTGTAAAAAAAAAAAGCAAAAAAATATTATTTGAACTCCTTCCATCGAGGGATTGAAGCATTAAATATCTTTAAATACATTTTTGCAAGTTAGACTCAGCACAGGACTGTAGATCAGTGACTTACTTATTATTAGTGCTATATAAAGAACAAAATATACTTATACAGTAATCTTGATTAATTTTGATACAAAATATTACATAGTTTTCTTTTTCAATTGAAGATTTCTTTGATATCAAAATAACAATACAATGTAAACACATTCATGCAATTGCAATTTTCAAACTGTGGTTTTACCAGCTTCTTTTTTTGCTATTTCTGATGAGCTGCTGACCTTTTTGAGCCGAATGCTGTCATTAAAAGGTTATCGAATAATACCTCACACTGTTATAAGTAAATATATTCATGTGAATTCTAGGTTTTTAAACTTATTTCACGATTTGAAGCAATCTGAAGGAGGTTTTGTCGGATTGTATTTTTCTTTTTATAGAAATATGTGTTTTTTTTTGTCTCCGAATCCAGTTGAAATAAACCGCCTTTGACAAGCTTAAAGTAGATTTGGTGAACGTGCAGCCGTGGCGTGTTTGCGTGTGTCGTGGACCTCTCACATTTACCGCTACCAACAGTGTATTTAATTTGATTCAGCATCTTTTGGCTGTTTTTCCTGTTCAGCCACGCCTGAAGACGGGTATATGCAAACGTGATGGGATTACAGCTTCTAAGCAGATTTTCATGGAGGAAGGGTTCAACATGGCCCACTTGCCTTGGCAAATAAAACACAGGCCGCTAAAACACAGAAGAACTTCTCCCCACCCTCCTCCTCAGTCTTTCTCTCTTTCTCTCTCTCTCTTGCTTTCATTAGAATAGTTTAGGTGAAAAGAAGCGTCCGTCTCCTGTGGATTTGCTCTGCTCTTTGAGCCAGGCCTGCTCTATGGCCCTAATGACTCAAAGTTCCCCTATAAAACGTCTACAGCGCAGCTCCCTGCAAATTGAGTTTCCTCTTTGAGCCAATTGAGTGTGGTTTATGTAAGCTGCGGGGAGCGCCTTTGAACCCTGCTTCCAACGCCGCCAGCTCGGGGTCACAGGAAAAGATGGAGGCCACTGTCGCAGACACCCAAATTCATGCCACATTGAGGAAAACGGCTCCTCGGAGGAATGGAAAAAAAGCATGCGGATTCCCATTCAGAGTTTAAGGAGCATGGAGCAGGTGTTTGCTTCCTTTATTGGTAGTAAATGAGTTTGTAAATGAGATTTCATGACATTAAACTCTCAAATGTTTAGATTATGCCAACTTTAAAGCCACAGCTAGACAATCCTTCCCTCTTTTTGCTTGCTCTCTTAGAAACCATCGAATCTTTATGGAACTCTGTTCACGTTTCACGACGCCTTTACTGGACGTTTGATAAGCCCTTAAAAATAGTTTGGCTGTTAAAATGCGCGTAAAATACAAAACAGCACATTGCATTCATTGGTACCCTTCGATTCTGAATATGCAATTCATTAATGCAATGCATCTGGTCCATCTCATAATGCGAGTGGATGACTTCACCAGTGCATTACAGAGGCTTTTAAAACACAATAAACAAACAGTTCAAAAATCCCCTGTAAAAGCGAAACGTTGTTACCTCAAGGAGTTATTTCACAAAAGAGGCAGTACAAATGTAAAATGTTGTGATGTGTTGTTTTGATTGTTGCAATGTTCTAAATGCATGGCGTGTTAATTCTTGTAATTGTAGACTTTATTTCATATTTTGTCATTTTTGCAAAATACAAATTACAAGAAAAAAAAGATGTAATTGTATATTTCCAGTCATTATTTAGAGATATAAAAACATTGATATAAAGTCCCTCATTTTAACTGGCCAAAATTAAATACAATGTTGCAGTTGCATGATAACATACGATTTCCCCCCTTTCTTTAAGTCCCGATGTGTGGGGGGACACGAGGGGGCCTCCGGAGCGGCTGGTGCCCCGGGGCCTCGTAGGACCGTAATCCGTCTTTGGGTGTAACCTAATGTAGTCAGGAAGCATTGGTCATAATAATTAATAATCATTTTTTGAACTTGAACAAAGCAGTTTATTTATATGTTGCCCAATGAAACACCATTTTTATTTAATTTTTTTATATATTTTTTTACAGCATAGATGGAAAGGTCGTTAATGAAAAACCAGCCCAGTACAATGGGATGCATATTTAATGCAGGGCAGCATTCCCACCTCTGCAGATCGGCTTTCTATAAGTATCACTCGAAAGGTTTCTGGGAGCCTTGTCTCATGCTCTTTTGTTTCTTGGGCCCTTTAAGGAAGGGTGTTAATGCCAGTGTAATACGTTTGATCACAGGGGCTGGCGGCGGCCCGCGGTGGGTGATACGGCATGGCATTGGGCTCAACAGGATTGTAGTGTTAAAGGCGTGAAAACACACACTCCTTCTCCTGTAATGAAAGCCGCTAAAGGTCTCAGCACAAATCCACCCACCCCAGCCCCGCAATTATGCACACGCACTGCCATAAATCTAATGTGCTTTCATGAACTGCAAGAGCACAGTACATAAAAAACGTGTTGCGGATTTGCATACAAACATACTTATTCCAAATCCCTCTCAGAAGTTGTAAATGATTGTCTCTTCCTGAAATACATTTCACCAAATTGTATTTAGGCATGTTTATGAATCCTATTATGCCGTGGGTTTGATCATATTTTGTGGACAGCAATGGCTTCCCCATCGCCTCTAAAAAGGGGGGCAGAAAGAGAGAGAGCGAGAGGGAGAGAGAGAGAGAGAGAATGGGCCCGGAGCAATAGATTCTGTCATTTGTTTCAGACAGACTGTGATTTCTGCTCGGCGTTTGACGGCAGGTCCTCCGTTGCTCTCTATGCTGGAGATGGATCCGTTGTGGTATCCTCCAGAAGGATAATTCAATAAAGCCTGTCACATGCTGTGATTGGACATAGAAATACTCCTGCTACTAACGCTAATGTTCATTTCGGCAGGTGAACGCCGGGCTTAATCTGTTAGCGGCGCTCTTGTCAACTGTTTGAGTTACATCTTTTGTTAGACGTTTACAGGGCATCTACATAATCGCAAAAGTATGCTGCGTTTGTTTGGTGAATTGTTCATACTGAGTATTTAATAGAGTGCAACAATATGGTTCCTGAAGTAACAATCTCCTTCAAAATCTCTACTGAGAAATTGCATTTTTTGGGGTATAAACTTTTCAAGAGAGATGTTTAGATGAAAGAGATCATGTTTATTGCTGAAATCTTGGTGAAGTCCCTCAAAACCTAAATGGAGATCCACCAATTTGAAATTGTTTCTGTTGTCATATTTTTCCAAAAGAAAGTTTTTGCAAGTTAACGTTATGCTAGCTTCCTAACAGGCATTGTGTTTCCTGATAAGAAAACGTGATCTCATGAGAATTTGTATGTATTTGTACCACATGTGTGGTGGTACACGTGTACAATTACATTTGCATAGATAATAAAGCTACACTTTAAAATCTTAAAACGAATAACATTTCTGTAATTGTTTAACTATTATGTATCATGTAATAATTATTATATTTGCCACGGAACACAAAAGTATAATGTTACCAGGAGACTGACAATAGATCAATCTGTTTGTTTTTTCTTTATAACTGTACATATTTTTTTTATGAAATGGTTATGAGTAGGTTTTAAGGTAGGAGTGGAATTAGCAGCTCAAAGGAAAAGTGCAGGTAATTTTCCTACACATTTCTGCCCATTACGTTTAATATATTCTTTTTATATTCTCGAAAAAAATGTTTGCGTTTATCGAAAATCTATCTATAAATATGGTAAAAGAGCAATTATACAAATATATTTATGATAAAAAAAAAAATTTAAAACGGCCTGATTCAATAACACAATTCACAGTGCTTTTTGAGCAGTTCATGTAAAGTGGTGATTTATATAATGTATTAATGTTTAAATTATTTATAAATTACATATGTACATAAATAAGAATAATTATCATGATGGATGGATGGATGGATGGATGGATGGAGATAGATAGATAGATAGATAGATAGATAGATAGATAGATAGATAGATAGATAGATAGATAGATAGATAGATAGATAGATAGATAGATAGATAGATAGATAGATAGATAGATAGACCAATAGATATATAGATAGATAAAGTGGGAAGTGACAGTTGCACTCAACAATACAAACAATGCAAAGAGCATAAGAATATTATATTTTGCGTTTGTAATGTGTGAGTGGTATAAAGGGGCTCTTTACCTTGATCTCCTGCAGCTGTGGTCCATGTGCTCTCGCACAGTCCACCATTAATTGAGAGGACAAGCTGGTGAGTGCAGAGGTCATAAACATTTCTAGAGTTATAAAACTTTCATTAAGTTCTCACGATATCTTGCCACCTCGTGACCTCTCCTGCTCTTTTTTTTTTCTCTGAAGAGCCCAGGAAAAAGAACTGGGGGCTTACTGCATTGGTGAACAAGCCCTGTCTTTGTGGTGTGCAGTCTTTTTCAAACTGTCTCGGCCTCTTGACTCGTCCTAAGCCAGAGATCAGTGCTTAGAAAGTGGCAAAACAAAAGGCTGCTTTAATGAGATTGTACAACAGAGCGAACAAGATGGGGGGAGTCCTGCAAATAACCAAACTCAGACCACTCCTTTCCCAAAAGGCCTTTTCACAATCCTCTCTAAGCCTGCTTGTATGAATACGGAAAATTATCAAAGGACTATCATTGCTCCAAAAGACTCGCTCTTAAAAAGGGAAGATGTAGAGAGGGATCGGTCTGCTGTTATTCGCTTACAAAGGCTTGAAATGCAAACGAATTCCTGAAGAATTGCCCAACATTGCTGACATTCTCCTGAATGAGCTGTCTATTTGCAACCGTTCTGTCTCAGAGCAAGACTTAAGATGGTCGAAATCATGACGCTTGAATACAGTTTAAGAAGCTTAACAGCTAAAACTAGCCATTTTGTTTTTAGTTTAACAGCTTTTAGGAATCTTATTTCTCTCCTTGGCGATCCTCTTCTAAGACATGTTATTGAGAAATCTTTCACAAAATTGACTATTACAAATCAAAAATAAACCACTCAAAGAAATGATATGCAGTGTGAGACTTATCAACTGTTTGTGCCAACAGTCTCTCAATAATGTTGGCACAAGACACAAAAGCGAACAGATCTCTTTAACGGACCCTTCCTTTTCAGCAGGGCCCCAATGGAACTGTGGTGCTTGACCCCTAATCCAAAATGCTATTTAAAGAGGAGGGGGGGGGGGGGGGGGACTAAAAACATCTCAGGCTTTTTCTGATAACCATCAAGCTCTAACCCCATTATCAGGCCTGGGTCCTCACACCCCGGACCTGTCCCCTCAGGCCAGTGGCCTACCTCTCACCCGAGCGCATTTCAGCCTGACGAATGACACCCCGGAATAGCGAGATGAGTCCGGCGTGACCTTCTGCTGCCCTGAGTCTTTTAATGCTAACTATGTTATGACCATGTGCCCACCCCACACCAAATGACCTCTTCTGCTTTATCTTTACAGTTATTGTTCACATTTGTTCCAAGGAGAAAATGGGTAGCAAGAGGAAGTTCACTTGTACTAATTGCTGACCCATACAGACAATTTCACCTAACTGTGGCTAAGTGTTTTGGGTTTCTTTAAGGTATGTGGACAATGTGAGAATCTTAAGATCAAGAATGTTTAATGGCTCCGTCATGCTGCTTACAGCTTTGTCTTTTATGTTCTTTAAATTGTTTCCAGGAGAAAGTCAAGGTAAAAAGTGTTCAGTTCACTTACTAAAAAAAAAAAAAAAATTGTAAACCCATTGCCTTACAATTATTACGAAAATAAACGTAATCCTTTATTGAAAAAAAAATGAAAAAGTTATAAGAACTTGAAAATTCCACATTACTTTTTTTTTTTTTTTTTTTGGATTAAGCATGAAGTTTGTTTACTTAATAATTTTAAGGCAACGGTATGCTCAATTTGTTTAAGTTAAGTCAACTGTACACTTTTTACAGTGAGCAGAAATTTCCACGAAGACTAAAAACTTTTGATATGTGGCTGACCATAGTAAACGATTAACATAAGTAGTTAGACAGGTAAGTATTTCTACTCTAGTTCTCTAGCATCAACAAAGTTGCACTTCTTGTTCTTTTCCACAGAACAAATTCATTCTTTGAAGCAATAGTAAAAAAAAAAAAAAAAAAAAAAATCATTATTTACTTGACATTCCAAAACCATTTGAAGAATCTTGCCAGATCATAGTGGCTGGTTTGTCAAGCTTGACAAAAATGACAAAAGAACACATTATCAAAAGACTTGTGTGCTATAATCCAAATCTTTTGAAGAAACAGGAAAAAATGTAAGTTGCTATGTACTGATTACCTCAGTGTAATTTTCTCATTATCTCAGTTGTTTACTCATTGTGTCATGTTTGACGTCATTGACACCAAATACCATTGATTATCCAATGTGTCAGTCACTGAACAAGGTGCACTAGTCTGAATATATCTAATGGAGAAGGAGAATTCAGAGCTTTAATGGAGATGAAGATGGAGAAAAATAATTACTTAAATTTGGGTTTGGGTCATACAAAACTACTTTTCTGTTATTCAATTGTGTTTTAGGAGCAATAATGGTAGCCACTCAGAGGTATTCATGAAGCTACAAAAGAATACAGGTTTGGAACAACAGAAAGGATATCAAATACTCCCCTGAGTTGAGTAACTGAGTAAGTGTGCACTCAGACGAAAAACACAGACTGTTTAAGACATCACTAACTCAATCCTTTTCTCTCAAAGGGTATAGACAACAGCAGAAGACAACAGAATTTGACTGCGCTCTCCAAACAGATCCGGAAAGAAGATTAGCGTCTCCTGTCGCACACCCTCACGTGTGTGCTGCATACTTACACCAGTCTATCATTATTCATTGAAGTATATATTTGTTTTGATCATTTTTAATCTGAAAAGCGATGCCGAATTAACCGTTTGAATTAATCATGGGAATTAACGGTTTAATTTGTCCATTCAGCCCACGTTTTTCGCGTCCAGCTGCACTGGGCTGCTTAACAGCAGTGGTGGAAGCATATGCTTGTGTTACGGGGGGGGGGGGGTGGAGGCCGAGTCTCTACGGAGAACTCCCACAAAAGAGACACAATATCAGCCCTCAGACGCGTGCAATGACTTAAACGCTCCATTGTATTAAATATGAATGGGACTCCATTGTCCGAGCCTGTGCGAGTGGGGAGGCAGTGTTGTCGATTAGCCACATGATTAAGCAGATGACACGGAGGGGCTGTAAAGGTAAATAAAGGCCGCCTTCTGTCACTTCCTGTGCTGGGACACATGGCGTCGGCCTCCCGAAGACCTGCCAGAACGCCCTCGCCAACGCGTTAGAATACAGCTGAGAGCTGGCAGACAAAGGAGGGGTGAGCGGTTTGATTAAAAAAGCATGAATAACATAGTCATGGTCTATGTCAGGTGTTAAGTATCTCATTGAGCCATTTGCATGTCAAAGGATTCGTTTTCCCCCTTGTTTTGTGTGTGTTATGTGTGCGTGTGTGTGTCCTAGTCTAGTTACATGCCAGTGTGTGCGTCACACCTCCTACGAAGAGGGCACCCTCTCATTGACAGCTGTTACGGCACGGCATCGTTTGTCAAAACAGATTTTATTAACACATTAATACCAAAACAAAATGAATGACTGTTCATAAGACCATATCATTTGAATCAGTGACCTGTGCCACTATTTGAATGGCAAAGCCATGAGAAAAGACAGAAAATACAAGTACTTGTCAACGAGTCCAGTTTTTTTCAAATTCAAATTCTGAAAAGTGTTAAGAATGCAAAATTAATTGTATGTGTATTTGCAGGGTCATGCTACATGTTCTTTATTAGTAGGAAATATGGGTATAAATTGATATATGCTCCTGATTTAAACTCTAAAAAACTGTTAAGCATTTGGGGTTCCAGTCACTCTGCATTGTGACAATGTCACATGCGTTTGTCCTGCATGTCCTGTTTTTTTTGTGCTATCTGAAGCCTTTCCCAGTCCATCTTCTGTAACAGCGATGGGTGTATCGTCATTCTAGTTTAATGATGATTTGAAGCTAACCTTAGCGTGCTCTTGCCACTTTCTTCCACCCGCTTCATTGTGGGACATTCAGGTAACTAATCTGCCTTTAAATATGTCTCCAAGGGAACGCAACTAATTAGCACTGAAATTTACTGCCTTCACTTTTATTGACTTGTCCTACTTCTCCGATAATTAACTAATGAGGGAACTAATGAGCTATGTCATTCACTCATGCTGTTCAATTAAAGTACAGAATCAATTATTGAAAATAGGTTTGCATTTTTGCCACCTCTTGTGTGGACGATCCCGGGAAGTTTCAAAATGAAGAGGAAAGACTTGGGGAAAGTTTGGGCTCTTTCACAGCAGTTCTCCTTCAGATGTGCTATGTTATCGTGTGTAAAATAGAAATACAACAAAATGTTGTACAAAATGTATGATACATAATTACCTTCCAACTCTTTATTTTATGTTTTATTGTAAATAAATTCGAATTTCCCAACAACTTCCCTCAATTTTTGTTTTCTTTTTCCTGAACACAATTCATTTGTGGGCTACACATTGGAAATGATTTTCCTTAGCATTACAAATACATTTGTGAACTCTATTCAACAGAAGGGTAATGCCCTTTATTTACAATCTATACTCACAGCCCTTTCCACCTGTGTGTTTGATTATTACATTTAAAATCATCTGTTAAATATTTTCTAACAATAAATGTGTAATACTCTGTAATCTGTTTCCAAAACGAGTCCAACAACAATTATTCATGTCTAAGTAAATGTTTTAAATGTTCAAATTCAAATTGATTTAAATTGTGACAAAAATGTACAAATTATTTTGTATTAACTAACAGTAGACTAGATGCAGTAAAAAATAGAGATTGTTTGCTAAACACGATAGGCTGTAAAACAATCAATGGATTGTTTCAAAATGCTAACTAATATATTGTCAAAATGGAAAGTCATATATTAAATGATTAAATGTCATATTTTTGTGATTATCAATTATAATAGTTATGTCAGACCTGTTTGTCAGCTCTACAGCTCTGTATGACGGTCTGCCAGTGATCTCTCTGAGTAAACAATGCATTAGTTTGCTAATCTGGAGCTTTGCAAAAACACTAGTGTCATTAAAGAAAATGAATTACGCTAATTCACTGCCAGCTTCATTCACAGATAATCAACTTTCTCATCATTGTAATTCACACTGCCATCAGACACCATGACTGCACTCTTATCAGCGTCAGCTTCTAGAACAAGTAGTGCAAAGTTATTATTGTATTAAAATTGGGTTCTTATGATAAAAATTATTATATTAATGTCTTATGTGTTGTATTAGCATTGTAACTAGTCTGGAACAGAATCAAAAAAATCTGAGGCAGCTCAAATAATTTGTATTATTTTACATTTTAAAGGCATTCAAATAGTAATAAAACATTTGTTTAAATGGCAAAAAGCTTTGATGTCAAAATAATTACAATTCTCAAACTGAAGAAGTCCTGAGACATCAACGTTCTGCTTGTGTAAAATAAAGCAACAACAACAAAATAATAATAATCTGAAATCACAGTTGAATTGTTTAAAGAATTACAATTGCAACGAAATTTTCAGTGTTTGGAATACAAACAATATACGCTTACACTACAACGGATTTGTTTTATAAAGAAAGGCGGTTTAAATAGAAAAAGAGGAATCTCATTTCCAACATTGGAAGCCAAAGCAACATAAAACCCTACTCAGATAATTAAGGCATTAAACATGCCTATATTTTCGCTTAATTAATAATTAATTTAATGAGAGGATGAGGCTGTAAAAAATCACTAATTAAAATGCTGGAGTGGTGCAGAATGCATATACTAATGGCGAAGGGGAAAATTATGCAAAAAGACTGGAAAGAAATCCCGCCACCATCACCAGCAACCATCCCCAGCCTCCTCCGTGTTTGGGCTGTATCAATATTCTAATAATACCAAGCATGCCAGAGGTCCTGGCTGGTGTGCCAAGCAGCATTGAGTGGATGTGACAGGCTTGCAGAAAGATGCAAAAGCCAAGGACATAAAATTCATCCCGACAGCAACCTTGGAGATCATCCCAGGCTAGAGTCTGCTGCTCTAAATTAGACGAATAAACTCTAAAGAGCATAATGGAGTCGACTCTGTGTCAGTGCTGTGACAGGCTGCTGCATTTACACAACAGGCTGAGCGTGACCGAACGTAATACTACCAGAAACATCACTGTACGAACCGCCACTATGGTTTTATTTACTATTATTTATTGTGCTATCCTTTCGTTCAGAATCAGTGATGCAATGGAATTTTGACACAAGCGTTAAGTCTTTATGAGAGTTTTCTTGGTTTGCAGGTTTTCTTACTATCAAAATATAATTTTAGACCGTAAATGATGCACTGATGAATACTGCAAAATGATGCAATATTTTAGTCCTGTTGTAGCTATAAATTACTTATAAACATAATTATACACATCGTTTCCATGATGTAATAGCTGACTGAAATAAGTTATTCAATGAAATGTTAGAGAGATTTGTGATGTCAGCCAAATATGACATAATTTCTGTTATTTCTGAAGGTGGACTGTTTTTTTTTTTTTAACATATAGCCTTCTCTACCAATAAATCATGCTTAAAGGATTAGTTCACTTTTAAAAAATAAACTTTTGCTGATAATTTACTCACCCCCATGTCATCCAAGATGTCCATGTCTTTCTTTCTTTCTTCAGTTGAAAAGAAATTAAGGTTTTTGATGAAAACATTCCAGGATTTTTCTCCATATAATGGACTTCAATGGGACCCAAACAGTTCAAGGTCCAAATGACAGTTTCAGTGCAGCTTCAAATGACTTTAAACATACCAGACGATGAATAAGGGTCTTATCTAGCGAAACGATCGGCCATTTCAAAAAGAAATAAAAAAGTTTAAGTTTTATAAGCACAAATGCTCACCTTGCTCTGTTCTGTGATGACTCTGTTCTGTGAGACCTTTTCAACGTAATTGCGTTTTATGTGACGTCACAAATGTGCATTTGTGCTTATAAAACTGCTTAAAAAAATTACTGATCGTTTCGCTAGATAAGACCCTTAATCATCGCCTGGTATCGTTTAAAGCCCTTTGAAGCTGCACTGAAACTGTCATTTGGACCTTGAACCGTTTGGGTTCCATTGAAGTCCATTATATGGAGAAAAATTCCTGGAATGTTTTCATCAATAAACCTCAATTTCTTTTCGACTGAAGAAAGAAAGACATGGACATCTTGGATGACATGGGGAGTGAGTACATTATCAGCAAAAGTTTTAAAAAAGTTAACTAATCCTTTAATCAAGAAACATGCTTTAACTGTTTTAATTTTCCATTATTTATGACACAACACGGTTGTCACAGTTGACATAATTGTCGGGCAATCCATGTTTTCACTGTTATACGGTAGGGACACTGTTTTGCATCTTCTGAAATAGTACAGAATCTCTGGATCAAAACACATGCGAAAGAAGCGGAAACTAGCTATGATGCTCATTTAAGCTAACACAATGATCAACATAAACAGCATTACATACAAACTGCCTAATGTTACTGAAATAAATTTCAAACCCACTTAGAGGTATAAGACTGTGCAAGCTTTGTGTTGATGGACAGGATTAGTCAATATATGTTTTGATCATCTTTCTGAATCTACATATAGACTTTAGCTTTATATAAGCTAAAGCTTTATATTTTTGGTGTTCGTTTACAACGGACTCTGTGAGTTGTACAGTTTTGAAAACGAACGTTAAGGGTGTTTTAAGGACATGTTTGTGCATGCCCATAGACAGCCACTCTGAACCGGTCAGAGACGATTCTAAAAGAGTCAAAAACTCGAGACAGGACACATCGTCAACATTTCTGTTCCACCACTCTAGTTCATTCAAAACAAACTAGAAAATAGACTCAAGTGCTAATACCGAATTATCTTTCATTTTTTATTTTTTTTTTGCCGTGGGTGAAGGCCATTGTAGATTTATATTAATGCATTTGAAAGGCGCTTTAAAACAAAACAGCTTACATTACATTTTAATCACACATTTTATCAAATTTCAGGAGAACAGCATTAAGCTGTGTTGTCGTAACAGTGCTTATAAATATCTGAGCATGCTTATAAATATCCAAACAACAGTATCAAACCAACATTACTGAGATAGCGACAAGGGAATCCACAGTGCACACACATTCTTAAACATCCACAGGATCCAACACACAGTCACACTGCGACACTCAGCAAAACCTCTGTGGCACCAGAGATCAGCATTAATAAAAGCTCAGTCTCAGCATATGTCAGCTCACTTCATAACACCTTCCCAGACAACCATCCAATGAGAGCGCACACTCTACCTCAAACCCAGAGCGTTCGAGACATTGAAGCCAAGGTCACACCGTACCCTCAAGGATTAAAGTGTGGAATGACCACTCAAATAAACCAGTCACGTCTCTACGTCCACAACCTTCCACTGGCCGATGTCGGACGATTTCTGCTTTGCTACAAAGACGAGACAGTGTGTACATGGTGAAACCAGACAGAGCATATTTGGTTGTGTGGGGTATAGGTACAATTTCCATCACATTTCAGAAAGAGTTTGCATTTTCACAAATCATTTACAAATTGGTCTGTTTTTCTAAGTAATACAGGCAAATATCCAGTGTCCATAATGTTAGACATAATTTTGTGTTATAAAAAAAAGTTATTTAACCAATATCTGCAACTGTTTGGATATATTTTTGTATTTTGTTAGACTATTTAAGCAAGGATTTAACAAATGTGTTCAAACTTTAGATTAGGGTCCAATTCTCACTATTCTCCAGTTTCACAGACACAGCTTAAACCTAATCCCAGACTAAAATGCATATTTGAGCTGTTTTAACTGAAAGCAACTTGTCTTACATATCTTAAAATATGTCAGTGCCATTGTTTTGTCTCAAGATTCACATCAGTTAGCTGTTATGTTTAGGTATTGGGTACGATTAAGGGATGTAGAATATGATCATGCAGAATAAGGCATTGACACGTGCTTTATAAGTACTAATAAACAGCCAATATTCTATATGCATAATAGTTAATAGTGAGAATTGGACCGCAAACTAAAATGTTTCTTTGCTAAATAAATTGGTATTGCTAAAACTACAGAAATTCCACAAATCCCAACCCAACTGCGCATGCAATACACCATTGCAATCCAAATTATATATATATATATATATATATATATATATATATATATATATATATATATATATATATATATATATATATATATATATATATATATATATATATATATATATATATTGTATATAACCGTCTTCTCATTTGTCTATTTGTGCCCATCACCGTTTAAGAACGATTAGCATCTCACGGTTTGCGCCCTACGGGACTGTTAGATACTTATACGTGTCATCTTTATAATGCTAGACAGTTGTTCTAGGCTTTATGCCAGCGACTCTCAACCTTTCAAATAATGAGCTAATCAGCAGAATGGATCATTAATCAGATTTTACTTGTTTGTTACTGTATTTCACCTCTTTTAGCCTGTTGAGCTATTTGTGCGCTAATCACTTAAATAGTATGCCAATTACCAATGGATTCGAACATCTATCTCGCCGTCTATCTATCACCTTTTCATGCCGCAATATTCTTCAATTAGAGCATTTTTGTACCCTACTTCATCATGGGCTAAAGTAATCAAGATTAATCTCGCTAGCTGACACGCGCTGTTTGCTAAGGCACACACACTACAATTGCTCAGGGCAAGCATCATTAGGAAATGCAATAAAATTAGGCAAACTGATTATATTTCAAAACTCAGAAGCAAAATAAAACACAATTTGGGGCCGCCAATTAGGGGAGTTGTTCTCATTGAGCGCCAGCCATTATGTGGCATTATTGTTATGCCTGGGCGCCGCTGCGGGTCGACGGGAGGGGTTTGGCACGTCCTGGCGGCCTAAAGTCACAGCTCTTTCACTAGTAGATCTGAGTATTATTCACTTTAGAGATCCCTTTGTTTGATTCACGGATGTTTGAATTATTGTTGTACTTCATGTAGCAGACAAAATGCAATATTTTGCTTGCTTTTGACACAAGTACTAATATTTGCTAGTAATATTTGGTTACAGTACTATATCAGTATTCATTTGACAGTGTGTTTTTATATTTAGTAATTTTTTTTAATTCACTCATTTACAAATTGCCTTAAGCATGCTGAATAAAAGTAATTTAACAAGATTGCTTGATAGCTATTTTTAATAAAAAAAAAACAAGTTTGTGTAATTAAATGCTAACTAATCATACTTTCTGTAATTAATACCTAAACACACTTACCTAAAAAATCCAGTTAGGTATAACAGTGCTAATTAATTAAACATTTCAATATTGCAGAAGAGCATCAAACAAAAAGTGCTGATTTTCAACTCAAGATGATTATCCAGGATAAATTAATAATACAATTAAACTGTAACATTCTCTCGATTAACACATCTCTCTCTAAATTATGAACATAAAAAAAAACAAATAAATACTATATGCATTTACAATTATACAATATAACTCCTTTCTTACAGAACTATAAAGAAAACACGTAACACACTCTGCTTTTAAAGCTTGTACATGACAGTGTACTTCCACTTTTCACTGTAGCCATGATGTTTGCTTGAAAAAAAAAAAACAAAAAAAAAACTGAGGGACCAAATTATACTAAATGATCTTTTATTTTCAACATTTTACCACAAATGCTGTTGTTACAGCTTAATTACACCCAGAACATTCCTGTGTGTATGGCCAGGTTGGGCTATCACTCTGTATTGCCTGTGAATATTTAATCAATAATCTCATAAAATATACAAATGTACATGATGACCCTGAAATCTTTTACCTTTTCCAAAGCTCACACCCTCTGACCTCTGCCCCTCGACCATGGCCTTATGAATAATAAATGCCATAATTAAAGGCCCATGTCTAGTGTAATTTGATCACTTGCTGTCTTCTCTTCAGATCCTTCACAGAGTGTTGACTGAGTAATCGTCACTGATTTGTCCCTTGTCCTACACCCCTCCTCCTCGCCCCCTTCTCACGCTTATTTCATCATTCTGTATACACATAGACCTCCAGTGAAGGGAAAATAGTTAACAAACTCCAGGGATGATTGATGGGCTAATTTCCAGCCCTGAATAAGGCAGTTTTCTAAGTCTGTTGATTCTCCATTTATTAGCTAATAGAAGCATTTATCAAAAAAGTCGCATTTTTTGCTTAAGCAATAATTGCATTTTTAAATCCTCATTAAGGCTTCCATGCATACATAATCCAATTGAATAAATGCAGAATTGAAATGAAGGATTAATACTGTGTTTCCTTTGGTAAACGGAAGGTTTGAGTGCTTAAGTATGCACGATATATCAGGCACATTTTGTGGCTTACATCCTGTTTAAGAATTTGGAAACTGTTAGTGGTGCTTCTGTAGATTAAACCTGATGGAATTCGGATTTAAGAAGGAATATAGTGGAGGCAAATATTACAGAGCATTCAACTATATATCAAATATCCATTTCTAGTGCTCATGTCGGCCAGGTGTGTGTGTGTGTGTAATGCGTGTTGTAACGTTAGCCTTTAGCCCGATCAAACAGGAGTCAAGTCTTGTTACCTGGCAACCGTCCCAGTGGCCAGCTCGCGCTCCAGAGCGGAGCCAGTTTTAATCAGACAGCAAATTTGCAGTGCAGAAAACAGACAAGCACTCAAGCTAATCTTGTTAGCACGATGAGGCCGTTTTCAGATATCACTGCAAATCAAATCATCCCGCAGGCTTTGAGCTCGGGGTATTCGTGGTGGCAAACGTGTGTATATCTGCGCATGACAGGGAATATGGATTACTACCTGAGCAAAGAGAATTTAAAGGAAACTGCAGATAAGTTAATCCTGCATGCCTGTTAGCGAGCATACATCTGCATTTTGTACAATGCACAAAGTAGGTGCTTTTTCTTTCTGGATGGAATACTCGGATAGCCTGCAACATAGTGTTCCGTATACAGCAGGCCACATTGAGCTGGGTACTTATCCCGCAACTTCTGTTTCGAATGTGACAAATGAATCAGAAGCAGGTTTATTATCATTAACTAAAACTTTAATAGTAGTATAGTTGTAATCAAAATGATTCAAGCCCCATTGCAAATCAGGTTTATTGGCAACATTTACAGACATTCAGCTGTTTGCAATGAACAAATCAAACAAAAGTAATTGGAATGCTCAACACAACAAATATTTCAAGTGACTTCTGCAGTTCAAAATTATTCGACCCCTTCATGGCAAGCATCTTTAGTACTTAGTAGAACACCCGTTTGCTCTTATGGCCTACTGCAAACGAGATATAAGATTTTCTGAGGAATCTAAGCCCATTGCGCATGAGTAATGGCCTCCAGTTCAGTAAAACCCACCAGAGATTTTCTATGGGATGACGGTTATGGCCACTGTAGAATCTTCCAGGACTTCTTTTGCAACCAAGCCTTGGTGGAATTTGAGGTATGCTTGGGATCATTGTCCTGTTGGAAGTTCCAATGACATACAAGCTTTAGCTTCAGCTTTAGGATTTCCTGATACTTCAATGAATCCATCTGGTCTTCCACACACTGCAGGTTTCCAGTGCCAGAGGATGCAAAGCAGCCCCAGAGCATCACCGAGCCCCACCATGATTAACTGCAGATAGAGTGTTCTTTTCAGCATATTCTTCTTTCTTCTTCCTTCAGACAAACCGCTGATCAATAGGGCAGTTTTGTTTCATTACTCCACAGAACAGAATACCAAAATTTCTGTGGCTTTATTACTGTAAAAGTTTGAGCAAATTGGAGCGACTTTTCTTGTGCTTTTGGGCCCCGTCCAGGTAGTGTAACCACTGGTCCTTAAACTTTGAATGTGCAAGCTATGCTTCCAACGGTGTCTCTAGGAACATTTAGTGCCTTCGCTAGCTTGTATCTGTTCTTTGTTTGTGAAGTAAGGTTTTTTTGGCCATTCTTTTGACTAGCCAGTTCAGATATTTCATGTGTTCTAGCTCAAGCACACCTGTTGCAACTAATGAAGCCCTTGATTAGTTGCATCAGGTGTGCTTGAGACAACACCTGTTTTGCAGATTTGTGCTGTTGTGAGGGATTCTAATTAGGGGTTGAATATTTCAGCTTAAGACTGCAGAATCATATGAAGGTGCATTTCCAGTTGAATTTGGGGAATATTTCCAGATTCTTGGACATTAAACCAATGATTGTGTGATATTCTATTTAATAGTTATTTTGTGTTTGATTTTTCTTCCAGCTGAATCGGCAATCGCAATAAAGTTGAAAGGGGTTTGAAAATTTCATTCTCATGTGTATAAATGTACACAAAATAAGATAAAGGTACACTTAAGGAATAAAAACATTCTCGCTTTAACATTCTGAATATTATTATGATACTTTTTTCAAAATGGAAAAAAAATTATGGAACTACTTAAGTTCTAGATGAAAGTTGATGATAACGTATGAAATTGACTTTATCCCTTGCAGTTAAATGTATTGGATGTTCATTGTTAAACTAATTCTTGCCTCGCTGTGTATGGCGTTGCTAGTGTTTTGGGATACAAGCAACTTCTGTAATCAGTGATTAGTATCTGTCATGCAGAAGAAGGTTAAAAGGAATCACCAACCCGTCGATCGCGGTCGACAAGTCGATCTTGGAAGCATTTTAAGTCGATCACGAAGAGTTTTCAAAATCAGAGAAAAAAGCCTATTGTGTGTAGTAAATGGTGTTCTAATCTAAGAGATACGGAGGCGCGCACGCTGTTACAATCACGTCATTTTTGCGGCGCGCACCTTTGGGCTCATGCGGATCCGTCGAGTTAAACAAGGCTTACGCTTTAACCATTAAACCAGCTCAGCCACAGTAAGTTTTTTATGTTTTAGGTCCATTGCGAACGATTAAACTAAGTTAACGCCGGTCCACTGATGTAAACAAGACGGCAACCGGAAACGAAGTACCCAACGTCCGCCCTCAAGCCGGAAGTTAGCATTTTTCTCGTGCACAGAGCGAATTCAGGGGGTTGAATTATTTCAGCTTAAAGACTGCAGAAGTCATTAAAAGTTGCATTTTCAGTTGAATTTGGGGAAACAACTTGAAACATTTGTTGTGTTGATCTATTTCAATTTATTTTGTTTGATTTATTCATTGCAAACAGCTGAAAGTCTGTGCAGTTCGCCAATAAACCTGGTTTGCAATTGGGGTTGAATAACTTTTATTACAATTGTGTATAAATTACACCAAAATAACATCAGATAACATCAGAATTATATCATCAGTTTTTTTAACATTCCTTAATACTTATTACTTTATAATTTTTTACATAAAATTGGAAAAGACAAAATAACTGCCATAAAGTCATAGTGACAGTGTGATGTATTATTACTGTTTGAAATTATTATCATTGCATAATATGTACTGTGGTGTCACATACTGTTTAAAAAAGTTGCCAGTATACAGTATAGTGCAGTATGCAGTATGCTAGTATTTGGGATACAACAACAATTGTATCAGATGATATCATATGCAGAAGGAGGTTGAAGAGGAGGATTTATCCAAACCATTTGTGATCGAATAAATTCAACAAGGTGGTTTTAAGAAAAAACAAGAAGAAGGAATCTAATGACCATTTTGAACTCCCAACAGCTCATCTTCCTCTTCTCTGTCTGTTCTTTTCTGGCTCTTTATAGAAGAACCCCTCATTTCTCTCTCTCTAAGCCCTTACTGCCCCCTTCCCCCACTTTTTTGGTCATAAGCTCGGTTCAATTTTCAAGCATCGGTCTCCCTGTAGAGCGTCTCTCTCGCCCTGAGCCATACGGAGCGCTGAGACTCAATCCACAGGCCCCTGGAGAACTGCGCGAGGAGAACAAAAGGAACCTGCAAAGTGTGAAACTTAAAGAGATGTACTTTGATAGCCCGAGATACCTACTGGAGCGCTGATCCAGAACCCAGAGAGATTTGACAGAATCAAGGCCTCGCTATGAGAGAGAGAGAGAGTCAGTGAAGTGGGTCAAGCCCAAACTCAACTTGCTAAAATTCAGGGAAAACTCCTCTAAAGATAATATCACATCCACATTACTTTCACTACCGCAACAAAGAAAGTACCAAACCATGGTGATACAATGCGATTTTTTGAAGTACCATGTAAACACCACAGTACATGAATGAACTCCAATTTATAATGAAACAGATATTCTATGATGAACACACAGTTTCTCTATTAAAACTTGTTTTGGCAGTGAGTAGGCAGTAAAGTAAAGTCAAGTCAAGTCAAGTCAATAAAATGTATACAGGCAAGCTGACCAATGTGCTTTACATAACAGCATAAAAGTACATAACAGACAAACAGACAAAATTAAAATTAAAATACAAATTACAGACTATTAAAAGCAATTGAATAAAAATAGGTTTTCAGACGTGACTTGAAGATTGACAGGTCAGATGCAGATCTAAAATGAAATGGCAAACTATTCCATAATGTAGGGCCCGCAATGGCAAAGGCGCAATGACCTCTTTGTTTTAGCCTGTACCGTGGGATAAATAAAAGTTTCTGTGTCCCTGACCTAAGAAGTAGGCCGTTTAGACTTTTATTAATATTTGAAAGTCATTGTGGTGTAATCAACATGCAGAAAGGTATTTTATTCTCTTCAGGATAAAAAAGAAAATGGCTCCTGACTGTCTCCAGTATGTTTTTATTTATACAGGTTGTAAAACACTAAATAATTAAAATAATTTTTGTATCCAAATTTATTTTTAAAAAATATATTCTTGCAATACATATATTTTTTATTTAGCCAAAATTGTACTCCTAAATAATATCAAAAGTATTTCAAAAGTGTATCACAAAGATGATTACATTTCAAAGAACTTTAAAATACAACTTTCAAATGGCTTAATTTGTAATTACTTTCATCATCTCAGAAATCCTTATAATAATCTGAATAATAACAGTGACACAATCCATTTCACAGAGAAACACACTCAGGGAATCCCTCTGCTCTATCGGTGTTGTAAATATAGATATGATGACGATTGGTCTAAATGGAGATGTGGTTTCCAGCTCTGTTACTGCCAACACTACAGCATGCTTTCATTCCAGCATCACCATTAAGACAATCATTCTCTAATTGAGCTGCAATAAAATCACTTGCCTTATCGTAAATGCTTCATTACGATTGCAAACATAAATGTATAGGCCACTGTTCTTAGCCCTGCTATTTGACTTTATTTGATGTTGTTATTGCCTGCCACCACTGTTGGAATTAACCCACTATAACATTGGACCGTTTTAGCATATTTATTCTAGTACCTTAAGAGAAACCATCAACCACAGAAACAGTTACAACGATTTTATTCCAACATTGATGGGCTCAATAAAAAAGGTAACAACTGTTTTATATCATAGTCCCACCATAAGCAATACACATATTTTGCACTATTATTAGATTTGCGTTTCACTTCTTCTAACATTCTCAGAATCATTGAGTGGTTGTTTGGCCTTTTCTCCATTGGACTAACCTGGGCCAGTGTTCATCACTTGAGTCAGTGGCATAGGACTCATTGTAACGTTTTTGAAATGTCCCAACACAGTTGTTCTGAATTATTCAGGAACAGTGGAGCAGAATAGAAAACTATATATATTGCCTTATTAGGACTCAGGGATGTCAAATTCAGTTCCTGGAGGGCCACTGTCCTGCACAGTTTAGCTCCAACCCTATTTTAGCACACCTGAACCAGCTAATCAATATCTTCAGGATTACTATAAACGTTTAGGTATGTGTTTTTGGAGCTAGGTTGAGCTAAACTATGTAGGACAGTGTCCCTCCAGGAACTGAGTTTGACGCCCCAGGCTGAGTTTTCCATCAGAATCTCAGTGCTATGCAAGCTTCCGGCTGTCACAATCAGATTGCAGCAAAGCAGAGTTGAGGCAGGATCTATTTGCAGCAATCACATTTATTAACAATACGAAAAAAACAACAAACACGCAGAAGCACAAAGGAACAGGAGAAACGCAAGAGAAAACGCAAGAGAAACGCAACCAGCATAACATATGAGAACGGACAAAGATCAATTGAAACTGAGAGCTACTTAGTTCAGTTCTTTATTTATAAAGCACATTTAAAACAGCCACAGGACTGACCAAAGTGTCGTACAAGCTCAAAAACTACATTTACACATTTTAAAACAAGAAAAACAAATGTCAAACAGACAAAATCAAAAATTAAAACATACAGAGGAGAGACATTAACATAAAGTTTTAAAAGCGAAGGAAAACAGATTGGTTTTCAGAATAGATTTGATATATAACTGATATAGAAGAAGCTACTCTAAGTTGTACTGGCAAGCTGTTCCACATACTTATACACTGACTAAGTGAAGGGAACAGTACTTGATGAATACTTCACTATTTTTGTTCCCTGTCATTTTGCTTTATTTGATGTTTGATTAATTGTGGGTTCCTTCTTATCAAACTTTGGAGTTCCCTTGCACATTTGTGCTCAGAACGGGTTTCTACCTAAGTATTGACATTTCTGAATGGGTTGAGGCTGGGATTTAGTGAGTTTGAAGTGAAAGTATTTGATGAACATATACTATGTGCGGAGAGAATTCACTCAATATTATTATCTCATTTTTGACATAGGTGTATTTTTGCATCTGAGGCCTTATATATATATATATATATGAAGGACTTATGAACGACAGAACTTGCAACCATAGTTAGCTAACGGTGCTTTTGGGAAATGCACCCCATCTCAGCCCAATTTTAGTATATTGTAATAAAACATAACGGTTTAGTAATGAGTTTCAGAAGTTTTAAATACATTTAGCCTGAAGGTAGATTGGATCAGCAGTATTGCTTTGTCCTGTTGTGGGAATATTTAACTAGATTTAATTTTGTGTTTAATTTTCTTATAATTTCCATACACTGCACTGAACCGGAAGATGGCTAAATGCAGAAGTGATCATGATGATTATTGCTAATTTGCATCAGGTTACTTCAGGTTTAGGGCACAGAGGGCACAGGAATTATCTGCCTGGTGTTGCCTTTTTGAACAAATGCATCTTAATCCTGGCTCAAAGAAGTAAACGGTATTACAGCTAGGTCTACAACTAGTATTACACTGACTTCAATGAGTTAATGAAAGCAAGGTATTGCTGAAAGGAGTTCTGGATGAAAACATAACTCTGTAGATATACATCCAAACAGGATTTCCACTCCTACAACCACTTCTGCCCAACTTTCATTTGCCACTGGTCAATCAAACTGTTCTGTCTCAAACTCATGGCACCAGTTACGTCGCTTTACTGACATTCACAACTTCGGTCCCGTTGCCTCGTGGGATAGTAAAGTATCCACAGGATACAGACTTCAGAATCTCGGAGGAAGTCTTTTGCAAAAAATCTGATATTTGCATTATAGGAACAGTCTTTTCAGTTGTTGTGTCAATGATAAACATTTAATATGTCAATCATCATTAATAATTGTTGATGCACATTGAAATGCGCATGAGAGCGGAGGATATAAGAGAGTTATAAAAGTGAGAGAGATCATCAGTAATAATGTATGGACTACTTTTATTATATTTTTATACACTCCTGAACTTTTATTATATAAAAATTACCAACTTGGACATTTTCCTAAACATCTCCTTTTATGTTTCAAAGAAGAAAGCAGGCCATACAGGTTTGAATGAATAAAGGTAAATTATGACATCATTATTATTTTTGAGTGAACGATTTCTTTAATTGCCAGAGACTTTCCATCTAGGTGACTGATTTGAGTAATAAAACAGGTATAGTATTGATAAATAGATTGCGTACTATCCACAAATAAGATTTGATATATTGAGAAATTAATTTTACTGCACATCCCTCACACTTGACATCGGTTATGTTCTCAGAGCTCCCATGTTCCTAACAGCTAACAAGAGGTTGATGTGTGTGAATATACAATGCCCTTAGATTCTCTCTCTTCACCTGTGACACCATCACCCTTAAGATGTATGAATCCAAACAGGATTATACACAGTATGTCTGCCCTCTCCTGGACACAGACACCACCCACTCACTCACACCAACATACGCATCACTAAATGCTGTATCCATATACTCACTTGTTTTCTAATACTTAAATGTGAATTGTTAAAAAAAGTGTAAAACACTGTTGTGCTACTAAACTTTTTGTTTGAGCAGCCAAACCAGACACATTTGCTCATCCTGTGGTGCTTGGGCCAAGACTGTTTGGCTGACAAAAGGGATGAGGGAATGTTAGGGAATGTGATGTTTGGGAAACCGGGTTGAAAATTGGTAACACTATAGTGGCATTAAAATCTTCACACAATTTATGATTACAAAGGCAGATTATCATTCATAAAAAAAAAACGTATATTTCTACTGTTATAGCACAATACTTTGCTATGACCTCAAAACATTACCATAGTGCATGATTTGTAATACATTTTGTCACATAACTAGCTCCACATGAATAGATATTCTTATGTAGTAAACTTGCTTAGTAGCTCACCTGGTACAGTGTTGCATGTACAATGTGAGCACTTGGGTACAAATTCCATTAAAAACACCAGTCCTGAATAAAGAGCTCAACTATTTAAGTAATCCAAAATGGCATGATTGTTTCTGCACATATGCTTTTACAGTAGCTCACATTTGCTTGTGTTAACTCTATCGATTCGTTTGAGGCAGGGGTGAATTAACACACAGGCTTCCTGGGGCTGAGGCCTACTTGCTACATAAACATTATATTTCTCAAATAATTATTTTTATAAATGGGAATTTACAGCAGTGACAACTGCATTCTACCCAGACAGAAACATAGTGTCGGCCCAGACCCGGCCCACATCTGGTACGCGTGGAATCCACATTCCATTCGTGGGCCAACACTATGTTGCTGTCTGGGTATAAACAAACACACAGCCTTTTATTTTCAGGACCCAAAACCACATTTTCAGCAAAGCCTGGACTGGACAGCTAGTTTTCTGTAATGTCATACAGTGCGAGAGAGTTCAGCTCAGTAGTTTACGAAGGCATGGATATAATCTGCGTTTCATCTGATGTTCCATAATGCTGTAGCCCAGGGGCCTCTGGTTATCTGAAGGCGCTCTTGATTTTAGGGTAGGGTTTTGTGCAGAGGGTAGTTAATTTCAAACGTGATAGAGCATTAACCTTTTGGCACCACTCACAGGAAATTTCATTTCCAAACTGCCGCGATACGTACAACAACCAACGTAATAAACGTTGCCAGATTCATGTTAATTTAGCATAAAACTGGACATTTCACTTTGAAAGTGTAGCAAAATATACAAGAAACAACGCAATATCTTTTTGCTGGTATTATACAATTATCCAATATTAACATGGTATTATCCATCAAGAATTCACTTTATTGTAAAAAGTTCACACGTTTGTTTGCCCATATAATCTATAAGCTATTATGGTTATATGCGTTTGGCTTGCTGTCCTTATGGGCTCAAGGAAGCAGCTTCAACTCGAGCGTAGATATACTATTAATGCTTGGAAGTTGAGTATGGTAGCAAGATGCCTAAATGATGTTGGTGGAATAGGGGAGGTGAAAGGATGCCAAAACAGCTGATGCTAGAGCAAGGTGAGTGGACGTTTATATGCTCTAGGAGTTAGTTGAAAGATTAGATGGGTTCACTCCCTAAATTGCGTTTCAGAACTTAACTCAGTGTTCCTTAGCAGAATACTTTGTGTTCCTTACCAGAATAGCAATGACACAATAGCTATTTAACAATTGGTTAGCATTATGCAGGCCAGGTGATGTCAGCTGAAAATGATACAGGCACATGTTTTCAGTGTATGATATAATAGCTACCATTCAGTGTGTGTAAAACTAATGACAATTCAGTACACGACAGGGCAACAAACATTCTTTCCTTTAATTTGGCAGAAAATTTGGCTGGATGTTTCACTCTATTATCAAGCATACATTACCTTTACTGTACTGAAAATGGAAAATTGTGAAATATAATTTAAGTTAAACATTCCACTTAGCTAATATCTAATTAAACAAGTCTGATATTAATAGCATCTCAGTTTTGCCTTATTAATACAGTGAGGTGTGAAACATAATGACAGTTATTTACTACAGCTCAGTGAGTGACAGCAGTGTTGTCCTCATTAGAGGAGGTAAATGGACTGCAGTGATAAGCCAGCACTCATAATATTGTCCATTTGTTCAAACATGGGGAGGGGGAAGGCTTTTAAGAATTGTTTTGTTTGTTAACCGCATTGGTATTCTTTTGTGAAAAGGCTATTGGATGATATTCATGAACTGAAGAGTGTCCCAGAGGGCTTTGGGGCTCCCATAATGCCTGTGGGTGAACTGAGCAGGTGCACAACTGAGCAAAAAAAAAAATGGACACCAACATGACAGTTACCCAGAGGAGATTTTTTTTCTCGTATTGCGCTGAGGTTGCTCTTTCAGAGCTCAGAGAATCCACAAAGTATCAGCTTAATTTGAGACATCTTATCATTCCTTAGAGACGTATTAAAATAGACAGAAATTAGTCAATTATTAAAAAGAGTAGGCTAATACATAGCGTATGTGACTTAATTTAGTCTTGATTGGAATTGTTTAAGTTCTCATCAAGATTTGCAGGCTGTTTGAGACACAGAGAAAACACTAAAGGCGAAACATGTTTATATACTATAGATTATTGGAGGTTTATTCAATTCAATTCAAATTTATTTATATAGCGCTTTCACAACACTCATCGTTTCAAAGCACCTGCATGAGTCCACATTACAATTTAGAGTGATCTGTTATCAGAGGTAACTGTCTAAGTTATGTATTTCAGAAATGTACATATACACAGTTAGCTAAAAATGTATTATTTTAAACAATGTAATAATTTACGGCAGAAACAATGAGCTCATTGAACAAATGATAAAGACATTTAGAAAACAATTTAGCATGCTATAATAGAATAATTATCTGAGGTGCAGTAAAATTACGTTTGCTCTTGATTTCTGACTCCATTTCTAATTTCATTTCTGTGTAGGAGAAACTATCGAGATATTGCTGAGATCTCAATTGTAAAATGTCCTACAGGATAGCAGTGTGTGTTTATAAACGACCTCTTAAAATCAAATCACACTTACTGAGACTCGTAGGTATATCACCTCAGCATGAGTGAAGGTGTGTGTGTGTGTGTGTGTGTGTGTGTGTTGGTCTAGTCCCCTGGGCCATAAAGGTAATCCCTCTACACTACACTCATCAGCAGGTGTGTAGTGTGTGTCTTCAGGCATGGCTGTTGGCTGCTCTTTCTCCGTGGACTCTGAGGGACACTGGGGAATGGCCTCTGCTGGGCAAAATGGCTCCAGGAAACACAGATTCTCCTTCTCTCAGACAAAAAACAGCATATATTTCCATTCCATATATTCTCTCACCTGTTAATGACTGAAAAAGGGGGGAAATGTCATCTGTGGTGATTTTTGCAGGGTATCGGTTTTCACGGGGTCCTGAGAATGTGGGTGAGACCTGTCAACACCCTCTCATCTGTTAGACACAGGTCACATGACCCTGCCTGTCACATGACCTGAGAATCTTCCTGCCGGAAGAAACAAGATTACCGCTTTCATCTATTGTTCTCACCTTGATCCTTTGTTTCCCTAATCAGCTCCACATGCAGAACCTGCTGGAATATGCCAGTGACGTCACATGCCACATTTGACTTTCGTTGGCATACATGCGTTGACGCTCTTATAAAGGCAATCAACATTTATGTAATACATTCGTAACACAATTCATGCATACTGTTTTCTGCAACAGTAATACATATGTTTCACTTTTACTTGTTTCTTAAATAAAAATGTTCTTTGCAGAAAGACTGACACATGCAAATGGATGGTTGTGTTGAAAATAATACACTGTGGCAGTTGAATATGGTTGTGCTTCAAAAAAAGCCCTCTTTACAAAGCTTTATTACTCAATGGTCAATTTCAGCCCTCTAATTTGATTGGCTAAGAGGCATTCCAAGAGAACTAATATTTCCAACCCGATCTCGTGGCAATTCATGCAAATTTTACAAGGTGGCTAATTCGTACGAATTCGTACGATTTTTGCTAACTCGTAAATATTTTACGAGTTGCCAAATTCGTATGAATTCGTCCGATTGACCTACCCCTGACCTCGCCCCTAAACCTAAACCATCGTACGAATTCGTAAGATGCCAGCTTTTAATCACTCGTATACAAATTCGTACGAATTGGTCGTGAGATAGTGTTGA
This sequence comes from Chrosomus eos, assembly GCA_036326025.1. Lineage (NCBI taxonomy): Eukaryota > Metazoa > Chordata > Actinopteri > Cypriniformes > Leuciscidae > Chrosomus > Chrosomus eos. The sequence continues at coordinate 23,314,038 of CM070840.1, forward strand.
ATATTTTATTTAACAGCACTGGAATATTTCAGTAACCTGACTCCGCCAGATGGATTTGCTCCGCATATCCATCTGGAAACCTTCCGTTGAAGTAGTTTTGGTAAGGGGCGAAAATACTGGTTAGCTGATTGGCCTATGTTGGTGATAGACGGGCCAAATCAACCAATCAGATCAACGAAGCATATGACGTACTAACAGAGCGACGACGAAAACACAACCACAAGCCAGGCTACTCTTGCTGCTGCAGGTAAAGACTCGTTAGCTCAGCAAATAAGCAACATGTCGGCAAAGGATATTTGCCGTTTATGTAACTACAATTTACAAATAACTGAAGCCGCCATGTTCTTTAGATTGAACTGTCGCGCTTCTTGTTGCGTCACACCTCAACCCGCCTCAAAGCCAACGCTGATTGGACGTTCGTTTGGTGAACTGCTCCCAAATTTTCTTTAACGGAAAGTATCCAGACTGATCTGCGAGTGAAACCTTGAAAGCTCGCGAGATCAGGATGGTCTCACGAGGCTAATATTTCAGTGCATCACTTTTCTCTTTTCACCACATGGATTTTTTTTTTTTAATAATCAAAAATATATTATTTTGCCATATTGTGTCAGAAATTCCAGTTACTCTATAAGCCTGCTCAGACATGGGTTACAACACAGAGTGAGTGAAAAGATTCTAAACTAGTTATAAATGTGACCTAGCACTCATAGGTTTGTAAATCTATCTCCATTCATTTAAATAATAATAAAATCATGCAACACACATTAAAGAGACTATAAAGACTGGACAATAAAAGCGGGGCATAAACAAATGTATTTGCGATGTTGACCCTGATGGCTGTCTTCAAATTGATGCATGAGTGAAGTTTTTTTGATTGTAAAGGAAAGGAAATAAAAAGAGGGAAAACCTTTGTTTTGTTTTGTTTATTTAATTTAAGAAACGAGTGTTTGCGTTTCTAAGTTGCTATTTCATGTCTTGTGACTCCTTCAAGCTATTTTTTAGCATTTTACTAAAATTGTTACAATTTTTTTTTACTAACATTTACTAATAATATTTTCTGTAAATAAAGTGATCTTGAAGTCTCTCTCGCTCTCTCTCTCTCTCTCTCTCTCTCTCTCTTCTCTCTCTCTCTCTCTCTCTCCTCTCTCTCTCTCTCTCTCTCCTCTCTCTCCTTCTCTTCTCTCCTCTGTTAATGGACGGCATTCAACAAGCCCTCAGATCCAATCTGATATACATAACTATCGGTCAGATGGTTATCACCGAGCAAATGTTTTTCAGTTGTAGCAAAATAACGGAGCTGAACAAACGAAAGATAACCCTCGGAAGGAACGCAAACACTTGGGGGTGATTTTTGGTAATTTGGTAAATTGGTGCTTGCGGAGGGCTTTGAATGAAGGCCTTTGTCTGGCCTCAACCAGGATCACAAGTGTTATTGATGCTAATAATATACTTGAGCAAACAGAGCTTTACGGCAGGTTAATCGGGTGATATGAGCCCCTGCTCATGGTGTTTACCGAAGGATCATGGGAGTCTAGCAGGGGTTCATCATAATAACCCCGGATCAGAGAAAAATCCCAGGCATTTGAGGGAGTCCTCTATTAGTCATGTGATTCCATGATGAAGTGTCTTACAGAGTCTTATGATCAGCAATGATGGAGTGCAAGATTTTAGACCTTCATTGTGTCAGAATATGTATTTATCTGTGAGCATGATGCTTTTGAGATGATGCTCTCACGGTATATTGGGCTACATGAGATTAGGTTGAACCACTGCACTCATGATCGGCCAACCACACAAAAGAGCACATCTTTTTAGCCCCACCACGTCTAATTGTTTCACTTGTGACCGCAGAGACTATCTGTCTGTTTCTGTCCATCACCTTTTTGTCTTCTCAGTTTTCGTCTTCTCTTGTTCTTTTCAGACTTTCAATTTACAGAGGAAAGCTGTGGAACTATGTGTTCTAAGACGTGAATAACAGACACATAAAACCCCGCGGACAGTATACTGTCCTGACAATGGCTGCCAAACCTTTCTGATGTCACCTGGGTAATGTTGCACGCTAATGGAGGGTTTTTGAAAGCACTGTGTGAACACTTTGTGAGAAATGGAAAAAAAATTGCAACATGAAATGCATATTTCATGCATGAATTCTAAGTTCGGTTCATTGTAGATGATTTCATGAACACAGATGTGGTTCTCGCTCTGATCTGCTCAGCGGACTGAAGTCATTATCCAAACGTATGCTCGCCATTGCTTCACGCGTCCTGTCATTGAGGGAGCGACTGATAAGATTTGTGGGTCGGTCACATGGAAGAATCCAGGACAAAAGAACATGTGTCAACATTTCTATTTCAAAACATCTTTTGTGCGACAACCATTCAGTCATGTTTGTATTCAAAATGTTTATGGGTTGAATGTTCAGTCAGTGGAGAAATGTTTAATAATAGTCCAACAAATGTATGGCTGCTTAATTTTGTTGAATATATCACTATATCTTAAAGTGTCCTATATATGGCCTATAGAAATGGTGCCATCTGTGCATGAAGGTTTTATTATTATTAACATCGTAACTGCCATTGGTAGATCCCATAGGAGGATGCATCCTACAAATATTCAGATTAGTGGTCTACAAATATGGGATATTCTTATACTGTTACTCCCAGTCCTTACTGTGTGATTATCCTAACTGAGACTTTCAGAGAGAATGCACTGGGTCATTCAGTCCAGGACAAATGAAGTGTGTCACATTGAATTTGTATGTGTGTTTGATGCTAGAACAAGCGCAGGATCTCAAATAATGATTGTGCTGACTGAACATGTGTCGTGTGCATCTTACAGCTTTCTCTCATTACCATCACACACACATTCGCGATCATAAACACATGCATTTTCCACAACAGTGACATCTGCAGCCTCTACAATGCTGAAGATTAACTGTCAATCCAGGCCAATTTGATAGAAGCCATTATGTTGGCAGATCAGAACTTGTGAAAATTGTGATTTTATTGAGCTGAACACACACACACACACACACACACACACACACACACACACACACACACACACACACACACACACACACACACACACACACACACACACACACACACACGTTTGTTTTTGTGACTTATGAGGACATTCCATAGGCGTAATGGTTTTTATACTGGACAAACTATATATTCTAACCCCCTACACTGCCCCTGTCCCTAAACCTACCCCTTACAGGAGACATGCTGGATTTTAACATTTAAAAAAAAAACATTGTTTTTTATGATTTTTAAGCTGTTTGAAATATGAGGACGCATGCAATGTCCTCATATTTCACATGTAAGTTGTAATACCAGTGTAATACCCATGTCATTATACACATTTGTGTCCTCATATATCACAAAAACAAGCACACACACACACACACACACACACACACACACACACACACACACACACACACACACACACACACCACACACACACACACACACACACACACACACACACACACACACACACACACACACACAAATCGTACCAACTATGGTATGTTATTGTTTACATGATATAAATACTGTTACATGTTATTTAAATCTTGTTCCAGTAATTTTATTCATTCTTACACTTACTTGAAAAGAAAATGAATCGCGGTAACACTTTATTTTAGTGTCCTTGTTGAACGTTACATGACAATATAGTAATTACTATAAATTGTGCATAATCACATGCAAATAACCCTAATCAACACCCCAATCTTAATCCTTACCCTATAGTAAGTACATGTAGTTAATCATTATTACTTAAATATAATTACGCTATAACATGGACACCTTAAATTAAAGTGTAACCAGTATCGCTTATATTCCATGTGCCTTGTAATAAATCACACATAGTAATTGGAACACATGATTAAAAATGTTTTAGGGTTGAAGGTCAGTGTAAACAGCCACAACTAGCAAATATGCACCACAACAGAGTGTTTACAGTCAGTTTATTGGTAACACTTTACAATAAGGTTCCATTAACTGCCAATAAGGTAACTAGGTTGCATTAACTTTCCAATAAGGTAACTAGTTGTTAAAATGAGAGCACACTGTACTAAAAAGTGAAATAAAATAATGATATCAGATCAATCACTGCTCAATTAGAGTAAGATGCAATTGAAACTTATGAGTTGTATTTGTCTTTATTGGTTTATTTTTGTGCTTTGGGAAAAATTAGAAGAATAAGGACGATTAATATTTGAAAGATGACACATCTTACCACAGCAGAGTCGTCTTATTACAAACTCTAGCTTGGACCCGCTTTTGCCTTCAGAACTGCCTTAATTTTTCATGGCATTGATTCAACAAGCTGCTGGAAAAATTCCTCAGACATTTTGTTCCATATTAATATCATAGCATTGTTGCAGATTTGTCAGCTGCACATCGATGATGTGAATCTCCTGTTCCACCACATCCTAAAGATTCTCTATTGGATTGAGAACTGGTGACTGTGGAGGCCATTTGAGTATAGTGAACTCATGGTCTTGTTTAAGAAACTAGTTTGAGATGATTTGAGCTTTGTGGCATGGCACATTATCCTGCTCGAAGTAGCCATCAGAAAGTGGGTACCCTGTGGTCATAAAGGGATGTACATCGTCAGAAACAATACTCAGGGGCCCAAAGTGTGTCAAGAAAATATCCTCCACACCATTACACTACCACCACCAGCCTGAACCGTTGAAAAAGAGCAGGATGGATCCAGGCTTTCATGTTGTTTACACCAAATTCTGACCCTATACCATCTGAATGTTGCAGCAGAAATCGAGACTCATCAGACCAGGTAAACATTTTCCAATCTTCTATAGTGTAGTTTTGGTGAGCCCGTGCAAATTGCAGCTTCAGTTTCCTGTTCTTAGCTGACAGGAGTGGCACCCGGTGTGGCTGTTAGGCATCTGCTTCAAGGTTTGACGTGCTGTGTGTTCAGAGATGCCCTCCTGCAGACCTCGGTTGAACCAGTTTGGCCATTCTCCTCTGACCTCTGGCATCAACAAGGAACTGCCGCTCGCTGATTATTTTCTCTTTTTCTGACCAATCTTTGTAAACCCTAAAGATGATTGTTCCCAGTAGATCAGCCGTTTCTGAATTCCTGTCTAAAAAACCGTCTGGCACCAACAACCAATATCACATTCAAAGTCAATTAAATCAATTCTTCCTCATTCTGATGCTCATTTTGAACTTTAGTAGATCATCTTGATCATGTATACATGCCTAAATGCTTTGAGTTCCTGCCATTTGATTGGCTGATTAGATATTTGCGTTACCAAAGGTGTACCTAATAAAGTGGCTGGTGAGCACCTTTATTAAACCACCTTTACGGACTGCCCTGCAACTCTGTATTTCTTCCATATTTTTGGAGTGGCATTCCTACTTTTTGAAGAGAAGTGATGAGTATTTGGCGTCAGACACTGAGACTGTGAGACAAATCCACGGTGTGTGTGTGTGGTTAAGAGTGAGAGAGACAGAGAAAGAGATTAGAGGTAATACATATTGTTGGATGTCTCACCTCGCCATCATTGAGGGATATTTGGGGATTACGATTACAGAGTGTCACAACCTGACTGGATCTTCTGCCCTGGGCTTCTGTACACAAATAAACATCTACCACAATCCTCTCTGCTCCTACCAGCCCTCAGTAATGCTGTCAGCACAACATCACTTCAAAACTAGCTGTGCTGGTGGAAAAAAGAATATGAGTTTGAGTTTTGGATTTAAACATCTCTGGAGAATGTGAGAATGCCTGGGAAATATGCAGGAAAAATGAATCCTTTTGACAGAAACAATCACAACAATAGCTTAGTTATACATTTTACCTTTCATTTTCACTCTATCGCCATTTTGTCCTGCAATGTGTCTACAGTCAGCTGAAGGAGACTCATATATGAACTATGAACTTCAGACTTCAGACAGACTGCTTTGATTTAATAAGAAAACTCTTGAAACATAAGCATATTGTGGCCTGATGTTTATGCGAAGTACAGCAGTCCCTGCTTCTGTGTGTGTGTGCTGATGGACTGGGCCTTTGTAGGGGCCCGAGTGGATACTGTAAGAGTGTGTGTTCAGCTCTCTGTGTGTGTTTGTTGAGGGGAGGGTGATGAATATTAAGGGTCTATTGTAATGAAAATCCTGCTGGCCTTTGGAGAGAGAGGCTTTAAAGCTGTAGCCGTAGGGACTTCCATCTGCCATACCATCAGCCCTCAAACACACACACAACACACACACACACACACACACACACACACACACACACACACACACACACACACACACACACACACACACACACACACACACACACACACACACACACACACACACACACACACACCGTCAGCTCTCTCCCCTTCAAACACACACAAATATTCCAAAAACAGCCCAGCTCTGACACTCCGCCGTTTGAACACATGTAAACTCCTGTACACTCAAGCACAAATCTTACTGTCAACACACACGTTTAGAAACACCGGGGAAGATTGTGTTGAGGTGAAAGGATCCTTTTTTATTTTTAGACCTATTCGGACGTTCTAGTTTTCCAGGGAGATGTTACAGAAATGTATGCTTCACAGACGTACTTTGAGATTTTAGTCCTGTCCGAATCTGCTAAGTCTGTGTTTTTCTCACACAACCACTGTACAAAATTCCAGAGCAAACTACCAACAGTTTTTCGGCAAACTCCTCAGAGAAATCTAATCCAATCCGAATGCCTTTTGACCTCCCCAAGCTACCATTTGCGTATCAATTTTCGGTATGATTTAATTTAATTTCAATATGGATGGGATCAGACGAAAAATTAAAATGACAATATGAATAAATTAAATTCAAAACCCTCCGAATAGGGCTTTTGTTTTATTTGTATATTTGATGGTGAGAGTTTGATTATATGCATCATTCAATATGCATCAGTATTCCATTCAATAACTGTGGTGTGTTCTTTTGTTTGTGTTTTTATGCTTTACAAATTTCAGGTTTTGAGCTTCTCCAATATCTGTAGCTCTCCACTAAAGAGAAAAAATAAGAGATTTAGGGTGGCACAAACACAAAGTCCTTCATCCCACAACCTCTCAATCATCATCGCCATAATAATCACAGCGGTCTAACAATCACATCTGCATTTTAACACTTACAGTACAACCTTCTCTAATACAGTGTTCCCCAGCCCTGTTCCTGGAGGCACACCAACAGTGCACATTTTGGATCCCATATATTTCTGTTCTTGGAGTCTCAACTAATGAGCTGATGAGTTGAATCAGGTGTCCTTGATTAGGAAGAGTTTTGAAAATGTGTAATGTTGGTGTGCCTCCAGAAACATGGTTGGGAAACACATCTCTAATACACTATTATTCACCTCTAAACCCATTACAGTCTATACCAGTGGTACTTTTATGTGCACCCGCCACATATATGTCCACTTTTATCCTCGCTCAAGGTTTATCAGGTGTATTTTTGTGTAAATGAAGTGATTGAGAGGTGCAGCTCATCCATCACGCACGTCTTTCCATTAGATGACCGCGGCTCACTACATTACCTGTTCTGATGTGGTCAGGATGGTCCTGCACGGCTGCTGCTGATGCAGTAGAATCACTCATCCCTGCAGAATCCTCCTTCGCTCTGGAGAGATCTCCGCTGTTCTCCCCTTAATGCTCCTTCACCAGACGTCTTTCGAGCTGGACCTGTGGCCCGTGTTCAGTGCATGCTGGGACCGGGGAGATGGAGTGTGTCCGTTGTGTAATGTGGCATTATGGGAAGTGTGTCTGTAATGTGCCGTTAGAAGGACCCTCAGCAGAGTACAACTATAACGCAATCTCGCAGACACACTGGGGTGCTGATGGTTGCGCCTTCTACTGTGACGCATCTTCCCAGTGCTCATGGTATGTGTTCATAAGAAGAGTTTCATAGTGAGCTAAAACTTTAGTCCATTTTGTTCTGGACTGCTAAGAGAAAGGTGTCAGAACACTGTAACTTATGTCAAGGCAAGTCATCTTAATTTATATAGCGCTTTTAACAATATAGATTGTTCCAACGCTGCTTTACAGTGATAATAGGAAATCAAAGTAACATAGATTGTTTTGGCTTTAAGACAGCTTTAGAATAAAGTTATTTTCCAGCTAAAGTTAGTTTTAGTTGATTCACTTCCGTCGCAATGATCATTAGTTATTAACTTAGAGGCCGCTAACATGACACCGTTTTAACAGAAAACTCTTAAGATTTGTGTACAGTATACATTTTAATTAATTTACTGTAAAATATTTTTCATTTTTTTTGTATCCAATGAGCACTTTTATCCAAAGCTTACAATGCAAAGCTGTGTGTAAATGGTAAAAAATGGACTGCATTTACAGACCCAATGGCCACCAAAGCGCTTTACATTGCCTCACATTCACCCATTCACTCACTCATTCATACACCGACGGCGGTGTCAGTCGTGCAGCCGGGTTAGGTGTCTTGCTCATGGACACCTCGACACTTGGTCAGGTGGAACCGGGGATTGAACCACCAACCTTTCGGTTTGTAGACAACCTGCATGAACCCCTGAGCCACTGCCGCCCAATTGTGTGTTATAGTAATCATACCGCTTAACTGAGGTAAAATCATTTATTCAGCTTATCGTGGCCTACTATCCCCTCCTTCATTTTTGTTCCCTTCCTTTCTATCTTTCACACTGTGCTGTAAAATAACAGTAATCTACTGGCAGCTGTGGTTGCCAGCAATGTACAGTACATTTACAGTATCACCTCATTGAGTACTGACCATCACAGTAATGAGGTGTTTCTTTTCAGGCAAAGTTCTCATATTTTTAACCCGTTTAATCCCAAATTTTTTCTTGCAACTTGAGTACATGCATTTTACTCCTTAGACCTCCCTAACACTCAAACATTATGCCTTTTTGGATTTTATGTTGGTTAAGTTAGTGAAATATTAGGTTTTATACTCGGTCACAATAGTGACCGGTGGGAAACAACATAGTCAGAATTCATTCAAATTCTTCAATTAGACCTATTGACACAATTCATTCCAAGACATCCAATATCTCGTTTTGTCATTTCGTGAAGAAGGCTTAGTGAGGTGAAAGGGTGGTCATGTACAAAGTTACACCCTGGAGGAACTTCTGCTTGTTCGGCTAGACCCGTATGGGCTAGACCATGACTACACTTGGGCCCTGTCCTAGGCCAGTTTCAGGGAGATGTGTGTTCACTCATTCAGTGCACTGAAGATGGGCCGTACGTTGTAGAAAGGGTTGTTTTTGGTCATGTGTGGGGCACACCAATTGGTTCTCATGAACATCTGCCCATTCCTCCAGATAATTCACCTCTGCATCGCCATTCAATAGTCTACTTGGCAAATGGGCTGTTTCACCCTGGTACTCCCTATCGGAGCCATCACAGTCACTTTCAATTGGGGGGGCGGGGTGGGGGGAAGGGGGTCACGTACGTCAAGAAGGTCCAGCACATTGACAGTTTCTGGGACACTCATCACTACACTAAACAAAATTATAAACGCAATACTTTTGTTTTTGCCCCCATTTTTCATGAGCTGAACTCAAAGATCTAAGACCTTTTCTATGTACACAAAAGGCCTATTTCTCTCAAATATTCTTCACAAATCTGTCTAAATCTGTGTTAGTGAGCACTTCTCTTTTGCCAAGATCATCCATCCCCCTCACAGGTGTGGCATGTTCAGTGTAGGATTGCCAAAACCTGCCAATACCAGCCAATACCTCTGTTTTCAATTGAAGTAGGCTACTGTGTTATACTACCGGTCACAATTGTGACCGTAAACAAATTTACAAGTCTTACGAGCAAAATATATATGCAGGAGTATAATTCTCAAAATATATCAGTAGTAGACCCTTTAAAGAATATATGTACAAAATATGATAGTTCTATATGTAAATTAAGATGTTTTATATACTACTTTTTGTAGTAGTCTGAGGAAGACATCTTCTTCTAGATGTGCAAGCAGGAAGTGAACTGATCTGGTCATGTGACCTTTCACACTAGTCACATGACATTAATTGATTTTAATCAAGACAATCTATTTTGTCATATAAAAGTTGAATTTCTTGCCCAAAGTCAATAAAAACATTTTTAGAGCTTCCAGAAATAAGAAAAAAGCTGCGGTCACAATTGTGACCGGTGGGATTAAACGGGTTAATACTGATTACAATTTTGGCAGTGTATCTCTTTCTGTCCTTCACTCCCCTCTCGTTTCCATCTTCAGTCTGTCCTCAGATCAGAAGTGTTGAGCTTTGACACAGGCCTGCAGGAGTACTGACCCAAACAGTCATTAGAGAAGGAATTGTCCTTCTCGCTCTGTTTCTGATCCTGCATCACCGGATAGGATCAAGTAAGAGGCAGTTGTGTTTACTTCCTCATCCATCTAATTTCTGTAGTGATGGCCGTGGCCTCCTCATCTCCTTACCACTGCTTAAGCTGCATGGATTCAGAGTCCAGCCCGCGGGCAAACACTCTCAGCACAGCTACACCTAAACGGATTAACCCTCCATACACACACACACACACACACACACACACACACACACATGCACGCACACACACACACACACATACAGATCAGCACAGGTGGAGGCTTCATTACCCAGACTGTGTTAGATGCAACTTCAGACTTAATGCATCATCAAAAAAGTGCAGAAAAATAACATTCCAGCAATACATGAAGGGATGTGTTTATGGGTATTAGCTCAAAGCTTACCACAGCACTAGCTCAAATAGGATTCCTATATTGGGATACAAACCGACGGATCTCATTTAAAGAGGTATTGCCCTCTGGTATCGGTTCAGTATGTAACATTTAGGCCAGTGGTTGATGCATTATGCAACAAAGAAAACTCCTTGGGCATTTAAAGTAAGGTGTTTAGGAAACGAGGTGCTCGTGTGAAATATGTGGTGAAAGATCAAATGCCCACGTTTATAAAAATTCAGTTTTTTTTAATACTGCCTAATAAAGCACAACAACCTTTCATGACCGGAACAAATATGAATCAAAACACAGCTAAAGTATCTGATAAAATGTTTGATATACAAATTTTCAAAACTCATTTGTGAAAAAAGTAGTCATTTAGATAAAAAATAAATATATCTAAAGGAAAAATCATGAAATTAACCACAATTAACTTTTTCTCTTAAAAAAAATATCAACAACTAAAAAGCTATTAGATGGATGGATGGATGGATGGATGGATGGATGGATGGATGGATGGATGGATGGATGGAGAGTATTGTCATAACACCATTAAGGTTTATTTACAGAACAAAAGAAGTAATACCAAGATTAAGCACATTAAAAAATACCATCTGGGACGCTAATATTATAAACATATAAAGTATTGCATGGGGAAATGCTAAATTGTTTGTGTAAAAAAAATAAAAATAATAATAACTTGAATATGTGAAAAAACTACAACATTTATTGTATTAAGGAAATGTTTGTACAGTGTAGTTGTGCTGGCTTTGTACTACTTATGTCTAATAAACAACAATAAAAATAGCAACTTAGCAGAGTTATTAGCAGAAGGTTCACAACAGATGATCATTAGCTCATTCACCCCCTGTAGCCCGCATCGCAGATCGCTTCCAGAAAATAACTACCCTGACATGGCTTGATTCGGTCCCCCAGAACCTCCCAGACCCCCTTTAGTGTGATTTTGGCAAGTCCAAACTTTGAACTGAATGCTGGTACTAAAGAGGAGCATGTTTAGGCTAGACCTGACCTGCTTTAACTAGATTGATCACCAATTACGCAAATTAACCTTAAAGTGCCGTCTGCCACAGGAAGTGTTTAACCAATCTATTTACGACCCCAACATACGCCAACATAATTAACTGTCACACATCAGCTGGGTTTAATGGCAATATTGGATTTCTGACATATTAAAAAGCTCATCATCCTGCCAATAATGCAAATAACTATTTAAAAGCTTCCTGCAGCTAGTCTGGACAGCATCGCCCATGAACATATTTTGCTGTGCCTGTGTTAACTGTTGTTAAAAGCCAGTTGCGCTTGCGCCAAGGCGGGTTCGCTATTTACAAGGCAGAATTTGCAAGCTGAAAAACTGAACGCTTCTTTGGTGAGGAAACGGATCTGCTCGTGCACAAGGTTAAAGTGTGCGAGCAGACCATCTACGGGATAAAGTGAACACTCGTTGTGCACACGCCTATAGGCACACATTACTAACTCGCTCTTTAAATAAAAATAAAAAAATATTGCGCAGTCTATTTCAGTCGCCTCAAAATAGCAACACGCCAACAATGCGCCTAATCACACCTTGTTTTCAGACCAGCACAACCATGGGCACACAAATGGGCGCATATGCATTTGCTATTTAAACAACGTGGCAAAGGACGTGAAAATGATAACTGCATTGGGCTGAAACAACACTCACACTCAATCAACTGGCCTGAATCTCTGTCACATATTGGTCCTGGGCCATCCTTATTGTTGAGCCCCTCATGGTTGTTTGCCACTTGTGGTGAATCAAATTACATAATGGACGTACTTAAAAGGAATGGAAGATGAGACTCTGATTGGTTTATTGCACGTTAGGCCCAAAACACACCCATTACTCTTTAAGAGAATGGGTGCGCCAACCATTTTTCCCATCGTTAAACTAGCAAAAGTGGAAAGTGCACTTGCGTCGTGAGCTTTAGACCATGCGCTTATGGCTCGTTTCCACTGAACAGTACGGTACGGTACAGTATGGTTCGGTTCGGGTCGGGTCAGTAAACCATGATCCGGCTAGCGTTTCCACTGCCAACAGTACCCTACTTGATAGGCGTGGCGTTTGCTGGAAATAAGCGATCAACGTCATTTTCGCGCGAAGAAGAAAGCGACACCAAGAAAGTAAACACAAATGGATAGCATACAGCAGAACTTGTCCCTGCTTTTTGGCATGTTTATCACAAGAAGATGCTGACATTAGGCATTTCTCAATACCAAGTACGCAAAGTTATCAGCAGAAGGAGTCCCGAGGACGCGAGTGCTGTAATTCTCTAAATTGAACAGCGCGTTCTGAAAGCGTCACTCGGCTCGCTCTGCATGTATATTTTAGGCAACAATAAAACGAAATATGTTATAAAACACCACTCTGCCTCTTTTTGTTTTCATTTAAATACATTTCAAACATTATAGGCACACAAGTGTGGTTCGGCAATGTATAGACCTGATTATATTATTCACTGCATGTATAACGTTAGCCTATTTATAACAAAACGAAATATAAAACACAACCCTGCATCTTTTCGTTTAAATTTAAAAAAATATTAAACATATTCCAGACAATATGCATTCGTACCAATGCTACAATAAACAACATTACAGTGATAATCTTGTAATAAAATAAATAATGACAAAACTCAACCCTATCTCTTTGTGTTAAATTTTAGTTTTATTAATAATAGCCATTATAAAAGTATAAGTAGAAGGTAACGTTACAAGAAGCTGTACAATAAGATATAAAGCAAACAATTCAGTCAAAATACAAATTCAGCGCTAGTCTAACGTTAACGTTACAACGGAAAAGTTAAATAGCCTAAATATATGAAACTTGACTTAGCCCTCAGCCAAAACGATTAACCAGGGAACGAATTATCGATTCACGAGACCAAAGATCGCCCGTTAGATATACACAAGACGAATAACCACTAGCTGCTAGAGAGCCAGCGGCATACCTCAGAACGAACAGCCGAGGAAAGGCTGTTCCAGGCGGGGAACATGATCGCCGAGCGTCCGGTGATCGCCGGGAATGGATCAAATTATCATAAATCATTATAAATAAACCACAGATTTGAGCTTTAAACAACTACATTCTCGCCTGAAAAACTCTTAAAACTACATTTCGTGAAAGAATAACCGTAGTATTTTATTCCAACTGTATATTAAAAAATGGCGCTTCTTATGTTGTCATTCCCCTTGTAGCACGTGCAAGTGACGATACTCTGTCAACCAATCAACGTTCTGCAGTGAGTCTAGCTCCACCCTTTAGTACCGTACCACTGTGCTAGGTACCCCAACGGAAGGGTACCCAAAAAGTGGTACGGTACGGTTCGGCTTTTTGGTACCATTCACAACTTTTGACAGTGGAAACGCAAATAATTGCGTACCGTACCGAACTGTACCGTACCGTACCGCTCAGTGGAAACGGGGCATTAGATCGTTAAAATAGGGCCTTAAGTGTTTTGAAAAAATCTGCATGAATAAAGATAAACTCCCACTACAGGACTGAAAACTACCGGAATTGCTGTGGTGCTCATAATACACATCAAGGTTTCTTGTCATCTGTCGTTGTCTGGTCATAGCAGCATGCATACTACACAACACTACACAACATAACACTTACGAGGTGCACAAACTACAAGACATTTGGTCAAGAGGCAGTCCCGACTAACAGTGGAAAATAAATTTCTTACATAAATTCACACAAGAAATTTACGCAAGTGAGTACTTCTACAGTACCATCTGCACTGTAATTGGCTAGATTTTTTTCCCCCTTGGTGTTGCATTACACACACTACAAGATTACGTGATGTTAATATCAAACGGGTTTAAAAATATCACAGTGTCTGAGACTGCTCGAGACAGGCCAGCCTGGTCTCATTGTTAATACGTAGGTATTAATACGTTATTTTCAAAGATAGAAAACGTACGTTTTTGTACGTTTGGATAGATGCTGAAACGTATAATATGGACGTATTTGCAACATTTAAACGTAACATTATTACGTTTTTACAGCTACAAAACGTTAACAATTTACGTATATTTTTCACATCATGAAGATATCTGTATACTTTCACTTTTAAAGATAAACGTAACAAGATCCCTTAATCCTACTCCCAAAACCTAAACATATCCATTTTATACAGAATATAAAAAGGATAAAACGTAACGTTAATGGACAGAGATGTGTAGGTAAAATGGCAGTTTTATTACTGTAACAATATAGCATTAAAATATATTTTGAGCCACTAATCCTACTCCTACCCGTAAACCTACCCATAACCATTTCTTAAAACTACGTCAGGCTAACACAATTATGAAGAAAAAAAAAAACATAACAGACAGACACATTTCACAATAATTTATTTATTGCGAAAATGTCAAAACCGGTAACGTTAACATTACCAAGTCGTTCACATGATGATGCGTTGCAGTCGCAGTCCTCTTTGGCAGTATTGTAGTAGTTGTGTATGAGGTACAGATCAGAATTTAAGTTATTAACGTTAATCCATGAAAATGTTAATCCGATTTCGGTTCGCTCTCTGAAGGCGCACACACGCTTCTCCAATAGGGCTTCTTCATTTTCAAATGTACACCGACTGAAACACGGCATGTCGCAATCTGTGACGAAGCAGGCGTGAGCCAATGAGCGTTTGATATCACGGCCGCAAAACATGTTGTAACGTAACACTTCTTGAAGGCGCATTTTTTTTATTTGAATTCATCACCAGCGCGGGATGCCGGGATCATGCCGATCATGCGCGGGATAGATTTGACGTTTGCTGTCGCTGCTGAGAAATGAAGATGAAGATCACTGGATAAAAGGCTGAATTTGGATCTGTTTCTTGCAAACAACGTATGGATTCTAGGATTTGGATTACATCAAGCTAATAAAATGTATGTCTTTTGTGAATGTATCAGTATGTTGTGTTTTATTGGAGAAAATGCTTTTTGTGTAAATACACTAAATACTACAAACTGGTTAAACGATTAAACAAGGTATTTTTAAGGTTAAAAGTGTATTCCTTTTTAACACCACGCAGGCTAATCCTCCGAAACGAGTTTGCTGCAGAAGGCACGAACAGAGCGAAATGTTAATATTTATGAGTAGGCTAACGTTCTTAGGCCTATTATATTAATAAATGCGACTGAAAACGTAATTGATAAGACAGTTGAATGCAATAGTCAAAACATTAATGCCACGATTATGCATAAATAGCAATACGTACGAATGTCTACGTCGGTAGATTTGTTCATACGTAAATAAATTACGATTTTGTGCTGTCAATACGTAAAAACATAATTTTAGTGCTGTAAATACGTCAGTATTATACGTTTCTGCGTGTATAAAACGTAAATAAATGTACGTATGATAGAACTACACTTTACGTAAAAATACACACGTATTCTCATGAGATCACGTTGCAGTGGCTCAGATCATGTCGCTGAACTGCTCATACTTAACGACCAACGCTAGCAAAACGAGCTCAGATATTGCCGCGATCCGGGGATTTTGTTGCAGCCCTTGGAAATATGTCTGCGACAGCAAAATTCAGCCAAAAATAATGTAGTGTGAGCTTGCCTTAAGTTTTTTTGCACAGTATGTTGCTGGTGACATGGTCACCCGTTTAGCCAAAATACAGGTTATTTATGTTGTCGACTTTCGATTTGAGGTCAGAGGGCTTGTTTGTTGATTCCTGAAAACAAGGCTCACTATGTATCAGCTTTTGCTAGAAACCAAATGCACCTTTTGTCACATCTGTCAATGGTCTGTCAACAAATAAAATTTACTAGCCATAAAGGTTTGTCACCAGCCATGAAATTATATTACATTATTGTAGATAAAAAACATTTATATTTAAGACATTGTGTCCAGATCTCTGTGAATAAAAGTGCTAGGACACAAACAGGTTTGTTTGTCCTCATATTTTCAATTTAGATGCTTAATATGAGTATTAGTTCAGGAAGGCTTAACATTTTTTTTTTTTTTTTAAATGTAGGCAACCTTTCAGGTTTGTGCAATAGTATCCAGCAGCAACCCCGCAGCAACCACACACAAACCAGGACACACATCTCAGGACACACGTCTCAGGCCGGAAGGAAAGCATAACAACATGGTGGAGAGAGCATGGTGAGTAGTTTGCAATGTATTCAATTATTTTAACATTTTATTACACATTTTATTATTACACGTTTACCGTTTTCAGCATTTTTCAGACAGTTCGATTACTTTTTAAATTGAGTGTTGTAAATGGCCTTTGTGATGAAGAAACGCTATCATTTTTTTATCTTTATTTTTTTATTTTAATATGTATATAAATGCTGTGGCTGGATAATAGATAGATAGATAGATAGATAGATAGATAGATAGATAGATAGATAGATAGATAGATAGATAGATAGATAGATAGATAGATAGATAGATAGATAGATAGATAGATAGATAGATAGATAGATAGATAGATAGATAGATAGATAGATAGATAGATAGATAGATAGATAGATAGATAGAGCCCTATTTCAAATCTGTAAATAATTGCATGGATTTAATTGATGAAGTTGATATTTAAAGTTTTCTCTATATGTCAACCTTTCCAAATATAAGGAGATGGCCAATTTCTCTAACTTTGGAGACCTTCTCAGTAAGGATTAATGAAGGAATTCTCAATAATCAGACACATGAAATTGACTGTGTATTAGATATATTTGAATAGATGTGTTCAGGGAATCTGTGGAAGAGCTTCTTTTCCTCAGAATGCAAGAGAAATGGCCCTCCAAATTCTCATGGAACAGTTGGAACATTCCAAAGAGTCTTGGTAACATGACGATAAGGTTAGTTTGTTTACATTAGTTAATGCATTAACTAAGATGAATAACAATGACAACTATATTTTATTAGCCTTTGTTAATGTTAGTTAATGAAAATGTTTATATTCATATTAGTGTGTTAACTAATGTTAAATAATAAAAATTTTGGTCTTAAAATGTATTAGTACATTTTGAGATGAACTACATTAAGATTAATACATGATGTAGAAGTATTGTTAATTGTTAGTTCAAATGCATAGTTCAAATGTTAGTTCAAATTCATAGTTCAAATGCAATTATGTCATCATTTACTCACCCTCAAGTTGTTCTGACTAATCATGAGTTTCTTTGTTATGTGAAAAAAAAAAATATATATATATATATATATATATATATATATATATTTTTGAAGAATGTTGATAACCAAACAGTTGCTTGGCCCTAATTGACTTCCGAAAGAAAATTCCATGGAAGTCAATGCCGAGCCATATTTTGCCAAGTAATCAGTGTTAGTCATTTAGCAATGCTAGCCCTGTAGTCGCCATTTTGGGAGTTTGAAGAGCCCATGAGTAGTGCTCTGGAAGGTGTTTAGTTTCTATTCCCCTCCTTTACGACCATAGAGTGAAACACTGTGATTTATTAGGTTATAAGAGAAGACATGACTGTGTGTATGGTGAGGGTGTACTGTGAGCGTAATAGAGGAAATGTTCAGACCCCACAACCCTTCATCCCACTCTTATTTTCACTGTAAAGAAATGTTCCTGGTAGAGTCTACTTAACACGTAAAATGATATAAGGTAGAAACTGTGTGGTTTACAGGTTTAATTATTGTATTAGCTTTCCTTACACGCAGTGCTCTCGACTAAACGACTCCAGTAATTGTGGACGGAGGGCAGGTGGGCTAGACAGCGTCTGCACAGGTATGAGAGAAATGTCTTCCCAGCCTCACACCTGTTTAGCCTGAAGGCCCTGAACCACAGAGACCAATCAAAAAAGACAAGGATGATGGGAAAACGGGGAAAAAACGAGATTGGCCTCTCTTCCAAAGGTGACCACAAAACATCAGTGCCGGTAAGTGATTGATCGCTGGGAAAAAGAAATAAAAGAATGGTATTTGGTTGCTTTGATAGCTATGGTTTACTCGTTTATCCTCGAACGTCACGTTTATTTGAGGAAAAGAACTAAATGCAATTATGCATTTTTACAAAAGTTGATAACCACTTCATAAACATTTGAAAAACACATGCAGATCAACCGGATATGTTTTTTATATGTAGGATGATTGCTTATTTTCAACACCTTGCTAAAACATTGTCATAAATTAAAACAACATCCAGATGTTTTTTTTTTTAAGAATATATGAATATGCCCTTTTTAAGAGTATTGTCAGCTCGATATAGGTGAATCAAAAAGTTTAGGTCATAATTCACCCTTAAATAAATGCATATTCCCTTATTCAAAATATAATAGTAATGTTATTTCTTCCTGTTATGAATTATTTATTTATGTATATTATTTTCTATGCTAATGCTTCCCAGCAAGCACTTTTGCATTTAAAAGATGTCTAATAGCCATCCAAACACAGCCCAGAAGATGTGGCAAAAACAAGGCAAAATTTGGGCTGTCAGTAAACATATAATTGACGTCTAACCATAGCCCAAGAATAGACGCAAAGGCTATGTGTAGAACATGTCAAAGAAATTAAACCAAACACATTGTAATCACTGTTGACTTTGCTTACATGATGGAATATCATACATCTCACAAGTTATTTTGGCAAAAACGACATGTAACCAAATTCAAGTTTATAGAAGTGGGCTACTCATAGCCGGATTATATCAGGTTAATATAGGTCATTTGTTCCATCAGTTGTAAAGTTTTTAAACTCTATGTAAATGTATTTATTTGTGAATGTGTATGTCAGTGTTTTTATGTGTATGCCTGTCTTGCTTCAACCAAATTGCCTTCGGGAAACGAATAAAAATGAACTGAACTGAACAGAACTGAACTAATAGTTAACCTAGATGGTGAAATGACGGCTATTGCTTGCTGGGTTATGATGTGCTCTTTAGCAGTGTAAAAGTGGGAATTTACCAACCAATCAAATACATATATATATATATATATATATATATATATATATATATATATATATATATATATATATATATATATATATATATATATATATATATATATATATATATATATTTTCACAGAACAAAGAAACTCATGATTAGTCAGAACAACTTGAGGGTGAGTAAATGATGACATAATTGCATTTGAACTATGAATTTGAACTAACATTTGAACTATGCATTTGAACTAACAATTAACAATACTTCTACATCATGTATTAATCTTAATGTAGTTCATCTCAAAATGTACTAATACATTTTAAGACCAAAATTTTTATTATTTAACATTAGTTAACACACTAATATGAATATAAACATTTTTTTGTGTAGGCACAGGAAATGGATGGCCATTCACAGGCCGCTCCTTTCCTACTGGTGACACCATGTGATGTAGTCAATCTATTGTAGTTCTCGCTATTTTTTTACAGTGTGTAATTCACAGGGAAATTCCAGTTTGGAAACGGATCCTGTGAGTGTCAGTCAGGCCTTAGGAGTCATAGTTCTCTGGTATGTTTAAAGAATGTCACCATCGTACATGGCTTTTGTCACCGAGTGTAACTGTACTCTGGTATAAACGTGAGGTAAACAGTAAAGTAGCGTAATGAATCCTGCTATTGCTCTGTTTGGAATGCTGTGCTGCGGTAAACCCCTGACATCAATATCTGCCTTTTAAATCTGCCAGCTAACTCTCAGCGGTGGTGTTCAGAGGTGTCACATATCCCACCTGTTCCCTGCATCCTCCCAGCATCTATTGTCACTCGTTTAAGGTGTTATCTAACCCGCTATTCACTCCTGTAACACATACACTGCTCACTTCTTTCCATTTGCCAGGATCACTCGTGTTTCAGGAGACAAGAGGATAAATTTGGGGAGAAAGAAGGGAGATTTTGTTGGAACTAGCGTGATGAGGTGTTTCATATCTAGCGTGAGAAAACGCTTTGCCTTCGCTCTTAGTCACCAGGCCTGTATGTGTGGATGTTGACTCATGAGCTTCCTGCAAATCTTGTTTTTAAATAAAATAATATTTTAACAATTAGCTAAATGGCTATGTCTTAAATCAAAAGTCTAGTTGCTTGTTTTTGGTTTAGAGTTTATGCTAGCTACAAACACCTAGTGAAACTAATAAAAGTATTATTTTATTATGCTTCATGAATACTTATTAAAACAAAGTATTTGTTTCCTTTTAATTATATATATATATGTTTAGGTCTTTATGGAAAACAATTCACGGAATTGTGAAAAAGGAATAGGGCCATTAAAAATGATTGTTCAAAGTTGTAAATAAAACACATAATATTGGATGTTTTACACAACAAATCTTTCTACAGTACTTTCTACTTTCATTTACTATGTTTCGTGCCCTTAGGCTACTTGTCAAATTCACTGTCAAATTTACTAGGCACAAACTGGAATGATGCACCACACATTTTTTCTTCTAGAAAGCAAAATATGGTTTTGATCAAGTTTGTAAAAATGTGTGACAACTTGTCCCAGTCTCCACTACTGTTTCACAGTCAGAATGGTGTGGTTCTCTTTTGTTACTTGTGTTTATTTTTCTTATAAAGCCATCATTTAGACTTAACAAAGTGGTCGGGGTGCAGTCACCACTAATGTCCTCGCAATACTTTATCACCCATGTTTCCTCTTTTCCTTGCAAACTTCCTTCTTTTTCTCAGAGCCTGAGAACAAATGTAACGATTAGGGAATCCTTCCCAGCTAATCACACTGTGCCGTGGCCACTTCCGCCATGTTGATTACCACGGAAACCATTAGAGAGAAGAAAGTGGCGGGATGTTTGATGGTGTCCGGCGGCTCAGGGGAGGTCAGAGAGGGGTGTGTGTGATAGGCCATTTAGTCTTCCTGCTCCCATTACTCGAGCATTTCCTCTATCTCACAAACACACACACACACACACACACACACACACACACACACACACACACACACACACACACACACACACACACACACACACACACACACACACACACACACACACACACACACACACACCTCAGTCTGGACACTAATCATTACCATACCACAAACTATTACTATAGCAGCGCTCGTACTGCGCTCAGATCTGTGCACAGTGATCTTTATGAGCCAGGGATTCAAAAGTTGTCTTGTCTGCTGAAACTGTATGATCTAAACTATTTACCTGACATCTCAGGTAAAGGTTTAACTTATCAAGTAATATAATTAATATACACATTTATATTTACATTTTTCATTTAATGTTTTTAGTTTCAATTAAATTTTTAATAAAAATAAATGCATCAATAAATATTTTGTCATTCATGGTGTTTGCTGAGGGATACTCAAGTCAGTGGTATTTCCATAAAAGTAAATGGATAATTCACACAAAAGTAAAATTTTTAATTCATAAATTACTCCCCATCATGTTATTCCGAACCCATAAGACTTTCAATCATCTTCAAAACATGTTTTTTTAAATTAAATCTGAGATACTTATGTTCCTTCATTAAAAGTCCACTCCACCAAAACTTAAGTTCATAAAGATATCATAAATGTAATCCATAGGAATTGTGCAGTTAATTTCAAATCTAAAGTTACACTGATGAACACATTTAATAGGGTGATATTGTTTAATGCACATAGACCACATTGCATATGTTGAGCAGACGCGTATCTGTACTTGTGTGACGTGAGAACAAACCTGGTTGATTCTTGCACGTCAAGCAATCATGTTTGATCTTTTATTTACCAAATTTTATTTGCTTTATATATGTTGTAAGCAACCACACAGATTACTTTAGCAACTGCATAGAAATACCCTTGCAACTACTCATGTATTAAGTGGAAGGTTTTTCAGGGTCAAGATCCACTCTTGTTCTTCAGAAAACGTAAAAATCTTGTATTATAGAAAATTTCTATTAAATTCTCACATACCCCTGCAGTTCCATCATGGACCTCTAGGGGTTGGTGAACACATTATTCGCTAGCAATGCCTCTTTACACTCATTTATTGTAGTCTGATGTCTCCATTTACCCACCAATATGCCCATAGTGTTTATCAAAGCCCATGGGTTTAAAAGATATAGTCCCACTCCCAGATGGCCACACTAGCGTTTGCTCTTTTTTTGGGGATGATAGTGTGTGATCTCAGTATAACATGGGTGACATATGCCTCCTCACTCTCTTTAGGCAACCAGATGAGAAACGTAGCCAAGACCATGAACAAATGTGCTCCAAGACCCCCAACTCATGTCAGTCAGTTGATAACAGTTCTGTCATGACAACTCTCTGAGTATTTGGCATGGTAATGGATATGATGGTAATGTAAGCTGGATAAGCTGGTTTAGATCGTACTTATCAGACCGTTACCATTTTGTCTGTTTAAATGGGGAAAAATCGAAGATAACATCAGTAGACTATGGAGTGCCGCAAGGATCGGTGTTAGGCCCTCTGCTATTCTCAATATATATGCTGCCACTTGGTAATATTATAAGAAAACATGGAATTAATTTTCACTGTTATGCTGATGACACTCAATTATATATCTCATCACGACCAGATGAAAACACTAACTTATCTAACTTGACAGAGTGTCTAAAAGATATAAAATGCTGGATGACGTGTAATTTCCTGCTATTAAATTCAGATAAAACGGAGGTATTACTTATTGGTCCAAAAAACTACCCACAAAATCCCTTACAATACAACTTTAATTTAGAAGGATGTCCTGTTACTTTATCCACTACAGTAAAATACCTGGGTGTTATACTAGACCGCAACTTGACTTTCGAAAATCATATTTCATATGTTACAAGAACAGCCTTTTTCCACCTTAGAAACATTGCTAAGCTACGTAACATGCTATCTGTTTCAGATGCAGAAAAGTTAGTTCATGCATTCATGACCTCGAGACTAGATTACTGTAATGCTTTATTAGCTGGTTGTCCTGCATCCTCAATAAACAAGCTACAGTTAGTGCAAAATGCAGCCGCTAGAGTTCTTACTAGATCAAGAAAATATGATCATATAACACCAATTTTATCATCTCTACACTGGTTACCTATTAAGTTCCGTATCAACTACAAAGTATTACTATTGACTTATAAAGCTCTAAATGGTTTAGCTCCTGTGTATTTAACAGACCTTCTATCGCCCCCCAAAAATCCATCGCGCTCTTTAAGATCACAAAATTCGGACAGCAATCGACTGCAATAGATTCACAACACGCTGCTGTGAGCAAGTAAGACATGGTGCTGCTGTACGATAAAGCATACATGAATTTCCCGTAGCAGATCTATACAGGTGGAGCTGGGGAGGGTAGAGGGTTTCTGAAAGCAAGGTTATTGGCTACTGATACAAAAATCAATCAGCTGTTCTAGGACCTATCAGCCTGCGCCATCTACAGTTCCATTACAGAACTTTGTATTTGCAATAAGTACAATCACACCATCCAACAACATGCCGTGTAATTTGAGGAATAATTAATGTCTGTAGCACAAATGGTGCTGCATGAGTTAAGTGCAAAGTTGAATACTTTTGAACACATTTTGAACCAAACCCGAACCTTTGGAACTATATTTCAATAGCTGTGATGCAAAGGTCACAGGTTAATTTCTGTTGTAAAAAATACAACATGTCATTACATGTATACCTTGAATATTTGTTTTTGTATATCAAATAAATAAATGTGTATGTATTCAAGTTTGATTATTTATCAGTGTGATATAAAGGATATGCAATAAATGACATAGCTGATATATCCTCAGATTTATAGACACTGGATCCAGGGGAATTCCTCCAACAGGAGTCATTACCCAGAAACCTGAGCAGCTCCTCATTGTAATGTGAGAGATGATTATAGCTCTAGAAAGCTCTTTAGCGGATCAAGCTACAGCTCCCTTTTGTACGACAACATTCTTTCAAAAATATGTAAAAATACCAACAGCAAAGCAAGGACAAATTACTGTTACACTCCAATGTTGGAGAACCTGATCTGGATTAAGTGAAAACAGCCTTTCTGGTTTCAGAAACTGAATACAGCTTTTGTTCTCTTGCGCTGTGGTTTAACATTTGTTTATGCTGAAACAGTCTACTGTTCAACTGAGAGCTGCAATGCACAACCACGGAGAGGAAGTGGAGCTGATCTACAGGTGTAGGGAAAATGACAGAAAACAACCATTGGACTTAAAGTCATTTAATTCTAGTCATTTTCCTGTTTTCATTGATGCTAAAATGCCTCAAAATGTTTTTGGTTTAAAGTTGCGCATTCATAGTGCGGTTCATAGTAAGGGTATTTAATGGAGTTATCAGGGAAGTATCAGCTTTGTCTCCGATGTTCCTTTATATTTCTTAGACAGCTATAAAAATAGATGTAAATTACTTTTTATTTTATTATTTAACCAAAACATGAGACATTGTTGACTATTATGGGGTCTTTTTTCCCTTGGGAGACTGGGGATCAGTATTTCTTATTTAGCTTCTCTAATATTTATCCATTTTCTGTTCTTTTTCTAATTTTTTAAATCTAAAATTGGGCCTTTCTTTTGTTTCATTTAAGCCCTACATTTGTGTTTAATTTGTGGCTGTCTCTAAAGCCCCTTTCACACAGCACTTTGAACCCGGCAAATTGCCGGCAAATTGCCAGAACGCCTTCTGTGTGAACGCAAACACGACCCGGGATTGATGCCGGGATCGATCCCGGATTGAGGACCTAGTAACATTGCCGTGTTCAGACCCGGAACGCGCGCTGTGTGAACAAAAGCCAGAACCAATGCCGTAAGGAGTGTGTAATAGTGATGACGCATGTGCCATCGCACGACTCTGTTGCTCTTAGAAGAAAGTTTTTGTTCGTCATCAACAAAGAAAGAACGAAAAAATGTCTGCAAACTGGAATCGCTCGCCAGCTCTGTGGAAAGGTGTGCGCGTGCACATGTTTTTGATGCGTACGTTACACGTCTCATCCTGACGTCACGCGGCTTTCCGGGACATTAACGGGTTGTGTGTGAACGCACTCACAGATCCCGGCAAATCACTGGCAGTGTGAATGAACCGAAATCAAACAATCCCGGGACAAATGCCGGGTCACATTATCCGTGTATTTTCCGGAATCTCTGTGTGAAAGGGGCTTTATTGAGGAAGTGCCTCAAGATTCAAACAGGATCAAAATAGTATTTCATGGGGAAAAAACAAATAAAGCACATTGTGGTCTCAGGGCAATATCACCTCCTGGACACTGACAACTTTGCCTTGAACGACCACACTCTTTATTTTTATGTGAATTGCAAATAAATTTTAATTTGCAATCGTCATGGGATTCATAACTATTGCAAGGGTCATAGCTGAGGTCAAATAAAGGAAACCCAGCCAACACAATGTTCTAATCCACGACTCTAAATGAACCAGACAAGAGGATGAAGAAACGACAGAGAAACAGACAGTGAATGTAAGAGAGACAGAGAGAGAGAGTCATGTAGACTAATTGCGCTTAAGATAAGTAATTGTACAATAGTTTGATGGTGGTCTTTAATCACAGCCATTTTCTTCTTAAGTGTAATGTGGACCATGTGAGAGCTGGGCGCTCATTGCTCCCGAATCAGGATATTTATGTTTACTCATGTCCGGGGATTACACATTATACTGGATTGGCAACAATATTTCCTCATGGTAATAGTACATCCAGCTCATGAGAGAGAGGAGAGAGATGGTGTTGACCTATAGGGGTGTTGCGATGGTCCAGGTAATTTAGCATGAAGGATGAGTACACTGATTCTAAATGTACTACACTTCATCTCATCCTCTATATTTAGACTGATACTGTATGGAAAGAAGTGAAGGGAAATAAACTCATATAGGTCTCTCCCAGGTGGGTCTGTTTCTAATTGCTGGGATGATGCAATGCAACTGCAAAACTCCTTTCTTTTTCTCATTAAGGTCTTAGGAAATGTATTTATTTATATTTAGTGTTTCTCTTTCATTCTTATATCATCTATCTATCTATCTATCTATCTATCTATCTATCTATCTATCTATCTATCTATCTATCTATCTATCTATCTATCTATATCTATCTATCTATCTATCTATCTATCTATCTATCATCCTCTGAAGACAACAGACCTGTTAAAACACTGTTTTTATTGAGTTGATAGACTAGTTCTACCAGAAAGACTCGGAAAAAAATTGAATAACAAGCATATATTTATTGACAGCTCGGCAAGCATACATTTATAAGGTTATTTGGCATAGGCCCCGTCCTTGAGCAATGCGAGGGTAGCCGAACCTGCATGTCCTGCCTGAAGATGAAGGCAGGGGCGCAGCCGACCCCCCTGGAGGTAAAGGAAGGGACCATCCTGGTGGTTGTGGTGAGGATGAAGATGAAGGTACCATCTTGGTGATAGTTTGGGAGGATGGAGGTAATTGGCAGCGACAGTATCTGCGGACTCAGACAAATGTAAGTACCAATTTGTTATACTGCAGTGTTAGCACCCGATTGGTTAGAAGAGAGGTAATGCGTGACGCGCTGATTGAGTATTCCTGACAGAACTTACGCTAAAGCTTTCATGTTTGGTCTTTTGTTGTTTGTTTGTTTCTTATAAATATTATTAATAGGTTTTATTGTTGCACTGCACTGCACTGCACAAAAAAAAAAAAGACAACATATTATTGGAAATAAGTAGTTTTATTTTGTCAGGTTGGGTTTTCATGTTTTATGGGGACATAATGTGCAATGTGTAAATACTGTGTAAACTGTATATTCTCAACCCTAACCCTAAACCTTAACCCTCTAAACCTACCCATCACAGAAAACTTTATGCATTTTAACATAAAAAATAAAGGATTTATAAGTTGTTTTCCTACAAGGACAATGATTTGGTATTGCCATCTCTGTCCCTATAATGTAGAGTTTACCAGAACCACACACACACACACACACACACACCACACACACACACACACACACACACACACACACACACACACACACACACACACACACACCACACACACACACACACACACACACACACACACACACACACACACACACACACACACACACATGTTGGTGCAACAGCATTATGAGGACTCTCTATAGGCGTAATGGTTTTTATACTGGACAAACTATATATTCTATCCCCTTACACTGCCCCTGTCCCAAAACCTACCCATCACAGGAGACATGCTGCATTTTATTTTTTTAAATAAAACATTGTTTTTTATGTTTTTTAAGCCATTTGATTTATGAGGACTTTTGACATGTCCTCATAAACCACCCATAAGTTGTAATACCAGTGTAATACACATGTCATTATACAAATTTGTGTCCTCATAAATCACATAAACCAACTCACACACACACACACACACACACACACACACACACACACACACACACACACACACACACAACAAATTATGGCGTAATGTGTCCCGAACTCCACGCAGAAGGAATTGATATCAATCCACAATCCGACTTGTGATGAAGGAATTAAACCACACCGTGTTCATTCGTTGGTCAGAGGAGAAGTAAGGCCAAAACAGTCAAATTCAGCAAATCAAAATTCTGAATCCAAAGCAAAACTGCTTATTGTATGGGTTATTCTGATCAATTCAGGGCTCAGTTCTCTTTCAAATGTCCAAAATCAGTCTGAGAATATTGTGGAACTTTTGTATAACATTTTTTCCCCTCCCTGGAGCTGTGTATATAGTGGCAATAGATCTGTTGATATTTGATCTGTGTTTATGTCCTGTGGGAGTTGAGGAGGTGGCAGGGACTTACCCCGTCTATTCTGTACACCGCAGGGTCATCTCTCTTTCTCTTGCTATCGCTTGCCATTTGCATTTCCCATTCTACAGGCATGTCACATAAACAAAAACTGGCTTGCAGCTACGAAACAACGGCCACACGTCAGACATCAACCATGCGTCTTTTCCTCCAAGAGACAAAAAGAGGAGCTTGTCCAGTAACAGTATCAAGGAGTAAAATAAGAAATCAAGCAGAACGCTGAGGTTTGCGTGGCCTAAAGGGGTTTCTGTGTAGATGAGGACACACATGCCTGATTTATGACAGCATGCAGTCATCATATCAGCTCACGTCACCTTAACCTGTGTCTGCTGTCTCTGGGTCCTGGAAAGTCACAAAACTAAAAAAATTAGTTTTTTTATATACCTTTTTCCCATCTATTATTTCTTATTTACTTTCTTTAAAGAGGATAAGGTTAGTGTTGAATTAAGAGTAAGATTTTCATTTGCATTGTCTACATGAGCACCAAAGCTAATTGGACAAATAACAAGTCTATACTAAGCCATGGCTCTGGCCCGTTTGGTTTTGTTGAAGGTTTGCGAATTGTCTCTTGAATAAAAATGAATGAGCGGGTCCACACAGAATGTGCACTCACAGAACTTAGCAGAAACTCTGCAGATTCACATGAAGCTGAAATGCTTATCATGCACAATTGTATACACATTGCCCACCACATGCTTGTTTGTATATTTTAAATTTATCCTATTTTTATAATGCTATCGTTAACAATGTAGACATAGAACTAATAACCATAGAAAATGCAAAAATAACGTAAATAGAGTGCAGTAATGACATTCCTTTTTCAGGTACTTTTGAAATTTTGAGGCCTTGAATCAAACCATCAAGTTCTAAACATTACAAATTTTAATTTTAAATTTGACTTACGTTTTAAAGTAGTTTGATAGGAAGGAACTAAATTGAATACATCCCTATACGCTTGATGGGAGTAGTGGTGTATACAAATCTATTGGAGTTTTTTTTTTTTTTACTTTTGACTTCTACAGAAGCACATTCGTGCATTTTATAAAATCCTGACCTTAGAGCTCATGGTAGCTTTCGTTATGTCATTATAAAAAAAAATAAACTATTTATATAAACTATTTATCTTTGCACTCTATTGTTAACTATCCATACATCCAGTGAGATTCAGAATATAATCATTCAGAATATCAAATAACCAACAGAAGCAGGAACAAGCCAATCAGAGTTCAAAGGTTAGGTAAAGTCTTTCTGGATTAGTTTCATGTCAGGCCTCTACCTGTCTTTAGTATCCAATCATTCTGTCCCATCATACACGTTACAGCGTGCCTGTGATGGACTTGTCGCATTCCATGGAAATCAAGTGGCAGGAATTGCTTCTGCGCCATTCTCAAATCATCTCACACGCGTCTCCTGTGCCCCGCTTAGCACAGAACACCCACAATCCAGTGCTTTACGGTGAGGGTGGGGGGGGGGGCGTTCGCTAAAGAACATTATACCTCCTTACAGCCACATCATCGGGTTACAATGCTCACATGTTTCTCTAATAATTTGAGTACGCTTTCCAATGTATTCAGACGGCTTAGGTGTGTGCAACGAAGCGATTGGGGACTTGCATTCAGGTCTCTACATGAATCTAAATTGATTAACGTAAGTTTTTTTTTTTTTTGTCGTTTTGTTTTGTTTGTTTTTTGGGGCATGGCAATTCTGCCCGAGATTTGCCACCATAAAGGGGCTTGAGCTTAGGCCCATGCTTCTTTCCAAACCTTCCAAGAACGTTGATAAGCAGATCCCCGAATGAAATCTCCTCGTCCCCGGCTGCGTCTGCCTCTAATCGTTTTATTTACAGTTACAATAAAAGACGAGTCTGTAATGGCTGGGTGACATAATAAGCGGTGCAGGAACAATCGGAAAACAGTCCTAAGCGCATTCCAATTTTCGCATTAGGCTAATCGTGGAGAGGAAGGAAATAAAGACATCAGTTGGATGAAACGAGCGTAATTGGAGAATAATGTAGTTAGTTTGCTCTAATCTTCTGCATAATATTAAAATGTTCTCAGTGCTCCCCAGCTGCAAGCAATCAGTCGCTCTGGAGGGGGAAGACAAGAAAAGAACGCGCAAGAGAGAGACAGAGAGAGAGAGAGAGAGAGAGAGAGGAGAGAGAGAGAGAGAGAGGAGAGAGAGAGAGAGGGAGAGAGAGAGAGAGAGAGAGAGAGAGAGAGAGAGAGAGAGAGAGAGAGAAGCTGCATGTAGGTGTCTGTTAGCAAAAATTTTGAGAAATCGGAGCACTTTTCTGTACGTACAGTAGTTGACAGAATAGCTAACTAAAAGAAGAAGCAGCTCCACTAACTTCACTACATTTTTCTCTAGAGTGACAGTAGCTCAGCTGTGTTCATAACAATGTTGCTTTTCCAGTTACAACTTATTTCTTTCAACAAGTAGCAGTGTGATGTGACAGAACACTATATCACTGTTGTTGTTTTTTATGTCACACAATATTGTGCACAGCCATCAACTGAATGAGCTGAGGCAATAATCAAACACTCTAGAAAGTCTTTTTAATCTTAAATAGCATTGAGGAGATTCACTTAGTGAGTCAATTTGTGTGGATGATTCACTGAACTGATTCCAAGAATGATTCACTCTGAACTGAGACTTTATATGGGATTTACTATATGTATAGCTCGTCTATTACAATTAAAATGTTTTAACTGTTGTAATTAGTGTACATTAATAAATTAGGTATTTTGTGCCAGGAGTATTTTACCCCTTTATAACACTGTTGTACATGTCTTGTTAGTAGGCTAAAAGGCTAATTGTTTTTAAAGGCTAGTTTCACTGTAACTACTTTAATATGTTAGAATCTTGTAGCTCTGCAAGCCACCGTTTCAAAGAAGCGTCTCCAACACTAGCAGTTGATCATTATTAAACCAATAAAGGTAAATAAATGGTTAGAAAAATACTTTGAAAAAATCAATTGTGTTAGCATTAGCTCATAACATTTAGCTTACACACTTTAATACACACTTACATTCAAGCAGGTCTCTTGCATTCCTGTTTGCAGTTCATGTTTCTTGGATAAGGCCTTATTTCATCAACTGACATTACCGATTAGCCATAAACTAGCAAACACTTCCTTCTTTGGCATGTTGGCTTTATCATCACCTGCAGTACTTTTGACAAGCGTCCAGCACAAAGAATGAAAGAAAACTGAATGAGTGTTGTACTTTTCCTTCTTTTTCTCTCATATTATTTTTCAAAGTTATGGCAAACTGCACAATCTTGAGAGCATGCGTCGACCAGTAGCAGAATTAAAGGCAGGTTATTTGTTCTCCCTGTGGCTTCTCTCATCTGTGATTTCAAGCCTTCTTTCGCTCTGAGGGTGTTTTTTACTCCCGTTATTGTGCAGGAAATTGTCATTAGTCAGTGGAACAAATAACGTGAAAACCGCCATGGTTGCCTTTGCTCCGCATCAAAACACAACAATGAATTAATCAAATTAAAATTCCTTGTTATGCGATTTTGCTTTAATTTCCAAAACCAAGCCCCTATTTAGTATTTGAGAAAACCAAAATGGGGAAGTCACAGTTAAAGGCCTCAGTAACAGTGTTATATTAGGAAAGAATTATCAATCCTTTAAGCTAATTTGGATAACTTGGAAACCATAAAAGTAAGCTTGCGAAATGCAGTATTTGCTAAGCTTCTGCTGTCTTCACAGGTCTTTAACTGCAGCAGCTACTTAATGGACTTTGTTTTTGCTTATTGATTGACTGCCATTGCGACATTAAATCCAATTCAAGTTATTATGACTACAAAAGCTATTACAAATGGCTAAAGAGCTGTAAAGTGTGGTACAGATGCATGGAAGTGTCTCTTAAAGGCATTTTTTTTTTACTTTTACAATCTGAGATACCTTTACTATTAAAATGAACAAGAGCCTGGCTGTAAGAATGATATATAAGGGATATATATGCTTACCAAATATCACATATCATAATGATAAATATTATAAGACTGTGAAAAAGCGATTTCATCCTTAAAGTCGACTTAACTGTTGGTCGTTTTTATGCAGTAACTGAGTGAAAATGAGCGACTCTCACTGTCTAACTCTGATTGGTAACTGCCGAATGATGTCATTGCTTATTTGCATAAAGGTCTCTATCACTCATGTTGTCTCAAATCCTCAACACTCATTAAGCATGAATTGCTTTTCTTTGCTGCAAAATGATGTCAGTGTGAGCACCCTTTCATATAATGCAGTTTGTAACTAGTTAAAATGCTCCAGTCATAAACTGTCCACAAAAAAACAGTCAATATTCAAGAAATAGTTTACACAGAAAAAATATATATATTACATTTTACATGTAACCTCTTGTTTTTTAAAGCCTTCTGTAGAAGACAAAAATATTTATTTATAGCAGGATGCCCAAGCTGCTCTACGTAAGTGAATGGCTGTCAACATTTTTACTGAATTACACATATATTTCAGTCTGTTCTGTACATAAATCTTTTGCTGTGATTCCCAACCCTGGTCCTGGAGTACGCCAACATTGCACATTTTTGATGTCTCTCTTTTCTGATGCACCTATCTGAGTCTAAGTCTTTACTAGTCAAGTCACCTTTATTTATATAGCGCTTTTACAATACAATTGTTCAAAGCAGTTTACAGAGATAACAGAAACTGTTGTAATAGTATTGTTCAATTAAAATTAAATGTTTTACTAATGAGATGATGAGTTGAATCAGGTGTGTTTAATTATGAAGACATCTAAACTGTGTAGTGCTGGGAGTGCTGCAGGAACATGTTTGGGAACCGCTGATATGGATGACTGTTTTGAAACTTTATGATGGTTATTTTTTGTCCTGATATTTTGGATCTTGTGAGACCGATGTCCCCAACCATTACATGCAAGCAATTAATATTGCTAAACTTCTCCTTTGTGTTTCATGAGGGTGCAAAAATAACAACACAATCTTCAATTTTTCTGTAGTTGTTTTCTAAACCCTGCCCTACAGGCCAAAGTCAAAAGTTTCCATGTTCTCGTCTAGTCCCTCTCTGTTTTTAGCGTTCCTCTCTCTGTACGTAGACTAGCGACGGATGTGGCTGCCATATGCCCTCCCAAAGCCAAGCGCGGGCCCGAAGCGCTGGTGTATTGCAGTCATTAGCCCCTCACGCCGTCAAGCTCCAAACTCATTTAGCCTCATGCTGGACCTTCATTATGATAGACTTGTATCAGATGGCATCTCTAGCTGGGCACAGGCTCAGGGCGAGAGGGGGAGTAGGGCCACAGCCATGGCCCGCTCCTGCCCCAGCGGGTGGGTGGAGGGGTTGGTGAGAGAGAAGCAGATGTAGTGGTGGGGGTTTATGCTAGACCACCACAGAGGAAGAAAACATTGGAGACCTCAGAGACTCCTTGCACTTGCTTTGTTGCATTTGTTTTCTTTTTGGCTTTCTGAGCTTTTTTGCATAAACAATTTCTGCTACTGACACTTTGCAACATGGCACACACAGTGACGGGCCAGGGCATCCCTGCACATCTCAACAGAAAACTATGAAAACGTACGCATTCACATTTGTAGATGTTTTAGTATAACCCGGTGGTTCTCAATTTAGCTTGCAGGCAGCAGAAAGAAAAAAAAAAAAAACAATAGTAAAATGGCTAATACTAATACAGCCTTCACATAGCATCACAATTTCCTACTTCCCACTTCTGAAGTCATATTTATGAGTTGCCTTAAAATTGGAAATTTTATTAAATCCAAAATGTATTGAAGATGTGTAGTCAATATTCAATGGATTGTAAAATGTAACATCCCATACATTCTAGATTAGGGGTGCCCAGTCATGTTCCTGGAGATCTATCTTTCTGCAGAGTTGAGATCCAACCCTGATCCAACACACCTGTCTGTAATCATCAAGTGTTCCTGAATATCTTAGTTATGGTTCAGTTGTGTTTGATCTGGGCTGGAGCTGAACTAACAAGAATGTATCTCCAGGATTGGGCACCCCTGTCCTAAATAGTCAACAATGCTGACAGTTTTTAATAATCTGTCAATTTAATGCAGTTTTTACTGTGTAAAATACATGAAACATGCATCAAATGGGTATTTATATACAGAAAATACTGTAACAGAAATAGAGTGTAACGTCAAGAGACAGCAATTCAGATTTTGTGGGGAAAAACAAAAAAACGTCACTACAGTAATAGTTCTCTCCTTCGCCAACTCAAAATTATCTCTGAGATTCCCAGTCATTAATACAACTTAGAGGCCATTCACGTCCAGTGGGAAACTCGTATTAACGATAATTGCAATAGCACATGAATGCAGCATAATATAACATTTGGCTCTGTGTTTGTTCCGTGTGTTAGACTGGTAAATGTCCTGGTCAGGCTAGTCAGCCCATGTCCTATTTTAATGATTTAAAATAAAATATATTTCAGTGTTCATTTTGAATCACTTTGTTTTTTTTTCGTGAATCTGGTACCGTGTTGGGTTCCCACTTGATCCACATCAAAAGCAAAACCAGCTGAGAAGCACTGCTCTCAATCGTCCATTTATCTCTCAATACTAGCACATTAATACACAGGAAATACAAACGATTCAAACATTACAAAACAAATGGCTGCAACAAATTTGCCCCTGTTTGCTAACAGTCATTTTACTCAGTCTGTAATAAAAAGTCAATGAACCAAGGGGAGTCCATATATTCCCATAACAAAGGCAGGGGGAGCTGTCATTTCCCCATTCTCTGTCTTTTATGAAAACATCCTCTCTCGCTCAAGACGGCGGGGGGCGGAAGGCCTCGCTCAACAGATCGAGCCGATAAAATGCACACGCTCCTAAAGACAATGAGCGCTGAGCCACAGACTGTGACAAACGGCTGAACCTGCGCTCCGACGGTCTATCCGATAAGGAAAAACAACATGGGGAAAAAGGGAAGCCACATGTTAGAGCAAATGAAAAGTGCATCGCATTTTCCTTCCCCGCACGCCTGATCCTACATGCCGTTATCTCTTAGCACGCTGATATATTGCAATGCTTTTAAGACACCCAGCAAATGAGAGCGGGTCTCCGCAGCCCCGGGAGAGATGCCTCGCTCTCGCCGATCGGCTGTCGCTATTGGATTTCTGACTTTTAACTGGGTTAACCTACTTTACTGTGAATACAAATTCAATTGCCACCACAGCTGTTTTATTTGGCGTGCGTGTTTTTTCTCTCTCTCGCTCTCTCTCGACAGGCTGTGTAACCACATAGAAAACAATTTCCCTCTGCGGAGCACTGGCAAACCATAAAATTAAAATGAAGTGCCATTACACGTTCACAAAGCAAAGGGGGTCCTTCCTTTTTTTACCCTCCCGCTCCCTCTCAGTATTGACACAATGCTTATCCCTTTCCCGTTGCCGTTTATACGCTGCTTGTTTATCACTGAGGCTAGCATGTTAGCATGCTAGCCTCACCTTTACCTCTCTCTCTCCCCATGTGCGTGTGTGTTTAGTAATGGTTCTTCTCACTGAGACACTAAATAAAGCCATATGAGGCAGCCAGGAAACCTTTCAGGACTTCATTAGGGCAGTGGGAGAGAAGAAGTTAAGCGCTCCAGCAAGCTGGTACTGTTTAGCTGCATAACGTCAACAAGAGCACTCACGCAGCTGCCTGTTCGTACCCCAAACAACCCCCTCCGCCCTCGCCAGCCCTTTATTCACCCTGCTACGCTCCGCTAGGGTGGTACAGGCCACGCAGGAACCCCTTGTTTGCCTGAGCGCCACTACCCAGCCAGGGGCAGCCCAGACTGACATACCTAAAGAGCTCTTCTCAAGCTAACGGGGTTATAATTGCAGTTTGCACAAATTGCGTGTACTCCACGAAGAGAATGACTGAGAGGACCAGTGCAACCAAGCACACTAAGTTCCCGGAGAGCGCTGATGTCGACCGCAGCCCGGGCCACTTTGTTAAAGATTTCTGACAGAGCCCGAACCCTGTGCACACTACAGCCAACACGTCACGATCGGTTTACATCTCCGTATCATTTGATTTTCGCTCTTTTGTTTCTCTGTGCGTTCGTTCTCTGTGCGTCTCTCTTGTCCTGAGGGCAGGTGAGGGTTTGTGTACTGGCTTTCTCTCGCTCTCTCTGCGGCCTTCAGGTAAGTGTCATCTGTACAGAACTGATCCATTTACATCACATACTAGCGGAGCAGCACTGCTCATCCTTGCATTGTGTTGCATTGGTGCATGTCTATGCGAGGCTGGACCTTGCACTGAATAATGATCAATAAAATAGACTGCTGTTTTCATGTGTGTGAAATATTGATTGCTCTCTTTCATAAGCTGAACATCACTTACATCCCTGTGTTAGTTTAAAACCATGAGAATGTCTGTAGCATGTAGAGGCTGTGATGCTGAGGAACATGTGTGTGTGTGTGTGTTTGTGGTATTGTTGAATATTGCTCAGGCTTTGTTTGAGTGAGTGTCTGGTGTGCCATGGGGTAGACGACTGTACTAAAGCGCCACCTAGTGACACACATCTTCCATTCTAGAGTAAAACTACACAACGGAGAACTACCCAACCCCCAAACTCTCTCCAGCCATCTCTAGCTGTCTGTCTTTGCTTTTTCTAGCGGAGAGTGGCCACATTTAACAACTGCGGCAGTCCTATCAGTCCTTAACGCTAATGTCTCACGCAATATATCAGACCAAAGCAGATCCCAGTCACACATGGCAAGAAAGAAAAGAAATGAAAGAAAAGAAAAGAAAAGAGAAAAGAAAAGAAAAGGAAAAGAAAAGAAAAAAAGCTCTTTTACAGATCTAAATCGTCCTTTTGCAGTTTGCCATTTGTAAATAGTTTCACATAATGAAAGTTAGTGGGTTTAGAGCTGTGGGGATTTGAATTTAAAATATTATAACTTCAAACAAACAAGATTAATAAGCAATATATAACAAATTACTCATTCCTACACATAATGATAACATAATATTTTTTTCAGATAATAAAAAATACGAAAAACACAATTAAACACAATTTTTAAAAAAATTAAAAATAATTTATATTGTCACAAATTATATCTGAAATAAACATTTAATAATAATAATAATAATAATCATTTAAATGAAGCAATTGTTGACATACAGTTGGAGTAAAGAGTGATAACATTTATGTGGAGAGTAGCTAAGATCTTTTGGCCATGAAAGAATTTAGCGAGAAATGCTTGTGATTGTACAGTATGTTCTAATTTTTGGGTGCAGACTTTGAGATCTTGGCACCTAAAAATCTGAGCACAGTTTAAGACATTATTGAGATCTCGTAGGACACATTAAAAACATCTTTAAGAAATCTAAAACCATAAGCATCAAATGTTTGGAAATAGATCCCATACTGCAGCATCTATCTCTCCACCTACTAGGAAACAATTAAACTGGAGTAAAAGTTTCCCGATGAGCTTCAATGTGCCCTTGAATATGAGGCTTGTCAACATGGATCTATCGATGCGGTTCGCTCGCAGTTACAGTCACCCGCATCAAAGCTCAGCTCACAAACGGCCGACAGTGATGAGCGCCTGTCACTGCCCATAAAGGTGATGCACACATGCGCACACACACACACCCTACGGTCCTTGGCTAGTCTATTTATTTTTATCGCAACAATGAAAATTTGCATTTCACACACACCCACACCCACACCCACACCCACACACACACACAACACACACACACACACACACACACACATGTTACTGCAAGGACAAGAAGACGGATTAGATTGACAGTGTCACCTTCCTAATCTAGATGAACTCTCATAGACAGACAGGCAGATGTGACACACGGGGGATTGGCAGGATAAGGTGCCATCTTATTCACTGTGATGTCAGAAAGTCGCTCCTTACCTGATCTTAATGATATCATTGAAATATATATATATATAGGTATATTTATCATATAACTTTAATATGTTGATATTAATTTGGCTACAATGCATTTATTTTATTCCATAATTGTTTGTGCTTACTTTAGGATAGTTATTGTGAGTACATTTCTCAATTAAACATTTAAGTTGCTTTCAGGCATATTTTCCCCAAAATGTAATTTACTCACTCTCATGTCATTCCAAACTAATATGACTTTCCTTCTGAAATGAACTCTTAAATTTCAGTCGGCCACTTACACATAGCAGTGTGGTTTATTAGACTTGACTTGAAATAATATTCACAATTATGTGGACGAGAAGATCCTTTTTGGAGATTTGAATAGTCAATGTGAATCCCTATTCTATTTCATTTTAGGGAAAAGAGCAGCGTGAACTTTCTTCAAAATACCTCCTTTTCTTTTCTATGGAAGAAAGAATGTCATACAGGTTTAGAATGGCATGAGTAAATGAATTCTCTTTAATAGCTGTCTCTCCTGAATAGAAATGGGATAAAATGGCTAGGGGAAAAAAGTTCAGATATTTCTCATGCGAAGAAGACCCCTGTAATCTCAGGTTTCTCCTCTAGAATTTCTCAATGTCTTACACTGTGCTTAGAAAAGTCTGAAGCTCTCTATTCACATCATTTGGCAACAGCGAATAAAGCTATTTTCTGTGAATGTGTGTGAACTGCCGATTCATTAGACACTTTATGTAAATAACTGGAGGAATAACACAACAGCAAATGGTAAAATCATTTGAGCTTTAGACCAGTGTGTTTATGATTATGATAATAAATGAAAATAATATTGATAACAAATAACAGTTTGCATTATCCAGTAGAGTAACGGACAGTTTTTGTACAGTAATAAATATTGCCTATAAATAAAACAAACTGGAAGCAGATTAGACCGGAAGCCTAGACACATGGCCTAGACAAATGGTCTCACCCTCTCACGTTAAAAATAAGGTGAATATGAACTCCAATATTTCCTGTTCATTCATGCCCAAATTATCGAAGCTAAGCTTTCCATGTTCATTTTTTAGCTCTTTATAGGCCTGAGACTAGTGGTCTCAGCCTCAGCATTTATTTGTTCCTCTTCTCTGATGCCATATGCAGGCTAGCATTAAAAGGATGGGAAATGACAATGAAACATTAACTATAGGCGTCATTCATCTAAACACAAAGCCACATTACAATGTGTGTCTGTGTGTCTTCCAGAAGAGCAGCTTTATGGAGCAGTATCTGATGATGCGTTCCTCATACGTCCAGATCAGAGCAGAGACAGATGTTAATCACACACTATATGAGCACACACACACACACGCACACACACACCCCACACACACACACACACACACACACACACACACACACACACACACACACACACACACACACACACACACACACACACACACACACACACACACACATTCCTATCATTATGAGGACATTCCATAGACATAATGATTTTTATACCGTACAAACTATATATTCTATTAATCTATCCACTAACCCTACCCCTAAACCATACCCATCACAGAAAACTTCCTGCATTTTTACATAAAAAATAACAACAACAACA
The DNA here is from genome assembly GCA_036326025.1 of Chrosomus eos. Classification (NCBI taxonomy): domain Eukaryota; kingdom Metazoa; phylum Chordata; class Actinopteri; order Cypriniformes; family Leuciscidae; genus Chrosomus; species Chrosomus eos. The sequence goes on from CM070840.1 coordinate 23,353,994, forward strand.
CACAATTTAATATGATTTCTGAGCAGTTTTCCTCATGGGAATCAAAAAACAAATTCCCCAGTCAGTAGTCATTTCACATGCCAATAAAATTGATTACATATAACGTAACTTACAATTAAACGAAAAATTCACTTAAATTCAAAAGTGAGGAATATATTTCACAATCCATGTAAACATGGCTGTTGATGCACCTGTGTCTTAGAATATTTTCTCCACAATTGTCCTCTCTCTCTGCTCTCTCTCTCTCTCTTCTCTCTCTCTCTCTCTCTCTTTCTCTCTCTCTTCAGACTCTTTTATTTGATTTGCGTAAAACACATCCTGCTGAAATTACATCCACATGCGACTGCAGGCTCTGACGCTCTGGCACAAAGCTCAACACCACACCACACCACATCACCACCAACAACAAATAAAACACACTAACTAAACACAACAGTTAGTTTAAATTCTTGATCTCCTTCACCCACAAAACTGCTTAATGTTTTATTCATGATTATAAGATCACTATAGCCTCCGATAAAACCATTCTCAATGATCTGGCAACGAAGGCGTGTGTTAGCGGGCTAATGATAGTAATGCTAGGTGAGGTAACAAGCAGGATCATATGTTGAAAGCATTTTTCCTCCTTTACTTCCCTCTGATGGCATATTTAGCCTACGGTAACAAGTGGCTACGTTTTCACTTCTTCTGAAAAGCAGGGATTAACAAGTTAAAAGGTTATGGCGTTAGTCAACATTTGCCTTTCAGCTCACCTCAATCACTCAAGACTGTAATTATCTAACATTGTGTCTGACCTCTGGCACCCTGCTCATCTCCTTTCATCCAGCTTTGAGAAAAAAACCAGAATAACATCGTTCCCCCATTCTTTCTCTCTCCAATTCTGTGTGAAATATGCCTTAGTTAATTTCATTATACGGTAAATGCTGTCATAAAATATTTAACTGGTCACTATATCCTGCGCCCTGAGCAGTCTTTGTTTATTTGACTTGAATGATGAATCGTAAAATTTTAAACTCAACGAGACGCCCAGCACTGCCGTGTCGTAGAGCACGGCTCTTACAGTATGTTTCAAAAACACACTCGATACAAGTATTTTGGAGGGAATTATTGATAAAACACTCTAACTGCCACAATAAAAATTACTTTTTTTTTTGGCAAATTAAACTTCCAGTCAATTTTTGAATACTAGTAAAGTAAGATAATAACACATAAATGAGATTCTAGCTATGCATATTCTGGACATTCTCTGAGGTGTATCATGCGTGCTTTATAAGAGTTCCCATATATGCTTGTTGATTACTTTTCCTTATTCTGATCAAACTCACTGATTTTAAATAAATATATTTTTTCACTTGTCAAATTTTTGTTGTAGTCACAACGCATTATAGTTACAGTCACAAAATGTTAATCCATAACCTTTCAATGCTTATGCTCACAGGTCACAAATTCATCTCTGCTGTTATTTAAAAACAAAAGAAAAAGTGTGGAATTGCATGTACAATAGATGGAGTGTAGACTCGTATCTAATTTCTGCCATAAATTCTGACATATAACGTATTAAAAAAGAATGTATAAAACCTCTAGAGTTCTGTTTTTAATCCTTTTAAATACACAATGGATTTAATACATGTACTCGTTTTAATGTAACTTATTCATTAAATCAGCAACTTGAGTCAGTGTGACAACTTAGAGTAACAATAGTTTTGCAAACTATGTATACAAAAAGTTGTCCTGATCTTGTTTCTTGAACAAGGCCTGTTATTTTTGAACAGATGAGCGTTTTGGCGATTACCAGAAAATACCAGATGGGACGTGATAAAACATTGCAAATGGACGTGCTAAACATGTCATAATGTTTCTTCTGACACAATGAAAATATGTTATGCTGTAAATAACCGAAATATGTTGTGCCATGCATGTTGGATTAAAACGTTACCACAACCTTTCCGGCCCTTTTTTTGCAACATAGTTGCGCTAGCTGGCCAGTGGCCTGAGGAAATCATAACAGCAAAAACCTCATGGACATGGAACGCTGGATGTATGCCTGTGGTTAGCCGTGTAAGTGTCCGCAGTGTCCGTCTCACGGCCCCTGACCAGCTGTCCTCGTTCCTTTGCTGGGTCGAGGGAAACGCTCCTTCAGACCAGCAGGTACAAAGAACGTTTCCTGCAGGATTGCAGGGCAGCTGCTATTGCTCCGGTCTGGAGCTCTTGACCCACTTACAATCATCTTTTTCTTTCATTTTAAACACAGAGGAACACCACTCCTTACCCTCGCCTTCTCTGGCTGCCCAAACACGCCTCTTGCCCGCTGAAGATTAATGTTTCGGGCCTGACCCTGCTGGGCAGCTGACTACAGGAGAATAGATGGGTCAGAGAAGCAAGGCTTGGTGACGGAGATGGGTTGCTTACCTCAGAGAGCCCCAGAGCTCGGTGGTATGGTTCTCCTGTCAGCTCCCAGTGAAGAGAGAACTCCCGTTCATAACTCAAGTTCTTTTAGCCCAGCTCCTGAACTCTCATGCCCACAGGGCCCTCAACGGACTCCTCAGGTCCAGAACTGTGTGAGAGAGGGGTCAGAGAATGGTTCAGTGTGTCAGGTGAAACGGTTGTGTTTCAACATGAATGAGTAGTTTGGGCTTATCAGCAAAGCTGTCAGAGGCATTTGCTGCTGTTTGTGTCTTGGCCTCAGGGCAAACGTTTCTAAAATTTCGTATGGATTTAATGCACAACTACCTGTCTGTGATCACCCATTTAGCAGGCAGGGGTGTAATTAAAATGTAACTAATGCAATTTGAAATTGAGACTCTGCCAAAACAAGACATTTTGCTTTTACTCGTTGTAAACCAAACAAATTCCACACGTGTGGAATAATAATGCCATCAAACATATAGCTTTACAGGACGTTGGAATCATATACAATGAAAATAATTTGGAAGGATTTACTTTGAAATAATTTTCTCTCAGAAATTACTGGTAAATTTCACAAATAATTACAAAGAAATGGGAAGTAAAACATTGACTAGTAGAAACACTGATATAGTATTTTCTTGTAAAATGTACTCTAATAATATTGGTTTTATTGACAATTAAAAAAATTGTGTAGTTGAATCTATAACAAAATTACTTCATGAATGTAATAGGAAAAATAATGAAATGTTTAAAAAATGTCATTACGCATTCAACAAATAGGTTACAAAATAATTGTATTTCATTAGGCTTAAAATTATTTTGAAAACTAACTAAAAAAAACGTATAAACAAATATGAGGACCAAAATTAAGGGATACATAAATAATAGAAGAAATTAAAAATATACAATTATCCCTACAGCATGACATATTGCTAATTGTTGAAAAATTGTGTAGTTTGTAGTTATTATAAAGGTATACTATGTAACTTTCGGCGCTCTAGTGGTTAAACAAACATGGCATGAGTCTGAGCTACTTCTTTCAGTTTATGATAATGGCGAGTCACGCAGGCTATTCTGTAGCGGATTCAGGTTAACACAAAAATACGGTTTGGAATTGGCTTCATGATTTTCACTCATAATTGAATTTTGGAAATCTTGAACAAAAAAAAAGTTTACTATGTATCTTTAAACTCCTGTCTATGAAAAAAAAGTGTTTAATTCTTTCCCCACCATTGATGGAATTCTACATCATGTGTGACACAACGCTTCCCAACCATTGACAGGAATTTCCGACAATCCATTTTTTCACTGTTATACCGAAGGAGGCGCTGCCCTTTTTGAAAGGATCAAAACAGGTGAAAAAGAATCAGAAACAAGTGGTAAATGCATTGCTTATGCACATGTAAAATAATATCATCAAACATAAAACAGCATATAAATCAAAACTGCCTAACGTTAACGAATGAAATGTCAACCCAGGAAGACGTATAGGACTGTGAAAGCTTTGTTTTGATCATCGTTATGATCCAAATCCGGAATGTAGCCTTTGAAAAAAAAAATGTAGCCTTTTGTTCAAAAGGTTTCTTTTTTTATGAAACTTAGCCTCATTCGAGTGTTGATCAAAATGAATGAAGCTAGAACAATTTTTTTGTTGTTGTTTAAGAGCAGCTTTCTTTTGATATATTGGATGTCAATTCATACAAAATATACTTGTAGTGGCGTTTAAAAAAAAACTCTGGTGGGGAAAGAGTTAATAACTTGGGTGACTGAATTTTGTCAACAGTAAAATGTAAATAATAAAAAAGTGAAAATTGGAACAAGATGATTTACTTGTCTTGCTGTCATGCTGTAGAAATTATCCAAATGATTTTACTTTCCGGGGAGTCACAAGTAATAATAATGGGGATGGGCATTATGGTGTAACAGGGTTAAAATAAGGGACACAGTTTAATGTGTCTGCTAATGCACTTGGCTTTGTGTTTATATGTTTTTGAAGCAGTTCTAAATAGCCTGTTGTTATCTTAACCTGTGCTTTATAGAAGTAATAAGAAAAACAAACTGCAGTAGAAGGGAATGCTGGAGGTGTCATTGCAGCGAGTGACAGGCAGGCCTGCAGGCACATGATAAAATGCTGACGCACCCCAACATGTAAAAACCCGACAAATCAAGCACACACACAAACAAACAGATCCATTACAGAGGATTATTGTGTGTACAGGTCTGTGTTTGTGTGTTAAGGTGATGTAGAGTTAGGGCCCTTTCTTAACACAATGCGACACAAGTGTTTTGCTAGTTTCAGCCCGACACAGTTATCATTTTCACGTCCTGCGCCACGTTGTTTAAATAGCAAATGCATTTGCGCCCATTGGCGTGCTGGTCTGAAATCAAATATTAGAAATAAAAGGATTACAATGTAAAAGATTATTATTTTGTACATAAAGATATGGTGGAATCCGGCTTGTCCCATAGATGGTTTGCTCGCGTGCTTTAACCTCACACACTAGCAAATCCATTTGCTCTCTGGAGAAGCGTTCAGTTTTTTAAAATTACGTAAATTGTAATATAAATTACGCCACGTAAATAGAAAATCCACCATGGCGCGAGCACAACTGGCTTTTAAAGGGAATGGGAGATGAGACTCTGATTGGTTTATTGCACGTTACGCCCAACACACACCCATTACTCATTAAGAGAGGGACAACCCTTTTAGACCCGCCGACCATTTTTCCCGCCATTAAACTAGCAAAAGTGCAATCGGACACACCCTAAGTGCACTTGCTCCGTGCGCTTTAGACCATGCGCTTAGATTGTTAAAATAATGCCCTTAGACTGTAAGGTCACAACCTGGAATGAGAGAAACCAAAACTCTCCATATATGGATTAGACGTACCTGAAACAAGACCTGCATGACAGCAGAACTAAACACACTGTCCAACAATATTTTTTTTTTCAAAAGAGAAGCTGTGAATTGCAGTGGTTTTGTCATTTATGTACTGGAACGGGATCATTCACACACTCGTGAGGAGCACAGGAAAGTGTTCTGCAGCGAGTCGGAGGGGCCGACCCAAGCTGGGTCTCAGCCAGCGGAGCCATCAGGGGCTGATGCGCTGGCCTAAAGCGCAGACCCACCCTCTCTCAGTCTATATTTCCTTCTCTAACTCTCTCCCCGTCTCCCAGCGGCAGCTGCGCTTTTTTGGCTACAGCTGCAAGGTGTGAGTGTGTGTGTTCGTGGGTAGGAATATCTGCGTGTGTGTGATTGCTGGAATCCTCCTCGCCTCAGTTTTTCTGTGCTCTGTAAGAGTGCCCAGCAATTACTAAGCTGGCACTACGCTGTCTGTTTACACACACACACATATTCCTACTGGACTTTATTAAAACACCATCTGCTGTCAGCTTACACACAGCGAATAAGAGGGAGAAACAAGGCGGGCAACAATTTCTTAGCAATATCTGGTAAATCGGTGAAGATGAGCTGCTGTGGCAGCATCACATGCGGTCAGCAGGTTTATGTGCTCCGCGGTCTCACGAGGTCTTGCGATTGCCTTAGTGTGAGGGGCAAAAAGAGTCATGGAGGGAAAAGGGCAAGAATAGATATTTCGTCTGTCGCTCCAAATTATGCAAACATGCATCCCTGCATACATACACACACAGAGTGGGTGTAGAGTCCCGCAGTGCTGCACAGGTGCTGCATGAGCTTTGGCCGGGCCCTCTAATGACAGACTGATGGTTATTTCATTAGATCTCATGTTCTCAGGGAGATGTCATTTAGGATGAGCAAGCATACTGATTGGACAGTGACTGTGGGCGAGCAGATGAGATTTGGACAGATGACATTTTATTGCTTTCATCGTTTATTCGTTATACAGCAGTTCACCTTTTGCTGGGAGTTTGAATGACAGGCGAATCTGCCATTTTGTCCAACAAACAAACCCGACAGGAGAGTTACTAGATTAACGTTGGTGGACGGTGTGTAAAAATGGTGTGTATTAACGTCTTTCCGCGGTTGAAACAACATACTTTTTTGCTGCTTGAACTGAGGCACTACTGCGATCTTTCAAAACACATCAAAGAGCCACAAAAAGTATTTATTGTTTGAATTTCTTTACAAAATTACAAAGGTTCCACTCTATTTCGATAGTCCACTTAAGACATTATTCTAACTATAAGTAACTTTGCAACTACATGTCAACTATATCTCATTAGATTATTAGTAGACTGTAAACGGTTAGGTGTTGGGGTTTGGGTTAGTAGAATAAGTTGACTTGTAGCTGCCAAGTTATTTATAGTCAGTATAATGTTTTTTGGGGAGCATCAAAATAAAGAGTTAGCAGATATTAAGCAGACAGTCTACTAATACTCTAATGACAGTATTGACAAGTAGTTGCAAATTTACTTATAGTTAGTAGAATGTCTAAAGTGGACTATCGAAATAAAGTGTTACCTCAGTGTCCTCTTTGCTCCGCGATGAATTTTTCACTGCATGAGAACATGATGTGTGACGTGAGAGTGCCATAGCTTGTCGAACCTACCGTATCTAAGGGGGGCGGGTCTTTGTGAAGGGTCAATTACAGCTTTATACAGTGGTCCCGAAAACATATTTGGACACTTACATATTGTTTCCTAATCAGGTGTTTGGAGATAAAGCAGAACGCTATAACTCTGAGTAAATTTGAGTTTTTTCCCTAACCAGCCACAACCACATTGAGTGACAGGACACTTTTTTTATCACTTTCTTCTTCTGTTGTGTCCCTGTTAGGAGCCCCATCCACTGTGAAATCTAAATTCCAAAATCCCACTCACCATCCACTGTGAAAACTAAAATCCAAAATCCCATTCCTCAAAACTGCATATGAAACATCAAATATGTTCTTATTGGCTATGCATATGTGGTGTTTGCACGTGACGTGATGAAATAACCCTGTTACTCTGAAAGGACACCTGTTGTCAACTTGAAGAAAACTATGGAAGCCCATTTCTGCAACATAAGAAAAAAACATGCTTTGGTAAATTATAAATATGAAATTAAAAATGACAGAGATATTGAAATATTAAGTCAAATGTGGTACAAATGCGACCCTGGATCACAAAACCAGTCTTAAGTAGCATGGGTATATTTGTGGAAATAGCCAACAATACATTGTATGGGTCAAAATTATCAATTTTTCTTTTATGCCAAAAGTCATTAGGATATTAAGTAAAGATCATGTTCCGTGAAGATATTTTGTAAATTTCCTACAGTAAATGTAAAAAACATGTATTTTTGTGAGTGAATGCGGCACAATCGCGAAAATAAATGGACAACTTTAAAGGCGATATTCTCAATGTTTCGATTTTTTTGAAATTTTTTGCACCCTCAGATTCCAATTTTTTAAATAGTTGTATCTCGGCCAAATATTGTCCTATCCTAACAAACCATACATCAATGGAAAGCTTATGTATTCGGCTTTCATATGATGAATAAATCTCAATTAAAAAAAAATGACCCATAAGACTGGTTTTGTCATCCAGGGTCACAAATGTGCTTCCATAGATAATTGAGTTTTAAAGTACTTACAATAAAAATCCAGTGTCCAAACACAAAGAATAATTTATTTAAGATCGTATCAAATGGAAAAATAAAAATAAAAATCTAACAAAATCTATCTCGCAATAGTTATGCTCTTGCAATAAATATATGTGGATATCAAACACAGATTGAACATCTCAGTGTGCATTTGGATGTTTTTTTATGTGTATGTGTGTAGGAGCATCTCCTTAATATTACCACAATAACAATAATGTGATTTGTGAAGATGATTGTTTCATGTTTTCTCAGTGACGTTTGTGCGGTACTTTATCTGTTGGAGCAGAAGAGGCTGCTGTGATTTTGTGAGAATGCATTCACACCAATTACAGTTGGACTCCTGTGTGTCCGGCTCTAATTGGACTCACATGTTTTGGAGAGGGTCAGCATGCTCTCTGAGATTGATGGGCCTGTTTTACACACCTGATTCAGCGATGACTGCTCAAGCTCAAATATTCAAATGGGTTAAAGAACAACAGCATATGCCGTTTGAGTTAGCACACTCACTGATGCAAGAAATCTATGTGGTCACTCCACAAGAACACATCACAAACAGACAGATAAATTATGAGTTCAGTGGAAATGAAAGACAGATGTGTGATGATCCACAGGGCAACTGAGGTGAGTGAGTCCAACACAAGGTCATTCTGACTAATGATACATAGTCACAGTGATGGTAACATGTCTGTCTGTCAGTTCAGGGCTTCTCATGGCTCATTAGTACTCATATTATATGGAAATTACAGCATTCAAGACTGAAAGAGATACACATTTAGAGGTGGGATCAATTAAGTCTTAAACTCGCCCAGTGTCCAATGTCCAATCCTGGTCCTGGTAGGCCATTGTCTTGCAGAGTTTACCTAAAACCCAAATTAAACATACCTGAACAAACTAATCAAGGTCTTCAGGATTATTACAAACCCCCAGGGATCTGTATCTGGGCAAACTGGAGGAAAACTCTGCAAGACATTGGCCTTCTAGGAGCAGGATTGGATGTCCCTGCAGTACACTCACAGACCACCCCCCAGAGTACAGACAAAACCACACCCTGTAAGATCCAGACTAATACCAGGACAAATACTAGATCAGTACCAGACTCTCTGAAGTATATACACAGACAACACCAGACCCCAATAACCCAGACCAATACAAGACCCCCTAAGTCCCAGGCCAAAACCATACCCTCTAAGATCCAGACCTAGACCAGTACTGAACTCCCTAAGATCTTTACAAATATCAGACCCTCTTAGATCTAGACAAACACAAATCCCATAAGAACAGGCCTCCTAAGACCCACAGTAATACCAGGTGCCCTAAGATCCAGACCAATGCCACACTCTCTAAAACCATTAAGCAATACCTGACTCCCAGTAGAACCCAACCCATATAATACCCCCTAAGACCCAGAACAAGTTTTACCCCTTTTCCACTAGAATGATTCATGTTCTGGAGCAAGGCCCTGTTCTCAGCTAAACAATCTGGAGCCTGCCACAAATTGGCCGCGTGTTTCCACAGACTTGAAGAATGAACGGTGGCGCACTGCTACTATGTGTTGTTTACCTAACAAGTCTAAAGAATAGTGCAATGTGGCACTTCTGTTTTAGTGTTCAAACTGTGAGTGGTTCTAGCAAATTAAAAGATTACATAAACTGTCGGTACTCTCATCTTTCCTTTTCTGAGATAAACTGAACCTGAAACCGTTGATTCACTCGTGCTTTCAAATACTGAGTCTCTCTTACATACATAGTTTTATATATTTCGATATAAAGAGCAATATAGTGCAACCAGCAACCCCCATTTTTCCAAACATGGCAGACATGATCATGGACTTCTTAAGGATGGGGAAGATAGCATACCAACTAATGTTTGAAATAGAATCCAGGACAAAGAGTGTGGTCCAAGACCATACAGTCACACCCAAAGCAGGACCAAGACACCAATTAATGAGACCCAGACCAAGGCCATGATTATTTGGTCATCCAAAGGTCTCAAGACCACAAGATCAGGATTCCAACTCTGCCGCCCACAGTCTATTCACTGACTGTCTAATGCATACTGCACACAAAAATGCCAAGAACTTTCTAGATCTGACTGTAATCTGATTGTCTGGCTTTATGTAACATATGGGTGTCAGAGTGCACAGGTTTTTGTTTCCAATAAAACACTTTTTTTTTTTAAATGTAATTAAAAATGTTCAGTTTGAGACACTTATAAGTGAGAAAACAATATATTCACAAGAAATAATGTTAATTCTGCTTTGGGTTATGTCTGGGAAATAATCAGTACGACTTGCCTTTGAATGGACATAAAATCTAATAGCAAAGTCTACATACACTTCCACTAATTTCTGTGTGTTTTTTGTACATACCAACATGGTTTATTTTACCCACTATGAGTTGGTATCTGTGAAATGATTTTTTACCCACTCCTAAACACAACATGAAAGCAAAAGAAACTTCAGATGGTCACTTTACCAACCAGTCCGTGTCTTCCTGTAAAAGTGTTGAATCTTGGCAAGAATAAGTTGTCTTGTCAGACTATCTGCCAACAGTCAATAATCTGGTTTCCCTAGACTAAGTCAACCTACCCAGAAAAGAATGAAAGAAAAAATGGTATGCAGACGTATGTGAATTTTCTGTAACTTAAGTAGCTCAATCTTCAACCAATCATATTTAATGCTCCTATTGACATTATTGACTTATGATTAGCATCTTTAAATGAACTAATACCCTAAAGCCATGTCATGGCGAGACAGAAAATCAAATCTTTGGACATTTGGCTCATCTATCCCAGTTGATGTGTTGTCAGTTTAATGGATCTCTATTAAGACAGACTTACACACAGTGTGAGTCCGTGTGTAAGGAAACTGTTATTTTAATGAGAGCTGATCTCCAGCCTTTAACTAGCACACACTGTTTTATAAGTCTCACAGCAGCACGTTCAAAGCAAGCATCCATGCCAACAACAGGATGTGCACTTTGTTATTTCCTTTCTGGCTTAGCAAACTTCCTCTATTAATCTATTGCAAACCATTTCTAGGCAACTATAGATATGACCCTTCACTTTGTCCTAATTGGCTGTGCATGGGTATACAGTACATGCATTGTGCGAAAGTTTTCTGCTTCATCAAAAGCAAGAAAATCAAAATGCTACTGTAACTTGACTCATCTGACCAGACAGGCTGCAAGTTAGGAAGAGAGAGACGGAGGCGTCCTCAACATCACTCCATGTATTCCTTTTTCTTGTTTGCGGGTGTTTTCCGCCCATCAGCATGTCTCTATCGCCTCTTTGACACGGTGGGCAGCTGAGGAAGGAGTTTTATGGTGTGTGACGTGTTCCAGCGCCCGCCCAGCCCCTCCCCAACACTCACCCCCTACAAGCAGCTTTTGTCTGGGCTAAATGGGGTTGGATGCACCCCTTTAACTTTGATTTCCATTCCCTATTGTCCTGCATTGATGGGGAGGCTAACTCCATCTGGGCCTGCTTCACATGGTGCCATGCTTACAAAAGGCATATGCTCTGTGTGTGGAGAGGCACTACATTCGCCGAAGAATGGACTCCCAAAATAATGAAGAGAAATATCACTCTATTCATGACCACATTATGCAGCTCTTACTTATATCTGAAGAGTTGTTTTATGTGTAGTCAAGGGTGCAGAAGGGGTTGGACAAAACCCTGCTGCAGTGATGAAGGTTTAAAGCATATTGGGTCTTTTCGCTTCTTGAACTGCGTAAATGCATGCGTGTATTTTACATTTAAAACACAAAGCCCTCTCCCGGCGGATCACAGCGAGACATTATGAACGTTATCTTAGAGATCTGGGTCAAAGGTTTGGACCTGCAAAGAAAAGTTAGTTTTATTAAAATTATCCACAACATTTGTATACTTTATTGAGAATCTTCATATGACCATAGGGCATTCGGTCAAGTGTAAGAGATTTAAAAAAAAAAAAAAATCATTTATAGAAAATGCTGTGTAATATTTTGGATTTGCAAGCATTTGTCTTGTAAATTGTAATTTTCATAGAATCCCTTTTGCTTCTAAAACTGAATGATTTCTGAACTATCCAGATTTGATTCACAGGTCCAGAACTTCATTAAGAATCATTATCTCTCTCTCTCACTATCCATGCAGGGCAGCTCATTCTAATAAAGGGGTAGTTTTAACAGCCTCGGGCTTACGACACCCCCTGCGGGGTTCTTCCTTGTCCCCTCTTAGCCCTCCCCATCGCTCTACAGAGGGCGCTTAGATGGGCAGCCGCTGTGGTGGCTGTGCAGGGCGGCCGATGTCGCGGGGGTATATAAAGGCTCTGAAAGGAGGCGCGTCAGATCAAATGGGAGTGAGCAGAAGGGGGTCTCCCAGGAGGGGCAGAAGCCCTGCTCCATTTTATAGACTCCCCTGAAAGAAAGTGATTACAGATCATTATCCAATTGAATCTGATTGATGGGGAGAGGTCAAAGTAATATAGCTCATAGCAGAGGGGAGGGTCCCCGTGTGGAGGGGGTGAACGGGGGGCACAATGGCCGGATTGTCACCCCAGGAGGATGATGGGAGGGGTGGGCGGCTGTTGAACCGTCAGCAGCACCAGCTCTAAAGCTACAACAAGTGTTGAGTGAGACAGTGCTGTTAGCGTGGCTTGAAATTAGCCTTGAGAGATAAGAGACTTGTGTCTGTGAGAGGGGATTGTTAGAGGACGCTGTACTCTGAAGGAATTTGTCAAGCAAAATTGAGCAGATTGGGTTGAGTTTTAGAGATAACTATCACTATAGTATAGTGTCATATAAGCAGGCCCACACAAAAAGTCAACTGGAAGGCCTGCCATTCATAAAGTTATACAACTCCTGCGGCATTAAATATTTTGTCTAAATCAATTTTGAATTCATCTACTGCTGAGAAAAAAGAATGTATTTTAACGTGTTTAAATTAATGTAATTCTGCATATTTTCCCGCAAAGTCAGTACATAAAATGTGTAAAACGTCCAGAGATTCCATCTAACCCTGCGAATGAGAGACAATTTACCAATAATAAGTCAAGTCAACTCAAGTCACCCTCATTTATATAGCGCTTTTAACAATATAGATTGTTTCAAAGCAGCTTTGCAGTGATAATAGGAAATTAAAGTAACAGAGACTGTTTTGGCTTTACAGCAGCTCTAGAATAAAGTTATTGTCTAGCTAAAGTTAGTTTTGATTGATTCACTTCCGTCGCATCGATCATTTGTTATTAACTTAGGGGCCGCTAACACGACACCGTTCTAACAGAAAACCCTTAATGCAATCCGGCCGCTCATTTTCACAAAAACACCTGGTGGCTCGAGAACGCAAACCATGAAATAGGTTCCAAGGTACATGCCTTGAAAAATGTATAATCAAGGATCATGCCAAAGTCTAAAGAAAACATTGTGAATTCTAAAGACACAGGCTGGGACTGTTGGTCCTCATGAGGAACTTCCACAAGCTGTGATTCCCCTCAGGAGAGGTTAAAGACACACTCTCTCATATCAACCATTCCAAGACACCATCTAATTAATCTGCCCTGGTAATTAACAGTGGATAATGCAACCAAACAAATCGAAGGTGCAACATAATGAGCAGACTGTGAAATAGATGATTACCAACATTCTAAAGTATCTTTTCTAATGTTTTCCCAGGAAATGTAGTATTAATCAGTTTCATCATTACAATACTTGCAAATATATTCCTTAAACATTTTAGTGTTTTTGTTGTCTTAAAGTCAATAACTTTTTATTGTTCAAATTCGGTTTAGAGATCCCCTTAAGGTTTTTATTTATTTTTTTATTTTTTTAGCCTTTTCCACTGTGAAAAGTACAAGCACTTTTCTTACAGTTTTCTCAGAATGGTCAAATCAAATATCCCGATAAATGACTTCCAAAAAAACGTAGCATCCATCTATCGCCCAGACAGAACAGACTAATACCCAGCATATGCAGTATTTAATGAATATAGTACCAAAACCTACATTTACATTTAGGTATTTGGCAGACTGTTTTCAGAAGCAACTTACATTGCATTTAAGGTACACATTTTATGAGTTCAGGCATTCCATGGGAATCAAACCCATGACCTTGGCATTGCTAGAACCATGTTCTACTGCTTTTTCGTTGTTGTTGCTTAAACACGGTTGTTTCCTTCATACACATTACTGCACGCAATATCAAAAACAAAGTAGTTTACACATTATTAATAAGAACGATTTTGTGATTATGAAGTTTGCCAGTTTACATGCTTAATTGGACATGCATAGCTAAACTATTTACTTTTATGTCCTAATGGAAATTTAAACATTGAGAAGTTAAAGTCAAGCTAAGTTGACAGTTTAAAAAAGACTGAAACCGCATATGACAGGAACTCTCTGTAGAGTTTGTAAGGTCTTTGTTTGAGTTGCACAAATGAGTTTAACCACAGATGATTTGGCTCATTTCGCTTTGTCATTCCTAACCAAGATATTTTACCTGGTTATTTCTTTAAGATAGAAACATGTAAGAAACTCTGGCCCACCTCAAACCTGGACTGTGCATTGTCCTGGCAGGAAATAATAGGCTATGTGCCAAGACAAGGACAAGCAGTCTAGACCCTCAAACTGACTAAACGCCCAGATCCGACATCCCCCATCGCGCCATGACTGTGTCATCTGAAAGGAATCTCTCTAATGAATGAGATGGCTATTAAAAACCCGACAGATCTCAGGACTAAACTACAGCTTTCGTCCACACTTCCTGTCTGCACGGGACTGATGCTGAGCAGACTAACCCAATGTCACAGCACTTAGTATAGGAGAGAAGTCACAGCTCAGTCTGGGAAAATATCTCCACATCCACAAGGTGCTTTTTACAGATGAGCGTTAAAATCTTCAGATAATAACCCTGAGTGTGATTTCTTATGTCCTTGAAGAAATGTTTACTGTATGTGAGGGTTACAAGACATTAGCACCACAAATTTTTTCATTAACTGCGCACATCTGAGAAGCAACATTCAAACTCCAGAGGAATTAATATAAATTATCCTTATAAACACTTTACAAACAATTCACATTTATCCAGGGTTAAACGGAACAGTGGGTGGTTCTTGGGTGTACTGTCTGAGTCTGAGGCTAAAGATGCCATAATTTAAGAATTATTAGCCTAAAGTAGAGGGTTAATGGTCATCAAATCAATGGATAAATAGATCCTGGAAATCCTTGGATACATGGCTACAAAGATTTGACCACTACTAATGGCTAATCTGAAAAAGAAAGAAAAAAACACATAAATAAATAAATAAATAATAAAAGCTGGAACAACAAAAGCAATAAATACTCCAGCATTCTTCTAACAAAATGAGGTCTGTGTGGTTACAAGCAGTTTGTTGCAAACGATTTCTTCCGTGTCACACTTACAGGATAATTGGAAATGGAGGGGCATTAACTCCGATGGGATTAGAGAGGGGAATTAAATATGTTAATCCCCAAAAAGGTAAATAGCCTTCACAATACAATAACCAATTTCCAGGATCTTCCCCAAGGACATGCTTGCCTTTGAAGCAACATGGTCTCGAGTGTTCCAGAAAGTTCCCAAGGTCATCCCTATGGTGCAGACAGCCCTCGAACCCCTCGGCTGACTTCTAACCTGTTCTTCAAATGCCTCTGTTTCTCACATCATTACTCGCTGCCTCTCCAGAGAGCGCTTACTGCCATGTGTTCATCTGCCTCCTAATTATATCACCCAGCAGAATGGCATGGGTTTGAGACTTTACAATGTGCTGCCACAGCAACATGAGAATGCGACAGGCGTAGCCAGTATGTGAATCAATGTGCATGTCTGTGCTTTTTAGATTCCTGAAAGCAAAGTCCAACAAAATAATTGAAATGATGTTGTAACGCTTGAAGCTCTGTAAGCAAATACGTTTTTTCCAATGGAAATTGCATTAAACAATGTTTTGAACAGACTTAAAAGAATAGTGTCGAACTCTGATGTATATACAACTGGCCAAAAGTGCTTGCGAATCAATTGCACTGAGAAGCAACTTCAATTGCCTTACAGAGATCAAAGTGCATCTTGTATACAATTAGTTTACTACAATTTTAACCATAACTAATCCATTATGGGAAAACAGCCATATGTCATTTGTCAACTGTGACTCTAAGATCCTTCTTCCTTTTTTATGTTGTGTGACTAAAGATGAATGTCTCTGCAAATAAAAATTGAATAACGTTGAAGAAAACTCAGTCGCTGAAGAATGCTGTCCATGAACAATTCCAGTCAAATTCAATAAAGTCAGTCTTGCAAACCTATGATTTGTAATGGATATTTTCTTGGATGTTCTGTGAGGCAGCGCTACCAAACCCTTTGTAAAAATACTTTACAATTCAACAAATTTAAAACATAATTTAACGGATGAAAAAAAAAGGTCTCATGACACCAACACAACACAGCTCTGTTCTAAAACATATTAAGCTGCTTTGATGTCTACTGTCTACATATAGCAACATCCAGACTAAAATGGAAGCAAGGAAGCTGATTTGAAAACCTCTTCATAGGCAACTCTGCATGCCACACAAAACGTACTCCATACAGTAACATGCTTGACTGACAATGGGTTTCAATCAATAAAGTTTGATAAAATTGCTAACACCACGATAAGCATAAAAATACACAGTAACACAAATATTAAGCAAAATTGTCAGTATTTAATTTAAAAAAAAATTTCTAATTAATTATTTAATAAATTATTAGTTACTTGTAATCAACAATATTCTCACTATTTCAGAAGATTTTCTTTTTCTTCACTGAGGTTGCCACAATGCATTATAGGATTAAAGGACATACGCAATACAACATTTAATTCTAAAAAAGTAGTGACACTTTATAGTCCCATTAGTTAAAGATTTAGTTCACCCAAAAATCAATATTCTGTTATTAATTAATCACCCTCATGTCGTTCCAAACCAGTAAAACTTTCGTTCATTTTCGGAACACAAATGAAGATCTTTTTGATAAAAGAGCTTTAGTCCCTCCACTACTTTCAAGGCCCAGAAAGGTAGTAAAGACATCGAAAAATGAATACGTGACGCTTATGAAGCTTCATTATGCTTCATTTGCGCAGAAAAACATATCGATTACACATGTAACCCTCGTTCCCTGAGTAGGGAACGGAGAAGTTACGTTGTGACGATGAATGGGGTTTCACTTAGAAAGCCATCCACTTCGAGAATATGAGACAAGCCAATGGCAAGAAAATGCCATGGGTCTGCGGAATTTGAATAGCTTACCTCTGGCCCACCTTGTGGGTATATAAGGAAGGACGCTGGCAACATGCAGTTATGTTTTGACGCTGAGGAGCCGAAACTGAACTTGGTGTTCCTGTGGTACCGCAGAAGTGGCAGGGAGATGTAATGTCTCTGTTCCCTACTCGGGGAATGAGGGTAACATACATAACCGAGACGTTCCCTTTCATCTCACTCAGGGGCGCCGCTTAGCCTGGCGTTTAGCGGGGCGCAGGGCAGAGTGAGCTGGGATATGGGAGTGTCGAGGAAACGGGTTACCTTGGCATTTCTCATATCAGCCAGGTTGAGCCACAAATGTCTCTCCTGGACCACGTTAGTGGACATCACCTGGCTCAGGGAGCGTGCGACACCTTTGTCGCCTGGAGAGCGAGGTCGGTGGCGGCACGTAGCTCAACAAAGAGCCCTGGGTCAGTCCCGCCCTTGTGCATGTCCCTGAGCACCCGTGCTTGATATACCATGGCATGCAAAGAGGTGGCGGCCTGCCCTGCAGCTCTATAGGATTTTGCGATGATTGTTGACAAGAACCTACAGGCTTTGGAGGGGTGCTTTGGGTCACCATGGGAGGAAGCACTCTGAGGAAACAACTGCATAATAACAGAAAGTTCCACCGGGGAACCCCAGTGTACCCTTTGGCCGCGGCCCCATCGAGGGGAGGAAAGGCGGACGAGGTCGCCGAGCAATCACAGGAAGACAATGGAGCCTTTCCAAGACCTTGTGACATCCTCATGCACTTCCGGGAAGAATGGTATTGGGGGCGACCACTGACTCTCGACAGCACCGAAAAACCAATCATCCAGCTGCGATGGCTCAGGACGGGGCGGAGGGTTCCACTCTATCCCGATGCTCGCGGCTGCCTGGAAAAGCATGGCTGTCATCTGGGGATCTGATTCGGACATTGCTGGCACACCCGAGGGTGAATCATCATCTCCAGAGGGCTCGAGCCCACCTTGTGATGCAGCGATGGAAATAGTTTCCTCGTCTGGAGCACCGAAAGAAACACGGGGAGCGTCCAAAGACCGTGGGTTGCGGCACTCAAGAGGGGGGTGTGAGCCGAGGAAGTATAGTCTGCGCTTTGTTCCACACCGTCCCCCTCAGGTCACCCTGGCCACCAGTCGAACTACCACCTCTTGTGGAGGAGGTACAACGGGGTGTGGATGAGGGGACTCTCGCTCTAGTGAGTTAATCAAGTCTCGACCGCAGTGGTCATGGTCATGGTCATGGTCATGTTCATGGTCATGTTCCCGCAATGAGAAGATGAACCATCCACAAAAGCTGCCTTAGCGTGATCTAAGCCTAAACACGCAAGACAGCGTTTGTGCCCATCAAAACTGAGAAACAGTCCGACCGCAACCAGAAGTGCACGAGCGAGACATCTTTAAAAAGACGTGCTACGCGCAAGCTCTTTTGTGAGAGGGAAAACTCTGCAGATGTTGAAGAGTTCTCGCTGGGAATCGCCATCACACCAACACCTGGAGAGAAGCTTGTCTCGAAGAGTGAAGAGAGATGATATCAGAATAGCTTGTGGTGTGAAGAATGCTTTTGGCTCCGAAGTGAAAACATAACTGCATGTTGCCTTTTATACCACGAGTTGGGGCGGAGTTACGCCATGCAAATTCCACTGTCCCATGGCATTAGCTTGCCATTGGCTCGTTTTATATTCTCAAGTGGATAGGCTTTCTAAGCAAAACCCCATTTGTCGTCACAACGTAACTCGTAGTGAACATAACTACGAAAGGGAACATAATTTACTAATTTATTTACAATATATTAATCTCCAACGCGTTTACGAGAGCATCACGACACATGCGTGTTTAATTAATTATTAGTTCATGTTAGCTCAGGTCCGTTACATATCATAAACTAATAGCCTACAACTTTTAATGTTGTCTAATACTTGAAATTAATATAAACTAAGATTAATGAATGCTTTAGATTTTTTTTCCATTGTAAATTCATGTTAAATAATTGAGTTTAACTTGATCAAATTGAACCTTAATGTAAAGTGTTACCGAAAAGCATTGAAGTAAATAAATAAGAAATCACTACACACCACTGGAACAGATCCATGTTTTTGTAAATATATGGAAGTGTAAAATTAACATCTCTGAAAGAAGCATTTAAATGTAAAGGATATTATCCCGGTCCCTTTCGATTATTGCACTTCAAATGATCAACGACAAATATCAGGCTATGAAATAAAATGATTCTTTATCATTGCAAGTAAAAGAGGGGGACACTTCGCTGTTATCAGAAACATTGTATTTACTAATAATCATCCTATCAGTAATGTCAGGACAGAAATGATCAGTGAAATAATGATAGAAACAGAGCCATTTAACTCTGAGCTCTCGCCAAACACTCCAGGCCACTTTTATCCAGTTCTGGCCCCCTTTCCTTTCTAAATTTGTGGCGCATTACCAAGTTTTATTAGTTTTGCTGAAACACAGCTGAGATATATGTGGCAGAAGACAGTAATGACAGGAAATGAGGATGGGGTAAATAAAGCCCAGCAACACTGCTGGAAGTCCCGACAGGAAGTTAACTGGAGTTAACTGGTATGACAGAAGGAGGAAACCATTATGAGTTAGTTTAATTGTTTCTGACCCAGAGAACATCATTACATTAAATCTGGCTAACATGAACTGCATATCACCTACAACACAAAGACAACGGCTTTAAACACTTCTTCTTCCAATTAGTTGTCAACACACACACACACACACACACACACACACACACACACACACACACACACACACACACACACAACACACACACACACACACACACACACACACACACACACACACACACACACACACACACACACACACACACACACACACACACACACATAACCTCTGCTCCCATGATGCCCTGTTAGCAGCTGACATCATCCGTTCATTACAAGGCCTGAGTTTGATGATACACTCACACCCTCATGATTAAAGCCAGTGATGGGTTTTTGGTTTGAGCGTGTGCAGCACTAACGTCGTCGGGCTCTGATAAACGAGTGTCTGAGGATAGTGACATGCTAATCGCCATGGGCAGGGAAAGAGAGAACGGCTCCAAGCGCTAATTTTATTCATTTGCCCGTGTAGCTGTATAATTGTTTCTGTCATCCACTGAGGGCAGCCTAACAGATTTCACACCCCCAAAACAGTTACCACGGTTTTCGCTCAGATTTCTCAGAAGGCGATCATGAAAGGTGATATTATTTATCACCTGGTGTAATATCCTCTAGTGTGCAAATTGATTCACACCCCCTGCTCTTCCTCCGCAGTGTCATTTCCATAACAGATTCCACTTCAGATTAACTGAATTTAAACATTTCTGATCCATCTTGATCCAAAAGCTTGGACACTTTATATAACAAAAGGTTGCATAAGGTCTCGTCATCCTCTTTTGATGAGTTATTTATATATGTTTAATCCCAAATTCTACCTGGCCAATATATATAGAGTTGACATCAAGGTTAAAATAATAATTGCTACTCAAGTACTAAACTTGCTGTAGGTGATGCCAGAGTCATTTCTCTATCAGCAAATTGTGTTTTATTTGCAACACTAATGCAACAAGGTGAAATTGTTAAATGAAATTTGTGTAAAGCAATATTGCATAACCGTGGCATAATTTAAATATTTCGAGCCACTTACCATGTGATGTTATTTGCAACATTTTGCCACAACTGTGCAATTCATATATCAGTAAGTAATCTAAAATTACTTATTTTTTCTCTCTAAGATGGACACTGTTTTGAGGCATTTTCTATTTTGCAGTTGCTTTTGTGGAGGGTTTGTAAAAAATAGGTCAGTTTGAATGTTCTGTTACAGGCCTACCGTACGTTATTGGGACAAAATGTTCTGAGATTAACCAGATCGCTCCGTAAAACACAGAAATATAATGTTCTTAAAACACAGTAGAAAAGGGAGAGAATGAGAAATCTGACAATAATTCATGAAATGTAAGAAGAGGATAATTTAGAGAGAGTTTGTGTGAGAGAGAGAATAAAACCTATTCCAAATATAAAAAATTTCTTGCAAGTAAAACACTGAATTTGGTTAAAATATTTAATGGGCCCATTTTGACAGTTTCACTGTATGAAATGCACATTAAAACATCTGTGTCCAGACATTCTGCATTAATGAGAACTCTATATTAACAGCCTACAGTTAGACCTGAAACATATTCTATGCAAATATGTATACTTTATGCATTGAGTTTTAAGATTGCAGTTTCTCAATCTTGCCACTAGGGGTGCTAAAGCAGGAATGAGTGTAAACTGTCTTCCCCTATGGCCAGTTTTCTCTTTCAGTCAACAACACTTTCATGGATAGATTTGAGGAGAACATTGTGGTTATGGGCTGGTCTATTCTGCATCATGAATGAAACGAGTCTTGAAATACTTTAACTAGTTTTAGCTTTTAACAGCCTCTGTTAATAGACTGGAAAACTGTGAGATGCAAAGCAACAGTCAACAATGTTTACTTAGACCAACAATTGAAAACATTGCACAGATGGAACGCAAGAATGTGTCCAGTGTGAGAAGCCCTTAGTACGCACATGTGGTCCCCACAAGGGGTAAAAATGCAGAAAGTTTTGCAAGATGAGTAGGTTTAGGGGAAGGGTTAGTGTAAGGGAATAGAATATACAGTTTGTACAGTATAAAAACCATTACGTCTATGGAATTTCCCCATTTAGATTTAGCCAAGTAGAAAGAAGATAATAGTATACTACCATACTATTATTTCTGCTGCAGTTTGCAGTATATAGCGCAAAGTATGCAAATGTTCTGCATGAAAATAATACTTTCAATGAACTACTAGATTTCACAAAAATGTTTAGTTATACATCATAGCACACTGTGTCCCACAATGCAGTGCACTTAACTTAAAATTGACCTTGAATTTTCAATTTGATGAATGACCCGAAGTAATTTCAGTCGACTATCTATCTCTTTGTTTTCTGATTTGAACCTTCATAAACTAATCTACTTTTACACAACATAGGATTAAAAATCCAAAACACATTATTTATTTAAATTTACAGTACATTAAATGTGTAGCATACAAATATATTTTAATGACAACTTAGCTTCCTATTGTTTTAACCGTTCATTGTGAAATAATTTTTGCAGTATTTAGTTAGTATACTGTGCAGTATTTGATTCTTAAGTGAACCAACGGTTTTAATATTTGTATTATTGTTAATATTTTATTCTATTGTATTGTGTATATTTGTTCTTTGTAATTAGTAATTTAATTTTTATATATATTTTTTAATATTTATTATGCTTAATTGTTGTCTGTACATATAATGACACTAATGCTTTAGTAAAGCTTTTTATAAAGCTTTTTTGATGCTACTTGAGTCTGAATCTGAGAGAGCTGGAATGGGGTGGGCAGTATGGAATGAATGGAATGGGCCAGTGAGCAGTCATGCATGTGGCTGTCTCTCTTTCTGTCTCTCTCTCTCTCTGGTTCTCTTGTGAGCGGGCCGAGGACACTTACCCGGGCCGGCAGAGCTCAGAGGCAGCGCAGCGTGAAATCAGAGAGAAGAGCCGCTGAAGCAGAAAGAGCTCGAGCGGAGCATTACAGAGCACAGTGCTGACTTATCCCCTTAAACACACACACAACACACACACACACACACACACACACACACACACACGCTCGGCTAGTACTAGACAGGATATGGTGTGCAGTGGGCCGCTCTCATCCAAGGGGAACCTTCAAAAAACTGCACACCAGGAAGTTGATTTTTACATCTTAAACTTATAAAGACAATTATGTGCTTTATAGCATATAGCTGCTGCGTCCTATCATTTCCTGACATATCAACACAGACAAAAGCAAATGTTTAAAGACAACAGTCCTGTATAAGCCAAGACATGACAGGTTCTGTCTGTGCTGCTTACTAACACAAATGAAATGAAAACAAACCTTTCAGGCAGCATTTGTAGTTCCAGTCACTAATGCATCATACCCTACCACACGTTATAGCTCAACTCAACTTTGAATGTGCGAGTGGTGTATGGACAAAAAAAGTTGTATGGATGTATAAGGGAAAATGCATACTATATGGCCAAAAAAAAAAAAAAATCAAATGACATTGACCACAGAATAAAAGTATACTGTATAAATGTATTGTTGGTTGAACTTTAGAAAGTAAGTGACCTGGTTGACTTTAAAAAAATTGAGTTCATTGAAATAAATAAAATTGAGTTAATACAATAATACAAGAAACTCAAAATATTATGTTATCTGAACCATAGACAATAAAGTATCTATGTTGATTTGACAAAAGAAAAAAATGTTGCGATAACAAATCATGAAAATAGTTTTTAGTGTAATTACATCATTTAGTCTCTAAACGAATAATAAATGAACTCTAAATTAATCAATAAAACTTCATAAAAACAACATAAATGTATAATAGCACAAGGCAAGTCAACTTCCTAAAGCATTTATTTTCAACTAGGAAAAAAAAAAATGAAAAAAACGTTGAACATTTACGTGAAAATTATTATATTGTGCCGCATTTATTGTTCTGGTATATTTCATATACATTCTGTATATAACAAATGTCTAGAGAGCAGTCAGTCATATTGAAATCTGTGGCTCTTACAACCCGCCATCTGCCACGGAGTCAAACGCTGACCTCCCCCCGTCGCCTGTATCTGCACATGATGACTTCACACTGTTCAAAACTCATAACAAACACACACTCGTCTCAGCATCTGTCACACATATTTCATAAGATTTTACATATTTGTTTCTAAATCCTAAATACTCCGATCTTTACACATTCTTCTGCATACTCATTATTTGCTGTACACAATGCTCACTTTATTCTGTGCTTTAGTCAAAGTATAATGAAATGAAAACTTTTTTTTTTTCAAAAGAAAAAAAGGAAATATTTAGAAAATTGAGACAATTGGTCTAGAAAACTATTTTGTCAAAATCAAACATGGCAAAAAGTACCTGTGTTGTGACCTCTGCAGTTAAGAAATTTATATTAATTTAATATGTTTACATTTGTATTTATTTTGGGATTTTCCCTTTTTTTAAATAATAGCGTTGTTAAGTAAAAACAAATTACTCTAGGTTTTCAAACCTGAACAAAACACCTTCACATGTGATATATGAAACCTGCATTTTGACACTGTGAATACAGAGTATTTGTATCTGTGTTAATCACTCTTAATATGGCTGAATGGGCTGCGATCCCACTTTGATTAAAATAAACAGAGAGTTAAGCCTGTCTGAAAAATGCAAGAGTGTGTCTGACCCTCAGATTCCTCTGACACTCATACACTGTGAAATACTGCCATCTATTGGGGTTTCATTAGGCACACACAACACACACACACCACACACACACACACCCCCACACAACACACCCACACACAACACACACACACACACACACACACACACACACACACACACACACACAACACACACACCACACACACACACCACACACACACACACACACACACACACACACACACACACCACACACACACACACACACACACAACACAGCTGGACTCCAAAAAGGGCCATGCATTAGTTTCCGGTCACATGTAAGAATGGCTAAAAACTCTTGAAGAGTATTGTTACATGAATAAAATGAAAATGCGTTGTTTGTGAGCTGAATTTTTAGCATGCTCTCTCTCTCTTTCTCTGTATGTGTGTGTGTGTGTGTTATTCTCATCATCCAATAGGCACGACTGAACAAAAAAAAACATTGGCAAGTGGAAAAAGAGTCAAAATCAGTGCTAATCTCTCCTCATCAAGACCATTTACATATATCACATTCATTTATTTTCATTAGTCACATGTGTTATCGCTACAGCACCAGTGCGGTGTCTCTGCTCAGTCAAAACACCCTATTCTGTGATTTGATGTCATCTGATTTCAGTAGAGACGTTGAAACCGAGTGCCGGACTACTGTTTGCATTTGAACATCCATTTGCCCGATTCCCAGTGGATTCATTTGTTTCACAGTGGGCCAATTACCTTACCCTTCAGAAAATGTGCTTTTTTCTCTTGCAATTAAACAGATTTTTCCTGTTTATGCAACGTGTTCTTAGGAAGAGGGTTACTCGCAGAGGTCAGACTTTTAATTAGCCACTATTTAAGACCAATAACAAAGTGATTATTTGCTAAATGACTCTTGAAAGCTGAGAGGTTCGTGGAAAAAAAATACAAGGCATATTAAAGATCCATTCCCCCCTTATCACCATGTAAATTGTGCCCAAACTGTGCTGAAACCACAGAATAAATTAAGCAGGCCTGCTTTTGAAGTTACTGTGGAGACTTAAATTGTTCCCACTGACTTGGGAAATGAGATCTCCTCAATTTCTCAGTTGTTTCTCCTAGACGGCAATTGGATTTAATGCAGAGACTTAATTTTCATTTTTCTCCTGAGAAAAAGAGATCTTAACAACTCACACGGTGCTTAAAACTCTCGAACGTTTCTCATAAAATTATTTCAAGATCAACTGCTCTTAGTGAGCAATGCTACTGTATAAACTCAATAATAAAAAAAAAAGGTTAAAAAAGGGGGGGTTTCGCATTGATGCCATATAAGACCCATTTTGGTTTACCCAAAGACCATTTCAGTGAACAGTTCTTAAAAGAACCAGTGTAAAGAACTTTTTAATAATCTAATGGACCTTTTTCAACTACAGTAGTTGGAGCATTACTATAAAGTCGATCAAAAAGTTAATCAAAGTTGTCCTAAGACAAAGAACGGGTTTTGTTCAAAATTCATGCATAACTTTGATGAAAGATTTTGATCCACTTCAAATGTTGACTACTGTACTTGCAATGGAAAACTTCCATGGATGTCATAGAACCACATATGCCAAAAAATAACCATGAAAGAGTCTAACTTTACATCACTAATTATAAGTGCATAGCAAACAACACGTAACTGTGAACTCCATGAAGTCTCATTATCTTTGAAATCTGAACAATAATAATACAAAAAAATCGGTTATCACCGATTATTATTATCGGTAAAACCATATCGGTTTTCACTGAACAGCTGAAGACTTTTGCTGAATGAAAATATTGTATCGAAAAACAGTTTGAGCCATTTGCAAGTATATACACTAAATCCCTTTTCTTTACACAAACCACTAACATACATTTGTTCTGCATGCATATATTCCTTTATATTGTCTTCAATTTTATTGACTGCTAACTAAAATCAATAAATAGATGCAGTAAAACAACAGTGTCATGTAGAAACATACCTCCTGTAACTAGATCTCAGAGATCCAACAAGAGCTTTATCTAATTGAGGAGGGTCACATCCTCTGTTTGCATTGCTGCAAGAGTCTTTTTTAAGCAATGTGTTTCTTATTGCACCTGTGTGACCCGCCGTGTCGATTGACAGCCCTTCAGTGTCTAGAGTTGGGGAGGACCTGATAGAACACAGACTCTCTGCATTATACGGCCTGTGTCTTCTTGGATGTCTCTTTTCAGGAAGCAGGGGTTAGGGAACTGAAGCGTCTTCCTGTCTTGCCTGTTCTCTTTCCATTGGATCCAGCTCATGCCATCTGAGGTCAGCTCAATGGCTCATCCAACCATGACCAATCCAAGCCAGCTGTCCGAAAACATGCCACAAATTCCAATTAAGCCACTGGAAATCTTCTTTGCATCTTGAAGATACAATCGTACATTTGAATACATTGCTTTCTGATTTGTAAAATATTTAATATTCTTACTCTAATGCAATCTATTTGTTTTATAACGCATTATTAACAGTGTTAGGCACTGCTATTACTGTTGTTGACACATAAATGATAAACCTAACAATGTGTGCTAACCAGATGCGATGCGATAAGATTCTAGCGACAAAAAATGTGTCTGTCGACGCCAGACGCGATAAAAATCACAGCCAATCAGATAAGTGCGTGGGTGGGCAAGCTCCCGACACTCGGAACGAAATGGATAAGTACATAAGCAAATGCATGTATATCACACCATTTTAACATTATTAAAAATACATACTGAGTTACTAAAACAATCGTTGTCATCATAGAATACATGAGATAATACCTCTGTTAACATTGAGTTGACATTTTGAACGTTCTTGTTCACTTTAATTCATTTTGAAGATCTTTTGCTTTCAGTACAGCTAAAAAAAACACAAAAAGATATTCAAACTCAGACAGCCGCTTTTAACATTACATCACATCGTGTCCTAACTTAACGTGAGGCAACGCGACAAAAGGTGTCTTTTCCATGTTATTCAGAGTTTTTGTTCTAACCAGCGATTATTTTTTAGAAATGGTTTCTATTTCTGCGACGTCGCAGAGAACAGAAAGTTTGATAATACTATTTCTGTTTATGTGCTTTATTTGATGTTAAAAGTGTCTGTGTGAGTTTGAATATCACTTTGTGTGTCTTTCATAGCGCACTAAAAGCAACAATTCATTTCTAAATAAATAAAAGTGAAGAAGTACTTTCAAACTATCAACTTATTGTTAGCAGACAAGCATATTCTATGACAATGATTGTTTCAGTAACTCTGTATGTATTTTTAATAATGTAAAAATCTTATATGAATTTGATTATGTACTTATACATTTCGTTGAGAACGCCAGGAGCTTGCAGAGAGAGCCCCCCCACGCACTCTTCTGATTGGCTGTGATTGTGTGGTGTGGACAGTCAAATTATTTGTCGCTGGAATCTTATCGCATTGCATCTGGTTAGTACACAGTGTTAAGCACATAAACAGTACCTGCGATTATCATACTTTCTGTTGTTGTTCCAGCCGCGATGTCGCAGAGATAGAAAATAGTCGCGACTGGTTAGGACAAAAACTGATTAACATGGAAAAGATTCCTTTTATCATGTGTCGTCGCGTCGCGTCTGGTTAGGAAATGGTGTAAGACAATAAAGCAGGTGACAAAATCCCATAGAGAGACTGGAATATCATAGACATTTGGGGGCTTGACATATTTCATAATAATCTGTGCAACTAATGTTTAAGCGGTATTTATAAGTATTACACATTTTTTTCCTACCTCAGTCATGATTTGTTTTTGTACATTTCATTTGGGTGACACATTGCTGACACTTCGAAGGCCTCTCAGAGGAAACAGCCTATTAGAGTGATTGCCACAGCGCTGCTTTGGCCTTTGATTGGGTTTTGTTGGGACAAGTTTTCTAATAAACACCCAGTTGGCTGAGCTCATTCAGAATCCATATCTCTCTATCAGTTGGTCCCTGTAGAACTTACCCAAACATGGACCCTGCAAAAACAAATCTCTCTGTCATGAAAAGGTTACACTTCTAATTAAGGGTCCTACACTGTGTCCTTAATTCCAAGTCAAGCGTCAGCCTCTCCTGATTGGTATAAATCTTTTTTCCTTTAGAGGTTATGTTAGTGGGTCAGGGGTTCAGCGCAGTGGTGATTTTCTTACACGTTTAAAAGGCCATTGATCACAGAATTAAGGAAAGCCTGCGTGTTTGGACTAGACCAGAGAGCTCTGTGGGAGAATACCAGGCATTGAGGTTATGTGGTAAACTACATCAGCATCAAGTTCATTACTGTAGAGAGGAGAGGAAAAAATAATTGAAAACGAAAATTATGTCATTATTCACTCACCCTCATACCATTCCAAACCTGTATGTATTTTTCAATGCAATGAAAAAAAGCTAATTACTGTATGACTTTTTAAGACTACAACAGTCATCTTGAAGGAATGAATTCACCCAAAATGAAATTCCTGTAAATATTTATCAAATATGTATACTGTTCTTTTTCATTCAATAACAATTCATAGTGACCACAGCTATCAACATTGAGAAAAAATAAGAAGAAAAAAATGCATAAAACCACAGTAAACATACAATACTTGGCCTATTCAAACTACGAACTATACTAAACTAAGATAACTACACTCCTAATAACTATATTAGTGTCCACACCACAGGACAACAACTTTCTGTTAATTATAAGTGCACATTGCTGTCATTGCATTATGCCGCTTTAAAGTCCTTTCTTCCATATTGTGATGAATATCCGAGGGAAATGGCTTCTGGAACGAGAAAAAAAAAATGTAGGGCGGGACTTGATTTCATCCTCTGTGATTGATTGGATTGTAGGAAGTTGGGTGTTGCTAACTAAATGGAGACAGATTTGAATGGCATTTTGCATTCAGTAGTGGAAGATATTTAGTCGAGACATTTGACATGAAGTCAACAGGGCTGCATCTGAAATCACACACTCTATTGAGTATTTACTTTGCAACTGCTAAAAGGTGAATGTGTGTAGTAAACTCTAAAAAATGCTGGGTTAAAACAACCAATTCAAAATGGATTGAAAATGGACAAACCTAGCCTGGCAAGCCAGACCCACATCAAGATGTTAGGTCAGGGAACTCACCATTGGCATGCCTCAATCTGAGGGGCGGGATTAACGGTTGTCTTTCAAATTCCCTCTGCATGCAATAGGATAGCGCTACAACCAACCAGAGCAACAAACGGTTGTGGTTGAGTGAGTCCCAAGTGTTTTCCCACCAGCAGAGCTAGTTGATATATTAAACTTTTGCTGTATCCGGTCGGCAAATATCCGGACACATCTTCCATTTTTAAGAATGACATAAGTGCCGTACTTTGTTCTTTTCTCAAAGAAAAGCTTAACTCCAAGTCCTCCAGAGTCGCGGCCAAAGCCGATTCGAAAGGCCGCTGTTCGCCAGCAGCAGAGGTCATCTTCTTTGTTTTACAGTAACAGGGAATTTACGTGGAACCGTCACATCTCTGCTGTCATTATGTTAAGCCCGCCCACCAACTCTATACAAAATGTGATCGGCCTGACTAGAGTTTGGTTTTTCCAGCTCGAAAGCCAACAGAGAGTAGCTAGACAACACTGGTTGCAAAATAAATTTTGCTGCTGCCAGGGTGCTTCTAGATTTCTAGGCTAGGACAAACCAGCGGTTGGGTTAAATGTTTGCCCAACGTGCTGAACAGTTAATTTAACTCAACAATTGTTTAAAAATTACTGTACTTCTTGCTTAAAATCAACCCGAAGTATGTTGAAAATGAACATTTATTAATGTTTTATGAATAATTTATTAAATTACTTATTAATAAATGTTCACCTTTTGATTAATATTGTTGCCTCTAGTTATATGTGTCTGATTTTTAACTTCCAACCTGTTTTGGGTTCGTTTTAATCCAGCTATATAGTAATTTTAAACAATAGTTGGGTTACATAAACTGTCCAGCATGTTGGGCAAATATTTAACCCAACCGCTCAGGAAATCCGAGAGACATAACACAACATAACACTGACGAGAACTGTCATTATAAGGAAAAGAGCAGCATAAAAATACTTTAAAAAAATTCTCCCTTTTGTATCTCCCATAAAATAACATCAGATCATAAACGTGGGGATGATTGGATTATCACAGAATTTATATTTGGGGGTGAATTATTCCTTTCAATAGCCTGTTTTAAGACTAAAACATAATTTACAGTGATTTAGTGCAGTTCATTCACATGTATTTGAAATGTTGTAAGATCAAATCTCTTGGCCTGAACCTGGCAGCTCAATCCGTCTGCCCGGACATTATGGATCGTCTGACCAGTGAACGGTCAATGTGTGGAGGCCACAGTCACCAAAGCAAAATAAACTGCAGGCAGAGGAAGTGGTCAACATTAGCAGGGGCCCAATAAGAAGATGAAATGTAAAATGGTCCTGGGTAATTGATGTGTTCCTCCTTTCTGCTGTTAATGTGCAGAGGGGTCCTAATTGTTCCCAGATATACCACCATTGCTCCATAGGAAAGGATCATTATTGTAAGTCTTTACAGTAAATAATTAAAACTAATCACCTTAGCTAATGGATATTAGCATATGAGATATACAAACAAGCTAAGGGGTTCTTATGACCTTACAAACGAGACATTCAAAGAGCCTTAGAAGTGATTTCTTTAAAACGTCAATTATCCATCAAAAATTTTGAAAAAAAGTCAAGTTTAAGAAACAAAGACAAAATAAAAGCTAAGCCATTTATAGCCTACCGTCATCTAGAGGCAAGCACTAAAATCTAGAGCTTCAACTTGTTGAGTCTAAATGTAAAAAGTATGTATAACTTATGAAAGCAAATGAAGTCAGTCCAGATTGGAACAGTTATAAAGCACTGGTTATTACTGCATTCTCCTGTCCAGGAAACATGAGACCAAAATGTGACCAATTTAGAACAATATCACCTTTACCCTCTATGCAATAAAAGCGTGAGGGTGCATTTGCTCATTGAACATGGGCTAGGATACAGAACTAATCCAAATAGTAGTTGTATTAATATTTATACTGTATATACTATTTATTGTAAGGAACAAAATACAGTATAGTTAAAATAGTATACTAAAAGGATTAGTTCAATTTAAAATTACCCCATGATTTACTCACCCTCAAGCCATCCTAGGTGTATATGACTTTCTTCTTTCAGATGAATACAATCGGAGTTATATTAAAAAAATACCCTGGCTCTTTCAAGTTTTATAATGGCAGTGAATTGCAACCAACAGATTGAAGCTCAAAAACGTGCATCCATCCATCATAAACAAAGTCACATGGCTTCGGGGGGTTAATAAATGCCTTCTGAAGCAAAGCGATGAACACGTTACAAAGGAAAATTCGAGCTTCTGGCCACGCGGCCATACACAGTCTACTTGGCCCTAATGGAGATGGTGTAGGGATGGTGACAGGAGATGGCGAAGGAACCATGATGGCAGGCGGCCGAAGAAGGCATTTATTAACCCCGAAGCCATGTGACTTTGTTTATGATGATGGATGCACGTTTTTGATTCGTTTTGACCAACAGATTGAAGCTCAAAAACGTGCATCCATCCATCATAAACAAAGTCACATGGCTTCGGGGGGTTAATAAATGCCTTCTGAAGCAAAGCGATGAACACGTTACAAAGGAAAATTCGAGCTTCTGGCCACGCGGCCATACACAGTCTACTTGGCCCTAATGGAGATGGTGTAGGGATGGTGACAGGAGATGGCGAAGGAACCATGATGGCAGGCGGCCGAAGAATGGAGACAGATGGACGACGACGAGACTCCGGCAGCGATGGTGTACGTCCGATGGCACAGACCCAGAGCACAATGATGACAGCCCATGGTGGAGTTGAGGGAGAGAGAACCCAAAGTGTTAAAGAGGCTGATGTCAACTGGGGGACGACTGATGGAGGCGGAGCCGATGGATCCCAGGTGCAGACTGGATGGAGACGAGTGACATCTCTGGCACAGAAGGCCTAGGCGATGCCGCAGCAAAGAGCGTCTGAGGTGGAACCAAGTACCCGTGGACTGAGACAATGCTGGTGTGATGGAGAACCGAGGTGTAGACATAGGGGTGGAGTAACGGAGCGTAGTGGAAGTCTGTGGCTGAGTTGGTGTGACGACTGACCAATGGGCAGCCGGTGGGACGAGGGTACCTGGAGTCGAAAGGCCGAGAGTGTCTGGTGGAGCCAAAGTTTGGAGGAGCCAAGGCGGAGCTGACAGGTCGACAGGCCAAGAGGGAGTGAGGTGATCAGAGGCTGGAGGCGGAGCCACAAGATCCACTCAATCAGGCGCTGATGGTGGTTTCTTGACCTGCAGCTCGACGTCACAGCATGGCATTGCAGGATATGGTGAAGGGCTGCAAAATTCCAGCAGAGGCGGGGCTGGAGGACTGGCTGAGAAGTGTGGTGATGGAGGCAGACGGAGACTTGACAGGGTTAAAGGTAATGGTACATTGTCCATGCATGTCTCTGTGCTGTTTAGAAACAGTGATGACGTTTCAGAGTAAGAGAGTTCATACAGTCTATGAGTCTGTCTAGGAACAGCGATGCAGAACGAGAAACGGGGTGGGATCGGGTGGGAGACAATACCTCTGTATTAAAGTCCATCAGCCAGTCCTCAGTCTCTATGTCTACCAGTGTACCCTCGGCCACAGATGTCACGGGCTCACACCCCTGGTCAGACTCACTGGGGGGCTCCTCTTCTGGGGCGCAGGTCAGCGCTGTCTACTTGTCCTCTGGCTCTGGCTGGCGCGTTGTGGTGGTTGTTCGCTCTCCTTCTGCGAGGGGCTCACATGATTCCTCTGTGGTCGCAGGTGGTGAAACAGACTCTGCGTCCGGCTATGTTCTAGACCGGAGTTAGACACTCTCCAGACACCGGATGATGGCGTCCCTCCAGTTTAATCCAGAGGCGTCTGGGAGGCTCGTCATCGAAGGGACAGGTGACGGTAAGAAGACAAAAAAAATTGTGGCTCTCCTGAGGCACAGCAGCAAACCTAGCTGCATATTCCATTTTAGGCTGGTCAATCTGTCACAAGATGAGGATGAAGATGAAGGACTGAAGACAGGATCAAGATATCAAGATCATTTAATAAAACAAAAAGGGTAAACCGGCGTAACAGTGTGTAACAAAACATCCATACACAAACACCAACCAACAACTGAAGACAGAAAACAGAGGAACTAAATACACAGATAAAACAAACTAAATGATGAGCAGCTGTGGTGGAGGATTAGTTTCCATGGTGACTAATGAGTGGCGGGAAAATAGAACAAAGGAAACATGTGACTGAAGAGAAACAAACTAAAAGTCCATGAAGGTGACACTGACTGAACATGAACGTGACAATATCGATCATTCGACTACAGGGATAGAAGTTGTTGATTTTTTCAGACATATATTTGATTGCTGAGACATTTTTGAACACTGATATTATTTAGTGAGGCCTACTTTATGGTGTTGAAGTGTGTCAAGTCAAGTCACCTTAATTTATATAGTGCTTTTAACAATACCTATTGTTTCAAAGTAGCTTTACAGTTATAATAGGAAATTAAAGTAACAGAGATTAGTTTGGCTTTACAGCAGCTCTATAATTAAGTTATTATCTAGCTAAATTTTGTTTTGATTGATTCACTTCCTTCACAACGATCATTATTAACTTAGGGGCCGCTTTTCTAACAGAAAACCCTTAATGCGATTCGGCCAGTCATTTGCACAAAACAGTGCCATGGTACCTCGAGAACCCAAGTATAGGTTCCGAATGTAGCGGGGGGCCGCTAAAGCTGAGGCGCTCAATGACTACCTCTACATTTGCACGACTACGCCAGCCTGTTTAACAGGGCAATATCAATACTTATGAGTTTAATGACCCACAAAAAGGACACACAGGAACGTTGTTATCGAGGAAGGGCCAGAGACGTGGATAAAAAAATACAAAAGGTTTTATTGTAGTGAGCAACAATTTTAAGACAACATTAAAAACTGGGTCATCATGAACACTCACACTCAAGAAGTCAAGGAGGAAGCCGAGGCTTAACCATGGCAGGTACACTGCTATAGTGACCACAAGGCCCCTATAAATCACTCTTACCACCCGGTGCACAGGTATCACACACACTCCAATACGGTCAAGCATGAACGCACAGCACTCAGTGACAAAACCTCCACCATGCACGTGAGGGCCTACTAGCGGCCTGCCTTGAAGCCCCGGCTCCTGTAATGAGAGCAGAAATTACTGCACTGGTCTCAACATACTAGGACACTTAACTACAAACGAAAACACACATAATATAATACAAAACGTCTCGGGTTACGTATGTAACCCTTGTTCCCTGAGAAGGGAACGAGACACTGCATCGGTGACGACGCTAGGGGAACGCCCTTCAGCGTAGCGCGTCTGAATTTATGAATGAAACCGAATCCAATCCTATTGGTGTTGCGTGATGACGTAGCGTGTGACGGCATATGCGGATGTGTACAAAGCACGCCGGCACACATGAGATGTCAGCTTTTGCTATGAAGCAAGTGCTCCAGGCGGGGTGAGGTGTGGCGAACCGATGCAGTGTCTCGTTCCCTTCTCAGGGAACAAGGGTTACATACGTAACCCGAGACGTTCCCTTTCGAGGAACTCGAACTGCATCGGTGACGACGCTAGGGGAACGAGATACCCACTATACCACAACGAACCCCGCTCATCCTGATGTGAAATTGTCTTCAGGCACAACCTAGGACGAAAGCACTTGTGCACCGGGTGTAGAGAGAAGGTCCAGACTGTAAAACCTTATAAATGTGTGCGGAGTGGCCCAGCCACCCGCCTCACATATGTCATGGATAGAAACCCCTGAAAGGAGGGCTCTAGATGACGCCATGCCTCTGGTGGAGTGAGCCCTCACGGCCATAGGTGAAGGAAAATTGCGCACCTGATGGGCCAGGGAAATAGTTTGAACGATCCAGTTGCTGATGGTCTGCTTAGAGGCGGGAAGACACCAGCAACTGGTCCGACTTCCGCCATGAGGAGGACCTCCGGATATAACATCGCAGTGCTCTGACAGGGCAGAGCAGGTGAAGTCTCTCCTCATTCGACGTCACATGAGGTGGAGGATGAAAGGCCTGCAGAACCACAGGCCGTGCCACATTAGATGGCACCTTGGGCAAATAGCCGGGCCTGGGATGCAAGATGGCCTTAATGTTGCCGGGAGCAAACTCCAAGCACCCATAGGAAATAGAGAGCGCCTGAAGATCTCCTACCCTCCTCAGAGAAGTAATGGCCAACAAAAAGACCACCTTAAACGAAAGGTTCTTGGCCTCAGCCGACTCCAATGGTTCGAAGGGGGCCTCGGCCAGCCCTTCGAGAACCACCGCCAGGTCCCAAGAGGGAACCCTGGTGCGAGTCGCAGGTCTCATCCTCTAGGCTCCACGGAGGAAACGTACGACCAGGTGATGCCTCCCCAGAGGACCATCACTCAGAGGAGCGTGGAAAGCCGCAATGGCAGCCACATAAACCTTGAGTGTGGACGGGGTAAGCCCGGCAGAAAAGCGGTCTTGGAGAAACTCCAGCACTGAAGCCACTGGGCAGTGAACTGGGTCCAGATCACGCTCTCTACACCAAGTGGAAAACACATTCCACTTAAGGCCGTATAACTTCCTCGTGGAGGGAGCTCTGGAAGTGAGTATGGTTTCAACCACTTCTGCTGACAGGCCGGCTTCTAGGTACTGTGCCCCCTCAGGGGCCAGACCCACAGTTTCCACAGCTCGGGCCGAGGATGGAGAACTGAGCCCCCTGCCTGAGACAACAGGTCCCTCCTCAGAGGGATCTGCCATGGCGGGTCTGCCAGGAGCAGGATGATGTTCAAAAACCATTCTCGGACCGGCCAAAACGGGGCTACTAATAGTAGGCTGACCCCGTCCTGGCAGACCCTTTCCAGAACTGCTGGGAGCAGAGCGATTGGGGGAAAGGCATACAGACGCAGCCTTGGCCACGTCTGCACGATGGCATCCAACCCCAGCGGGGCTGGATGTGTGAGGGAGAACCACAGTGGACAGTGTGTCGTCTCTCGAGACGCAAATAGGTCCACTTCCACTGGGCCAAACCTCTCGCATATTAACTCCACCACCTCGGGGTGGAGTCTACATTCCCCAGGCCTCAGCCCCTGCCTCGACAGCATGTCTGCTCCCTGGTTCTGGTCCCCCAGGACATACATCGCCCTGAGAGACGACAGTCTCCGCTGGGACCACAGGAGGATCTGATGCGCCAGTCTGCACAGAGGGCGCGACCTCAGACCCCCCTGACGGTTTAAGTAAGATACCACCGACATGTTGTCGGATCTTACTAGGACACGGCGACCATGGAAGTCTGGCAGAAAGCTCCTCAGAGCTCAGAACACCGCCAACATTTCTAGGCAATTTATGTGCCAAGAGGAATGATGGTCCTGCCAGAGACCTCTCGTAAAGTGGCCGTCCATGACCGCGCCCCAGCCCGTGAGGGAGGCGTCTGTCGAAATAGATATCCGGCGACATGACGGTCCCAGCCTGGGACCCTGGGACAAGAACCAAGGCTTCTTCCAAATTGATAGGGAACGAAGGCATCTGCGCGTAACCCTTATCAAGCGGAATGGATTTCCCCTCGGGGAAAACCCCTTGGCTCTTAACCACCACTGTAGAGCTCTCATGTGTAGCAGGCCAGAAGGTATCACGCAGGATGCTGCTGCCATGAGACCCAACACTCTCTGAAAGTGTTTGACTGTGATGGCTTGGCTTAGCTTTATCCCGGACACTGTGGTCAGGATGGACTCGATCCGAGCAGGAGAAAAAGGTGCCTGCATCGTGACTGAGTCCCACACCACTCCCAGGAACGTGGTTCTCTGGGCTGGTGTCAACACGCTCTTCTTCGTGTTGAGTCTCAACCCCAGGCTCTGGATGTGGGCGAGGACAACATCTCGATGCCGAATCGCCAGCTCTCTCGACTGGGCCAATATTAGCCAGTCGTCGATGTAATTGAGCACCCTGATGCCCTCGAACCTCAGGGATGCTAGAGCTGCATCCATAGACTTGGTAAAAGTACGAGGGGAGAGTGCTAGGCCGAATGGAAGAACCCGATATTGGTAAGCTTCGCCCCGAAAGCAAACCTCAGGAACCTCCTGTGAGATGGAAGGATGGAGACGTGAAAATAGGCGTCTTTTAGATCTATCATGACAAACCAATCCTCGGATTGGTTTTGACTCACGATAATATAAATAGTGAGCATCTTGAACCTGAACCTCCTCAGAGACCGGTTCAGATGCCAAAGATCTAAAAATGGACGCAGCCCTCCATCCTTCTTGGGAACTATGAAGTACCGGCTGTAGAACCCGGACTCCCTGACTGGTGGGGGAACATGCTCTATGGCCCCTTTTTCCAGCAGCGAGTGAACTTCCTGTTCCAACACCAGACTCTGCTCTGGGTGAAAGACCAGTCCAGACCACCCCATTGAACTTTGGTGGGTGGACCTGGAACTGCAGTCTGTACCCGATTTCTACAGAGGCGAGGACCCATGGCGAAGTATTTGCGAGGTTTTGCCATGCCTCTAAAAAATTCGCCAAGGGAACCTCGGGGCTGGTGTCCGGTGTTTTGTGCGAGTCCTTGACGGCACCCTGAAGCGGAGAACCGGCAGGGGAAGACTGACAACGAGTCACAGTGTGCGAACCTGAACACTGACTGACTGCAAGCCTTTGGGGCAGACAGACCAGTGTGTGCTCGCTGGAAGCTAGCGTGTCCCGAAACGTCAGAGACGGCGGGATACTGACGCCAGCTTCCCGAGGGCCCAGCGAGAGAGGGGACCGCAATCGCTGTCTCTCGGGGGCCGGCCCTTGAAGGTCTTGTAAAAGTTAGGACCTCTTTCCCTTAGCCTTCCTGGACTGAAGGACGGTCCTCAGATCCGTCTTCTCAGGAGGCTCTGGGTAAGAGCACCGCCTAAAGTCCCAAGCTCAGTTTTTTTTTTTTTTTTTTGAGGGGGACCTCTAGAAGCGATACTCTCCTTCAGATGGTAGGCTGAATTAATATTTAATTACTTTAACTCCTCGGAATTAAATGCAGCCATAACACTGGATTAGTGAAACACGGTCTGAATGGTAGGCTGTAGGAAATAAATGCAGCCATAAACACCAGAATACTGTTTTATATTTTATTATACGATCTCATAACCTACACGCTGCCTCGGCAAGCGCGAGATTCGAGCCGTTATAATTTGGCTTTCATCCCTCGAGAAGAAAGTCAACAGGCGCGAGACTGAAACAACTGACAGCGCACGGCTGTACGTGTCAGGATATTTCTCAATGAACACAGCCAGCACCCTCAGGGGCTGACTGTGAATTCCTCACACCTAAACAGTATTATTTATCAGATCGCGTGTGTCCCTTTTATTGCAGATTCGTAACGCACTGCCTTAACAAACGCGAGATCCGAGTAGTACAATATATTTGGCTTTCATCTCTCGATCTCGCGAGGCTGAGACACCCGAAACGCACGTGTGCGGCGAGTTTTTTGTCAATGAACACAGCAAGCACCCTCAGGAGCTGACTGTTCATGCCTCGTACTCACACAGCAAACTGCAAAGTAGACTCGTAACCTACATGCTGCCTCAGCAAACACGAGATCTGAGCTACTGGATTCTTTCAAACTGCAGAGGCTTTACCTACGCGCTCTTGGGCAGACGACGAGAGGGACCGCACAATCTTACTCTTAAGTCATTGTAAATTAAGCGCTTCCTACTCGGCTAAGACGGCAGATCCGATTCTAGACTCTGGTAAAGCAACGCAAGCAAACTTTTTTTTTTTAACCTCTAGAGCGATCTCTCTGCAGATGCGAGTCCAGCGACTAATAATCTTAACTGCTCAATTAATGCAGCCTGCATGGTTGTGAACGGCTTGGTAGCTGTAGATATCAGCCTCCCGAATGCTGAGATACGTCCAATTCCTCGGAATCAGAAGCGCAATCGAGCCGGTCTAATGGATCCCACGAGAAGAAGTCACGCGGCGAGCTGAACCGAACTGGGGGATAGGGGAATCTGCAGCTTTCAGATGAAGATCGGGAAAGTGCCTCGGCAGTCCTCGATCTCCTCTGAGAGCTCTCTCTGCGAGCCCCACGATCTAAGCCGCCGCATTGCCTCAGCAGATGCGGGACCTGATCCGCGGGGAGTGCGCATCTGACCATCATTACTAAATAAGGCCAGGCAGGAACGCAGCACTCTTATAGTAAGACATTCACAGTGGCCGCAAGCAGCAGCACCCTCGAGGGCTGCTTGAGCGTGCTGCGTTCCCAGACATGCACACACATCTCGTGTGTGTCCCCCGCCGTGATAAAACGAGGGCATGGGAACACACACTTCTAATTTGCAAAATAGAGAGACAAAAACACCAAATAAGACAAACTGGTTCAGACAACACAGAGCGCTTGCTGAATAGCAAAAAGCTGACATCTCATGTGTGCCGGCGTGCTTTGTACACATCCGCATATGCCGTCACACGCTACGTCATCACGCAACGCCAATAGGATTGGATTCGGTTTCATTCATAAATTCAGACGCGCTAGGCTGAAGGGCGTTCCCCTAGCGTCGTCACCGATGCAGTTCGAGTTCCTCGAAAGGGAACTATTCTTCTTACAATACTTTCAGAAGAAACAGACATAAACAAACCAAAACATTCATAAATAAATACACAAAAATATAACAGCAAATCTAGGGTGACCAGACGTCCCGTTTTTCCCGGGACAGTCCCGTATTTCAACTCTAATTTGAGTGTCCCGACTTATTATGAAAAATCATGTTTTGTCCCGTATTTCATCGTTAATATGTATATATTTTTATATATTATAGTTTTCGTTGAATACGGGGCACAACAGAGAGGGAGAGAGAGAGCGAGAGACCTTGCGTGTGTGTGCTAGAGTACGCATTAATTACATGCGCGCACGACAGAAAGAAGGAGAGCGCGAGAGACCTTGCTTGTGGTGTGTGTGGCCTGGGACACACTGGCTGCATGGCGTGCGTGTCTCAGCTGCGTGGCGTGTCCGTTTTTATTTCGGCTCCCATGTTAACAGGTTACGTAGAGCTCCACTTGCTGCGTGACGCACGTCTCAGGCGGCATGTCCGCAAACGCTCATCTTAAGCCGAGCTACAGCGACAGCAAGCGTGGGAAGCGTCTCAGCAATAGATGGACGTGTTTTTTTATTTCGGTCCCATTTAAAGTTACATTTGACAATCCGCATAAATATAGGCCTCATTTAAAAATAAATAAATAAATAGGCCTAATTATCAATTTTCAAATATTGCACCTGTCAAGACAGAACGAAATATTCTGTAGTCTATTTTGCTGTCAATACTGCTGTGCTGACAGTGTCTTTATCTGCAGGCTTTATATTTATGCTTAACATGAAGTATAGGGCTTCCACAACTCTCTCCCATATGTTGAACAAGGGTGATGCGTGTCAGCAGCGCCGCGTCAGACACGCTTCTGGTTGCAAAGACACAGAAATTGCGACGCAGCCGCCACGCGCTGACACGCAACAGAAACGCCACGCTCCCGCCACGCAGCCAGTGTCTCCAGCCTATTCCTATGGGTGACGTCACGCGGACTTTGACGCGCCAGCAAAGCATTCCGGGAAGGCGGCGCTTCATTTGGAAAATTGTCGCACGTCCAAAAGCTGGCCGATGCCCAGCTTTATGCAAATGAATCCGCCAAACGTGACGCGTCTATCCAATAGAAGTTACAGCATATGGAGACGGGGGGAAGTCTCTCGCAGGTCCTCTGTTCTAGACTGGCCGCTGGCTCAAAACCACGCTTAGAGCAGTAAACTTGAGGAACGCCCATCAAAGTACAAATGTGGGGAGGCGTTGCGACACCACGCGACTGTCGTGTCGGACAAGTGGATCTCTACCGTTAGAGCTTGCACACTGCCTGCGTGACCCGCGCGGAAAACGCGTGCATGCTAGAAATAGAACCGACGCCTATTTTTCACGCGACACGCAAGCGTGTTGGAAGCGTTTCCTGGCAGAATAGAATAGGAAAAGATGTTTATATGTTATTTTGTACACGAATACATATTAATAAATTAAATTTTTGACAAATTCAGATATAAATAGGCATATAGGCCTAATTTAAAAATAAATAGGCTAAATAAATAGGCCTAATTATCAATTTTCAAATATTGCACCAGAACGAAACATTCTGTAGTCTATTTTGCGGTCAATACTGCTGTGCTGACAGTGTCTTTATCAGAAGGCTTTATATTTATGCTTAACACGAAGTATAGGGCTTCCACAACTCCCCCACCGCGCAGACGACACTCACACGTAAACAGTGACTCGAAATCCTTTTTTTATATGGTCCCGCATCGTTATGATTGAACTCACGCCCGAACGCATTAGGCTAATTGGACACAGCAGTGCGTCCCACTACACAAAGTACAAGCCTTGAAAAATTGACAATACAGATTTTTTTATCGCTTCCGCGTAGCCTCGTGAACCGGAATTATCCCGACAACGTTTATCAGTAAAAGGAAGGGAAGGAGGCGTTCACAGGGGAGAGACTAGTTTCGAGAGACGCCATTTCGAAAATAAATAAAACAGTTAAAGTATTATTAGCACAAATGCTCACCTTGTTCTGTCCTGAGATGTACGTTTGTGATTCTCCTGTTCGAACTCGTTCATTAAAATGAACAAATCTTTTTTCGAGTCATTTCGTTCGTTGAATGAACAAAATGACTCGAAAAAAGACTCGTTCAAAATGAACAAGTCTTTTTTCGAGTCATTTCGTTCGTTGAATGAATAAAATGACTCGAAAAAAGATTTGTTCATTTTAATGAACGAGTTCGAACAGGAGAATCACAAACGTACATCTCAGGACAGAACAAGGTGAGCATTTGTGCTAATAATACTTTAACTGTTTTATTTATTTTCGAAATGGCGCATCGTTTCGCTAGATAAGACCCCTATTCATCGTCTGGTATCGTCATTTGTCATTTGAAGTCATTTGAAGCTGCACTGAAAACTCATTTGGACCTTGAACCGTTTTGGCCACTATTGAAGTCCATTATATGGAGAAAAATCCTGGAATGTTTTCATCAAAATCATTAATTTCTTTTTGACTGAAGAAAGAAAGACATGGACATCTTGGATGGCATGGGGGTGAGTAAATTATCAGCAAAAGTTTTTTAAAAAGTGAACTAATCCTTTAAGGCCTGCGTTGTCGTCGTGTCCAGGCGCAGGTCCTTCATCAGATCCAGATACGGCCTGGATCTGGCGAACTGCTGTAAACTTCGGGATAAACAGAGAGACTAATATTAACATAGACCCCATTCTTCTTATCATGTAACAAGTACATCATGATGTATGGGAAGTGTTCCCGGTTCCGGCTGACCTAATCTATGCAGCCTAACATTGAATTATACGTAGAAGTCTATAATTTGTTATGTGTATGCTGGGTCAAAGAGATGTGTTTTTAGTCTAGATTTGAACTGACAGAGTGTGTCTGCTTCCCGGACAATGTTAGGAAGACTGTTTTTGTGCTAAATAGGAAAAGATCTTCCGCCAACAGTCGATTTTGATATTCTAGGTTTTATCAACTGACCGGAATTTTGAGATCGCAATAGACGTGAAGGACTATAATCAAGTACTGGGGAGCTAAACCATTTAGTGCTTTAATCAGCAATATTTTAAAAGTGTGCTGCTTTATTGTGTTGTTCTAAAAAGACTCAATAACAAAAGTTTCTTTCAACACGTTTGGATTTCCTCTTTTAAGGACAGGCACCAGTCCGTTTAAAAGTCTACAGTTGATGTTTTTTTTTTTTTTTTTGCCTTTGCCTTTGCCTTTGCCTTTGCAAACCAGATCATTCTCACAAACATGTTCAAATAACACTACCATGTTCAAATAACACTGAATGATAACATGTATGTCAATTATATTACTGACTCTTCTTAAGCATTTTTTTCATGAAAACTTTTTGCATTTACAGTATTTATCTGGCAACACTATCAATGTCGAAATGAATCTGCTGCAATCAGGTGGTACAAGTCTGAGCTCTGTAAGTTGTTTACATTCATTAATTTTGTAATGTTATGTGCTTTGAGACATGAGGTAATTTAACACCGTCTCTCGTGATGCTTTGCAGAATCTGCTTTGACTGTGCGAGTTAATTTGTTTTGAAGGAGGAATGGTTTTGGAGAGCGCTAAGTGAGGGTGGGATCTAATGCTTTCAAAACTAGCTTTCTATTGCTAGCCTCTCCAAAATTACCTATCCTACCATTAAGCATTGAGAAGTTTCAGTGTGTCCAATGAATGTGAGAAACCAGAACAAGGTAGTTGCATGACCCTGCAATAATGGAGGCTGCAGTTTCAGGACCGCAGTCCTAGGACCACATTTCTAGTAACGTATAGGTTTTGGGTTTTTTTTGCTTTGTTTTTTGTATGCAATAGCAGTTTATACTATTTTATATTACTAATCAGGGCTGTGTTTCCCGATAACATTGTCTCTTAGCACGCTATGAAGACTCTAGGTATAACTTAACTAAAGATATACCATTTATAGGCATGATCCCCGAACCATACCCTACGAAGATATACCTTCGTACGTGCAAAGTTACCAGGTGCTGTTGTGGTGATGGTGCAATTGGTTGATATCGATGGCTCAAGAAAAATTGTTTTACTCATGCAGGGGCTGCTTCACTGCTTTATGTGAGAAAGTGGGGTTCTTTATAAAATAACCACTTCTGAAATAAGATTTTTCCAAATGTTAATGTGTAATTTATTTCTAGTTTTCCAGTTCATGAGGATAGTTTTCTTGGCGATGGTTAGAGCTATGAGGAGTATTTTAGAGTTTATAGTTTTATCAGTGATTGTTGTCAGGTCCCCCAGCAAGCAAAGAGAAGGCGACAGTGGGATGTGGCAGCCGACTATAGTGGATAGTGACTGTGTGACCTCTTCCCAAA
The DNA here is from genome assembly GCA_036326025.1 of Chrosomus eos. NCBI lineage: Eukaryota > Metazoa > Chordata > Actinopteri > Cypriniformes > Leuciscidae > Chrosomus > Chrosomus eos. The sequence continues at coordinate 23,398,519 of CM070840.1, forward strand.
AGTGTTTGATTGGAGTGCAGTGCCAGGTTGCATGGATGTATGTATCTGTAGAATTTTGATTGCAGTGTGTGCAAACTTCTGATGTGAAAACCATTTTAGCTAATCTGCTGCCCGTGTAATGTGTTCTGTGAAGTATTTTGTATTGTATTAACTGAAGATTCGCATTTTTGGACATGAGATAGATGTTTTTACAGATTTGGGTCCAGGAGTTGGCATCAGGGGCTATTGAAAGATCGTTTTCCCCATTTTATTGTTGGTAAGTATATGGTCTGAAGTTGGTTTGAAATTATTTTGTATATTTTAGAGAGAAGTTTCTTTGGGGAGGAAATGTTGACCAAGTCTGATATTGCCGGTGGAAGTTCTAAATTTGTGTCTCTGATGTTTATTTTTGTCAGAACAGAAGATTTGAGTTGTAGGTATTTTAAAAATTTGTTGCTCCCGATGCCATACTCCTGGGCCAGTTGCGGAAATGGTGTAAATGTGTTAGATTTGAAAATGTGCTTAATGTGGGTGATACCCTTTTCCGCCCATGTGTGAAAATTCAATGTTTTTTTATTGCTTATAAAGTCACGGTTGTTCCACAGTGGGGTGAGGTTAGATGGAGCTAATGTAGAATTTGTGATTTGGTGAAATTTCCACCAGGCTGTCAGAGTGGTGGCTATAGTTACTGCATTAAAACATGTGTGTTGTTTAATTGACTTGGTGAGGAACGGTATGTCAGCTATATTTAATTCTTTGCATAGTGATTGTTCTATATCTAGCCATATAATATCAGATTGGGTGGGGTGAATCCATTTGTATATGTATTGCAGTTGGTTAGCCATTGAGTAATATTGGAAATTTGGTGCTTCTAGTCCTCCTTGAACCTTACTTTTTTGTAGTGTAGTGAGTTTAATCCTTGGTGTTTTATTTTTCCAGTAGAAGCGAGTTATAATGGAGTCTAGTGATTTAAACCAGGTGAGTGTGGGGTGGGTTGGAATCATTGAAAATAGGTAATTAATTTTCGGTAAAATCGTCATTTTTATTGCTGCTATCCTGCCGATTATGGAGATTGGAAGGTTGAGCCACCTGAGCAAATCTTCTTCTATTTTTTTTAGCAGTGGTGTGAAGTTGAGTGTTACCAACTCTGACAGTCTGGAGGAAATTTTAATGCCTAAGTAAGTGATGTGATCATGACATATAGGTATCGGTGATTGATGGTGTGCCACATCCCATTTGGTTTTATGTAAAGGGAGGATGAAAGATTTATTCCAGTTTATTGCATAATCTGATATTTTTGAGAAGGATTGGATTGTTTTAATTATTTCTTGAGTAGATGCTAGGGGTTCTTGTATATATAGTAGGATATCATATGCATAAAGTGAGATTTTATGTGTTTGTTGTGGTGTTTCAATACCTTTGATTGCTGGGTTTTGACGGATAGCTGCTGCTAAGGGTTCAATAAAAATCGTGAATAGGAATGGAGAGAGTGGACATCCCTGCCTCGTCTTATTTCAGACTTCATTGCAATGGAATACGCATCTCCCCTTCATAATTACGCATCTGAAACTGATCTCTGCCGTCCAACACTTTCTGACCTCTTACAGCTATGAATCCTTTCTCTGTTTTCAACTCCGACTCCTCCCACCTTCTTAACCAACCCACGAATATTAATGCATTTTAGTTATTTGAACTTGTTTATGTCATCATTGTTATTACTATCTTCACTGTTATTGTTATGATTACTATTTTCACTTTTATCTTTTCATTGTTGTAATTGCTGTTGTTGCTGTCTTTTGCTCTCACCATTGCGGTCACCACTGCCATCATCATTATCATTTATTAATAATATTATTATTATCATTATTATTATAATCATCAATATTGCCATTGTCAATGCTGTATTGGAATTAAATGTCATTATCATCACTACTGCAATAATTCCCCCCTTATCTCTTCATGGGTTTTTAATGCACCACAACATAGAATGAAAAAAAAAAAAAAAAAAAAAAAGGAATATGTATATATGGAAAACCTCAAAAACACAAGGGCAGGCAAGACAGACGAGAAGTGGTTTCATCGGGACAGCATCTCTGTCCCAATTTGAGACACTCTCGCACTGTACTCCCTCTTTTAATGCACCTTAGACATTGCACATAACACACACAAAAAAAAAAAAAATTAGGAAAAGATAGGGACTGCTGAGATGTGGGGGAAGGTTATCTTATATTATCTTATCATCTTATTATACCATCTTTTATTTTATACAGCATTGACAATGGCAATTGTTACATAGGAGGAAGGATGGAAATAAAATTCGACCAACACAATATTGGCAATATGGTGGTAGTGGGGAGTGGGGTGGTGATGGTAATGACAATGGTAATAAATAATAAATGGTTACTTTGTTTACGCATACACACACATACACATACCCACACTCACACCCGCTCAAATACACACTTAGATCAAACAATTATATCACTTTTATGTCACTTCTGGAATTATGGATTTACAAGATTGCTCACTACTGTACTATGTTGGTTTGTATGTATGTCTGACTGTTAAATAAAAAAAAAAATAAAAAAATAAAAAAAAAATTACCACTTCAGAAATAGTGGAAATTGCATTTATAAGGATTAATGGGATATTATAAAAAAAAATAATCCAAACTATAGCATAGCCTACATATTTTAGAGTTGTATCATATATTTTTTCGCTGAGGTGGAGCTGTGATGAAATATTTTTTTTGTAAATACTTTCCAGCATTTCAGTAATAAAAGTGTACATCGTACGTACAGTCCTCGGCAGTGATCAAAAAGGATTTAACAGTGAAGTTTGAAGTGATCTCTTGTGGAGTTGTGGATTCGGACAGCAGTTAAATCACCACACAACCTTGGTGTTCAACAGAAAACAGTAGCCTTGTTAATTTGGCCGGAGATTTCAACACTGGAAAAACACTGACATTCTGGATTCGGACGGCAATAAAATCCCAGACTAACCCCTATAAATGTTTAAAAAACCGTACGACCCCATGAGAAACTATTAGCGTCCGAATACAGCTAAACTGACAGTATTTTTTCACTGGCCTTTGAAAGGGCTCCATGGATGAGCCGTCTTTCATTTAGCACAACTCTTCGGTGTATCGCTGCCATACTTTGAGCAATCATTCACAATAATTGCCTTTAAATAGACTCCTAATCATTTACTGCCTAACGGTTTGCCAGCTGATGTACCTTTGGTTAATATAATTAAAAAGCTAACAACAATCAGTGTAATTACAATTTTATTCTGTGCATGAAAACACTTATTAGCCTAATTGAACACTGTGTGTATTAAATTCAGAATTATATGTGTATACTGAGATGTAAAGACGTTACGTTTTTGCAGTGGTGGCCACCTGTAAACAGTGATAAGGCAAAGCTAAGAGTGGTCCAGACCAACCTTCCTAATGTATGACTTACAGAAGGTGTACTTAACTAAGAACATTTCGGGAAACACATATTAACGATAATGTACAGCTTAAGATATAACTTTAGAACGACATATCGTTAAGAAGGTTTCGGGAAATGCAGCCCAGTACTGTATTTGCATTATTAATTTTCAGAAATTATTGATATAACTAATTATTTAAATTGGTTTGAGATATTTTTCTTATCCCTATAAAAATAACCATTGGTAAATATAACGTAAATTGTTTCAATATATGTCTCTTTATTCTGGTTTTAAATTAAATTTAAAATTTTCGTGGAGAGAAATTAACTGTTTTTCACTGTGAAAATAACTGAAAGAGGCTGACACTGAAAGCCTTGCATATTCAAGTTTAAAATGGTCATGCCCGCTTATGTTAAAAATAAGGTGGAAAGATAATAAAAACTAAAGGATTTCCATGGGTCTTTGCACCTGTTTGTTTCCGGTTTGAATCAGGTGTCTGATTAGAAGTAAAAAAAAACAATTAGTAAAATGTACTTAATTTGTTCTCCGCAATTTTTAAATTAAACATTTGGAATTAAGTAAACTCTACTTAACCAAGTTTAGTAAAATTAACAGAGAATATTAGTAACTATAACTTGGCCAGTAAAAGATTAAGTAATTTCTAATTAGTTGAAGTTTCATTTGAAATATAACCCTGAATTAGACCAAGCTTTTAAAAATGTATGCCTTACTTAGAAACATCTAAATAAATAATACAATAGATTTTGTATAGACACCATCTCCATAATTAAAGTAACTTGACACCTGAACACAGAGACCTCAATACTTGGTTCACAATCCATAATGACAGTAATATTTAATGTTTTATTAGTATGAATGTGTCATTTTGAGTAGAAAATGAACTCCAAATGTCACAAAATGGCAAGTTACTAAACCTAACAACAACAAAAGCAATGATAAAAAAAAGCTGTAAAACAGCGAAATCAACCTTATTAATTATCCAAGCCCAAGTGCATGATGGGAATGCCAGTATCAGAAAAGTTGTGTAGTTTTACTTAATTTTATAACGTTGAATTATGTCAGGACCAGCCTAGCATGGATAAGAGCATGGAGAGCAGCAATAACCCCCTTAGAACAGAACGAACATGAATGTATTGCAGATATCATTATTTTGAATCTACAACATAGTAAGATAATTTTAGTCTGATTCAGGCTAAATCAGAATCCCAAATCTTGACTGCATGAGAGGAGGAGCTGGGGATGGAGGAGGGTAATTAGCTCCTGAGAAACGCGATAATACGAAGGAGCTTATATATGTATACATATGTATACAGTGACAGGCATCGTATTCCATTTTTTTTTCTGAAGTATTTACTTAACCACAGATTCATTTTTTGGGTTTCACATTAAAAAAGGGTCTTGGATATACAGTCCTAGAGCTGCGGTCCTGAAACTGCAGCCTCTGGTATTGCAAGATTATGCTACTGAAACAACAGAAACCCCAAGAAAACCAAGACATTTTTTTTTATTGTAAATGTCTGTGCGTTGTCTCTATTGCATCTCTTTTATGTACAGTAAACAATGAGGGTATGGATAGTGTAGGAATGTTAATGGTTTTCCGATAATTACCGTTATCTGTCAGATTTAATCATTTTGTTCGGGATGCTATAAACAAGAAATGTACATCTGTTTCTTCTCAAACTAAGTGGGCAGTCTCAGCAGTTCATGGTATGGAGTTGTTGTCCCTTCATATTTCTAAATAAAGCGTAGGATATCTGTGTTCTGAATCATGACCGGCGGTCTGGAACATAGGTGTGCCTAATGTGAAATCGACAGAATCAAAATCGACAGAGGAAAAACGATTATTGGTATCTGCGGTAGAGTCAAAGTAAACAGAGTGACCACCCAGCAATCCATCTGCATCTCAAGTGCAAACCTTTCTCATGTTCTCCAAACGTAGAAGGACACTTTCAAAATATTGATATCTGGCATATTTAACATTTATCTATGTTTAGATAAAAATTAATAATTGAATGTCATTTAGCAGACACCTTTGTCAGAATCAACTTACAATAGAGAATATAAACATTTAAACGTCATGCTTTAAACCTATTTTCAACATAGGAGTATTTTGAGGAAAAATATAGTGTTTTAAGCTAACACCAGCACTGCAGCTAATGCAACATAAACGGCTAATGAACTTAAGCATAGAGACTTAACCATATCAGTGAGCATGTTAATATCAGTGTCTCTTCTCAACAATACCTTAACCCTAAACAGTTTTTGTCACCTCATCTAACATGCTTAACCTTTTAGTGGGTTTTTGTCCTTTTTGTTAGCTCGTTCTCCGTTGGAGTGTTCAGATGTCCGCATCACTTTCACAATAAAGAAGACAGCAAATCCATAGGCAGAGGCAGCTGAGGGATTATGTTATAGGCAGAGAGCTAATGAACACTGAGAGCAGATGTAACACCTCATGCTGAATAAAGACGCCCTGCTGAGGAAATCACAATATCACCCATCTGACATTTAGAAGATCATTATTGAAGTACTGATTTTATTGACCTTTGTTTGAGCCTAAATGTGCTTAACAGAGATAATCTATATATAATACACTTATAGGTTTTACTTGTCAGTTCGGTTTTCACAATGAAACAGTGATATATGTACAAGGCTCATTAGTATTGTAAACTTCATATTATAAATAAAATTATGCCTAAGCTACTTTTCTACATTGCTACATTGCTACATTGCTATGTTGCTACATTGCTTGGCAATTGGTAATCGTTGCTGATTTTAATATGGTAAAATCCCTGCAACACATCAAAGGATTGACAACACGTATATTATATTGTTATTATATATTATAAATGTTGATTATAACAAAACATTAAGACTTCAACATGTGCATCTATTGGCAACATGCAAACCGAAATCCCATATGATGTTCACCAATTTTCTAAATAATGGGAATGTTTGTTTAGCTAAATTGGTTATTTTGAGTCTCTTTTTATCATTAGTGTTTATGCAACATCTCAGCACAGCAGAGACAGTAAAGCAGTCTCCAGAGACTGAACAATAAAATTATACATTGAATGCAGATTAAGTCCAATTGGATTGGATACAAGTATCTGCTAAAGGATTGTAAATAATTAATAAAAAATGAGAGGTACTGTTCTTAATACGCATTTATCCGAGTTTAAGGTCTTCATTTATCAGCTGGTTTGTCAGAGAGAATAATTGTGTAAATGATAACGCATTGTGTTTTGGTGTCTTGGGAAATGTATCGCTAATGGTTACAGATATCTCATAATGATGGACTTAAGCGATTAAACTAATCGTTGCTCGAACACTCTTAAAGTCTGTATTGTTTCAGTGCTGGAAGGCTGTTTATTTTAAAATCTAAGAGAGCACATATGTTTTTTTTTTTCCATTGCCTCGGCTAATTTCCTTAAATCCGTTATGATAAGTCCCATGGTCGCACCTATGTCACAGCAGGCAGTGCTGCACATTAGTCAATTAATAGTCTGGTAAATGACACAGTTCCAGTCAATTTATTTACTAAAGGGAATCTAGCCATGGTCCCCACATGATTCCACACACAGAGACTCAACAGAAGTCCTAAAGGAGGTCAATGCTGCTCATCATAGTTTTTATTATTTTGCATGTAGTGTTTTGCTCGTTTCAGTTTGGATACTGCGTACCTACGTCATATACTATGCATTTTGTATGCTAAAACCTATTTGAGTTACTTCATTTTAATATTCTTTTTCCATAAGCTAGTTATGGATTCTTGCCGATTGAAGATATGCTTATATGAATGCTTCACTTTTCAATCTGATTCACAATTTTATTTATATGTGCCTTATTATGCATTCTGAACAAAACTTCAGCGGATGACTATATCAAGGGACCTACCACAAGCATAATTTAATTTAGGCAACATATTTACTAATTGTCCATTATAATTGGCCAACACTTTTGCAAATCCACCAATATTGATAAAGAACTGCAAACCTCTGGCAATGCTCTGTAAAACACAACATTTACAAATTTACAATTCACCTACATTAACATTTGTTTGTACCTCCCTATTAGATTTTATTTCATTTGATTTTACATTACTGCTCACAAAACGTATGTTTACTCCAGCGTTGCACAGAGCTGCATGAGTTGATCAGATATGAGATGGATGGGGTTTGTTTCAGTCCTGTACTGAATGAACGCTAGCCGACTAGCTCCTGGAGTCCACCACATATCAAAAGGCTCCGCTTTAGTGCAAAGCATTCCCAACGGACAGAGGCAAAATGTGCCACCATTATACAGGCCTCTCTCCTGGCTCTACCTCCTGACAGGGGTATTAAAATCAAATAAATCAGCCATTAAGAGCAGGCCATAGCAATTGAAATGCTATTAATACCTGAACTGTCAAGCGAGTGAAGTCTTGTGATATGATAATCATGCACCTCAGCCTTCTAATTGTGTGAGACACATTTTTATTTTTGTGGATTTCTTGAGAAAGGTGAAAAGTGGCCGGCTCGATGCCACTTCCAAGTCTGTTCATTAATTCAACACGAGGGACAGACTGAGCAGCCATTTTAATTGAATCGCGGTGTCAGCGTGTGCACGGTGCACTTGATGTTACCGTTAGATCGCTTACCTTAGTCCTTCCACACAGGCTATTAAATGTCCATTAGAGTGATATTTGTCAGTCTAACTCGGTACAATTTACTTGATGTATGACCGTCATTTTTTCTAAGGTGAAGAGGTGTTATGCTATCACATTACAAAGGCAACACATTTCAAGGCAACACTCAGACTTAATTAAGAAACAAAAAGTTGTGCAAAGAGTTAAAGTCAATGTTTTTTTGACCAACCATAAACCTTTTGAATGTGTGATTATTGAATAGGGATTTATAAAAATCATTCAAATTCAAACAGATTAATCGATTAATGAATGAAAAAGCCATAAAACATGATTTGCTCACAATTCAGACATTGGATATGGCTTTTGAGCAAATGTTACCTTACCCAATACAAATATTTGGCCTATAAATATTTGAGAAGAGAGCTTGGCCCTAAAAAACAACAACTATATTCATAACAATTACATGAGTTTTAAAAATGTATTCTGTACATTTGATGGCACATACTAATCAAAAGATTTTGTTTTACACTAGGTCAAATACAATCCTAAACTTAAACGCAAGGCTGACACGTATTCTGAAAAGTAAAAGTAAAATGAAATTGCTCATGGCAGAGTAATTATTGCAAAGTAAAATTCAATGTGGCAGGTAGAGCTAAAACAAATGGAGCAACCTCAAGACGAGTTTGTGCTTATTTGAAATTTCACAGAGGTACTTTTTCAGCTGTCACAGGTTATTGATATATTCATTAAAGGAACCTGTTCTCTCTTATCAATTTCTTTTTGTCAGTAGCATGTTGTCACCCTCAGTTGACAATGAATCAATTTACAATTATGATTGTTGATGGCCCATGACACAAACAGTGAGGGAATGTCATTAGATGAACATTAAAATGATGCACAATGCAGTGAGACCCTGACTGCAGCTGTTTACTCTATAGCCCACCATTTACTATGGGTGTCACTGGCCTGTAAGCTTTGGAAAAGGGACAAACACAACTTAAATGGGACACTTTTATGTAAAATATACAAATAGATTGAATTTATATGACATAAAAATAGGCAAGCCAGAAATTTCTCAGATAATGTACTTGCCCTCATGTCATTAAAATTAGCTTGACACTCTATCTTATAATTTTTATTTGTGGACAAATTGTTCCTTTAATGCCTGCTACAGATGTTTGGCATTACAAATCACAATGTATGACATGGATCTAATAAACTTGGTTACGACATATGCGCAGACTGTACGATGACAACACCTACTGAATCGTAGGGTACGACGCAAGTTAGTACAGCAGAATAAAACGTCATCAGCATGCACTAGTGGTAAACAAATAGAGCAAGGTGAATCACTCTTTGGCAATTGTGTTTTTTATGTGCGCTTAAAAGAGGAGGAAGCAAAATAGGATTAATGCTGTAATGGCTAGGGAAAAGAGGGCAACGTGGCATGCCAATTTTGCAAATGGAGCTTGAGTTTAAGTACTTTTAAGTTTTAGCACCATGTTGCGTTGATCAATACGCCATTTCATGTTGCATTTTTATTGGCTATAGGTCGTAGCAGCAAACACACTGTGATAAAATTATCGCAGGCTATCTTTGGTCGCAAGATCGTGACAACGCCCATCACTGAACTTCTCTCACTGTACGACGTAGAAACACAGTTTAGCAGCCACGACCACAGAAATCGCCACGATTTTTCATCTTTCATATGAGACAGCCCAAAATCGTATAATGTGTACCAGGCATGAGGTCCTTGAAGTGAGATGGAATAAACATCTTAAAGATTTTTGTCAAAGACAGAGGAACAGCTAAAGAGTGAAAGCTGTTTTTGTCTCCCGTGGCTCTGATAAAGCCTTCGCCCGGCTCACTGACCTTGTTGCCATGGTAGACTAACGTGACACTGGTGGAGATTTGATTGCCTGCCCCAGCTGAAGTGAAGGGAAGAGACAGCGTAAATGAAACTCCATTCATCTTAATGAAATGCAATTATTTTCCACTTATTAATCATTGAGAAATCAATATGTCTCTTCTTGGGTGAGTCTCGGCTGGATTTGTCATCCAGCGCTGCCCATCAATGTATCATCCTCATACTAAGACATTCTCAGGTTCAGTCACCTGTGTCCTCTCACCGAGACAGAGACTTGTGCGTCTAAGCAAGGAGACAGACATTAAAAATGGTGCTGTACTGCACAGAGATGGATTAACGCTCATTAAAGCGGACTCCTGATAATTGTGTGTTTCTCACCGATCAATTCTCTAAACATATTGCATAATGGGACATTATTAAAGTCTAAGCGACACAACTGACTTTGAACGAGGGATGTGTCAGTGAAAATGGAGTATCCTCACCTTTTATTGCATCTCAGAAGATCAGTCTGATGAATTATCCCAGTTTAGAAGAGTTTCACATAATGAGATAGCGGCATGCATTGGATTCAGGCTAATGCATATTCAAGCTTTAGCACAGTCGTGGCTAGACGTGTAAATAACTCACACTCGGTTAGTTAACAAAAATAAGGGCCGTTACAGTTGGGGAGGTGTTGAGGGAACAGCAGTGCTTTGTTATCTTTACCTCTTTACCGCTCTGCGGACCCCAAAAGAAAAGGTTTTTGAAAAATCGTGGGAGAAAGTAATGATTTGGGAGGCTAAACCCTTTGTTTTCCCTCTCAATAAAGAGAACGATGTGAGGCCTGGCGTGATGTATGACTGTTTAGTGGCGCTTCCGCACAGCGCAGCGTATAAGCAAAGCCATGTTTCATTGCAAAGAGCTCATGCTTTACAGCACTTGGTGCCTCTGATGAGAATATAATGTTCTACTGCGTCTAAATGCTCCAGGTCAAGACTTGATTTGCTCCGATGTGTGGGCAGAGTGAGCTTGGGGACCGGAGCTGCATCAGGGGTCCAAGCTGAGGACCTCTACTTGGTCCCAAGATTTCTTTTAAACAACAGCAGCCATGCATGACCAGGCACTGGGAAGCTCTGGGCTCGGTGATGGAAGGCAGGTGGGATGGTTTTCACTCCAGCCTGGCGTAAGAAAGATGATTAGATCCTGCAAATGCAGCAGAGACCCACCATGCACCAAATGAGTTATCAGTGCGGGGACTCTCAACAGGGAAAGCAGAAGGTTGTCGTATTACACAGGCGCAAATATTGGAGAAAATGGTCTTTGATAGAATGGGACTCGTATTTAGGTGTGGCAGATATCCTATAAACCCAGAAATATCTAATACTGATAGACAAATAAGGACAGATTTCCAGATTATATGATCTTGGCCCAGCTCTTCTGTTCAGCTATGCTACTGTTAGTTTTCCAGTATAAACACTTATTCACTTTAATGTTTCTCTTTAATCCAATGGCACACACGTCACAGCAGCATATCCATCACACATAGAATGAAAATGAAAAACAGTAAACAATCCTAAAATATGACACCATCTTATGGTCTCTGCCAGCCAAAGAGTTGAAGGAGCTATGAGAGTTATAAACTGTAGTACATGGCCAAACTCATATAATGCATGTATGCTCAGGGAGTTGTTGTAATGCTAAATTAATGGGGCTTTCCTCTGCAACTTTGTCTACCACTGGAAACAATTAATTAGTGGCCAGGGCTATAACGACTTTAATGCTTGTTTCTGTAGCTAGAAGAGCTTCTTAAAAGCTCAGTGTGGGAGCAGTTTTATCAGGGTGTTAATCCAGTAAGGGGCCGCGGACCCCAGGTACCGTGCCACACTGACCAGATGAAAGACTTCCAGCTACATTTACGGCTCGTGAAAGTGGTAGGAAGCGAGCAGATTCCAGCCACAGACAGAAAATTAGGCTGTAAAGTCCCAAGAGGTTTACTCTCTTAAAAGCTTTCGAGAGAGCTATAAGCAAGCGGATGGAAATCTCCAGGCCATAAAAGGAGTGTGTGGATGATAAAAAAAAAGAGAAACAAGATGAGGTAGGGCTTTTTATCAACAGACAGGACTACAACTGTTAATCGACAGGAGGCTAAACTGTGTTGAGATTTAACATGAATCTAAACAATGCCAGTACATGAACGCCAGCTAAACTCACCATGGGGAGTTCGCAGGAAAACAGCGAAGATAATTCTGTTTCACACAGTGCGTCAAATAAGTCTGGCTGCAACCTTGACCTTGCAGGCCATATGGCAGGAGCTTGGCAGCCATGTCGGAGGTTTGAACCGTCCTGTGACCTGTGTGATCCTGAAGAGAGCGTCCGCCCGGCAGAGGCACACGAGATGAGGGCCATCTGCTGCCCTACTTGCATTCACACTCACAGAAAGACATCCACAAAATGACTACTAATGTAAGACATGTAGAAGGCTGCTGTTCTCTTACGAGAGTATCTCTCGTACTGCGTAATATCTTACGCTATGGGGGAAACACTCTTTCCTCGAGATATTGAAGCCAAAAATTATCCTTAATTTTTTTAATCATGCAAAACGCTTTTGCAGCAGCAAGCAGACAAGGGCGAAACAGCTCGCGCGCCCATTGGCTGCCTCGCTGGAAAAGCTGCAGCCTATCGAGTGAAGGCACTGCGTGACGTAATGACGAATGAAGACGCTTCGCGCTCATTTCGTCATGTCCCGCCAGTATAGGCGTGGTCTCACCCTATAAATACCCCTCGATAGCTGTATTTCTCTGATTTTTTCATTCTTCACGCGAAGCTCACGCATCGCGGGATCCAGAGTGAGAAGCCGCGCCGTTGACTTGTAGCCTTCTCAGCGGGACGTGCCATCTTCTGAAGTCGCTGGCCCAGCCGCCTTCAACTGCCGTACCTGCTGCGCTTTCCGGCGTACTATATCCTTTACTCTGTCACTGTGTGTGTGTGTGTTTGCTTACGTGACGCAACACCCATTATATGTTCTAAAAGAGCTGCGTCTTTTTAAAGATGCCTTTCTGTGGCTCGTGCCGCTCTCAACTCAGCGATGAGGACCGTCACGTCATCTGTGTGTCCTGCCTGGGTCATGAGCACGCTGCTATCGCGCTCGCGGATGGTGGATGCCCGCACTGCGAACTTCTGCCTATGGCGACTCTGCGGACTCGCCTGGCGTCGTTCTCTGAACCCGCGTCCCAGCCGTCTGTGCCGCGCCGTAAGAAGCGTCGCGCCCAGCGCGCTCCCGAGCCTTCTCCAGCCCGCCAAAGCTCGCCGGTGCGCCCGCCTGCTTCGCCGGCTTCACCTGAGTCGCTCCCGGACGGACAGCGCCCGCCGTCTGCCGCCGCTTCCGGTCCCGAGCTGGACGAGCCTGCCGAGGTATGCTCTCTTGTGGCTTCCGATAGCGAGGATTGGGCGAGCTCTGTGGACCTCCCCCCCGCTGACGTGTCTAGCCAACCCTCTGTGAGGAGACCCGGCATTGAGGCTGAGCTGATGCGTCTGCTCACCCAGGCCGTAGAGAGCATCGGCCTCGAGTGGGAGGCGCCCGCCTTGCCGCCGCGCAACAGACTCGACGGGCGCTTTCTCAAGAAAGACGAAGCCCCGTCTAAGTCTAGGGCCGCCCCCTTCCTCCCTGAGCTCCACGACGAAGTCGCTAAGTCATGGACCGCCCCGTTCTCCGCCAGACTGCGCACTTCCACTTCTGCGGCCTTCACTTCTGTCACCGGCGCGGGAGATAAAGGATATCTCTCCATTCCTCCTGTCGAGGCGGCGGTCGCGTCGCATCTCTGCCCGCCCTCTGCGGGACGGCGCGCGCAGACGACGCTCCCCTCTAAAGCCTGCCGGGTGACTTCATCGCTGCACGGACGTGCTTACACAGCCGCTGGACAGGCGGTCTCAGCGCTGCATACGATGGCGATCTTGCAGATCTACCAGGCCGACCTTCTCCTTAAACTGGACGAGGAAGGCCCGGGTGCGATCAACGTGGCGGATTTGCGAGGCGCTACGGACCTTGCTCTACGCGCCGCTAAAGCCGCTGCTCAGGCCATGGGGCGGAATATGGCCTCTCTCGCCGTTGCTGAGAGACATCTGTGGTTGACGCTGTCTGAGATGACGGAAGCTGAGCGCTCTGTATTCCTCGACGCGCCCATTTCCCCTGCGGGCCTCTTCGGATCTGCCGTCAAGGATTTCGCGGACAGATTCTCGGAGGAGCAGAAGACTTCGCAGGCCATGAAGCACTTCCTTCCGAAGCGCTCGAGCTCCGCTGCAGGTCGCTCTAAGCAGCCGTCTGCTCGCAGCTCGCAGCCTCGGCCTGCATCGCCCGCAGCCGCCGCTACACAGCGCTGCCAGGCCCGGGATCAGAGACCGCGCTCTCGCTCTGCTGGACGCCGCCCCGCTCAGCGCGGGCCTCGGCCGAAGATTGAGCTCAAGCCCGAGGCCTCGAAGCTTTCCTAGCCACTCTAAGAAAGCGACGGTGTTCGGAGCCCGCTGCGGCCGGCTCCCCACCGAAAAGATTCGCTCGTTCAGTTCCTTGCGAAGTGACTGTGCCAGTGTATTTAGCAGTGAAGCAGCCGGTGTCTCAGCCCGCTTGCCTGCACAAAAAAGCCGTTTTCATGGCTACCCAGATAAATCCAATAAAGAGTGTATTTTCTGGTATGCCGGCCACGGCCGATGGTGTTATGAGTGTTGTAAGAATGCCCACGCCCCAGTGCCCATTCCCACACCCAGACACAGCCCGCCACGGTGCGAGGCGAGCACACATAAATCTGACTCAGGTCGATTGTGCAAACAATGTAGCGATTGCGCCCATACAATGCCCGCTCACGCTGCATGCCCCGTGTCCCTTGGTTTCTGTAAAAACGAAACCAACACACAATCTATCGGCTCCGGCCGAAAGCGTGCACAGTGCTGTAGATGTGCCCGTAGGTTTGCGCCCACATCCTCCCGCAAGCACGCCGAATCCCACGGGATTCGCCCCGCTCACTCTCGTTATGCGTCCCGCCATAGAGATTGTGAGCGCGGCCAGACTGCCCGCTGTGCCCAGCGCGCCCCCCGCCTCGAACGCTGTAAACACGGCGTCGTGTTCCCAGGGTACCGGGGCTCTCGAGCCGTTGCCAGGTCACGGCCAGAGCCCGGTCTGCATCCTACCCCTAGCTACTCGCGCAGAAGCGTGGTCGAAGCTACCCGGGGTATCAGACTGGGTGCTGAACACTATAAAGAGAGGCTACTCGCTACAATTCGCACGACGTCCACGCCGTTGTACGGCGCCCGTCGAGACTTCGGTGAAAAACGAAGTATCTCATCTACTTCGAGCCGAGATAGCGAAACTACTGAGCAAAGGGGCCATAGAGCCCCTTTCTCAGGCTCAGAGCGAAGGGGGCTTATACAGCAGATATTTTCTGGTACCGAAAAAAGATGGGGGCTTCAGACCCATTCTAGATCTGAGACAGCTGAACAAAGCGCTTGTGAAGCGCCAGTTCAGGATGCTTACGACCAGGAAAATCCTCGCGCAAGTGCGCCAAGGGGACTGGTTTATGTCGATAGATCTGAAAGACGCGTATTTCCAAATACAAATAGCGTCCCATCACAGGCGATTCTTGAGATTCGCGTTCGAGGGCCAGGCTTATCAATACACAGTCCTGCCGTTCGGCCTGTCTTTGGCACCCCGTACATTTACGAAGTGCATGGACGCGGCTCTCGCGCCCCTGAGACTTCAGGGCATGCGAGTTATGAACTACTTGGACGATTGGCTGATTCTAGCTCGATCACGGTCAGAGCTCATAGAACACAGGGCCACAATGCTCGAGCATCTCGAGACACTGGGCCTGACGGTCAACTGGGAAAAGAGCCTGCTGTGTCCCAGCCAGAGAATTTCTTTCCTGGGAACAGTGTTAGACTCGCTTTCCATGACGGCACGCCTGTCACCGGAGCGCGTACTAAGTATTCAGCGCGTCGCGGAATCCTTCCGCCACGGCTCCATAGTCCCGCTCAGACGGTTTCAGAAATTGCTGGGCCTGATGGCCTCAGCATCCCATGCACTCCAGCTGGGCCTGCTTCGCATGCGCCCGCTGCAGTGGTGGCTGAAAGCACGGGTCCCGCCCCGGGCATGGTCCACGGGCAGGTGTCGCCTCAGGGTCGACCAAAGGTGCGTTTCGGCTCTGGAACCCTGGAAAGTAACCAGCTGGTATCAGTCTGGTGTGAGTCTGGGGACCGCCTCAAGGGTGAAAGTGGTGTCTACGGACGCCTCCACCACGGGGTGGGGAGCGCTGCTCGAGGGCAGACCGTTGGCTGGCCTATGGTCAGAGCGGGAGAAGCTCCTTCTCATAAACTGCTTGGAATTGATAGCAGTCGACAAAGCGCTGCGGCGCTTCTGTCCCTGGTGAGGGGCCACCACGTCTTGGTCCGATCGGACAACAAGTCAGTGGTGGCGTACATAAATCGCCAGGGCGGCCTCAGGTCCGCACGCCTTTGCAGGCTGACGGAACCCCTCTTGGTCTGGGCCCAGCGCAACCTACTTTCTTTGAAAGCGGCGCACGTGCCTGGGCACCTGAATACGGGTCCAGACATGCTGTCCAGAGACAACGTCCTGACAGGAGAATGGTCGCTGCACCCGCAGACGGTCCAGCTCCTGTGGGAAACGTTTGGCAGAGCGCAGGTGGACCTGTTCGCGTCCCGCGAGAACGCTCACTGCCCAGTATTCTTCTCAAAGCGCAGGGACGCGCTGGCCCATACTTGGCCCAGCGGTCCCCTGTACGCTTTTCCCCCGGTCTCGCTCCTGCCACAGGTGTTGGAGCGGATCAGGGAAAATGGATGCCCAGTGCTGCTTGTGGCTCCGCTCTGGACGAACCAGGCTTGGTTTCCGGTCCTGATGCGGATGGCCAGCACTGCCCCGTGGCCTGTACCGTTGAGGAGAGATCTCCTCTCTCAGGCAGAGGGCTCGATTTGGCATCCTCACCCGGAACTGTGGTCCCTGCACGCATGGGCCATCAACGGGTACCCGCTAGCCTCCCAGAAGGAGTGCTAAACACGATCGCACAGGCTAGAGCTCCGTCTACCAGACGGCTCTATGCCTCGAAATGGTCGGTGTTCTCTACTTGGTGTCGAGCCCGTGGCTTTTCACCCGTGGACTGCGGGGTTGAGGAAGTGCTTGCCTTCCTTCAGGAGCTGATGGATAAGGGAAGAACCCCATCCACGCTCAAAGTGTACGTGGCGGCCATAGCAACGTTTGCTAAACCTGTGTCTGGCCAGTCACTGGGGAAAAACGACTTAGTCGTGCGTTTCCTACGAGGGGCTCGGAGAATGAATCCTCCCAGGCCCCCTTCAGTCCCGGCTTGGGACCTTTCCACGGTCTTGGAGGCCATGAAAGGCGCCCCGTTCGAGCCGATCCAGCTGTCGGATATGAGGCACCTGTCCCTTAAGACGGTGTTTCTATTGGCTCTCGCTTCAGTGAAGCGTGTAGGGGACTTGCAGGCGCTTTCTGTAAGCGCGTCATGTCTGGAGTTTGGGCCCAACGACTCAAAGGTCGTACTCAAACCGAGGCACGGCTACGTGCCGAAATCCCTCAATACACCGTTTAGGGCCCAGGTGATTTCCCTGTCAGCCCTTCCGGTTCTCGATGAGGAGAGGGACGCGAGTCTCCTTTGCCCTGTCAGGGCGTTAAGGGCTTATGTGTCCCGCTCGGCTGGGTTCAGGCAGACCGAGCAGCTTTTCGTTTTGTTTGGCGGCCGTTCTAAGGGACTCGCCGCCTCAAAACAGAGCCTATCCAGATGGATAGTGGATGCCATAGCGCTGGCTTACACTTCCAAGGGCCTACGGTGCCCATTGGGTGTCAAAGCGCACTCCACGAGAGGCGTGGCCTCGTCGTGGGCATGGTATAGCGGGGTCTCCCTGCAGGATATCTGTACGGCTGCGGGCTGGGCCTCGCCGTCGACATTTATCAAGTACTATAACCTGGAGGTGCCCGCCCTACAAGCTAAGCTTTTGGCGGTCTGAACTTCGGGCTTATTGGCCGCCAATGCGGCTATGTTGCCCTTACGGGTCAGTGTCCCTACGGGACTTTATAAAGGAGTGATGCTTTAGCCTCTCCTCCTCTACTCTATGTGAGTTATGGTGATTATGCACTAGATGTGCCCCGGGCTTTGCCCCGGGACTCTGGTGTTGGATCCCTGTCCGCACGGCGTTTTGTATGGGGTCCCCATAGCGTAAGATATTACGCAGTACGAGAGATACTCTCGTAAGAGAACGTACTCGGTTACTAACGTAACCTCGGTTCTCTCTAGAGAGGGAACGAGTACTGCGTATCTTGCCGTGCGTGAACTATGCTCTGGTTCGCTTCGGTGTACAAAATCAGAGAAATACAGCTATCGAGGGGTATTTATAGGGTGAGACCACGCCTATACTGGCGGGACATGACGAAATGAGCGCGAAGCGTCTTCATTCGTCATTACGTCACGCAGTGCCTTCACTCGATAGGCTGCAGCTTTTCCAGCGAGGCAGCCAATGGGCGCGCGAGCTGTTTCGCCCTTGTCTGCTTGCTGCTGCAAAAGCGTTTTGCATGATTAAAAAAATTAAGGATAATTTTTGGCTTCAATATCTCGAGGAAAGAGTGTTTCCCCCATAGCGTAAGATATTACGCAGTACTCGTTCCCTCTCTAGAGAGAACCGAGGTTACGTTAGTAACCGAGTACGTTTTCAACCAGAGCCTTGTAAATGTGTTGCTAATCTGCCAGCTAATATACTTAATATTTGTCATTGTGCTCTGGGGATTGAGGCAACTGGAATAAAGGTGCATTCTGGAGCCCCAATTCCCAAACAGTCCAATTAAAGTCCAGCGCTAACTGAATGTGAGGAGAGAGGCCGGTCAGCGCTGATGACCCAATCTGCTCGAAACCAACATCCGTTTATTGGGTTAAGCACAAAGCAATGTGTCTTGTCACTTTGCAGAGACAAGGCCAATAGAATCCAGTGAATGGAATTAGATTGTCATTGATGTGTCAGGGAAAGAGAGAACAACAGATCGATGGCAAATTACCAAGCGTGTTGTGCGCATGGACATCATGAAAGAGGTGTAGACTCCATCCCGCTGTTGGGGGAGTGTGAACGGGGAAAGTTCTGCCCTTCTTGCTTGGAGCGATCGCTACAGTGAGGAAAAGCGAAGGAGAGGAGGAAAAAAACAACAACCAATTCCAATAGAGCACTAATGGGCCACATCGTGCCAATACAATAAAAAATGGCTCTTTTTGTTCAGTCAATAGAGAGTAAATGAAAATTTAACCTTTCATTAAATGCACTGCTATTATGTCTCTTCTACTTGTTTGCTGTTCTATTTCACTGTGCTACTTTTATTCTTTTTTGTCAATTTAACGCTAAATGTGCATGCTAATGTTCCTGACGAGAGAAGCACTGTCAAGGATTCTTCCCTGTGCGACCCATGCGACAAACACCAGCACTAGAGATGGGAATCAAAAAGAATTGAACAATTCTGATTATACTTAACAGTTCTGGTTATTTTAGTACTTAAAGATTTGTCTTAACTAAACACAGATATTCATACTATGAACAGCAGCTATGCTAATTCTTCTCCTTCTCCAGCACCAGATTGGATCCAGCTTTTGCAAACTTCAGATGACGCCAAATTTGGATCGAATTCATCTGAAGTCATTGTAAGCTTTTGAGGTTTTTGTAAGATTTTGGATATAATGACACAAGTGTTACTACATCTTTCTAAATGAACTACTAATTATTTGGATCACTATTCTAAAGTGAAGATCGTGACTAAAGTGTTACCAAATCATCAGAAGGAATAACTATTCAAAATACGTACACTATTTGGTAGTTATACTGATCCAAATAATTAGTAGTTCCTTTAGAAGGATGTAGTAACACTTGAGTCATTAGTAGTGGGTTACAGCTACCTTTTATTATTGTTATTCATTGTTAATTATGAACCATATACAGTAGTTATCTGAGAAGTATGCAAAAATAGTAGTTACTGATAAGCTAATGGTGAACTACCTCATTAAACTGAGCGCTATTACTACTATTTGTATCGAGTTCTTCTTATAAGTTACTAGAGTTAAAGTGCGTTACTAATTGTTCTGTGTAGTAATCATTGATGAAGGAACAATATTCTAAAGTGTTACCCAATATTACACACTGGTAACATTTATCTTTTCTTTTTTTTACTTAAGTACCTTTATGAGAAAACTCTTTGCAGTTCAAATCTTCTGTTCAAAATGATATGTCATGCGTGAGCGAAACTGACAGTTCTCATTTCAAATTGATTCAATAATTCAAAATAACTCAGACTGATTTATGAGTTTCATTTTTGGTTGATTCATTAAAAGTAACTAGCTCAAAAGAGTCATTTGTTCGAGAACCACAAAATACTGTGTCCACATACAAAAAAACAACAACTAATATTCACTAAAAGTCATTCAAATTCATCTCCAGTATCCAAACAATGATTTCCTGATTCCTGGATCTCGACACTATTGAGTACACAAGAAAACACAGAGACAGATCGCTAAGAAAACAAAGCAACATATACTCTGATGTTGTGTAATGACAAGAAGATGAAAAGGGAAGAAGAAAAGGAAGAAAAAGAGAAGTGATAAATCTGCAGGCATCCTGTGAGTGAGATGAAAAGGCTCAGGGCTCAGTTTCCACTGTGGCCTACCTGCCCTTTTAATTAATTAGTACTGGCAGAAGTGCCGCCCATGGGGAAGGCGGGCCCTCTGTGTACTGCCAAGGTGATAATGTCCGAACGTTGAAAGCAGAGAGGCAGGCCTCTGCAGAGCTGAACGCAATATGCACACACTCTCACAGCGGATGCATGAGTCCATCCCACTACTACTGAATGTGCAAATCGACATGCAGACTGCCCTGACCGGGCAGCCCATCTTGTGATTCATAAAAGAAGCATTCCTATGAAGAATGGGACAGCGGAGGCCACATTTAATATTAATAGAAAGGTCCGAATGCATGATGGAAGAGTGGTATTGACCTTACCTGTACACTCACCCTTCACACAATCCTTCCATTGGTGGCTCTACCGCCATCCCATTTCCCCTCAGGCTAAAAGATGTAGATAACCAAAGACTTCACAATATCTTATACATATATACATATATCTGCTCATACTCAAAGGCAAATCTGCGGTGGGCTAAAGCTATTGGCTGTTAAGGTGACACGTGACCCTATCTTTGGGTAAGTGCATGCACGGGTGAAAATGGGGCCTTGTTGTGGTGGGGAAAAAAAAGAGAAAAAATCGAGGCAGAGAGAAACTTTTTTTTCTGTTTCAAGTAATGAGCGAGTGCACCTTTACTGCCCTAGGCCTTCATACACAATTTAGCCAGAAAGCCAGTGCTGATCATGATTTAGCTTTTGACACCCGCGGCCCTGAGGCACCCGCAGACTAATACAGATATCTGACTCGCAGCCCACCGCGGAACGCGAGGAGAGACAGAGAGAGAGCCCTTTTATTGACTAAATGATAAAGGGCTTTGTAATGATAAATAACAGTCATTTTATTGTGGAATTCCCAGAAAAGACACATACTACACAATATATAAAGAAAAAATACTGGAGGGTTGCTGCCCTCTCTGTAGCTGAACAATAATAGCTGATGGCTTCAAATCTTCGTATAGCAGTTCTGCATATTGTTATTTTATTATAATGCTTCTCTGTCCTGTTACAGCATACAATATGTTCAACTCTGTTATATTAAAAGTATGGTGTTTGTATGCATTGTTGATTGTCTAACTGTTACAAATACAGAGATATTATAGATGAATCACTATGGTCATTCCATCACAAACTAAGATATTTGAATATGAATATTCATAACTGAATAGCAGTGGTTGTGACAAAATAAATAATATAAATATATGCTATAAACGTGTATACAATATATAATATTAATGACATGAATTCTAATAATCAAGATATTGAAGTGAAATATTTTAAGGCAGTGAGGCCAAAATGATTGTACGTTACAGTTGTGGACATGTTTTCTCACCTTGACCACGTTAAAATCACTTTAATGAACAGCCAAAAATGGCTAAATATTTTGATAAAAATTTGGAATATGCAGTATTATAATAAATGACAGTTTGGAATAGCAATTTGAATATATTGATAATAGTGAACATCCACCTGTTGATTGCAAAACAACTATTTGATAAATTCAGTGATAGTCACTAAAACAATAATTTAAGCAAGTTGGTTATGCTGGGTTGTTTCAACCTAATTTTGGGTCAAATATGGACAAACCCAGCCGTTGGGTTACATTTTTTTTCCAACATTGTATTTATTGATTTTAGAAACCTTTACACTAAAAAAAGCACAGGAAAATAATAATAATAAAAAAGGTAATAAAAATAAAAATAAATGACAACATATATACTATACAAATGTCAAGACAATTGTACATTAATATCATAACATGGGAAATGTTATACCTGGTTACACCGAAAAATAAACTATTTGGCAGCTTCCGTCAAAAATTCTATAAAGGGGTTCCATACTTTGAAAAACTTTCCAGATTTTCCTTTAACAATATATGAGTTTCTCCAAAGCCAAACAACCAGACAATTCATGTAACCATTGTTTAAAATTAGGGATTTCTGTGTTTTTCCATCCAATGACGAGCAACTACAGGTTTTGCTTGTAATAAACAGAAGGTCAACATTTTACAGTTAGTTAGAGTGCAAGTTACAGGGAAAATATTAAATATACAAAGTTTAGGACATTTGGGGACATTCTGTTTCACCACCATTTTTAATTGCATTTTTAACCCAACGTTTGGGTTTGTCCATATTTGACCCATTTCTTGAGCATTTTTTCAGAGTGTATGCTTCATATATTTTTTTAAAATTCATATAAATGTACTGTATTTGATAACATTTGACTCAAATATGATTAAATAAATGGTATTTTCTGAGTGGTATTCTTGCAGAAAGTCACATATTTGACTGGACCGAAGGATGAGTTTGAAACTCCCACATGAATTATTTAGCGCTCTAATTAAGCAAAGATGGAAACGTCTGCACAAGCACTGCTAAATAAGCTTTTCAGTTCCATTCTTAATGAGGGGGGATTTTAATGTCTTTATGCTGTCTGAAACAACTTTTGCCATAATTGTACTTGAGACTCTCTGACCCTTTTTAACATATTAAATTCACTTTTCAAGGTGCCTTTCCAAGGTAGAACTAGTGAATAATGAGTTTCAAAATAAGCTCGTTAATTGACTCCCGGTAAATTTAGATTTTCGAGAGCGACATATACATTTTCCCCCTTTTAAAAGCGAACCATTCCAGATAATAAAGTTATTAATCTTTCCCATATAGTAATTATCTCTGTAATTATAGTGTAATTGCACATACATCAAGGACACTCTCTTACCAAGAGCAGCCGGGCTCATCGTGATTCCCACAAAGTCGGCTTCAGACGTTTATCCTCGTGTTTTATCTAGCTTGTGACGTGCGGCAGTATACCAACAGAAAGCAGAACGCTTCATCAGGGCTGTAAATGCGCTAACATGATAATGCTGGTTTAATTACCCTTGGTCAGCCCACTTACAAACCCATCACTGCAGCAGTCAATATCCCACAGGATTCATTCAAGCTCGGTTTGATGGTTAACATGGGAGTCTTTGCTGCATGCTTTAGCCTAATTGATATCCTTATTTAGCAGAGGGCCACGGGGACTTGAAGAGAGTTAAATGGAGCAGTTTACGGTACTGTAACGCTGATCTCTGGACCACAGCTCATTGATACTCATCATAATTCATTCTCATTACATTGTGTTTTAGAGTATTGCTCAGAGCTTTCTGTTTGAGCGTGCATTAAAGTAGGTAACTCTGGGATCTGTGCAACTGGTTATAATAGTGTAGAAGGGACCTCGTCGGCCTATTAGATATTTAAGCTGTGCTCACATGGTCTCAAAATTACTACTGTGTAATGACAAGGTGACAAATTCAAGATTCAACTCATGTTCACAGCCTCAGACATTATTTGTATGGCTAACACCAAAATGCTTGCTTAAGTGGCTTTGTTGTTGATGGGAGTACAATACTGTGCCGACTTAGTATAAAGTATAAAGCATAAATGTGTCATTTCTGCACCATGGTAATATGAAAAATAATGCTTGTTTTCAAACACATTTCCCCCATGGCACCCCATTGGTTGGGGTACTAAAAAAAAAAAAAAAAAAAAAAACATTTAAAATTTAAAAAATAAACAAATTTAATATTTAAAAAATAAATTCATATATAAAATGAAATAAAATAAAATAAAAATGTCCCACCCCAAAACCATTGCCATTGAATTAACCATTGCAAAGCAATATTTTCAAAGTTCCACAATACTTGCACTTTGGTGGAATCAACTAATGAAAATTTTACACTCCAAAAAGCTATTTCTACATGATCTCACTGGTGTAACCTAATGTAGTGAAGTTGACCCAGTCATGTTAAACAACACTGTATTGACACAATGCATTCGCACACTATGCCGTTTGATTGGCAAATTTTCAAATCAACTTGTTACAGTAGGCTACATTACATATTATAGTACATGAGAAAAACTATTTTGTAATTCCATATATATATATATATATATATATATATATATATATATATATATATATATATATATATTATATATATATATATATATATATATATATATATATATATATTATATATATATATAATACACAATTCAGCATTAAGAATCAATAAAGTGTATGAGGTATATGCAAAAATGACATACACAGAATATGTGAAGAGGATATTGGCTTATTTTAACTTGAAATTGTGATGGTCAAGTGACTATAGCTTTCATAAAATTCTGAGTTTCCAGCTTGTAATTGCAAATTTTATAGATTATTTATATTATTCATATAATAGATTACATTTGTAACATGACAAATGCAAGAAGTGACAATTATGTGTGAACCTTTTGATTGTAAAATAAGATTTTAGAAGATTCATTTAAAGTATGCAGAAATGTATAAAAAGAGCTCATGGGTTAACTTTACTGTTGTTGTGCTAGACTGACGCAAGCCTCAAGGGTTTAGCCGGATAGCCCTCTCCCCTGCTTTAATAATCAATTAAAGAACGAGGAGCCAAATAAATGAAGATTGTGATTGCTCTATTTAAGTAGGTTTTTAGGTCTGCTATGCTTTATCCAGATATATCTCATTTTCATTCCAAATTAATTAGCATGGACCACAGTGTGTGTGATAGCACTAGTGTTGTAGACTGGTTTCATCATTTCATTCTCAATACCAACTCATTTTTATAAATAGGTTGCTAAAAATAGTAGTTCACCCACACGCGCACACATATACTTATATAGAAAGGGGCAAAAGTTTTGTACATTTATCCTATAGTTCTTGTGAGTGATATGTCATTCTGATATTCCTTCAGGCCTGATGATTTTTCACAAACTTGCAGCTGGACAGCCATAAATGGCTCCCAATTTCCAGAGAGCAAAGGCAGCCCATTTCTTCATGTGACACTGAAGAAGAGCCAGGAGAAATGGATTAAATCACTTATGAAATTCTGGATATGAACATGAATGGCTGATTATGAACATGATCGAGACACCTGCATTCACTGATATATGCACACACATAAACAACTCTACTTCTGCTCAACCAATAATATTTCTCTCAACATTTTTTTTTCTGAAAGTAGGCCTTCACATATACATGACCTTCTTTATTTTTTGTTATTATTTTTTTTTTAAATACAACAGTTTTTATAAATTAAAATGATACATTTTTTTTTACTTATATATTTTTAAATATAAAATATTAGATATAGAATATTAGATAGACTGGACATCCTGCGATAGACTCCAGTTTGGAGAATGAATGGATGGATGGATGGATTGATCAAACAAACTGTCTTGAACAAACATTAACATTGTGATTTGTATGCAAATAAAGATTAATTATATGAGATAATTGATATATATTATTGAGATCTAACTTGTTATTTATCCATTTTATCTATGAGTTAATTTAAATAGTTGCATTGTTTATTAATTAATTTGAGATGACATGGCTGATTATGTAAAGTATTGTTATCACCCTGCCTTTAAATCTATCCATCAATTCCTCTGCTAACCAATTATTCATTTGTTTACTTCTTTCTGATTCACATAAACGCCTATGTCTTCTGACAGCGGCTCTGTCAAAAACACACAATATTCTAATTCATTCAAAATTCATTTTGTTCAACATATCTTAGTCTCAGCTGAAATAAAAGATATGAAACCTTCAACGCATCATGTCCATTTGACTAAATGATATCTTTGTGTCCTATATCACACAACATGGAATGTAATCAGAAATGTTTCCAACACGTGATACATAGTGGAAGCCTAATGCATTTTTATTGCAGTCAGAAAGATTTATTTTGCAGCATTGGCTGGATGTTAGGACAGTCACCGGGGATCATTGCATCCAATTTCAGAATACATCAACAAACATCAGTCACTGCTAATGGAAAAAATCAACAAATTATTGTAAACACATGATTGTTCTCTTTTTTCAATATGAACTATATGTATTTAGGAAGAGAAAAGAAAAACAACAGCTCAGTGTGTGTTATATAAACTTATATATGTAGTATATTATTGCTTCAGTTCAAGTTCATTGGTTTTGATGATATATTCTTCATATATAAGAAATATAATGTATAGTTTCTTAGTGTCAACACAGTGATATGTGAAAGAAAAAACATATCAGCTATTGCAGAAGGGAGGAAAAACATGTTAAGGATCAAAGTAGAAGTTCATGTGTATGTAATCACTATATGTTTATCCAGTTTTTAACCAGTAAATAGTGAGTGAAAGATAATTGGAAACAGTCAACAAGAGCTAAACAACAACAGGCCTGAGAAAAGGATTTTGGCTTTGACTGTCCAGTCCCGATAATGCTCTTCAGAACATCAGCCAGACATAATGTTTTCTGCGTTTAGTTGTTTGCTGTTGGTCAATTCTCTTAAATGGTATTTTGTTGGAATCCATTTGCTTTTAACTCTGTAAAAGACATGCCAAATTCATGCTGTCAATCAAATTGAAATGGCAAGGAAATACTGTACATCATTCGATTTGCCCTATTTCTTACCGGCAAATTTACAAATGTGGAAGAGTGCAGAGGAATTGAGCAGAGAGGTTATAAAGAACATAATATCGTAACAATTAACTGATATAATCCTATTTGAACTTATATAAACACAATAATAATGGTATATAGAGGGACACATGTTCAGGTCCCCCTTTATTTTTTCTTAGACATTCATTCAGTCTTTCCATGATCCATTACATGGCTAACTCTAAAATTGAGCAATAAACATTAACCAAGTAACACAAAATATAACAAACATTGAAACTGTAAATATATTAAAAATTTGATTACTGTAAAACTTGATGTATTGTTTTGTATAAATATGATTCAACCACAAATTTGTGAAATAATGTTTCTCTGCACACTATGACACAGTTTGTCAGGTAACAAAAAAAAAAATATTATGATTATTATTATTTTATGTTCAAATGAACTGGTTTATTCAAGTCAAGGTCAACCTGGTTACTTTAAGTTATTCAGCTTTTTTTCTGATTGTGTGACCACTTCCGATTTATTAGCTATAATAAAATAACTATAGTGAATAACCGTAAGAATAACACAATGCAGTAAATGGTAAAATAATTTATGCTACAAACCAGTGTTGTTAAAATAAATGAAAATTATATGATAAAAAATAACAGTTTGCAGCATAACGGACAGTTTTGTACACCTAAAATAACTAAAAGCGGATGATGCTTGAAGCCTCGACACAATCAAGATTTAATAGCCGTCCCAGCTCTTACGTTAAGAACAAGATTGAACACTCATTATAAGGTGTCATATCAGGTCATATTATTATCAGGTGTCATATCATTATCAGGTGGAAATAAATCCTTAAAGTAACTACTGCATAGTTTCACCTTTTTTACTGCCAATTATTAGGCGAGTAATACTTTCTAAACTAAAATAATAGTTCACTGTGACAAATATGTACAAGCATTGTCTTGTTGAATACAATGTATAAGTTCGTAAATTTTTGTTCATGTTTACACTTTTAGAAAGCATAAACACATAAAGCATAATTTTACAGTAAAATTTGTTTATATGATAACTTACAGTTAACAGGTACCTACTTTAATATGTTTTCAGCTTTGCTTTGTTCACTTCACACACTCAGACTTGTGCTGAAGTGTATATGAGTGGTGGGACAGGTGTGTCGTTGAACGATACACAATGTTTTGGAGTCAAACACTCAGTCTGATGCATTTGAATTGATGATGAATTATTGCTAAATGCTAAACACATGTGATGTGATTACTGTTGTTACCCTGCCATCTGCTGGTCCCTCGCCTCGCTATCTCTCTCTCACTCATCTTTCTCTCTCTCTCATGCTCTTATGTGTCATCTCTGCAGAAAGCACAGGAAGAGAAAAGAGAGTGATTGTTATCGAAAAATAAGCATGGTGTTTGAAAGGGAATTTAATTGAGGCATTCGTTATATTTGAAAAGGTGAATTCCTCTGGGGCCACTGCAGGAAACTCGACCCATTTCATAGCCTCAGACATTAATAAAGAATGGCATCTTTTGACTTTAGCTTTCAGACCACAACCTTAAACGGGCTAAATATAGGGGGAGACACAGTAATTCCCTCCACCTTGGGGGATGAGACGCAGGACAGGAGCACAGAACGGCGGAGGAATCCAATTAGCAAAGCATGGAGACCCAGACGCAGTCGCACAAACATGCAAACAAACACACAAACTCCAGTGTCCGTGCAGACATACACACTCTCAGACCTAAAGGGAACGTGTGGGTCTTTCTTCTTAATATCTGTGCCATTAATAATCCACAGACCTCTGATGGTGCGTCTAATAGGAGGCATCCGGTCTGAGCTCTGGTAACTAATAAAAAATAGGAAGTGAACAATGTTTTCGTCTGGTCGCATGAGAACACCCACTGGGGCCAGTTGCAGGAAGGGTCGCATGCTCTTAAATATTTTTCCTTGTCTTCTTATTACAAGATTATGGGCTTATATTTAGTCATTGAGAGAAGAACATTGTGTGTTTTTAAGAACGTTGATGAGTGATCTTCTGCGTTAAATGAATGTTCCAAACGTAGGATAATCCATTTTCCTAAAGCTGCTGTATTTTTTATTTCTTTGAAGTAACGTCCCACTTAATGGAACATGTTAATTCTGGAAAGATTGTCATTTATGGCACATGCAGTTTAAATGCAAGAAAAAAATGAGGGTAAAAGTACCTATGCCCTATATTACAATATTCATAAGTTATACTATGCCATGTCAAATACATCAAACTAATGCAAAAGGTATTTATTGACAAAGGTTCATTTTCTTAATCATAATTAAGATCTTAGGGTGAAAGGTGAACGTTGGCTTGACGTGAATGTCAAGTATGGTAACCCATACTGTCCTCTTCATTTAATCCATCCAAGTTAGTGCATACACAAGCAGTGAGTAGTGAACACACACAGTCACCAGTCTGACTCTCTAACCATTAGGCCACGACAAAGTCTCAGCTTTAAAATTTTGTCAATTTTATTACGCAATTCAAACGATACTGCTTTAGCGCTCTTAAATGTGACGTGACAGATCGCTATATAGCACCTCATCATTAAATTAATTTCAAATCCAAAAGTTGTTACTGGAATTTTTTTGTCAGCATTGCAATTCTCTAAGTACACAGTTATGCAATCTTTCATAGACGTATTTATGTTTAAACATACTAAATTAAACAACGTTCAATTATTCAATGCATTACTTCTATAGTGATTTATATATCAAGTTGCTCAAGCAAGTGGCAAAACATTTAAAAATGTACTTATGTTAAAGTCATTTTTTTTTAATTAAAACTTCAAATTGAAAAAAAAAAACAGCCCACTCTCATGACTTTTCTTTTGCATTTAAATATTTATACAAGAAATAGGTCACAAATAACTTTTTTTCCCTCCACCTTTTATTCCGTGGCGGAAACTACATTTATCTGTGGTCTCTGATTGGCTGAAGAGACATTACAGAGAGAAGTATTAATGGAAGCAATCATCGCCTCATCGGCATGTAATGTAGTATTCCGTACCGGATCCAGCATGCTTAGTTCACTGCACATGGAAACTATCTGACAGCGTAAAGTTGCTTGTCACGGCAGAGGGTTATGTGCTGTGACACGCTGTGGCAGTTTGATGAGTAGGTGTCCTTTGGGTGTAACTCAGGGTAAGATTCGTGCGAATGATAACAAACACTCACATTTTTTCCAGGTGTAATAGAATCTCCTGTGAGTGATTACACTGTCATTGTGACCAAGATTAAAGTAAAGGTCAGTGAAAGAGTTATATTATGAACATCACAATCACCTTAACAGTATATAACCAGAAGAAAGGACAGTGACTTTAACATTTAAAATTTAAATGACTTTAAGTCATTTTAACAGATACAGCGTCTAATAATGCGCATTCGGTCAGTATTCAGACTGTGTGTCTCTCAAAGATCAGGAGTCAGGCTGATGAGAGGAAACAAGCAAAAGTTTATTTAGAGCTAATGAAACATGAACAAGCTTTTGTTATTCCGCTGCAGGACATGCAAGTGAAAGAAGAAACGCAAACTGACCTACAGATCAGGCAGACTAATTCACATATTACATTTTGTTGGTAACACTTACTTTTTATGGCATTACACGGGATATTATAATTATAAAATAATGAATAATGCCTTATAATGTAACATATTATCAGGTGTATTATTATCACAGTTAAAATAAACAATAATTCATACTTTCATACTTAAAAAAAATATTATTTTAAAAATAATTGTCTTAATTCTGTTTTTTTCATCAAAATGTAATCACTTCCTCCACTTCTAAAACAACTTTTCGGCTGATGTCATCAATACCTCTTATTTTTCAAACTGCTTCTTTCTAACCACCCGACTCAAGATCCAATCAATTCCTGACTGATAAAATATACAGTATTGACTTCTTCTTCTTCTTATTATTATTATTATTAGCAGTAGTAGTAGTATTACGATCCATGTGGTTTCAATGGCTAATGCATGCAAAAAAAAAAAAAAAAAAAGATGCAATTTGAAATTGGTCACACTTACAATTAAAAAGGAACCAGAGAAGGAAAAAAAGTTTTAAATGTTAAAATGTTTTAAACGCATGAATGTGTTATGCGTATGGACATGTTATGCATCAGCTACACCCAGATACAGGTTTCATGGAAAGCATTCTTCTTCTGCATAAGTCTGCAGAAGTTATAATGCTGTAGAGTGGGCACACCTCACTTAGACCAAACACTGCCAGCACCAACACAACACTTTTACTGTGGTTATTAATTCTGCGCCACTTCAGATTGTTTAAAAAATGTTGTATATTTACATGCCTTTCATTTATGATATGTGTCTGCTATGTTTTTTCCCGTTTCTCATGTTTTGTTTTAAGTTTTATGATGTAGTGTAAAGCACACTGGTCAGCTGTCGTTGTGGTGCTAAATAAATAAACGTTGACATGGATTTTGATATGCTCACTGTATTGAGGAGTGTAGTCAGTAGGAGTGATATTCACACTTCCCGTAGCTCAGCCCATTTCTCTGTAACCCACACAGCTGTAGGAGTCTTTTAGCACTAATGCAGCGAGCATAAATATATTACAGTCTCATCATCTCTCCATTTATACAGGTGTCACCGTCTGACTTGATTTCCAGAGAGCGCAAGTTTTACTTTGCCAGACGATTGAAGTCGCAACATTATTATAAGAGCAAAATATATTCATGATAGCAGAAGTCCAACTGGCCCCTGGGCTTTGTAATATAATACAGGCCCTCTTTATCAAATTTAACAGATTATTGGAAACAGGTTGTACACATGATTTGACCATGACGGAAGGAGGTAGGGCCTGCGGACTTTCTCTCTCTTTCTTCTCATTTCCATCCTCTCATATCTCTCTCTATCTTATTCTCTCGATGGCTGTTCTTTGGATATGATGCTGTCTGATTTTTGGAGGATGTCTTAATAAACAAATGTATGATTCGTGCCTTGGGCTGATGGTTTTAACATGCTCCTATCACAGATTACTGTACCACAAAACACTTATCACAGACCCATACTGACAAAGTGTTATGGACGTTTCGTTAGTTCACACCAAAATGAAAACTCTTTCATCATTTACTCCCCCTCATGTCATTCCAAACTCTTGTGACTTTCTTCCATGAAACATGTACTCACAATGTTCCATTCAATGAAAGACTGCCTCACCCAAGGGCTGTCGGGCTCCAAAAATGGATAAACAAAGACCTTAAAAGTATCAGAGAAGTAATTTCTACGCTATATTCCAAATCAAAACAGTTTTGTGTGTGTACAAGAACAAAGTTAAAGTTGTTATGCATTTGAAATTTGGTGGGTGGGGGTGGTAACCTAAAAATGGTAACATCTTAATTAATTGGTTATTTAAGTCAAAAAGATTTAACATCACTGAACCAACCTGGAGGCCTGAGACACTAGAATAGGCTCCAGCATCCCAACAACCATTCAGAGGATAAATCGTTTTGGAGAATGTATGGACGGAAAAAAATGGAAGAACAGACCTACATCAATTTGTACCATTGTTTGTACTGTTTTTAGGTGTCTTGTCTGTGTTATGATATTGTCATTTGTATTTATTAGGAATACATGTATTATTTCACAGCATGGTCAACGCTATGTTGTTTTAATAGTGCTTTATAAATAAATACACTAAACCAGGGGTTTTCAACGGTGGTCCGCGGCCCCCTGGTGGTCCGCGGCGGCATTGCATGTGGTCCGTGACATGCATTCCAGCCTACGTAATTTCACTATTAAAATCACTTTTTTCCATAATTTATTTGCGCATTGGTGTGAATACTAAATTTAATGAAAATATCTAAAATAATATAGAGTTGAGATTCAAACTGACACAGGATAGGCTAGCTTTGCACCTATCAGGTTTTGCGTAGGCCTACACATTCATCTTGCGCGCGAAATAGACCAGCATCTCGGAGTTAAGGAAATATATTATTGACGTTACATTGAAAATACGCTTAATATTGGTGAATTTAAATTTGGAGTGGAGTGGAGCTGTTAGCTAACGTTTCTAACGAAGTTTGCTAGTCAGCATCAGCAAGCATGGATCGCTTTTTAGTGAGGAAAGTGACAGATGTCAGGACAGATGGACAGACTTCTGCTGCATGCTCTTCAGACAAAGCTACAACTTCGGAGGAAACAGGGAAACGTAGTGGGAAACGAAAAAGAAAATACAGTGAAGATTATGTTAAATATGGATTTACAGTTACGACTGGCAAAACAGGAGAGGAGGTACCACTGTGTTTCGTATGTTCAACGTTGCTTTCAAATGAAGCCATGAAACCGTCGAAACTTTCTCGTCATATGGAGACACATCACAGCTTCTTGAAGGCCAAGTCTATTGAGTATATGCAACAGATGTTGCGTGATTTCAAAGGACAGCAGACGCTCATGAGAAAGAGTGCAAAAGTAAGTGAAAATGCACTGAAAGCCTCATATCTGGTGGCTCTCCGAGTTGCACAATGCAAAAAGCCTCATACTATTGCAGAGCAGCTGATTTTGCCAGCAGCTATAGACATGTGTAAAACCATGATGAACGAAGACTGTGCTAATAAATTAAAAACGATTCCTTTGTCAGATAGCACAATCGGACGTCGAATTGAGGAAATGGCAAATGATGTGAAAGAGCAGCTGATAGAGAAACTTCGATCAGTTCAGGGATTTTCCATTCAATTAGACGAGACGACAGATATAACAAATGACGCGCAACTTTTGGCATTTGTGCGATATGAGGATAATAGTGCGATGTGCGAGGAATTTCTCTTTTGCAAACCACTGCCAGGGCGAACTACAGGTGCCGAGATTTTTTCAGCCCTTGATGACTTTTTCAAAGAACACAATATTTCGTGGCAGAAGTGTGTGGCGCTATGTAGCGACGGAGCCAGAGCAATGAGTGGCAGCCAGACTGGATTGATTGGGCACGTAAAGAAAGTAGCACCGGCGATAATTTGGACTCACTGCATGATTCATAGAGAAGCTCTGGCCGCCAAAAATCTCAGTGTTGAGTTCAGCGAGGTGTTTGATGCTGTTGTTAAAACTGTAAACCTGATAAAACGAAAAGCATTAAATACACGCCTGTTTGCATCCCTATGTCAAGGCTTAGGAAGTGAACACACCTCTCTCCTTTACCATTCAGAGGTGAGATGGCTGTCTCGCGGCGCGGTGCTCGCCCGTGTGTTTGAACTACGTGACGCTATCTATACTTTCTTGTGCGAGAAGGAGTGCACTGAACTGGCTTACATGTTCAAGGACAGCCACTGGTTAACTAAGCTGGCGTATCTCACCGATGTTTTTGCAGAGCTTAACAAGTTGAACAGTTCAATGCAAGGGAGAGATTCAAACGTCCTGCAGCTCTATGAAAAACTAGAAGCATTTGTTAAAAAATTGTCAAGATGGATAGAAAGAGTGGAGAGTGGTAACTTGGCTATGTTCTCTTCAGTTGAGGAATATTCTGACAGCACTGACATTAAAGACATTGTGTGTGAGCATTTGAGGAAGCTTGTGCTTCAATTCCAAAAGTACTTCAATGATGCTGATGAGTGGCGCTGTGACAGCAAATGGATCCTGCTCCCATTCAGTGATGATGCAGCAGCAGGGTCAAGCTTAACTACTGCAGAAGAGGATCAGCTCATAGAGATGTCCACAGACTCTGTCAGGAGGCATATGTATGATACACAACCCCTTGTGAAGTTCTGGATTAGTTGCCAAACAGAATTTCCAGAGCTTACAGTAAAAGCAGTGAGGTGTCTTTTACCCTTTCCAACTACATACCTCTGTGAGAGCGGGTTTTCCACACTGGTATATCTAAAGAACAAGTACAGGGCAAGGCTGGAACCAGAGAATGATATGAGGCTGTCACTATGTACCACTATATCACCACGAATAGACAGACTCTGTGGAAGTCACCACGCCCAGAAATCCCACTAACAGGTAAGGAGTGTACCCCCCCCCCCCACACACACACACACACAAAATAGTGGGCCGCAGATTACTTGTTAGTCAGAATGGTGGTCCCTGGCACAGAACCAGTTGAAAACCCCTGCACTAAACTAAACTAAACTAAACTTTTTTTATCTGTAAAATCAGGTAAATCTTATCTTTAAGGCAGAGGTGCCGAATCATGTTCCTGGAGATTCACCTTCCTGCAAAATTCCGCTCCAAACCTGATCAAATACAACTGAACCAGCTAATGGGGTTATGCGCAACAAACTTCCGCATCATGTATTGCTTACGGTTCAGGTGTTTTGTATGTGCTTTGTTAAATATAGAGCTGTTTTACTCAAGATACCTTCAAAGGAGTGAGCAAAGATGAGCATGAGCATAAGAATAACCGATGACCATCTCATATGCAGATTGATATCTAATATCAAGATATTTGAATCAAATAAAATGCAGCGCGGGTGTTTGGGCTTACAGAACGCTGAAGCAGCTTTTGTGGATGGTTCATGTTCCCATTGTTAAGATCGAGACTTTCTCATTCGTGAAGGTGGAGTCCCCATTTTCATGCCCCGCTCTAGCGTCCCCTCTGGCCTCTGTCATATTTGTCTGTCGCTTCCAGTGTTGGGAAAGTTCACTTTCTACATGAACTAGTTCAAAGTTCAGTTCACACATTTTAAAATGAACTAGTTCAGTTCATAGTTCAATCTTCAAAAAATGAACTAGTTCATTTATAGTTCTTTTTTTCCATATGTTGCGAGCTTTTTTTAAATTATTATTATTGCCACCACACAGCCCATATACAACCACAGACAACAATTATTTTATCGACGGGCAGTTTGCCCATAAATGTAAGATTTTTCCCATCCTCACCGACCTCGTCATGAAATGATCATACGACGCCTCCACGCTCACTGCTTTGTCGACGCCGGCCGCGGCGCGACACTGCTGGCTGGTGTTGCCAGATTGGGTGTTTTTTCGCTACATATTAAGGTCTGTTTACGTGTGTTTTAGCCGTGTTTTCGCCTGGAAGGCTCTATACAAATCTGGCACCCTATTGTACGAAGCTAAACTGAGAGCGCGTGCGTTCACAGACACCAGAATGAACGCGTTCACAGTAACGTTCATCAGGCAGTAATACAGTACGTTCAGTTCACGTTCGCCCAAAATATGAACGCGTTCATGAACTATCGTTCATTGAACGCGTTCAGGCACAACACTGGTCGCTTCGAAGCCGAGCAGTTCTACTGTTCTTGCTCTACAATCTTCTGACAGTGTTAAACTTCAAAAGAAGAAAACGAGTATGCTTCTTCAGGAGAAAGCCTCTTCAACCTCTCTGGACTCGTCCCATTGCCAGTTGTTCTACTCCCTGACAGAAGGGACCTCGGCAAGGATGCGCTTGCACACAGCTGGCCCCGGGGCCTCCGCAAGTATGTGTTTCCCCCAAAGAGCCTTCTCGCACAGACACTGAGCAAAGTAAGGGCAGAAGAGGAGAATTTCTTGTTAGTTGCCCCTTATTGGCCCAACCGGACCTGGTTCCCCGAACTGATGATCCTCTCAACAGCCCCTTCCTGGCCCATTCCCTGAGGCAGGACCTTTTTCTCAGGGACGGGGAACCGTATGACTCTACAAGGCATGCTTACACCCTGCAGTGGAACCTGTTCTTTGATTGGTGTACCGAGAAGACCCCCGAAGATGTTCAATCGGTACTGACCTTTCCTTCCTGCAAGATGGGTTGGAGCGTGGGCTGTCTCTCTCCACCCTCAAAGTGTATGTTGTCTCTATTGCCGCACATCCACCCACTATGCAGTGGACAAGAGATCCCTGGGGAAGCAGGACCTGAACGTCAGGTTCCTGAGGGGAGTGAGCAGACCGTATCCGCCTCGCTTGCCTAGCTACACGCGCCAACACGCCCCCTTTCCTCGGATTTGTCAGCTCGGAAGTCAGACAACCGCGAGGACACCGAGCAAGAATTCCGATACGGAATCCAAGATGGCTGCGCCCTGTGTGACTTGTATGAATTGTTTTCATTGTCTTTGGACCGCTTTGGTTGTTTAAATGACAATTGTAATCACTCGTATTACTACTGCAATACCTTACTGCGTCTGTTTAACTGCCTGTGGGTATGGAAATCTGCCTTGTTCTGAGTGCAATATTGAATGAAGCCTTGTTTCAAACGGGCGTTACTAATGTGGCTAACGTTGCTAACAAAAGATAAACGAAAACATGAAATAAAGTGTAATTTTTAGAGGTTCAAATGGCTGCGTTGTGATAAGCGCCTGGTACTCGGCCAGTGCTACCATAGCAACAGCTTTCTGGGTGGTATCCATGTTTTTCTCCGACTCGGACGCGCAAAACATACCAGAACGCTTTAAGTGTAGAAGTGACGTCATATCCGAGGGCCGAGTCGGTTCGTTGACAATAATAGAACGCAGCATAAGCGTGATCCCAATCAGTACGGAACGTCCGACTACGTCTCCATTCCCTCCTTCAGGTACAACCACTCAATTTGTTCCAAACCAATTTCTTTCTTCTGCTGAACACAAAAGTAGATATTTTGAAGAATGTCGGTAACCAAACAGTTGATGGGTCCCATAGACTTTTATATAGTATTTCTTTTTTCATACTATGGAAGTCAATTGGGCCCGTTAACTGTTTATCTAACATATTCTTCAAAATACTGTCTTTTATTCTGTGTTCTCAGGTTTGGAACAACTTGAGGTTGAGTAAATGATGACAGAATTTTAATGCAAATATTTTTGGGTGAATTATCCCTTTAAGTGTTTGCCATAATCATATTATTATTTGATAGAAAGTTTTTAAAGTTAGTTTTAAAAATTAAATGTTTATTGAAAAAAAAATATGTTTTAAAATAATGATTAATGTACACTAACATGTATTCAGGGGAAAAGAAAATGTTAGACAATAAAAAAAAATGTTAGTCATAAAAATATATGTAAAAAAAAAGTCTTGGAACATGCATTTTAAGTTTAATTATCACCAAATATTAATTATTTATATACTTTCAACTATCACTGATATTTGTCATTGACCTATTTCCAAACTTGTCACAATCGATCACAAAACCGATGCTGTTCACGATCATTGGTATCAAACCTGGCACACCAAATTTGATTACAAATTAATCTAAAAAAAGAAGTTCTCACAGCATTGGATTTTGGGATGTGATAGTTACTTGGTAATGCAGGCTGTTTCCTGTTTATAAAACCCTTCAATGATTTATAAAAGGATTATCCTGAAGTATATCAATGTATCTTTCTCGCTCTTTTCCAGAGTTTCCCAGAACCCTGAAGCTGAGATGACACTACCAGTTGCCCAGCCCCGGGGCAGATCAGGGGCAGAGGGATAAACTGTCACCCTGAAGGGGTTGAGGAGCTGTCTCAGGTGTCAGGTTATTATACTGCTATGAGAGGATCCTGAGAGCTCTTCTGCAGTGCACTGTGAATGTTCAGAC
The DNA here is from genome assembly GCA_036326025.1 of Chrosomus eos. Classification (NCBI taxonomy): domain Eukaryota; kingdom Metazoa; phylum Chordata; class Actinopteri; order Cypriniformes; family Leuciscidae; genus Chrosomus; species Chrosomus eos. The sequence continues at coordinate 23,437,057 of CM070840.1, forward strand.
CACTGCGGTCTTGCTCCTTCATGTGGGATTATGAAGGTAATGGTGTGAATTCTTATAGGATGAAAGAGATCTTGAGAAAATGTGCACTTTTGTGTGAGAGGGAGTCATTCTCTGGAAAATAGCAGCATGTGTGCCTGAAATTTTTCAGGAAAATTGTAATATTTGAATTACCTGTGGTTTACTTTAACCATTTACTTTAACCTTAAAACTCTTCACTATTTCAACAACATCACATCAAGTTTGGAGTGTATCTAATTTGTCTTGATTCAAATCTAGTATAGTTAGTTGTGTCTTGTAAAAAAATCACACATTATAAAAAAGTTTGGCATTTATTCCATCTATTGTGCAAAAACCATCCAACTACATTGCATTCCCGATGTTTCTGTAAATGTATGGGGGTAAAATTATAACATTTTTATTTTATTATAACATAATGTAGTAGGAATAGTCATGAATGATGAAATTAAATTTCTAACAACATTAGTACTTTATTTTAAGATAAACTGCAGTATAAGTAAAACTCTACTATTGGATGCATTGTGTGCATGCAGTATTCGTTTTTAAGTATTTTAATAAATAATTCCAAGCCCACTCAGTGGATTTGGCTGCTGTCCCATAGCGTTTCAACACGCCATGTCAATATAAATATGTATGTTCATTATCATACATTTCCCGTTTTCATATGTAATGTAGACCCACAGTTAGATGGGTCAGGTTTAGATTCAGCTCAAAGTCAAGATTATTTTTTTCTTTTCATCCTGAATATCTATCTATCTATCTATCTATCTATCTATCTATCTATCTATCTATCTATCTATCTATCTATCTATCTATCTATCTATCTATCTATCTATCTATCTATCTATCTATCTATCTATCTATCTATCTATCTATCTATCTATCTATCAAGTCCCTAGCAAGGCACAAGACTGTACATTTCTTTAACGTCTCATATCTTTTTTTTTTAGAAAACCAAAACATTCAAACTAATATAGACTTTTATAACTTTCTATAACTGTAAATTACCCTCTGTAACAAGTTTTTCTTAAGCCGAAATTCAAAGTTTGTTTTGTTGAACTTTTCTACTTGCATTTGCGTTTAGGTTTGGTGACAATAGCTGTGCAGAAATTAATCATTTTAAAAGAACTTGACAGACCACATTTTTGTATATTTTGAGGTGGTGCTGAGCAGATACATCTAGATACTGTAACATCATGTTCACACAATATTTACAAATCAACACTGACCTGTTGGAATGACAGAGGCTGGGGTGGCTATTTAGTTTGAGACTCTGGGATAGTATTAAAAAATTAAATAAAGCCTGAGATAGAAATGAGACAATTGGTTCACTTGATGTTAATTTTGACACTGTGACAGCCTGAGAATAGTGATAAAGACCTCTGCTGAACTCACATTATATTGAGAAAACATTAAGACAGAGAGAGAGAGAGCTATATGTGTCTGGCGGCGTGATAAAAAGTGAGTGGAAGGAAATAAAAACGCTAGAAGGCATCTCGTTTATCACTCAGGTTTAACATGCACATGTGAAAATGATCAACTCAGTTATCAGCTAGTCTGCCTGAGCTTAGTTTGGTGTACTGCCATTTATTGTGTGTAAATGGTACACTGTCGGGACCCGCGAGTCACTGATTTATCGGCGTTTATTAACATTCACAAACCACCCCAAGCGAATCTTTGGGTAAATTTGAAAAAAAGTTGTATAATTTATGTGCTAATCACAGAAGAGGCTACCTGGATTTTTAGGAGCTGTTGTGAAACCTGTTTAGAAACAATTCTTGTTCTGCCATTTCAACTCTCGGGACATTGGTATGGTAACAGAGATTGGCATGTAATGGATATAATGCAATGTATTTCGTCTTGGCGGAATAGATCTACTACTCTGCTGCTGCAGAGCAAGTACAGAGACTTGCTACTGCCAATACATTCACAGACATTGCTGTGAACATGCAAGACATGTTGATGCTGTACATGTACACACATGATTTAACTCCTGTAGCAGATCTATACTGGTGGAGCTGGGTAAGGTGGAGGGTTTCTGAAAGTGCGCTGCACACTTTACACTTAACAGCAACACACTGCTATTTGTTTGAATATTGAGCTGCAGCTCATTGGCCGTTGATGCAACAGCAACCAATCAGCTGTGCTATGAGGATAATGATGTGATCGCTACCAAATAAGTTAAAGACCTATCAGCCTGCTCCATCTAGAGTTTCATGTCAGAACTAGGTATTTATATCATGACAACTCTCGGGAGATTGGTATGGTAATAGAGATTGGCATGGTAATGGATATGGCAATGTAAATGAATTTGGTCTTGGCCAAAGTACAGAGACTTGCTACTGCCATTATATTCACAGACATTGCTGTGAGCATTTAAGACATGCTGCTGCTGTACATACATGATTTAACCCCCCAAATAAAGCAGGAGACAAGCGAAAAGGGCAGATCCCTCTTCAACTCAAACTTCTACACATTTGTAAAGCAACTTTTCACCCTACAAAGTTGCACAGGGTAATAATGGGTGAAATAGACAATACAGTATTAGCTGTTGAGTGAGAAAACAAGCTGTTGCATCAGCAGCATATCTTAAATATATGCATATAAATACATGAAAACAACAAGACATAGACAGGAAAGAGTAGGACCCCCTGAAAAAAAAAAACAAAAAAAAACAGCAGATCTATCGTCAAAAAATACTGTATGTGCTGCTTTTTTTTTCATGGGACTGCATTTTTGACTATCTACGTGTGCCTTGGCTACCTTGGAGAGCGGCTTGGCACTGGTGACCTAGGCTATGTGCGGTTGTGCGCCTTGACTACCTTGCTGACCGGATTAACACTAGTGAATTAGGATATGTGGGCCTTGGCTACCTTGCTGACAGGCTTAACACTAGAATGCATGCTATGTGCTGTCGTGAACAATAGATATTGGGCCCTATTTTAACGATCTGAAACGCAAGTATTAAAGTAACACTAAGTAGTTTTTCAACCTTCATAATATATTTCCAAGACCATTGTGATGGTTCATCGACATAAAATAAGTTAAATGACTCGTCTACCATAGCCTGACGGGGTCTGTATCGCTTTTACTGGCACTATGTAACTTCGGGTTTCGGGTAGGAACCCGTGCACAAAAAGAACTACAAAATTTGACTGCTTTACGTCAAGCGCTACAATAGTCATTATTTCGTTTTTCTTCGTTTCTGATGTCGCAATACATCATCCTTTCATGAAATCATGTAACATACTCTACCTTGTCTGTGGACATCATTCATTCTAAAGCCGGTGCTGGATAAACAGCGAACGTGCATGCGACGGTAGGCTAGATTATTTATGACAGCGGCAATGGACAATTTTGTTTCCAACCAGTAGAGCGACCGAAGAGGAAAATTTACTTGGTGTTACTTTAAGCGCAAAGCGCAAGTAACTTTGTGGGCGGGCGCTGTTGCTATTTTACCGGCAGGATAACTGACTCTTGCTCCCGACGCAAGTTTAAAGGGGTTTGGTTTGAAATAGCTTCATTATTCATAGATGTGGTTTGGGCGTAACGTGAAATAAACCAATCAGAGCGTCATCCAACATACCCTTTAAGAGCAGGTGCGCATGTTGCATGGCGGATTGTGGCCAAGCATGCGCGCTTAAATTAGCATTATGAACAACGCGCAACGTGCCACTGACTTTAGACTAGGTTTTTTTCTGGTCAGTGGCGGAATTGTTTTCTGGAACTGCAAAATAGCACTAGGGAATGTTTGCGCCGAAACACGACTCCTTTTTGCGCCAACCAGGTCAGGGAGCGCAAGTTAATTTCCTAGTTTACCGACGTGCGTCTGTGAAGGGAAAAGCCTGCTTTGCGCTGGTGCAAAATAGGAATGATACATGCGTCCGTGTACAAAGTAATTTGCGCAGGTGCAAGATAGGGCCCATAATGTTGCAAGCTGATAGAGATAGGAACCCAGCAACCACCTGAGCAATTATATTCAATTGAGTCATTTGATAATGATTACATAACCCTCATACTCTTATTTGATAAATGAAAACTCATTAAGAGCGATAATGAATGACAGAAGTGTGCTCTGTCGCTGCATCAAAATGTTAGCATCTAATGAAACACCCTTGAAAAAAAAGAAAGTTTATTTTTACAGCTAACATGTAATCCCATTGAATGTGAATGCTAATGTTGCTTTAACCATATAGCTTAGACATCTCATACTCACAGAGACACAAACAATATTCCAGTTTTTGATTCATAGACTCAACTGCATATTGCTCTAACTTATGCTTAGAAAATCACTCCACAATATTATAAACATGACTTTTAGTTTCACTGTATTGATTGTTCTTTTAGATTGGCTCAGACACAACGATCATCTGAATCAACCTCACACATTTAGCATAGATAATGAAAACATTGCTCTTGGTAATAAAACAATGCTTCAATAGTTTTACCGCTAAATATGGTGAACGCTGTTTAAATCGCTTATATCACTTTAACTGTTTTCATTTGCTAACAGTGTATAAAACAGCAATGACTATAGAGCTGCTGCTCATACGCTTCAGAGATTCACTCGTGCAACTGTTGACATGATGCTAGTTAAAACATTTCTAACAAAAAGGTAGTTTAAAAGATTGCTCCATTTAGGAATTTCTGTAATTTATTATTGCTGTATCACATTTGAAAATAATGTACCTAAACACTAAACCCTATTCCATAAACCTAACTGATAGTCTTAACAAAAGCAAATGTGAGATAAACATGCATTTGCTGAAGCAACCATGATATTTTAACTTGTTTCTACAAGTTTTTGATCTCTTTTAATATTTCATGGGACTCATACCTGAACGCTCCGCATCGCAAGTGCAGTGTTGTGCCAAGAAAGCTAATGAGAAAGTTTATTACTTCAGAAAAACACACAAAGGTTCTAGTTGTGTGAAGCAGATGTCAAAATGTATTCTACAAATCATGCACTATGGCAAAATGTCAAGGTCATGACATAGGAGCCACACAAAATAGTATATAATATTAAATGCCTTTATTAAACGACATAAATGCCCTTGTGAATTGTAATCATAATTTGTGTGTTTTACTACCTCTAGTATTCATTTCAGTTGGAATCTACAGTGAATTGTAAGTATATATGTTTTTTGAGTTTTGCTAAATGTAAATTGTTTTAACAGTGATAACGACACTCGGTTACTAACGTAACCTCGGTTCTCTCTAGAAGAGGGAACGAGTGTTGCGTAAGCTAGCTTACGCTACGGGAAAACTCCTTTTCTCGAGAATACTGAAGCCAAAAAATTATCCTTTAATTTTCTCATATTTAAAACGCATGCTTGCACAGAGCAGAGCTAGAATAGGCAGCTCGTACGCCTATTGGCTGCTCTGCGGCAAGATGCTGCAACCTATCGGTGGACTGGGAGTGACGTCAGCACCAATAGCAGCGCAGGTGCCCGAGTGCGTCACGTCCCGCCAGAATAGGCGTGGCTTACCTTATATAAGCCCGGTCCAGATAGGGTGTTCTTTGGTTTTTCACACTGAAGCGAAATAAGAACGCAGCATTAACACGGCCGGGTTACGCAACACTCGTTCCCTCTTCTAGAGAGAACCGAGGTTACGTTAGTAACCGAGTGTCGTTCTCTTACGAGAGTACTCTCGTGTTGCGTAAGCTAGCTTACGCTACGGGAACCCAGTTTAAAGCGCCGTGTATGCTGAGACCATTCATATTAAGTCCGAGGGCGTGCCCGGGGAACACATAATGGTGAAGATATGTGGGTCAACACAGAGTGAACCCTAACACATATTGATTATATGGTGACACCTCATACGTATAAGAAAGTGCTTAACACAGTATAACAGTCATCGTGTATGACAAGCTCATACAGACAACACTTTGGCCTGCAACGCAGGGACCTCCAGGTTATAAAACCTTATAAATGTAGACGGAGAAGCCCAGCCTGCCGCTCTACAAATATCATGGAGTGAAACCCCACTAGTCCAAGCCCACGATGAAGCCATACTTCTAGTAGAATGGGCTCGAACACCTAAAGGGCATAGAAGGCCTTTAGACTTGTAAGCCAAGGCGATAGCATCGACTATCCATCTGGAAATGCTCTGTTTCGAGGTAGCTAGCCCCTTAGTGCGGCCACCAAACGAAACGAACAGTTGCTCCGACTGCCTGAAGGCAGCAGTACGTTGAATGTAAACTCTTAAAGCCCTGACCGGACAAAGAACGTTTACATCGCCGTCACTGTCGGCTCCCGGAAGGGCTGACAGGGAAATGACCTGCGCTCTAAACGGAGTAGAGAGCACTTTGGGGACATAACCGTGTCTCGGTTTGAGCATAACTTTAGAATCATTAGGCCCAAATTCCAAACACGACGCACTTACAGAGAGCGCGTGCAAGTCCCCCACTCGCTTCACTGAAGCGAGAGCCAAGAGAAAAATGGTCTTGAACGAGATACACCGTAAGTCCACAGACTGCAGGGGCTCAAATGGACCACCCTTCATGGCCTCCAGGACCGTGGAGAGGTCCCAGGCTGGAACCATGGGAGGTCGCGGAGGGTTCAACCTCCTAGCTCCTCTAAGAAAACGAACAATAAGGTCGTTTTTCCCCAGAGGCTGGCCGTGCAGAGGTTCTGAGAATGCTGTAATGGCTGCAACGTACACCTTAAGTGTGGATGGGGACCTGCCCTCATCCAAAAGCTCTTGGAGGAAGGAAAGAACTTCCGCAACGCTACAGCGCGGTGGGTCTAGGTTTCGGGCCGAACACCAGCCAGAAAACACTGACCACTTAGATGCATAGAGCCGTCTCGTAGAGGGCGCTCTAGCTTGGGTAATTGTACTCAGCACCCCGGCCGGGAGGTCAGTGGGTATCCGTTGACCACCCATACATGCAGTGCCCACAAATCGGGGCGCGGGTGCCAAATCGCGCCTCCGGCCTGAGAGAGGAGATCCTTCCTCAAGGGGATCGGCCACGGAGCTGTGCGCGTGAGCTGCATCAGTTCTGAGAACCAAACATGGTTCCTCCAGAACGGCGCCACTAGGAGCACAGAGCATCCGCATTCCCTCACTCGCTTGATTACCTGTGGTAATAGTGCGATCGGGGGAAACGCGTACAGCGGGCCGCTGGGCCAGTCGCGGGCCAGCGCATCCGTGCTCTTCGTGAAGAATATTGGACAGTGCGCGTTCTCTGCTGATGCAAAGAGATCGACCTTCGCTCTGCCGAACATATCCCACAGTAACTGGACTGTTAGGGGGTGCAGAGACCATTCCCCTGGGGGAACATTGTCTCTTGACAGCCTGTCCGGGCCCACGTTCTGGAGTCCCGGCACATGCGCTGCTGCGAGGGACCCTAAATTGAGATGGGACCAAATCAGCAGGCGTTCCGCCAGCGCGTGTAAGCGTTGCGATCTGAGACCGCCCTGGCGATTTATGTAGGACACCACCGCCATGTTGTCCGTACGGACTAGAACGTCCTGGCCCTTTAACAAGGGGAGAAAGTGTTCTAGGGCTTTCACAACTGCTATCATTTCTAGGCAGTTTATGTGGAGACGGCCCTCCCGAGCCGTCCAGTGGCCGAAAACCGGCCTGCCCTCGTACAGGGCGCCCCAACCTGAGTTGGAGGCGTCCGTCGAGATAACCTTCCGTGACGAAGTCGTTCCCAGAGCGGTGCCGGACTGGTACCAGTCTGACACCCTCCAGGGTCCCAGTGCTGTGACGCAAGCTTGGGTCACCCTGAGGCGAAAACGACCGGAAGTCCATGCTCGTCGCGGGGTTCGCGTTTTCAACCAGCGCTGGAGGGGGCGCATGCGCAGCAGACCCAACCGAAGCACTGCCGAGGCTGAAGCCATAAGACCTAGCATCCTCTGGAATACTTTCAGAGGAAAAACACAGCCGACTTTGAAGGACGCCGCTGAGCGCTGTATCTGCAGCGCGCGCTGTGACGTCAGCCGTGCTGTCATAGACACAGAGTCTAAGTCTGTCCCCAGGAAGGAGATCTTCCGACTGGGAGACAGCGAGCTCTTGGTCCAGTTGATTTGGAGACCCAAGTCTCGCAAGTGACTGAGTAATAAAGCCCGGTGGGCTAATATTTCTGATTCTGACTGGGCTAATATAAGCCAGTCGTCCAGATAGTTCAGTATGCGCATCCCCCGTAATCTCAGGGGGGCGAGGCCTCGTCTATGCACTTCGTAAAAGTACGGGGTGCTAGAGACAGACCGAACGGCAGGACGGTGTATTGATAGCTCTGACCCTCGAAGGCGAATCGTAAGAAAGGCCTGTGACGGGGCGCTATTTGAATCTGAAAATAGGCATCTTTCAGATCCAGAGAAATAAACCAGTCCCCCGGGCGAATCTGCGCGAGGATCTGCCTGGTCGTGAGCATTTTGAACGATCTCCTCATCAGCGCTCTGTTTAAACGCCTGAGATCTAGGATGGGTCTGAGACCGCCATCCTTTTTGGGGACAAGGAAGTACCTGCTGTAAAAACCGGACTGGCTGAGATTCAGAGGAACGGTTTCTACAGCCCCTTTCTGCAGCAGTTTCGCTATTTCGGCACGCAGCAGATGTGCAACATCGCCTTGTACTGTAGTTTCGACCCTGGTTGTGAAACGCAGGGGTCTGCGAGCGAACTGCAGTAAATAGCCCGCTTTATGGTGTTCAGCACCCATTCGGACACATTCGGAATCATTTCCCACGCTTTTAGCCGTAAAGCTAGAGGAAGGATGACGCCTGGGCTCTGAACGGTGCGTGTATGTGACACGCATCTCGCAGCGCCTGTCAGAGGGCGCGCGCTTATAGAAGTGCGCGCGCTCTCTACACACAGCGCACAGTCTGTGTTTATTAGAGATACCTCTGAGTGAGTGTGTGCGGCGGGACAAACAGTGTCTAACGGTAGAAGTGAGCACTGGGGGGTGGGCACATGTACTACCTTTGAAACACGGGAGGCGTGAGCCTTTATTGATGTGGGCCGTGTATGAGTGAGTGTCACTGGACGGGCCGTGCTTATGTGTAGGGGTGGGCACTGAGGAGTGGGCACATTTCCTACATTTAAAACACCTTCGGCGTGAGCCGGAAAAACAGACATAATGCTCTCTTTGAGATTTATCTGGGTAGCCGTGAAAATGGCTTTTGTGTGCAGGCGAGCGGGTAACATAACGGGCTCGTTGGCTGCGAAGTACACTACTCCAGCCGCCTCCGTCGAGGGAGCTGTGAGAGCGATGCGTGCTGCTTTCAATGGCGGTCCGGCCGCGGCGAGACTCGCGCATTGTCGCTTCCTGAGCGCGGTCAGGAAGTCTTAGGAGGCTCGGGGTTCAGCACGATCTTTGGTCGGGGTCCCCTGGGGGGAGGCGGACCCTGGTGGCTACCAGAGCGTGCACGCTGACGGTTGTCAGCAGGGCGGCGACGCTGAGAAGCTGGCGGCTGAGGAGGCGGCGGCGCTGAGCTTCGGGCAGGCGGCTGTTTTGGGCGACCTGCAGCGGAACTAGAGCGCCTCGGAATGAAGTGTCGCATGGCTTGTGACGTCTTCTGTACCTCCGTGAAGCGCTCAGTGAAGCCCTTGACTGCTGGGCTGAAGAGGCCGTCAGAGGATACTGGGGCGTCGAGGAAAACAGCTCTGTCAGCCTCCTTCATGTCGGACAGCGTGAGCCATAGGTGTCTCTTGGTCACGGTAAGAGCCGCCATGCTGCGACCGACGGCCTGGGCGGCGGACTTAGTAGCTCGCAAGGCTAAATCCGTAGCGCTTCTCAGGTCTCTGAAGTTCTCAGGCGTCAGGCCCGCCTCGTCCATGGTGCGGAGAAGGTTGGCTTGAAACACCTGCAGCACGGCCATGCAGTGCAGTGCTGACGCGGCTTGACCGGCGGCGGCGTAAGCGCGACCAATCAGCGACGAAGTAACCCTGCAGGGCTTCGAAGGCAGTACTGGCTTCGACCGGAATCCAGCAGACGGTGGGCAGAGGTGCGTGGCCACCGCTTCCTCGACCGGCGGGATGTACAAATAGCCCCTTTCCTTCGCGCCGTCGACAACGGAGAGCGTGGAGGAGGAGGGACGAAGCCTCGCAGAGAAAGGCGCCTTCCAGCTCTTGACTAGCTCCTCGTGGAGCTCCGGCAGAAAGGGGATGGGCCTAGCGATAGGAGACGAGCGGCGGCCCGTGAGGAAGCAACCATCCAGCCGGCTGCGTGCGGGCTCTTCGGGTGAAGACCACTCGAGGCCGAGGTCCCCTACGGCCCTGGTAGTGAGGCGGAGAAGCTCAGTATCCAGACTCGTCCGCACGTCGCCGGGCTCGAGCAAGGAAGGGGCGGGGCCGGTTTCGGGGCCCGACCACCCTTCGCTACCCGAGGCGGCAATGGAACAGATGTCTTCATCCGCGTCGTCCCCCTCGGAATCCGGACGCACGATGGGGGCGCTAGGCTGACCGGCCGTGATCGAGCAGGGGGAGTCGGAGAGCGAGGCACACGGGGAAAGAGCCGGTGTGCAGGCGCTCGTGATGGTAGCCTCGGGCATCCTCTGTGAACGGCGCTTTTTACGGCGCGGCCCAGAAGAGAGGAGCGGAGGTGCAGGATCCACGTTGAAGGTGGCGAGTCGAGCCCGCAGGGTCGACACGGCCATGTCGTCGCATTCCGGGCAGCCGCCCACGGAAAGCGCGTGGTCCGCATGGTTTCGTCCCAGGCAGGAAACGCACAAGATGTGGCGGTCCCCGACGCTGAGGGGGGCTCGGCACGAGCCGCACTTGGAAAAACGAGGCATTTGCAACAACGCCTCTTTGCTCTTTTAGAATGTAGAGAAGTAGTGAAAGGATATGGGCGCCGGATAGCGCAGCAGGTACGGCGGTGAAGCGGCGAAGGCGGCTTCAGACTGCAATGCAGAGGGCTCGTCCCGCTGAGATGCTTGTTCGACGGCGCGGCTTCTCTGGAGAGTCAGCGATGTGAATACTTCGCTGAAGTGGAGAAAAATCAAAGAACACCCTATCTGGACCGGGCTTATATAAGGTAAGCCACGCCTATTCTGGCGGGACGTGACGCACTCGGGCACCCGCGCTGCTATTGGTGCTGACGTCACTCCCAGTCCACCGATAGGTTGCAGCATCTTGCCGCAGAGCAGCCAATAGGCGTACGAGCTGCCTATTCTAGGTCTGCTCTGTGCAAGCATGCGTTTTAAATATGAGAAAATTAAAGGATAATTTTTTGGCTTCAGTATTCTCGAGAAAAGGAGTTTTCCCGTAGCGTAAGCTAGCTTACGCAACATCGAGAGTACTCTCGTAAGAGAACTGTCAATCATCTACACAAGATTACTAACAGTTGGTCCAGCTCCAGGCATTTTCACAAACACAGGATAAAAAAGAAAAAAAAATTCTCACATGCACCTTGACTTAGTGTAAGGAAACCATGTCGGAGAAAACTTTTTTTATGCTTTATATTCACTCTTATATTTCTGCCTCTTTTCTCTTTATTAATGATCTCATATGTAAGTGAATTGTGAAGAGTGAATATCATCAAACAGTCAATCAAATTTTTATTTACTTCATGTTTAAATTTACGGTTTAACATGTGATGATAGGTCAAGCTAATGTGAAGCATCAAACACTGTTTAGACCTGCAGGCGGTCTTGAAGTCTGTGGAGATTTTCTTTTCTCATCAAATGTAGTCTCCTATATCAAACCCTTCATTGCCCAATCATACAGTGCATGTGTGTGACAGACTACAGTTGTGACAGACCCTCATGGGCAGAACTAAACGCTGTGACGATACACGTACAAACCCAACACGGGATTTTCAATTTCAGACGGTACGGCACTTATACCCGGCAGAAATGTTCTTCCATTAATCTCTCTTTCATGCTTTTAATTATTCAACATAAAGTCTGAATATGACGGACACATTAAATCTGTCACATGTAATGACTCCTCAATTAATTTTGCTTAAGAAAACTTTAAGCTTTGTGCTTTAAACTCTTGTGCAATGACGTGCTTAAGGGAAAAGATCTTGCTGTTGAAAAGTAATTACAGAGTTCTCACAGTAAATGTGTGACATTCTGTAAAAAATGACTTTTTTATTTATTTCAGATTGATGATTGATTGATTGATTGATGATTGATGATTGATGATGATGATTGTTGATTGATGATGATTGATGATGATTGATTGATTGATTGCACTTTGAATCTTCTGATCTACTGAAGGCGAGTTGCAGTAAGAACCTAAGTGCAGTTGCATTGGCATTATTGTGAACAAAATAAACAATAAATGAAGACTTGACTCGACACCAAACAGAAACAGAAACATGAACATAAACTCACCAACAATGGTTACAATAACAAACCTAGACAAGAGACAATGACTGCCGAGGATCACCTGTGAACAATCAAACAATGAACCAATGAGAATGTTACACATAAAACAAGTGAACCAATCAGAACAGAACGGAAAGCCTATGACATGATCACATGATGGAAAAAGGGATCACATGACAAGGAACCAGGAAACCTAGGCTAAACCAAAAATAAAAGACATGAAACAATAAACATGAACCAAAACCCAAAACAGATGTGACAAACACATACACAATTAGGACACAAACAATAATCATAATCATACAACATTTTAAAGACAGCTACCCAAAAAAGTAAACATTCTCACAAAAGATGCTTAGCCTTACTTAATTCTATTCAGTATTTTAACTGCCACTGGTATAAAAGAGTGTCTGTAAAAAAATTTAAGAACTTTGGGGGCTTACCTTCTTCCAATGAAAGTGAGTGTGTGGAATTGGATGTAGCCTTTGTTGCTCTTCTGTGTATTGCCAGTGAATACCGTTTATCAAGATGCTGATGTCCTATTTTTTATGGTAATTTCTTTCTATCCTGTGCAACTCATTCGTATTCATTACTCGCAGGTTTCCATACATTCCATTCCATTCGTACATATTAAAAACTAACATACTTTTAATATGGCTATATACCTTATCCAAAACTGATTGACGTCAAAAACGTACTCGGTTACTAACGTAACCTCGGTTCTCTCTAGAGAGGGAACGAGTACTGCGTAATATCTTACGCTATGGGGAAAACTCTTTTCCACGAGATATTGAAGCCAAAAATTATCCTTAATTTTTTACTAATGTAAAACGCTTTGCAGCAGCAAGCAGACCTAGGCGAGACAGCTCGCGCGCCTATTGGCTGCTCTGCGGCAATAGCAGCAGCCTATCGAGAGAGGCTCTGCGTGACGTCACGACGAATGGGGGCCCTTCGCGCCCATATCGTCACGTCCCGCCAGAAAGGGCGTGGTCTAGCCCTATATCTAGGCTCGATAGCTGCTCTTACGTCGGTTTTCATCGCCGAAGCGAACCAGAGCGTATTCCAAGCACGGCAAGATACGCAGTACTCGTTCCCTCTCTAGAGAGAACCGAGGTTACGTTAGTAACCGAGTACGTTCTCTTACGAGAGTATCTCTCGTACTGCGTAATATCTTACGCTATGGGGAACACAATGCAACACGCCGTGCTGGTAGGGATCCAACACCAAAGACCCAGGGGCCGAAGCCCGGGGCGCATATAGTGCATAATCACCATAAACTCACAGAGAGTGAGGGAAGAGAGGCTAGAAGCATCATTCCCTGTAAATAGCCTCCGAAAGGGGCCAATCATATGACAATAACCAAACCGTCAGGGTGAACATTCAGCCTGAACTGGGTGGCCACAAGTGTGTCAAATTTTTAAATGAGCTGCTGTACCGGTCAGTGAGCGATACGCAGGCCAAACTCAGTATCCGAGCCGCACAGCGGGCAGATAGCACTGAATTCTATACCGCCAAAAGCTTAGCTTGTAAGGCGGGGACCTCCAGATTATAGTATTTTATAAATGTAGTTGGCGAGGCCCAGCCCGCGGCCATACAAATATCTTGCAGGGTAACCCCGCTAGACCATGCCCACGAGGAGGCCATGCCTCTCGTGGAGTGCGCTCTAACACCCAAAGGGCACTGAAGGCCCTTAGAAGTGTAAGCCAGCGCTATGGCACCAACTATCCATCTGGATAAGCTCTGTTTCGACGCGGCAAGTCCCTTAGTACGGCCGCCAAACGAAACAAAAAGCTGCTCAGTCTGTCTGAAACCAGACGAGCGGGACACATAAGTCCTTAGTGCCCTGACAGGGCAAAGGAGACTCGCGTCCTTCTCCTCATTAAGAACCGGAAGGGCAGACAGGGAAATCACCTGGGCCCTGAAAGGTGTGTTGAGGGATTTCGGCACGTAACCGTGCTTTGGTTTGAGTATGACCTTAGAGTCGTTAGGTCCAAACTCCATGCATGACGCGCTTACTGAGAGCGCTTGCAAGTCCCCTACGCGCTTCACTGAAGCGAGAGCCATAAGAAACGCTGTCTTGAAAGACAAGTGTTTCATGTCTGACGACTGGATTGGCTCGAATGGGGCGCCTTTCATGGCCTCCAAGACCGTGGAAAGGTCCCATGTCGGTACTGAAGGGGGCCTGGGAGGGTTTAGCCTCCGAGCTCCTCTAAGGAAACGCACGACTAAGTCGCTCTTTCCTAGTGACTGGCCAGACACCGGTTTTGCAAACGTTGCTATGGCCGCCACGTATACTTTGAGCGTGGAGGGGGACCTGCCCTTATCCAGTAGCTCCTGAAGGAAGGAAAGCACTTCCGTAACCCCGCAGTCTACAGGTGAAAAGCCCTGCGCTTGACACCAAGCAGAGAACACAGACCACTTCGAGGAGTAGAGCCGTCTGGTAGACGGGGCTCTAGCCTGCGCGATCGTGTTTAGCACTCCCTCTGGGAGGTCAGCGGGTACCCGTTGATGGCCCATGCGTGCAGGGACCACAGATCCGGGCGAGGATGCCAAATCGAGCCTTCCGCCTGAGAGAGGAGGTCTCTCCTCAGCGGTAACGGCCATGGAGCAGCGCTGGTCAGCTGCATCAGGACAGGGAACCACGACTGGTTTGTCCAGAGCGGAGCTATGAGTAGCACTGGGCATCCCTCCCTCCTGATTCGCTCCAACACCTGAGGCAGGAGTGAGACAGGGGGAAAAGCATAAAGGGGGCGGCGGGGCCAAACATGGGCCAGCGCGTCCCGGCTTTTCGAGAAGAATCTCGGGCAGTGAGCGTTTTCTTGGGACGCGAACAGGTCCACCTGCGCTCTGCCAAACGTTTCCAAGCACTGGATCGTCTGCGGTGCAGAGACCATTCCTGCTGGAACGTTGTTTTGACCCGGAGGCGTTCCGTCAGCCTGTAAAGGTTTCGGGACCTGACGCCGCCCTGGCGATTTATGTATGCCACCACTGACATGTTGTCCGACCGGACCAATACGTGGTGGCCTGTTATCTGGGGACAGAAGCGCCTTAGCGCTTTGTCGACTGCTATCAGTTCCAAGCAGTTTATGTGTAGGAGCTTCTCCCGCACTGACCACAGGCCAGCCAGCGGTCTGCCCTCGAGCAGCGCTCCCCACCCCGAAGTGGAGGCGTCCGTAGACACCACCTTCACACTTGAGGGGATCCCCAGACTCACGCCCGACTGATACCAGTCGGTCGCTTTCCATGGTTTCAGAGCCGAAATGCACTGATGGTCGACCCTGAGGCGAAACAGACCTGCGGTCCATGCCCTGGGGGGAACTCGTGCTTTTAGCCATAGCTGCAGTGGGCGCATGCGGAGCAGGCCCAACTGGAGTACAGAGGCTGCTGAGGCCATGAGACCCAGCATTTTCTGAAACCTTCTGAGCGGGACTATAGAGCCGTGGCGGAAGGATTTCGCGACGTGCTGGATATTCAATCCGCGCTCTGGTGACAGGCGTGCCGTCATGGATAGCGAGTCTAACACTGTTCCCAGAAAGGAAATCCTCCGACTGGGGAGCAGTGAGCTTTTCGCCCAATTGACTGTAAGGCCCAGCTCCTCGAGGTGCTCGAGTAATGCGGCCCTGTGTTCTAAGAGCTCCGTTCGTGAACGAGCTAGAATCAGCCAATCGTCCAAGTAGTTCAAAACTTGCATGCCCCGAAGTCTCAGGGGAGCGAGGGCCGCGTCCATGCACTTCGTGAACGTACGGGGTGCTAGGGACAGGCCGAATGGCAGGACTGTGTACTGATATGCCTGGCCCTCGAAGGCGAATCTCAAGAATCGCCTGTGATGGGACGCTATTTGTATTTGGAAATACGCGTCTTTCAGATCTATTGACATGAACCAGTCTCCTTGGCGCACTTGCGCGAGGATTTTCCTGGTCGTAAGCATCCTGAACTGGCGTTTCACGAGCGCTCTGTTCAGCAGCCTCAGATCTAGAATGGGTCTGAGCCCACCATCTTTCTTCGGTACCAGAAAATATCTGCTGTATAAGCCCCCTTCGCTCTGAGCCTGAGATAAAGGTTCTATAGCCCCCTTTCTCAGTAGTTTCGCTATCTCGGCTCGAAGTAGATGAGATACTTCGCTTTTCACCGTAGTTTCGACGCGCGCCGCGTAGCGGCGAGGGCGTCGAGCGAATTGTAGCGAATAGCCTCTCTTTATAGTGTTCATCACCCACTCTGATACCCCGGGAAGCCTTGACCACGCATCCGCGTGAATAGCTAGGGGCAGAATGAAATCTGGGCTCTGGCCGCGGGAAAGCGGCGGCACAAGAGCCCGCGTGTGCTGGGAACACAGCGCCGTGTTTACGGCGTTCGAGGCGGGGGGCGCGCTGATCACAGCGGGCAGCCTGGCCGCGCTCATCTCCTCTGAGGCGGGTAGCCCCGAGAGAGAGAGCGGGGCGAATCCCGTGGGATTCGGCGTGTCTGTGAGGAAATGTGGGCGCGGGACCACGGGCACATTTGCTACACTGAAAACACTGTCGTTTAGGGCCGACTGAATGTGTGTTGGTTTCGTTTTTACAGAAACCGAGGGACACGCAGCGTGTAGTGTAAGCGGGCATGGGGATATGGGCGCGTTCACTACAGTGTTTGCACAATCGACCGGAGTCGATTTTATTTGTGCGAGCCCTGCACCGTGGCGGGCTGTGTCTGGGTGTGGGAATGGGCACTGGGGCGTGGGCATTCTTACAACACTCATAACACCATCGGCCGAGGCCGGAACACCAGAAAATACACTCTTTATTGGATTTATCTGGGTAGCCGTAAAAACAGCTTTTGTGTGCAGGCAAGCGGGCTGAGACACCGGCTGCTTCACTGCAAAATACACTGGTACAGTCACAACGCATGGGGCTGAACGAGCGAGAAGTTTTGGTGGAAATCCGGCCGCAGCGGGATCTGAACACCGTCGTTTTCCTAGAGCGGCTAGGAAGACTTTGGGGCCTCGGGCTTGATCTCAATCCTCGGCCGGGGCCCGCGGTGAGGGGGGCGGCGTCCGGCGGAGCGAGACCGCGGTCTCTGATCCCGGGCCTGGCGGCGCTGTGAGGCGGCGGCGGCGGAGGGCGGTGCAGGCTGGGGCTGAGAGCTGCGAGCAGGCGGCTTGGTGCGGCCTGTAGCGGAGCTCGAGCGCTTCGGCAGGAAGTGCTTCATAGCCTGAGAAGTCTTCTGCACCTCAACAAACCTGTCCGCGAAGTCCTTGACGGCCGTTCCGAACAGGCCCTCCGGGGAAATGGGCGCGTCGAGGAACACAGAGCGCTCGGCTTCCGTCATCTCGGACAGCGTCAACCATAAGTGTCTCTCGGCGACGGCGAGAGAGGCCATGTTCCGCCCCATGGCTTGCGCAGCGGCTTTAGAAGCGCGTAGAGCGAGGTCCGTAGCGCTCCTCAGGTCCGCCACACAGATAGCACCGGGTCCCTCCTCGTCCAGCTTGAGGAGGAGGTCTGCCTGGTAGATCTGCAGAATAGACATCGTGTGCAGCGCTGAAACTGCTTGCCCGGCGGCGGTGTAAGCGCGTCCGTGCAGCGATGATGTCACTCGGCAGGCTTTGGACGGGAGCGTCGTCTGAACCCGCCGTCCCGCAGAGGGCGGGCAGAGATGCGACGCGACAGCCGTCTCCACCGGAGGAATGGCGAGGTAGCCTCTACTTCCCGCACCGTCGACAGCGGAGAATGCCGCGGAGGTAGAGGTACGCATCCTGGCGGAAAAGGGGGCCTTCCACGACTTTGCAACCTCCTCGTGAAGTTCCGGGAGGAAGGGCGCGGGCCTAGATTTTGACGGAGCCTCGTCTTTGCCGAGAAAGCGCCCGTCTAATCTGTTGCGCGGCGGCAGCGTGGGTGCCTCCCAATCGAGGCCGATGCTTTCTACGGCCTTGGTGAGCAGACGCATCAGCTCAGACTCAATGCCGGCTCTCTTCCCAGAGGGTTGGCGGGGAGCGTTAGCGGAGGGGAGGTCCACAGAGCTCGCCCAATCCTCGCTATCCGAAGCCAAGAGAGAACATGCCTCGGTGTTGTCGTCCAACTCGATGGCGGACGCGGCGGCGGACGGCGGCCGCTGTCCGTCGGTGAGCGACTCGAGCGAAGCCGGCGAAGCTGGCGGGCGAACCGGCGAGCTTTGGCGGGCTGGAGATAGCTCGGGAGCGCGCTGGGCGCGGCGCTTCTTGCGACGCGGCGTCACGGCAGGCTGGGATACGGGCTCGGAGAACGAAGCCAGGCGAGTCCGCAGAGTCACCATAGGCAAACGTTCGCAGTGATGGCATCCGCCGTCAGCGAGCGCGATGGCCGCGTGATCCTCACCCAGGCAGAACACGCAGATGACATGTCGGTCCTCGTCGCTGAGTGGGGCTCGGCAAGAACCGCAGGAAGGCATCTTTAAAAAGACGCCGCTCTTTTAGAGGGGGTGGGAAAAAAAAAAGCAGATATGCAACACACACACACTCTATGCAGAGGAAAGGATATAACGCCGGAAAGCACAGCAGGTACGGCGGCTGAAGGCGGCGAGGCCAGCGACTCCAGACTCAATGGCACGTCCCGCTGAAGGCTACAGGTCGACGGCGCGGCTTCTCACTCTGGATCCAGCGATGCGTGAGGCTTCGCTGAAGAGATGAAAATCGACGTAAGAGCAGCTATCGAGCCTAGATATAGGGCGAGACCACGCCCTTTCTGGCGGGACGTGACGATATGGGCGCGAAGGGCCCCCATTCGTCGTGACGTCACGCAGAGCCTCTCTCGATAGGCTGCTGCTATTGCCGCAGAGCAGCCAATAGGCGCGCGAGCTGTCTCGCCTAGGTCTGCTTGCTGCTGCAAAGCGTTTTACATTAGTAAAAAATTAAGGATAATTTTTGGCTTCAATATCTCGTGGAAAAGAGTTTTCCCCATAGCGTAAGATATTACGCAGTACGAGAGATACTCTCGTAAGAGAACTCTTCAATTTCTGCATTAGAAACATTATTTGAGTTGCTTTTCTAAAAAGATTGTCTACATTGTCAAGCGAAACTTTGTATCCAAATATGTTCCCAGATATTTAAAACTTTACACAATCTCAACAGCCAAATCATTTAACTTTAATTTCTCTAACATGTGGTATTCACTAGAATTAACATTAAAAACCAGCTCTTTAATTTTTCTACACTGATTTGCAAAGCACTCAGCCGCGTTTTCACTGCCGGGCCAGGGCCGAGCCGTGCTAGTCCGTGCCAGGGCCAGACGCGTTTCCACTGTCACTTCCGGGGCTTGATCGGGGCTTACTCGGGGCCAACGGCCAGGATTTCTGGCCCGTCGAATACCTTGGGCCAAAGCGGGCCAGCGCGGGCTAGAGGCTTGCTCAAGGTAAAAGGAGTTTATCAGTGTTATGGAACGTTATGATCTGCAGCAAGATGCACAATTTCACTTTTTTATATCACGCAAAATAATCGCTGCTCGAAATGGAGAATCACCTACTGGTCTGTCGAAGATACCAAAGCTCTTCTGAGCCTTTTGGCAGAAGAAAGCGTACAACGTCAATTTGACGGCGTCTGAAGAAACGAGGACGTTATAAAATACATCGATGCTGAACTTTCTAAGCTAAGCATTCAGCGAGCAATGCTTCAAGTTCAGGAAAAAATAAAAAAGTTGCGGGCGCAGTACAAGGTGATTAAAACACACAATGGACAAAGCGGAGCTCAGAGAAGGAACCCTCCATGGTTCGACTTGATGGACGGTGTGCTGGGTCACCATCCCTCTGTTAGTGGCGACTCGCGAGACAATCGGGACACTATTGCAGCCACGGCCAGTGAGTTAATACATGCTATCTTCCTTACTTAAAAAATAAATAAATGCATAATACCCGCTGAAATGGGTTGGGTTATATGACGTCTGATCCAGAAAGGCGTGTTAAGGGCAGGGTTTCGGGCAGGGCTGCGGGGCTATGGCCCGGCAGTGGAAACGCAAGCCCGGTGTTTGAGCTTGGGCACTGGCTTGGCTCGGCCCGCTGTTACAGCGCAGTCTCATCCCAAGAAGTCATATATTGACGTCTTGGGACGTCTTTTGACCATACGTCAATATCCGCCTTTTTAGGGTACCCTTAAACGTCGGTTAGATGACGTTATCGGATCCTAACTCTACCCCAGACCTAAACCTACCCCTGAACCTACCCCGTCACCTACTGACGTTAAAGGTAAAGCGTCAGTTGTATGACGTCCCAGGATCGTCATATAACCGACGTTTAAGTGTACCCTAAAAAGGCGGATATTGACGTTTGGTCAAAAGACGTCCCAAGACGTCAATATATGACTTCTTGGGATGAGACTGTGTTAGCTGTTAGCCCAGGGGTGCATTTCCCAAAACCATCGTTGCTAACTAAGTTAGCAACTTTGATGGTTGCAATGCAATTTCCCATTGCCAATCATCCAAGTTGCTAACAGGTTAGCAACGATGGTTTTGGGAAACGCACCCCTGGCCCGGCAATGGCCCGACAGTGGAAATGCGGCTAATACATCAATCATCAAGGTCCATCATGTTTTTTAAAATAAGTTTGCTCATTCAATAATTTAGTTTTGCCAAGAACATGTCATCTGCATACTTAAAAAGACCTGGGCTGAGTTTCCCGATAACGTTGTCTCTTAGTGCGCTACGAAGACTCTTAAGGTATTTCTAGGCGTGTTCCCCGAACTATACCTTAGAAAGCTGCTTAAGATATACCTTCTTACGTGCGACGTTACCGGGTGCTGTCCGTGGCGATGATCCTGAATCTGTTGATATCTATGACTCGAGAATCAATTATTCTCTCGTGCAGGGGCTGTTTATGTGAGAAAGCGGTGTTCTTTATTAAAGAAGCACTTCAGAAATAGTTGAAATTGCATTTACTAGGACTCATGGGATATTATAAAAAATAATCCAAACTATAACATCCTACAATAGCTTTGCCTACATATTTTAAAATTGTATCATTGCTTCCATAATAACCATTTACATTTTTTATGTGCTTTCTTCTCTTTCCCATTTTTGTTAGCTGAGGTGAGCTGCGATGCAATATTGTTCTTGTAAATACTTTCAAGCATTTCAGTAATAAAAGTGTACGTCATAGCTACGGTGCACGGCAGTGATCAAAAAGGATTTAAACAGTGAATTTTGAATCTCGTCTTGTAAACGGCAAATACGGCAATTAAATTACCACACGACCTGTTTGTCAAAAATCAGTAGGTACTAATTTGGACAGAGATTTTTAGCGGGTTGGGTGAGAAAAAAAACACTGATATTATGGATTCGGACGGCACTAAAATATCCGACTTACCCCTGTAAATGTTTAAAATACCATACGAGCCCATGATAAACAATATTAGCGTCCGAATAGGACTTAAGTGACAGTAGACTATGCTTTCACTGTCATTTAAAAGCACTCTTTAATTAAAATAAATTTATAAAATGTTATTATATATAATAATATAATTAAAATTCTAACAACAATCAGTGTAATGCCAATTTTATTCTTTGCATGAAAACACTTGAATTAGCCTAATAGAACACTGTCTGGGTGTATTAAAACTTCAGAATTCTATTCATATAGACCTTTAACAGTGATAAGGTAAAGCTAAGAGTGGTCCAGACCAACCTTCCGCACGTATGACTTACAGAAGGTTTACTTAACTAAGAGCGTTTCGGGAAACACGTATTAACGATAAGGTACAGCTTAAGGTGTAACTTAAGAACGACGTAGCGTTAAGAAGGTTTCGGGAAACTCAGCCCAGGGCTGAGTTTCCCGAAACCTTCTTAACGCTACGTCTGCATGGTTCTGCCATCCTGTTATTGATTATTCCTAGTCTTGTGGCAGGACCATGACAGAACCAATGTTTTGTGTACAAGCGCATGGCCTGTTTGGGCCATGTGCTTGTGTTGTCTCGTAATGTAACCCCGCCCCCTTGTTATCCTCGTCTCGTCATTATTGTCTAGTCAGTTTCACCTGTCCTTGTCATTAGTGTTCCCTTTATAATCCCTGTGTGTTTGCTGTCCTGTGTCGGTTCATTGTTTGCTGTTTGCAACTGTTTGATGTTGTGATCTACTCTTTGTCAATCTGCCGTAAGTTTCTTGTTGGAAGTCTGTTGAAAGAAGTGTTTTGTTTGTTCCCGTCTTAGTTTTTTAGTCTAGTCTTGTCAAGTGTTAGTCTAGTTAGTCATCCTCTGCCTTGTCTTGTTTTACCCCATCGTGGGCATTATTTTCCCCTTTTGTCAATAAATCGTGTGTTAAGTGTACTCTGTCTGCGTCTGGGTTCATCCGCCATCCCTCCACATAACAACGTCGTTCTTAAGTTACACCTTATGCTTATCGTTAATACGTGTTTCCCGAAACGCTCTTAGTTAAGTATACTTTCTGTAAGTCATACGTGCGGAAGGTTGGTCTGGACCACTCTTAGCTTTACCTTATCACTGTTAAAGGTCTATATTAATATAATTCTGAAGTTTTAATACACCCAGACAGTGTTCAATTAGGCTAATTCAATTGTTTTCATGCAAAGAATAAAATTGTCATTTCACTGATTGTTGTTAGAATTTTAATTATATTATAATATATCAGAGGTCTTCACTCCTGCTCCTGGAGAGCCACTGTCTGCAAAGTTTAGTTCCAACCCTAATCAAACACACCTGAATCAGCTCATCAAGCACTTCAGAATCGCTTGAGTATTCAAAGGCAGGTGTGGTGAAGCAGGTTGGAACTAAACTCTGCAGGACAGTGGCTCTCCAGGAGCAGGAGTGAAGACCTCTGTTATATATAATACAATTTTTATAAATGTATTTTAATTAAAGAGCGCTTTTAAAGGCCAGTGAAAGCATAGGCTACTGTCAGTTAAGTCCTATTCGGACGCTAATATTGTTTATCATGAGCTCGTACGGTATTTTAAACATTTACAAAGTCGGATATTTTAGTGCCGTCCGAATCCATAATATCAGTGTTTTTTCTCACCCAACCCACGTAAAAATCTGTCCAAATTAGTACCTACTGATTTTTGACAAACAGGTCGGGTGGTAATTTAATTGCCGTCTGAATCCACATCTCTAAGTTTACAAGAAGAGATTCAAAATTCACTGTTTAAAGGGTACCTATCATGGAATTTTGAAAATTACCTTTCATGTAGTGTGTAACATAGATCTAAGTGAACGAAAACATCCTGCAAAGATTTAAATATGAAAGTTCACCGTATACAAAGTTATTATCTCTCAAAAGTAAGAGTCGACTCTGAGTCGTTGATATGAATCGATAGATGAACGATGCATTTTCTCTAACTTTCGTACGTCACTTGTACAAGTTATTTGAATAAGATACGCCCACTCATTGCATTAGGAGACACCAGGGAAAACATCATGTCGACGAGACGCTGCTGTGTTTTGAAGTGCGACGCAAAAGCAAACTTTTTTCATCTGCCCAGTGAGGAGCATTTGAAGACAGTGGCTACAGTTCATAACTATACCACAGAAGTATTATAGCCCGAACTTGTTCTGTGTTCGCGTCATTTTGAAGATGATTGCTTCACAAACCTAAATATAAAGTATGAATTTGCGAGCCGGCTGATACTGAAGGAGGGAGGTTCAGTACCGAGTTTATTTGGATCAGCTTCCTTCTCCGAATCACAATCTGTAAGTAGGCTGTTGCTTTTATGTTTGTATCATGTTCTATAATTATGTTGTGTGTTGTGTACGCACAGGCACAGCGCAGCTTCTAGCAGCTAACTTAGGTCTTCAATGTCAATTGTATTGAAATATGTGAAGTGTTTGTCGTTGTTAATGGAGTTGTCACAGGGCTCTCGAGTGTCACGCATTGAGCGTGACAGTCACTCATTTCGGTCTTTTGTCACGCTCTCCGGCCACACATTGTATTTCTCACGCTGAAAAACTATTTGTAATATATTTAATATGCCGCAGTGCCCAAAACTCACTCACTGTGGAACCGGCAGGATTCAAGTGCGTCTCCTCCAGTGTTGCCAGGTCCGTATGCCTGCACTGTTTCCGCGGGTTGTTTGTGTAGTGCACGCTGGTTGACGCGATTGTTTTATCCACTGGAACATGATTGTTATTGAGGAAACACCCGGGAACGCTATTTGAATATTTTTGGCCGTGATTGGGTTAGTTTGATGAGCAATTGGGCTGGTTTTGTTGTGCAGACCTGGCAACCCTGGTCTCCTCTGGTGTTGTTCGTCTGGTGTTGTTAGCCAATCAGAAAATAGCACTGTTGTATCTGGGTAAGATCTAGCGCAACAACCAATGACACCCCGTCGGCTGGGTGTCTAACATATCACCACAGATTAGCGTCACGCAAAGGCGGGGTTTGGAAAAATGACTCGCTAAACGATTCATATGGGAGTCGGTGAGCAAATCAGGTAAAAATAAATGCATATTATAAGACAACAAAAGTGTTTTTTGTCATTGCATGCTTGTAAAACTGTTGTTGGGGACTCCCAGAACAATATTAGGAACATTTTAAATGCCATAATAGGTACCCTTTAAATCCTTTTTGATCACTGCCGAGCACCGTAGCTACGTGACGTACACTTTTATTACTGAAATGCTTGAACGTATTTATACAAGAACAATATTTCATCGCAGCTCACCTCAGCGAACAAAAATGGGAAAGAGAAGAAAGCACATAAAAAATTTAAATGGTTATTATGGCAGCAATATATGATACAATTTTAAAATATGTAGGCAAGGCTATAATAGCCTGTTATAGTTCGGATTATTTTTTATAATATCCCATGAGTCCTAGTAAATGCAATTTCAACTATTTCTGAAGTGCTTCTTTTATAAAGAACAGCGCTTTCTCACAATAAACAGCCCCTGCACGAGTGAATAATTGATTCTCGAGTCATCGATATCAACAGATTCAGGATCATCGCCACAGACAGCACCCGGTAACGTCGCACGTAAGAAGGTATATCTTAAGCAGCTTTCTAAGGTATAGTTCGGGGAACACGCCTAGAAATGGTATACCTTTAGTTAAGTTATACCTTAAGAGTCTTCGTAGCGCGCTAAGAGACAACGTTAGCGGGAAACTCAGCCCAGCTCTATTACTCTAAATTTGGATAAATATTGGTGTGTATATATATGAATTATATGGTATATGGTGAGTAACAAATAAAACTGGTATGATTAATGATTTATATGACAAATACATAATTATGTTCAATTTAGAGAAATTGCTGTCTATAAATTCAGTATTTCCCATTCTTATATTGAGAACAAAAGCTTGTTGTCAGGTAACTTTAAAAAATGGAAAGTTTAAAAGTCAACCCAACAAATAGCACAAAGCACCACAGAATTTCTCAAATCCATTGCTAATATTTGTTACACTTTATTTTAAGGTGACGTAGTACTTATTTAAATAAGTAATGATAATAGCCTATTAATTAACTTAAGCTTAGGGTTTGGGGTTACACTTTATTTTAAGATGTCTTTGTTACAGTGTAATTATATATTTAAGTACTGAGTAATATTAAGCAACTACATGTACTTATTATAGGGTTAGTATTAGGATTAGGATTTGGTTGAGGGTTAGTTGCATGTAATTATGCACAATTGTATGTTATTATTATAGTAAGTACATGAAGTAGCGTGTATCTACATCACCTTAAAATAATGCGTTACCCTAATATTTACTGATGTCTTTTTTTTCCACCAAAACGATGTCACATCCTGGAGGATGATATCACACATGTTAGTTAGATATTACAAAAGTTACTTTGTTTTATTAGTTACATTGATTTTATAAATGTCAAAGAGAATGGAAAATGTTTTACAGACACAGGAAAAAGCAAGTTTTCTGTATTTCTGTTAAAGTAAGGGAAAACTTCTGGAGAATTTCTAAATACTTTCGCAGGTCTCAATGTTATGGAAGCTTGTTTCCTCCACTGAATAAAAAATAAAAAACGTAATTGAGACTTTATATCTCACAATTCAGACTTTTTCTGACCGAGTTTACATCTCACAATTCTCGATTTCGATTTCATGCAATTGGGAGATATAAAGTAATTGCGAGATATAAAGTAATTGCGAGTTAAAGATATTAAAAAGTCTATCTTTTTTCCTTAGAATTGGACTTTATAACTCGCAATTGCTAGTTTATATCTCACAATTCTGTGAAAAGATGTCAGAATTGCAAGATATAAATGCACATTGCTTTTTATAAAGTCAGAATTGCGAGTTTATTTCTTGCAGTTGTGAGTTTATATCTCGCAATTCTGACTTTATAATACGCAATTGTAAGTTTATATCTCGCAATTGTGACTTTAAACACACCCAACTGCGACTTTATAACATGCAATTCTGACTATATCTTGCAATTCTGAGAAATAAAGTCAGAATTGCGAGATGTAAACTACAGATTTGTCCAATATATTAATAGATGATAGGGACATGTAAAAGTGCACTGCACAGGGAGCATAACATTCAACGCGTTCTCACCCCAAGGCGTCATCTAACTGACAATTTTGACCATGCTTCAATACTCGACGCTAAAGGCACCCTTTAGCGTCAGTTAGTTGACGCATCCCAGGCGTCATCTGACTGACGCGTTACCTTTAGCGTCAGTTTAGAAGACGCGGGTAGGTTTAGGTCTGGGTAGGAGGGCGTCATCTAACTGACGCTAAGGTAACGCGTCAGTTAGATGACGCCCTGGGATCGCGTCAACTAACTGAAGCTAAAGGTGCCTTTTGCGTTGAATATTGAAGCATGGTCAAACTGATTCCCAAGGCGTCAGTTAGATGACGCCTTGGGGTGAGAATGGGCTGTAACATTCTACATAGTCTACTAGCACAGACCGAAATTAATCATGATTGGAAGCGTTTTCCCACCTAATACTGGTGATTAATGATAATTCCACACAGCACACTTATGCGATACATAACATGTTAAAATGAGCCACAATTGTCTGAGTTCAGACTGTAATTAAATTAATTAAGGAATAAGCAAGAGTTTGACCGAAGAAATACTCCAGGGTTTGTTGAGTTCCGGAGACCTCTAGTTCAAATCCTGAAGGAGTCTGATTCTCGAGGCCAATTACAGCTTAACAATGTCACCAGGTCAAGATCACAAACTCATTTTGTACAAAGTGAGAAAGAAGACATTTTAGAGGGTGTGATTGCGACACAGGTTCATTATTAAACTTGGCAAGAGAAGAATTGCTCCAGTGAGGTGATCCAATTTCAGCCAGTAAGACACCTATGAAAATATGAACACTTGCCACAACAGAAGAAAGATTCCCTCACGTAATTAGCCTACGTATTAATTTATTGGAAGCCAGTGCTTTCTAAACAGACTTAATTATATACTTACACTTAATTATATTTGGTTTGTTTTAGAGTCACAGATGGAAAAACATATTTATTTTGGGAGATAAAAGTCCACCTGGGACAGAGAGAGGTCTCAGCAGGGCTGTGAGCCGTCTGGTAGGAATTTACTGGATTAGCTCAGTCACTAAATGTGAGATGAACCGTGTTGTCAATCAGCCCGAGGGCTCAGAAAGAGAGCTGGCGCTGTCAATCAAAGCCTGGCCTTCAATCGCTTCATTCAAGAAGCCTCTAGAATTCACTGGCGATGAGGCCCGCCAGGACTGAAGAACTCACAGATTCACAGCTCTGTTCTTTTCTTTTCTCCAATTCAATGTTTCAATTTTCCATAAATTCCAAAAGAAATGATTAACAAAAAAGCAAAACGATACAACTTTCTAAATAGAAGCCGTCTACCAACTTTTATAATAAAAAACAGCACAAAATGTTAATATATTTTTGCTGTATTCCTGTATTTTTATTATTAGTATAGTTGTATGAGTACATTATTAGAACTTGTGGTACATTTTTAACCATAAATTCCTAAATTTGGTTGAACAATTTCTTTGCCAATTAAGGAAAATCAAATGTTTGTTCAATGAACATAATTAAATTTTAAGCTTTCCCACGTAATTAGTTTAGGTCCGACTAAAACTAAAATAAGATAATCGAAACAAATAATGTTTTGTTGAATACCAACTTAAGATTTAAGTGCTTATTTTACATAATAAATGCAAATGTTTTTTTTAGCATGCTAAAGATAGTTTTATTATTATTATTATATGTAACAGACAGGATGAGCAATAAGAAAAGACTAGTCTAATTGAGAAAAGGTATTTCCCTTCACTCAAAAACACACAAAATTGCATTTAATTTCAACATTTTCTCTTCTGGTTCATAGTATGGAAGTCAATACCATCAATAGTTTGGTTACCCACATTTTCCAAATGTATTCTTCTGTGTTTAGCATTAGAAAGAAATTCATAGAGGTTTGGAACTTGAGGGTGAGTAAATGATGACAAAATGTACATTTTTGGTGAGCTATTACTTTATCTTGTTTTAATTATGTAAATTTAACAAGCAGCAAAACATATTTTTACATATTTTTAAAAATAATATTTTACAAAAAAGATTATTTGTTTGGAAAATATATTTTCCAAACAAAAATGTCAATCCAAATATTGCATAAGCTTTTCAGCTGTAACAAGTTATTCAATGAGATCCAAGGTTGTTAAGAAATGATATGTGCTTTCCGAGAAGCCAAAAGACCAGTGTGATTTTAACTATTTAAAAAAAAAAATCATTATTATTGCAGCCACTGTCACCACCCAGAGGGAAACATTTGTGATGATCAATTCGGTGCGTTCAGTCGACTATGCAGACAGTGTGTTCATCATGATTTGTATATTGAATTTGTAACTTTTTTATTCTTACTGTAACCTTTTTATTGTATCATCATAGCTGATTTGAATACAATATTGCCACAGTTCCTGCATTATTATCAGGATTATCATTATCATAATTGTCCCAAATGTTCTGATGTTATATTAGGTGTCTTTAACTACTATGTACTTACATAAAATATAAATATAACAAACTGGTAAATGTACTTATTTTGTTCATGTCGTATTGCAAAACACTTGCTGCTATTGAGGTTGGGGACAGGTTCCGTAGTATGGGTAGGTTTATAGTTGGGTTAAAGTGTAAGGGTCAACGGTGTAATTAACCTAAAGATGTAAATACAGAAATGAATTACAGCTGTAACAGTTTTTTTTTTTTTTTTAAATATGTGACCCTGGATCACAAAACCAGTCTTAAGTAGCACGGGTTTATTTGTGGGAATAGCCAACAAAACACTGTATGGGTCAAAATTATAGATTTTTCTTTTATGCCAAAAATCATTAGGATATTAAGTAAAGGTCATGATCCATGAAGATATTTAGTAAATTTCCTACCTTAAATATATCAAAATTGTATTTTTTTAAGTGGATGCAGCACAATCACCAACAGAAATGGAAACCTTTAAAGGCGATTTTCACAATATTTAGATTTTTTTGCACCCTCAGATTCCAGATTTCAAATAGTTGTATCTCGGCCAAATATTGTCCTATCCTAACAAACCATGCATCAATGGAAAGCTTATTTATTCTGCCTTCAGATGATGTATAAATCTCAATTTAAAAAAAAATGGACACATAAGACTGCTTTTGTGGTCCAGGGTCACATATCAGTATATTGTAATAACATCTATGTGCACAATAAGTATTATTATATTAGTAATAAGTAGAAGCTAAAGACACATAACATAAAGTTGGACCACACTCTTTAACAAAATTGACTGGTTTTATTTAGTTCAGAGGATTTTGCTAGTATAATGACACTTCCTAAGAGCATTAAAAAGAATTAAACTCAAAGCAGTATTTACTGTAGATGCATACAAAAGGAAATCCCTCATTACTGAATAATCTGAGCGCGGCAGACGAAGCACATGCCTATCCAGCGTTTGCGTTCTTGCAAATCAGAAGCAAAAAAAGCAAGAGAGAAAAGACCAACAGCGCGTTTGCCGAGTTGTTGTGCATTCCGTGCAGCAGGGGTGTTTGGAATAAGTTCCATGAAGTCATTGGTCTTCCAGATCTGTGTGTGACACCTCATGCCCCCCAGTGCAGTCTATTTAGCTGCAGTTCTGATCAGCATCTTTATACACTATCAGCCCTGGGCTGCAATTTCTGCAGGATGCTTTTATAAATGAACATAATCAGAGGTGAGCCGGCACTCTCTGATTGCAGCAGGAAACAGAGCTGAGAAACTTTACTGGATTATCATGCCACTTGAGAACTCCACACACACACACACACACACACACACACACACACACACACACACACACACACACACACACACACACACACACACACACACACCACACACACACACACACACACACACACACACACACACACACACAACACACACACACACACAACACACGTGCTACCACTGGCCTACAATGCAGTCCTCTTGCTATTGGCATTCGGCGTCTGCACTTTGTCTTATTTCACTAAAATAATATAATTGTCCCTCATTTTATTGCTTGTAAAGCCATCTCCTTTCTGCAGGCGATGTAGGTGATCAATGTACCGTCTAAATGAATCAATTCTTGCAGGAATACTGTTTGTTTGGAAAATGATCCTGACCAGGACAGGGGGGACGATTGTGCTTGTATTAGTTTAGTGGCTTGGGTTTTCATGTTCGCCCACAATGCATCGGAAATGACTCCATTTTTCATGTTATGAGTATTTTATACAGCAGCCTCTCCATGTAATACACTATATAAGTCATTACTTAAATAGAATAAATAGACATGTTTGTTAGTCTTGGCATGCCATGAGCCCATCGGCCTTCACTTGAGCTATGAGAGGAAATAAGAACCCAGTGAACTAGCAGCACTGAAGTACCATCAGCTTTACACAGACGCTTATCAGAGCAATTGTAACAGTGACATGCAGACTGATGCTTTATCTTGTGTTAATTCTGCATGCGGGTTATATGGAGGAAATCTATCATGATTGGACTATGAGGAAAACCGCGGTGAAATACTTAAATGTGCTTTTGGAGACTGCACTCGGAAAATTATAATTAAAACATCAGTGTGGAGGTCACACTTGTAATGGTCAACCTATATGGGATTTTAGAATGAGCAATACTGATAAATAATGAGTGGAAAGGCTAATGGATGCTGTAATGCAGGTTACGATTAATTACATAAATATGTATATCTATATCTATCTATATTGTTTTTTGTTTTTGCTTAAATCATTAAAATATATATAAAAACAGAAATGTATGAACTATACATTGAACTAACATTGAAACATATTTCTAAAGCATTTATTAATCTTATATAATGTTAATTTTAACATTTACTAATATATTACTAAAACCAAAAGTTGTGTCTGTTAATATGAACTAACAATGAACAGTTGCATTTTCATCCATTAATGTAAACAAAGAAGAATATACCTTAACAAATGTACTGCTCATTTTTTTGTTAATGTTAGTCAATGTATTAACTAATGTTAAATAATGGGGCCTTATTGTAAAGTGTTACCGAAATAAACTATGCTAAACGCAAATAAATAATTAAAGTCATACATACTGTACATACACACATCATTGCACACAGTTTGGATAGCCAAATAAATTGGCTTATCACTTTAAAAGAAAGGAGAAAATGTTTACCATATTTTGTTGTTGCTGATGTCAAAAGCTGTGCGCATTTTGGCTCAAATTCATTGGTCACTTTGTGTTACTAATACTAATGCAATATTTAACCATGTGTTAAGGTGGTAAATTACAGTATTACTGATGGTATGTATGTGTTGCATGTTTACAAAAAATAGACAACTTTTCTGTTCAGCTCATGTCATGTTAAGTTATTGTAACCCTTATCAACATATCCAATTCAAATAAGTAAATACATAAAATATAGAGACATGAATAATTAATGGTTTGCTCTTGCATTGGTCATCGCACATTAAAATGACATTATAAGTGTGCTTAATTCAAACAGCAACACAAACACTGTACTATACTGTTGTTTTACATGATGTAAAACATTTGCAGTGTTATATCCTCAGCTCTCTCCTCTCTCTCTCTCTCTCTCTCTCTCTCTCTCTCTCTCTCTCTCTCTCTCTCTCTCTCTCTCTCTCTCTCTCTCTCTCTCTCTCTCTCTCTCTCTCTCTTCTCTATCGCACCGCACTGTGAGTAGCACAGGAAGTCAAACTGTAACTCAAAGTTCACATGTAATTGGTTACGGTCACGCTACCCAAACAGGAAGGAATCTGTAACTGATTAGAATTCTTCCTCCTGCAATAATAGTCCCAAAATTAATTATACTCCGGCTCTATTCCCACTATTGCTTTTCCTGTTTTGAAGCTGTTTTATAGAGCACAAATCCCCAGGCCGCAAAGCCAACGGACAGACATCCATCACCAGATCAGACAGATGGACAATATATTCAGCCAAACAGCACTCGTAAAACACAACGGGCTCATGGGTTAGTTCACGTTATGTTAATGTTATGAAGCAATATTCATGAGATGTTCTGTACTGGATCATGTGACTCTAAAATGCACATTTATCATAAAAGAAAACATGAAATAAATTAGTAAGTGCATGTGTCTTGAGTTACAGTGTAAGCAGGAATAGCCAGTTGTGTCAGTAGATTGTCAAATCATAAACTCTTGACTGTTATATAGTAAAACATATCATGCACATAGTATATTAAATATGAATCTGAGTCTATCAATCTTTTTCTTTTTTTTTTTTTGGAGAATTGTGACCTGAGATTATTGTATTGTTCTCACCTCCTGGCTGCAATAATCAGATTACAATGGAAATGTGAACAAGATTTATGATGACGGGCTGGTTTGGGAATGTGAAAATGCTCTTCCTTGTGTTATTTCTGGTAATGAAGTACTTTTGGTCTTCAAATATATAAAAAATCAACATGAACATGCTTTTCACAGTCAAATGGTAAATCAAATACATATTTGGAAAATATTATTTATTAAAAAAAAAAAGTAAACAACACAAAGAGAAGAAGCAGTGTAAGTAAATTGCTCATGTACAATATAGATTTTTAAAGAAGTTTTGTAAATTATATTGAGATTGCACATAAAAATAATTGAACTAAAATCTTACAGTTATGACCTTTAAAACATTTTCAATAAAATAAAATGTATATGAGGTTATAAAACCACAATATCGAAAAACACAAAAATACATTGCTAATTACATACTTTATTGTCTTTATTGTCACAAGTACATGATGTAACATAAATATTAAACATACTTGATTAGCAAAATTAACAATAGTTTGTGATGTTATTAAAACATATTTCATTAAATTCATCTTTAAAGAAATAATCACTTTTTGGGATATTTTTTTCTAAATATTTAAGCATTTTGCCTAAATATAAGTAAATATGAATATAAAGTAATATAAATATATCAGTATGATCAAATATCAAAAACATGTCTTTCACATTATACTGTTTACTACTTATTATCTATTTACTAAAATCTTGTGATAACAATTTACAAGGTCTCATTTGCTAGCATAAGTTAATGTATTAATTAAAAAAGAACTAACAATGAACAATACATTTGTTACAGTATTTGAAGTTAACAAAAAAAACTTGAAATGACAATGTTTAGCACAATGAAATATTTGCAATAACAAAACAGATTAAATCATGTAGTAGTTTTTCTTAATGTTTACATGTAAACATCTGCAAACATCTCAAGGTCTATATCTGAGCTACACATGTAACGTGAATCAGATTGTCAGCGATAACAGGTTATTTTAGCTGTCATATGCTGATTTACAAAAACAAACCATCATGTTTCCATTTCCTGTATATTACAGAAGCACTTATGTTAACAAAAAGACATTTTAGAACATTTATTTCATCTCACAGCATTGAAAATCATCACTTACCGATGCTTTACTTTACCAAAACAGCTCTTTCAGAATGTGCTGTCTGTCATTGGGGTTGAAAATTGGAGAATGGTTTGGAAATTGGAACCATCTCGAATGCAGTCCTGGAGAGAGGAAAACAAACTTAAATGAGATCATGCCTGCCAAGATGCATTTCACCAAAGGGCAGAAAGGAAGTCGGAGATAACGCAAAGGAGAAGCCAATTAATGCTGATCTGTTAAGATTGTTTTGTATATTGTGTGTGTGTGTGTGTGTGTGGTGTGTGTGTGTGTGTGTGTGTGTGTGTGTGTGTGTGTGTGTGTGTGTGTGTGTGTGTGTGTGTGTGTGTGTGTGTGTGTGTGTGTGTGTGTGTGTGTGCACGTGTGTGCGCGCGTGTGTGTGTGTGTGTGTGTGTGTGTGTGTGTGTGTGTGTGTGTGTGTGTGTGTGTGTGTGTGTGTGTGTGTGTGTGGTTTGCGGCATTCAAATATAAAGTAATTTTGATTTATGTTCTCGCACTCTAAAAAAGTCCCTATCAGTGATTTTTCCCCCCTTTCTTAATTATTACTCCGTGAGAAAATAAAAGGTGTAACTTTGAGAAGGTTTTATGTCTCTGCTGTTGATGTTTGTGTCAAGACATTATATTCAATTGCCACCATAATGTGTTTTAGATGTGGTACACCAAAAATCCATTACTCAAGAGATATTCAGAGTATTGTATTGCAGTGATGAATCTCAACAAGCTCAACTTTTACTTCAAAGAGATACAGACGGGTCCTCAGAGAGACACATGATGACAGACTATATATCTTATATTAACAGTAAAAGACTAAATTAAAATCAATATTGCATATAAACTAAGGTGGTAGGCAGAATAAACAACAACAACCGCTACAACAAATAGGCTCTAATAGTTGTGTGTGTGTGTATATATATATATATATATATATATATATCAAATATAACTGTCACACCATCAGGAGCCTGTACCATGAAGGTAGCTGAACAAACTCAGAGTTACAGGATTAGTTTTGAGTTGACAAAACCAAACCGATGCAATCAGGCTTTATTGGTACCATGAAGCAGCTCATCAACTTTCTCTGTCAACTCAGGCTTTGATCTTAAGCTATGATTACTCCACGAGCGCGTGCACATACCAAAGTGACGTTGGCACCGAACAACCAATCACGTTCGATATGGATAGAGTGAGAGCGATACTTTCTTTCCGCGGAGCAAGAGATAATCATTCAGAATTACGATGAATTTAAATATGTATTACAAGCTCGAAACAATACGGTCTCTGCTGCCAAAGCAAGAGAAGACTGTTGGAGAAAGATTGCTGATTGCGTTAATGTGTAAGCTAAATAAATACGTTCTTTATTCATGTGAAATGATGTATATATAGGCTATGAATGTATGTGTGTGTAAAATATAGCCTATATTTTTATAATATATAAAAAACTCCAAACGTTTTTGGCAGCTGATAAAGACAAAATATAAAACTATAATTAAAAGTAGCCTAGTAAGTATTTATTTACACACAACCTTTTATTATTTTTTTATTTGTTTGAGGCAAACCGAAAAAAGAGTGAAATTCAGAAAACCAGTGGAGGGCCACTCCTCCAGAATACACTGAGTTGGCTCTGATAGGAATAAGGGACGGCCGATTATGGATGGGATTACAGGTGCTGTACAATCTGACCCTGGTGCTGGCTCCTCTAAGCAAGTAACACTGGGTACGTGTGCGATACATTACTATTTTAAGTTTTAAATATGGCTGACTGTATGTTCTGCAATAGAGGGAAATGCAGTGTCCCTGTTGAAGCCAGCACACACACACAGTCTCCCACACAGAGGTCAGTATGCAGCAGACACACCAGAAACATATGGGCCTACTTTTATTTATCAGGGAGGAGGAAATGATGAAGAGACACTCTGTCTGTGTTCTGGGACAGTTGCTGAGGTGAATGCACTGGGCTTTTTATTAAGGCAAACATTTAAATGTGTGGCATAAAACAGGGACTGGCCCAAGTTACACATCTATTTTATTGTAGGATTTTTCACAACCTGTCCCAGAAACTAAAGCCTCTACCTCAACAGGCTTCAAAAGAAATGTGAACAAAGGATTTAAAACCCTTGACATACATTACAGGTGTTTGTCAAGGACCTTTTTGTGAGTTGATTAGCCTCCCAAAAACTTCTAATGATCATGTTTGTGGTGGAATTATGTTTCAGGTGGAAACAGACTCAGTCAGGGCCCTTTACAAAAGGAGCCTATGGAGCTAGACTGCACACTAAAGGAGCCTATAGAGCTAGACTGCACACTAAAGGAGCCTATGGAGCTAGACTGCACACTAAAGGAGCCTATTAGAGCTAGACTGCACACTAAAGGAGCCTATAGAGCTAGACTGCACACTAAAGGAGCCTATAGAGCTAGACTGCACACTAAAGGAGCCTATAGAGCTAGACTGCACACTAAAGGAGCCTATAGAGCTAGACTGCACACTAAAGGAGCCTATAGAGCTAGACTGCACACTAAAGGAGCCTATAGAGCTAGACTGCACACTAAATGAGCCTATAGAGCTAGACTGCACACTAAAGGAGCCTGACTGTGAGCTGAGGAGGCTCCACATTTAAAAAATAAATGCAACAGCTAGATTAAACTGATCTCAGTGAACTTATTAAACCAAGTAACACTTTAGCATGAATATTTATTAATGCAACTTTCTATTGCTTTCTTTCTCTCTCCCCCATCCCACAAAACCAATAAAACAGTTTGAGACCTATCTGCAGTTCCAATGTGCTTTTATTAAGTGTAATATTGTATGGTGATTGCAACTACATTTGCACCAGCTGGGTGGTCAAGTGTGTTCGGGTCAGTTTCATCGGGGAGAAGCTTTCTGTGGTGGTTCTGGCTCCTTTCTATGGTGGCTATATTGTGCAGAATGGCACATGCAGACACTATCTGTGATGCCTCTGGTGACTCTTAAGCGCAGAAGACAGTTGAAACGTGCCTTTAGGATGCCAAAGATCAACTCTAATTTTTTTGACTATGGTTTTACTGACACATGAGGGTCATGATAGGGGGTTATTGTGTAGGTTTTGCTGTCCCAATTCAAATTAACAGTGTTTTGTACTGTACCAAATTTAAGTAGCTTTCCTCAAAGCGCTGACACAACATACTCACGGAAAGTAGATTGTTATCTGTTAATTTTACTATTAATTTAAAGATTCATCTCACAGAAAATAATAATTTCACATGTTCACATAATCTCTACCTGAACATTAAGGCTGTGAAAGGACTTTCTATTAATATAATCTGCCTCATGTTCTCCTAGAGAAGTGGACATTGCAACATGTGTGCAGGATAGTCCTTCAATGACTCTATAGGGAAGCCTATCATAAGATTAACCGAATAAAAAATATTAAATAATGCTTAACAAGTACTGTATTGTATAGTACATTTGTGAAATTTGCTTTTTGGAAGAAAAAAAAAATGTGATGTCACCCTATCAATATTACCGACAATTTTATAAAAAGCCTCTCTTATGGACATGGTCAATAAATGAACACTATTAAACTATTAATGTACTCCTGCAGAGCGAGGACCACCTTGCGAATGGTTCGACAAACCGTGTTTTCTCCTAGATTCTGTGCATCACCGCAAGTAGGCTATGTTTGCGTGCAAAAAACTTGCAAAAAACGCAACGCAATCCCATTTATGGTAAAGTAGCTAAGTGCATGAATTCGACGTGTTAAATTATTTATGAGCGGCTCAATAAGTTAGCAAAGATAAGATATTCCTTCCGCAGAAAATCTGTATCTTTGATACAAGTAGCCTAACTATCAGGAAAGGCAAGGGGATTTTGTCCGGCTAAAAACTCTTTCTCTACGATGTGCTCGTCTTACAGTTTGCGCTGAGATGTCCACAGGATTTGATAGAAAATGTAAAGCAATTGCAACCAACACTGGGAATTACGTCACCTATATGTTTCTTTGCTCACAGCTGATTGGTCAAACTTCAGTCTGAGATCTCGAATCCAGAACTTAACCTGCCCCGGAGCAGGTTAGCCGTGCAGCGTAAGATACCATGGCAACGAACACCGATTAAAGCCGAGCTACTTTCATAGTACCTAAAACCAGGGTTGGCGGAAAACTAAGCTGAAACATAGCTGGCTAGCCACCTAAACCGGCTTCATGGTACAGGCCCCTGGACTCTGTTTATGTTTTGCAACATTCCTGTCTTTGTTGTCATAGTAATTCATTTGATTTTGTGATTGAGTTCAGGTCACACACGGCTGAACTCAATGACACTCCACTCAATCTCATTATCTCCCCTATTTAAGTTTAGTCCAGTTTGTGTGTGTTTGTCGGGTTTCGTCTCTATATACGTTTAGTCTCTCACCTCACAACTCGTGACAATAACTGATAACTGATAATTGCATATCAATATTTGTTACATATCAATAGTTTAAAGAAGAAAATTTGAGTGTTTGGTTATGTAACACAATTTCATGGTAGTTCATAATCATAACTTTGTTACGGTTTGGCGAATTGGTGGTTAATTTATATGTATTTGTATGATCTCATTCATATGTTTTTGTACAATTTTAGATGTGGTCCTTCATAATACGTTTTTTTTTTTCCTAAAAATTCACATCATCATATGAATTTATACAAAAATTACCACCCCATTAAATAGTTAAGTTTTTTTTCCATCGTCTGGTTCGTATGGAAGCTTTTTCCGCCACAGAATACTAATAAAAAAAAAGGTTATTGTAACTTTTTATCTGACAATTCAGACTTTTTCATCTCAGAATTGATTGATATAAAAGTCGCAATTGAGAATTCTAAAGTCAGAATTGCGTGATATAAACTCGATCGTAGAGTCCAATGCAATACCAAGTATTTATATTGAATTTTATACTCCATGGTTATACTAAAGAAACGTTAGTCACAAAAACAGACAAAACAGACACCCCTCGTTGTGTTTATGCTTCTTTTTAAAATTATATGAAATAAACATAACTATATATAAAATTACATCTAAACATATGAAAGTTTCGTTTCAAAGACGGGAGGACAGTACATTTTGAAGACTCTGCCATAATCCCGTTTTCCTCGGTTCTCCTCCGCTTTAATCTCCCCAACCGGAAACGGAAGAGCATCCTTGCGTCAAATGCGGAACTTATGCGTGCATATAGCCTATTGGGAGATGAAAAGTCAGAACTGCATGATATAAAGTCACAATTGCAAGTTCTAAAGTCAGAGTTCTGAAATATTAACTCGCAATTCTGAGGAAAAAAGTCAGTCTTTGTTTCCTTAGAATTGGACTTTATAACTCG
Organism: Chrosomus eos; assembly: GCA_036326025.1. Classification (NCBI taxonomy): domain Eukaryota; kingdom Metazoa; phylum Chordata; class Actinopteri; order Cypriniformes; family Leuciscidae; genus Chrosomus; species Chrosomus eos. Next base: position 23,476,502 of record CM070840.1, read on the forward strand.
CAATTGTGAGTTTATATCTCACAATTCTGAGAAAATGTGTCAGAATTGCGACGTCTAAAGTCGCAATTGCGTGTTATAAAGTCAGAATTGTGAGATGAAAACTCGCAATTGTGAGATAAAAAGTCGCAAATATCTTTTAAAATGTTTTATTCTGTGGCGGAAACAAGCTTGTTGTTGACGGGCGTTTGTCTGTTGTCTGTCGGCTTTGCGTTTGCTATATTTGTGTGTACTGTGTACAATATAACAATATCACGGTATTGTACGATATGACCCCACTGAAGGTTAGGTTTAGACTAGAGCCAAGTGGTTAAGCTTCATGTTTTTGTGCAAATTGCATTGTTATTGCTAGTCAATTTCACAAAGAATTAGAAAGAATCAGCAAGTAACACATTGAATAAACTTGAAATTAGAAAGACTGAAATAGTGTTTTCAGTTTCACTTTATTTTACATTACGTGCACTTACAGTGTACTTACCTAAGAAAGTACTATAATGGGTTAAGGTTGGGTTTAGGGGTAGCACCTAGTTTTACCCAGTTATATTAATCGTAGTGTGTACATGAGTAACAGGACTGTAAAACAAAGTGCTACCGTATTTTCTTGTGAAACATACAAAAATCTTTGTTTCATTTAGAACCTCGAAAAATCTTGTTTCAGTGTAGGTTTGTTGCCATATGGTTTTTATGGTGTTGGTGGTAAATGAAGAGGATAGGGTTTTGGTAGGTGTGCCAAGTCTGGTATGCCCTGAGCCCGTCATCAATCCACCAGTGCCCATCACATGCGGATCCAGCTACGTCGTGAAAGATCTCCCACTCCAGCCAGTTCCAAGTCTGGTATGCCCTGAGCCCGTCATCAATCCACCAGTGCCCATCACATGCCCGCCAGAGCCTGAGCCCGTCGCCTGCCCGCCAGAGCCTGAGCCCGTCGCCTGCCCGCCAGAGCCTGAGCCCGTCGCCTGCCCACCAGAGACTGAGCACACCGCACGAGAGTCCACACAAGAGGACACAGTGCTGATTGTGGTGTCTACTGCTCTTCTGTGTGTGTGGGCAGCACACTCGATTATGGTTCATGAATCCAGTTCCGAATCCCCTGATGTGCTGGCCCCGTCCAGTTCCGAGTCCCATGATGTGCTGGCCCCGTCCAGTTCCGAGTCCCATGATATGCTGGCCCCGTCCAGTTCCGAGTCCCATGATGTGCTGGTCCCGTCCAGTTCCGAGTCCCATGATGTGCCAGAGCCCGTTGATCCTGCGCCAGAGCCCGTTGACCCAAAGCCAGAGCCCGTTGACCCAGACCCAGAGCCAGAGCCCGTTGACCCAGACCCAGAGCCAGAGCCCGTTGACCCAGCGCCAGAGCCCGTTGACCCAGCGCCAGAGCCCGTTGACCCAGCGCCAGAGCCCCTTGACCCAGCGCCAGAGCCCGTTGACCCAGCGTCCGTTGATGTCAAGTCTGTTCCCGTTCCTGAACCTGTCCTTCTCCCCAAGAAAATTTTGGGGGGGGGGGCTATACGCCTTCGCCGTGGCCGGCCAAAGATCCACGGAGGCCCGGAAAAAATAACACCGCCGTGGCCACCTGATGGGTCTTCACCGCCGTGGCCACCTGAAGGGTCTTCACCGCCATGGTCACCTGAAGGGTCCTCACCAGCACGGCCACCTGAAGGGTCTTCACCGCCGTGGCCACCTGAAGGGTCTTCACCCTCGTGGCCACCTGAAGAGCCTGCACCGCCATGGCCACCCAAAGGGTCCTCACCGCCCTGGACGCCCGAGGGTCCCACAGCTCCGCCCTGGACGCCCGAGGGTCCCACAGCTCCGCCCTGGACGCCCGAGGGTCCCACAGCTCCGCCCTGGACGCCCGAGGGTCCCACAGCTCCGCCCTGGACGCCCGAGGGTCCCACAGCTCCGCCGTGGCCGGGTCCCACTGTGTGGCCACGGCGGAGCAGGCTGTGGGCGTGGCCACACAGTGGGGCTCAGGCTCTGCGGGCAGGCGACGGGCTCAGGCTCTGGCGGGCAGGCGACGGGCTCAGGCTCTGGCGGGTATGTGATGGGCCACGCCCACAGCCTGCTCCGCCGTGGCCACGCCCACAGCCTGCTCTGCCGTGGCCACGCCCACAGCCTGCTCCGCCGTGGCCACGCCCACAGCCTGCTCCGCCCTGGAGGCTTCCCGGACCTGCACTATGCCCTCGTCAGCCTCCAGGGCACCCACCCTCCCACCCCTTTGGATGTTATACGGCGCGAGGACGCGCCTTTGGGGAGGGGGGGGGTTCTGTCACGGTTTTGATGTGTTTTAGTTCTGTTTTGTGATCTTGTTTTCCCCTGTCTTTTGTGAATTTGGTTTAGTCCTGTTAGTTTTCCCGCTCCTCGTTTGTGTCCCATTCTCTTCACCTGTTTTCAGTTAATTATCTCGTTTGGTTCAGTTCATTTAAGCCCTGTGTTTTCCCTCAGTGTTTGTTGGTCGTCGTCCTCGTATGGTTGTGTATTCTGAAGTCCTGGAGTTTTGTTCTTTTGTTTCTGTTTGTTTTTGGAAATTTAAGTTTGTAAAATAAATATCAACTATACTGATATTCCTGTGTCCTCGTCTTCGGCATCCTGCACACACCCTGACAGTCGTTAACTAGTCCGAAGACTTCCCTAGTTCTCTATAGTAGTTCTGGTCTCTAGTTATGGCTTGGACCACTTCTTTACTACATGTCTATTTCAGTTTTTCAACTGTATTTTTTTTTATCTTGACTGTCAGCCATGTGGAAATCATTTCTCCTCAGCAAGATATGTGATTTGCAGTCTTATGGAGATTTGAACAAACACCATTATTGTCTGTGGAAGATGAGAAACTGATAAATGGTTTGTTGTAGCTTTCTGCAGTCCTGTTACTGACATTGATCGTCTTCAAAGTTCACCTTATGTACGTCTTCCTAGCGTGAGGATCCATCTTCACAAGAATCCACAGTGTTCAGTAATAAAAGATTGTGATTCCTTGAGTTCACATTGGTGGTGAAGAAAATGTGGACAGGTAAGAGTAGATGTGTCTGCTGATGTTGATTCTGTTTAACTTACTTTTACCCTCGGAGGTATTTAACCCAGTGAAAGTTACTGAGAGACTGTGATCAAGATCCGCACGGCATGCCAGAGGATACCACCACTGTCAGGAGACATGAACATAGACAGGAACATGAGAACAAATCGAGCTACCAGCACCTGTCAGGTAGGAAGCATGTGCCCTACAGAGAAGAAAGACAAGACAGACAGGCCTTCCGACTAACACACACACACACACACACACACACACACACACACACACACACACACACACACACACACACACACACACACTCTCTCTCTCTCTCTCTTCTATCGCCCGCTACCCTTCGTCAACTTTGACACCAAAGGGTTCTTGTGTCAGACGTCCATTAAACATTCACACTGTTCTCTCACAATCCTTCATTTCCATGATCTGACACTGTGAGCTTGCATTAAAACATTGTACTACTTTATACTGACAACATGTATTCTGCAGAAATATATTAACAATAACAAATTGATTTAATTGAGTAAATACGGTTACACTTTATTTTGTGTCGTTGTTACAGTGTAATTATACATGTCAGTACTGAGTAATATTAAGCTAGTAAATATATAGCTACATGCACTTACTATAGGGTTAGTATTAGGATTAGGGTTTGGTTCAGGGTTAGTTGCATGTAAGTATGCATAATTTATAGTTATTACTATAGTAACTAAATGTAACATATGTAACAATGACACTGTAAAATAAATTGTTACCGTATAACCATATATAGAAGATATATCTCTTATTTTCTCTCTCTCTCTCTCTCTCTCTCTCTCTCTCTCTCTCTCTCTCTCTCTCTCTCTCTCTCTCTCTCTCTCTCTCTCTCTCTCTCTCTTGATCAATACTGTAGTTCAACAAGTCAGGACATGACAAACAGCAGAAACAATATTTGAGCATAACCTGATCAAGGTGTGTAAACGTTTTTAATGGAAGTTATTGGAAGTTATACATTGCAGACACATTTTGTGTGTGTGTGTGTGTGTGTGTGTGTGTGTGTGTGTGTGTGTGTGTGTGTGTGTGTGTGTGTGTGTGTGTGTGTGTGTGTGTGTGTGTGTGTGTGTGTGTGTGTGTGTGTGCTTGTTTTTGTGATATACGAGGACACAAATGTGTATAATGACATGCATATTACACTGGTATTACATGCATATGACACTGGTATTACAACTTACACGTGATATATGAGGACATTGCATGAGTCCTCATATTTCAAATAGCTTAAAAAAAACATAAAAAACAATGTTTTTTTTAAAAATGTAAAAATGCAGCATGTCTCCTGTAAGGGGTAGGTTTAGGGACAGGGGCAGTGTAGGGGGATAGAATATACAGTTTGTACAGTATAAAAACCATTACGCCTATGGAATGTCCTCATAAATCACAAAAACAAACGTGTGTGTGTGTGTGTGTGTGTGTGTGTGTGTGTGTGTGTGTGTGTGTGTGTGTGTGTGTGTGTGTGTGTGTGTGTGTGTGTGTGTGTGTGGTGTGTGTGTGTGTGTGTGTGTGTGTGTGTGTGGAGGGTCTATTTGACAACCTCTGTATACATTTGTATACATCTGTATACAGTATTGAGGCCCTTTTGAAAAGTGGTAAGAGTGCAGTATTTATTGCAAAATAATGATTCATCATTGCAGTGCTAATAAAATAAATACAGTACAAATACAGTACAAATTACAAATAAATCTGTTTTAATCAATGTTAAGTTAAATCATTTATCAATATTAAAATTAATCTTTAAATTTCACTGTAATGGTTCTGTTCTGTTTTATTGTTCTGGTTTGCCTGTGTTCCCTGTCATTGTTAATTGATAGTTTCATAATGCCAGTCGTCAATGTTATCGTTGTTATGCTGATCTGTGATCTCCGAGTTTTGATTTATGATTAAAGACTTTCTTTTGAATTCTACTCCTTCATCGTGTGATCACTGCAGCCAACACATGTCAATCATGCATGATGTTTTGATGTCTAACATGTTGATATAATTAAATTCACAAAATGCAGGAGAATTATGAAATAATGTTTGCCTGGTTGTTCCATAAATCATTTAATTAATCAATCAATAAAGAAATGTATTGTCTCCCATTCATATTAATTTAATTTGTTATGAAAGGCTTGATGGTTATCAAAACCATTTGCTTATTCATTTATTTTGTTTGTTTTTAATAATTAAACTATCTCTTTAGTGAAACGGTATCAGGGGACATTCCATTAAAATGGTCTTGAGGAATTAAACACATTCTTGAATGCATTAATGCATTATTAAATCTGTCATGATTCTGCCTTCATGTCATTGATTATTCTTAGTCTTGTGGCAGGATCATGACAGAACCATGTTTTGTGTACAAGCGCATGGCCGATTGTTTGGCCATGTGCTTGTGGTGTCTCGTTACGTTACCCCGCCCCCTTGTTATCCTCGTCTTGTGATTATTGTCTAGTCAGTTTCACCTGTCCTCGTCATTAATGTTCCCTATTTAGTCTCCTCATGTCTTCTGTCCTGTGTCGGTACATTGTCTATCTTACCTCGTCTAACATTGCGTGTTCATCCCTGTGAGTAGTTAGTCTGTAATCTGTTCAAAGAGAATTGTGAGTTCGTTTCTTGTCAAGTCTAAGTCCTATTTTGTCATCTTGTCTTAGTCTAGTTATATTCTCCTCCTGTTCTGTTTTGCCCCCTCGTGGGTTTTGTTTTCTGTTTTTGTCAACAATAAATCCCTGTTTTGAGTTACTTGCTGTCTGCCATTGGGTTCGTCCTTCTACCACATGACAGAATGTACCGACCAACAAGAGACCCAGCAGATAGTAGGTCATCCCTGCTCAAGCGTCAGTCAGAGATTCGTGAACGATGCTGGTCGTCGGCCCCCACCGACAGTAAGAGGGCCGGGCTTCCTTTCCCTTCCCAGGGTGAGTGGATCCTAAAGAACTACGCCCGACTCTGGGATCATTTCTCCCAGGAGGACCCGCAGGCTTCTTCATCGGGGTCTCCGCCACCTGCCTGTCTGCCAGTGCTCCCGGAGGGGCGCGTTCTAGCCGTAGTTTCGCAGGGGAACCAGGTGCACTCCACTTCGACTTCCGAGGCGTCATCCCCTCCTGCAGACCTTCGAGGGAAACGAGGAAGACGGACCTCGTGGGAGTCTCCGTCGGAATCGTCCTCACCAGAGTCAACGCAGCCTGAGTCCGTCCTTCCACCCCCAGTCTCGGTTCCTGCTGTGCTTCCCCAACCAGCCACAGCTCTGGCCATGGCCTCTGCCCCGCGGCCAAGAAGGAAGAGGAGGAGGAAGGCTGTCGCAGAGCCCGCTGCAGTCACAGAGCCCGCTGCAGTCACAGAGCCCGCTGCAGTCACAGAGCCCGCTGCAGTCACAGAGCCCGCTGCAGTCACAGAGCCCGCTGCAGTCACAGAGCCCGCTGCAGTCACAGAGCCCGCTGCAGTCACAGAGCCCGCTGCAGTCACAGAGCCCGCTGCAGTCACAGAGCCCGCTGCAGTCACAGAGCCCGCTGCAGTCACAGAGCCATCTTCTCCGAGAGTTGCGGCCGATCTAGCCGCTGAGAAGATTGTGCAGGCAGTTTCGACGCATCAGGAGATGCCCATTAACATCGCAGCGAAAACCCTGTCTGAATACCTGTCCCGTCTTTGTAAGATCCTTGAACCCCCTGTCTGTCCTGTCCCGGTGAGCTCTGCACCCAAGTCTGTCCCCGAGAGCGCTGCACTCGCACCTGCCGCCGAGAGCGCTACACCCGCGCCAGTCGCCGAGCCCGCTGCAGTCAGCGCTTCTGAGTCTGAGATGAGCGCTTCGTCCGAGTCTATTTTCATGAGTGATGAGTCTGTTTCAGAGAGCTCGGTTCCCGCTCCACAGCCGTCTGCTACATCCCCTGTAATGCGTTCTGTTCCTTTTCCCGCTGTTTCCCCAGTCAGGAGTCTTGTCTCGCCACCCTCAGCTTCCCCTGTCGTAATTCCCTCTCCATCTCCCACTGTACCTCCTGTCCCTATTCAACCCCGGACTGTTTTCCCCAAGACTTCTCCTCATGTGTCCCGATCCAAACCTGCCCGTATTCCTCGCCCTAAGCCCTCAGCCCGTATTCCGAAGATCCCCAGTCCTCCCGTCTACCCTGGACAATCCCCTATGAACTTTGTGTTTCCCCCACCTCCCTTGCCTTGTATGTTGTTTTTGATGTTCCACCCCAACCCTGTTGTAGTTTATTCATGCATGCCTTTATTGTTGTTCACTATGCTTTGTTGGTTCTTGTCCTTGTCTCGTTCTGTCTTGTCTTGTGCTTAGTGTCCCTTTGAGGAGCGTCTGGAAGCCGCTCCTTAAAGTGGGGGTTCTGTCATGATTCTGCCTTCATGTCATTGATTATTCTTAGTCTTGTGGCAGGATCATGACAGAACCATGTTTTGTGTACAAGCGCATGGCCGATTGTTTGGCCATGTGCTTGTGGTGTCTCGTTACGTTACCCCGCCCCCTTGTTATCCTCGTCTTGTGATTATTGTCTAGTCAGTTTCACCTGTCCTCGTCATTAATGTTCCCTATTTAGTCTCCTCATGTCTTCTGTCCTGTGTCGGTACATTGTTTATCTTACCTCGTCTAACATTGCGTGTTCATCCCTGTGAGTAGTTAGTCTGTAATCTGTTCAAAGAGAATTGTGAGTTTGTTTCTTGTCAAGTCGAAGTCCTAGTTTGTCATCTTGTCTTAGTCTAGTTATATTCTCCTCCTGTTCTGTTTTGCCCCCTCGTGGGTTTTGTTTTCTGTTTTTGTCAACAATAAATCCCTGTTTTGAGTTACTTGCTGTCTGCCATTGGGTTCGTCCTTCTACCACATGACAAAATCGATAACAGTTTACAACACATTTTCTCTAGTAACATTAGTTAACATGAACCAAAGATGAACACAACTTCAACAGCATTTATTAATCTTACTAATGTTTATTTTTAGCATTTATTAATACATTATTAAAATAAAAAGTTGTATTTAACACTAGTTAATGTGCGAACAAACAATGAACAGTTCCATTTCGACAAAGATGAATAAATACTGTAACAAATGTATTTCTCATTGATATTTAATTTAATGCATTGACTAGTGTTAATAAATGTGACATTGTAAAGTGTTACCCTAAATTCTTTAGTCTGTCATAAGAACTCATAAAATCTAGAAACATAACACATTGTTTGTAGTGTTTTAAGTGATAATTGTAATACATAATTTATGATTTCATATGGATTCGCTGCAGTGTACTGGGTCATTTCTTAGAAGTGGTTAGGACTTAAATTTACACTTCATAAAATTATTCTGAATATTTTTCCACATTGTGATTCATGTGTGTGTGTGTGTGTGTGTGTGTGTCTCTCCGTGCTGATGTCCCACCGTGAGATGGAGAAGGCTTTAAAATACTGTCTGTGTGAAATGTAAAATTTATGAATCCCCCCCATGTCCCTGCTTGATTTATGTGAAATAATAATACACTATTTAATGCTTAAACATGGCTGCGAGCAATCCGTGGCTATCAAGATGTACAATGGAGTAATGGCTGCAAAAGACAAATCACCCTGTGCACTGAGAATGCTTGTTTAAAGGTGCACGGCAGATATATTAAACTATATGTAATTGTACACTAACTCCACGCTGTAGGCAGAGAGAGACAGAAAGATGCAGATGGTCATTAATATAGTTAGAGAGAGAGAGAGAGAGAGAAGGGGGTGGACACATCTCAGACGGGCTCATCTCTCACCGAGCCGTCTGCAGACGTCTGTTTACTATCAGAGAGAAAACTACATATAAAACAAAAAAACTTGGTCACACTTTATATTAGGCATCTTTAACTTACATTAATAAAAGCTTTGGTACAATGTAGGCCTACTTATTGTGTTCATGTTGTATTGCAAAACACTTGCTTTTGTTGAGATGGGACACGGGTAAGATGAGGGACAGGTTTGGCGGTATGGTTAGGTTTAAGGGTGGCTCAACAGTGTAATTATAGATGTAATTAAAGAAATGAATTACAGAAGTAATTACATGCAGGCATTTTGAAAAAAATAAATACACTGTAAAAACATGTATGTATTGCAAGTGCATATACAGACACTTAAAATAGAGTGGGACCAAAAACTTTTTATTTCACTTGTATATACAAATATATGTATATAGACATGTATATATTACAAAAAAATTATATAGACATACAAAATGTATATATTTTTAAAACCAATATTTAACAAAATACATAACCGATTTGACACCTGCCATCTTTGCTCAAAGAAAACATCAGGATTTTAAGCCAATTTTTGAGCATTTCAGAGCCATCAAAAATGGCACTGTGAGAACAGGCTATATAATATAATACAATACAATACAATGTAATGTAATGTAATGTAATATAATTGTGTTTTTATGACATTTGGGACAAATGACCCATGCACGTTAACCAGCTAAACTTTGATCATTTGATAGTTATGGCCCTTTCTGGTATTCTTGCACATATTGTGCAAAAGTGACCAAGTTTACCAGCTTTAAATGCATGGTTTGAATTTTTTTTTTCTTTACGTCTGACACCACTGTCACAAATAAAGTACAGGCGTAATTCAAAAAGCAGAGAAACAAAATAATAAAAATACATTAAAATGACATGACTAAGCTTTTTTTTAGTAAGAATGAATATTACTAAAACATTCCCAATGCTGGGAAGTAAGAATATAACACAAAATCACTAAATAAAGAACAATGAAATTACTCTACGTCAAAAAATGTATTCTGATCTGAAATCTGATACTGATTTATGGATCTGTTTTGCTTAATTAAACATCATTACAGTTAGTAACTCCCCACAGATTTGGCTATAAAGAGTTGAGTCACTTTGTTGTGCAGTTTGTGGGACAGTTTATCAGACCTCAGGAAAGTAAACAGTGTAATTATGAGCCAATAAGAAACCACAGACAGAACTCTGAACACTGTGTGATTATACACAAACACAGGTGATGCACATAATGGCTCTGTTCCAAAACCTAGGCATTTCAAGGAATCATGGCACACTATCCAATTAGTGGATGAAGCGAAATGCTGACTATACGGTAAATAGCCACTTAAGTTGTATTACCCAAAAAATTTGACTATTTTACACAACATTTGAATTGTCTTAAGACATTTGCAAGGGTTCTATATCATTTAGCATTAGTCTGTGGATGTTATAAGTTAATATAAAGAATTTTCACTGTACAAAAGTTATATTATAAGCTAAATTGCACTAAATTGACCACCTGTGAACATTCATCCATACATACACTGTACAATGTCTCAAAGTTGTGATAAAAACAAAGACTATAGTGTTTTACATATTTGAGTCTTTAAATTTCACGTTTTATTCTATGTGCTACTGCTGTTTCTTTGTAATTCTTTGTGAAATTTACTAGCGATTTCTGAGTGAAAAATGTTCCAGAACAATTCAAGACATTCAACATTTGGATAATTGTAAATATATTACGGGTTGTACAAGTCAAACCTCAATACAATGTGCCTCAGAAATCACCAATAGCCCACTTATTTTTTTGGAATAGAGCCTATGTGTTCCTAAACCTCCCTGGTGTGTCTTTCCTCCTTCTTTCTCTGTTTTCCTGTCTTTATTTCTCCATGTCTCTACCTGTCCTTGCCAAGACAAACCTGCTAAAGCCGGTGATTGAAGCGCAGCTCTGACTCCAGTAAACCACAGGTGCTGAACTCTCCTGGCAAGTCATAAAACATCATATGCATGTTTTGTGCTGTCAGTGAGCTCTTTAATTTCATTTTCTTTTCTTTTCTTTTTTCTCTCCTTCCTGACCGCACGATTATTCTGCAATGTTTATGAGGGGTAGACATCTAGAGTGTCTTTCATGAAATCAGTCGTCTTAAAACTCCAATTCCCGCTGTGCCAGCTGAGGGGACCCGCCCCCCATACACCCTCCAGCACTAAATGCCAATCCTCCAGCTGTCAATCAAAGCCACATTAAAGCAGTGTGACGTCACATCGCGGAGCGTTCTAGTCACCGGGAACACAGAGATGGCCCAGGGCAAAACTAAACAAACTTCCATTGCCACTTTGAACAGTTTAACAATGTGTCATTGTGTGGATAATCCCTGGGCTGTGAAAAAGTGTATTATATTTTGATTTAATAATAATCATGTGTAAAAACATTGTGATACTTACTATTGTGTTTTTACAAGAGTAAGTAATAGATATTTAGAGGTGTTTAGGCAGGCTATTTCTCAAATATTAAACTCATCTAAGGGTACGTGTACATGACAACAATGTACTAAAAACGGAAAGGTTTTTCCTTCTTGTTTTTCGCGTACAGACAGCAAAATTTGTCAAAACGTTCCCCGTTCACACGGATACGCGAAAATGACTAAAAACGCTGTATTGTGTATGCCAGGCCAGTAGTTGGCAATGTCACTTTGTAAAGGAACACTATTCGCCTATAGACTGAACACATAATATGCATGTGCATGACGGCAACATTTTCACAAATTCGCGTTTTTGTAGTTTAAGAGACAATAGCAGTATCGGTTTCAAAAACTTGCACCTTGAAACCTGTTTTCAAAAGTTAGCATTTTCAGCAAAACACCATTTTGTGTAAATGAACGGATAAAACGCAAAAAAAAAAAACAGTTTGACCTAAGTAATTTCATTATGAGTGTGTTACAGACATGACTATTACCTCAAATTGTGCAGCTTGTGTTCTATTCAACCTGATCTCACAGAAATGCGTGAAATGTACACGACCCCTTAACCCCGATATGCGTGGTGGTAGCACGGAATGTGTTGAAATTACGTGGCGGCATCACGGAAACAACACCCATACAAAGTCAATTAGGCTCATTTGTCGTGGTGGACACACGAATTCCCTCGTTCAACAAGGTCACACGGTGGACGGTGGTAAATGTTGTTTTCTAGTTTACGAAACGTCCTCCTTTTAAATCTGAAAGCAACTTGAATTTCAATTGAATAATAATAATAAAAATCCTCTTAACTTACATTGAAGAAGAGACCTAAATATTTAGAGACAATTCAGCCGTAATCGAGTTATTTTGACTCAACAGTAAGCAACAAAAACACAGTAACGCATAGCAATGTGCTAAAAAATCCTAAAAATGCATGACAACACAAAATTTGACATTGCTAGCGTAGTAAAAAAAAAAAAAAGTTACTATTAATTTTAATCATTTGAGATCTGAACAATGACAGCAAAAATGATTTGTTGGTAAATTCCATGTAATGAGTAACACATTCTGTATACTAAGAATTTAACAATAAGCTGAAAGTATGACATAACATTTTTACATTTAACATTTAACATCTTTGTGGGCTCGTTTTAATTTAAATCACATTAAACTATGTAAGTCATTTAGTAAAAGGAATGTCTTCGTGTGATATTATTCAATAATGTTAAAAGAATTTTGCTCTGAACATTATTCCCCTGGCTGCCATCATCTCAAATTTCATCTTTAATTGCTCTTTATTTTCCCAGCATTGAGCGTTCAGCAGAAGTCTGCTTCCCCCTCCTGGTTGTTCTCAAGAAACAGTTCACAGAGCTTCCGGAAGCTGCAAGCTAGATTTCATTTGGCTGTTTTATATGTTGCAGCTGAACGGAGAGCATTTGATGTTGAGTATTTGTTAAGTTCCATCTTAAAGTCCTAAAGAAAAGACGAGGGTTATCAGCAGAGCTCTAGAGGTTCAGATGACATATGACAGGTGTCTATGGAGAGAGAATGTTATTGCGTTGTGTTCCGGTGAATGAATCCACGTCCACAAGTCCCTCGGTGTCAAGAGACTACAACAACACAGAGCATCTTTCAGAGAACTCACTGGTGGTTTGGCGACTAGATTAGTGGTTAGTGGTTTAAGTCACGATCCTCCATATTTTCGAACACTTGACGGCGACTTATCACCAGTGAAGGTACTGCAAGTGTTTTTTAAAGTAAGATTACAGTATAATATCTTACAGTCCTGCATTTTTACTTTTAAAATATATATTTTTATAGAGTATGGTGTATCTTTAAACTGAGAAAAAAATCATAACAGTCCGTATTGCTCCAGAAAAAATGTCAGACATCTCAGAAAAAGTATTCCATTGTTGTGCAGGATATGCTGTCTTTTCCTCTTTTGATCAAAAAGACATAAAATATACATTAAGTCAATACAGTCAATCTTAGAAGAGGTATATCAACACGGCCGAGCTTTCCTCTTTGAGTGAGCGCTGACCTCAAATAGTTAAGAGAAAGAGAGAAGGACAGTGAGAGAGAGAGAGAGAGAGACCGGCTCGCAAAAAAAGAAAAAAAGTGAGAGCAGAAGCCCAGCAGATCAAAGAAAACAACATGAGAGAGGATATGAGCGCTTTGAGAAGTAATATTGGGCCGATACCATCTGTTTCCCAAGTCATGCAGCAGGATTCAGACAAGCACAGGAAGAGGACAACAGAGACGGACCCTTTAGCCCTGGATAACACAGCCAAAGTGGCTTATTAAGAAACCTCCAATTTAATATGAGATTGGGCAACATTAAAGGGTTCCTCTGCAGAGGACCTTTCTCCCCAGTTGTTGAGAATAGAAGCGTTATATAACAAATACATTTGAGGATTATTTCATAAAAGGGGCGCCAGTGTAATTTCTCCTTTGGTATTTTCCATTTTGAAGGTGGCACAGTAAGAATGGCCGGAGATGTATGAGGTGATTTCACTCTTCATGTGGGAAAGTGAGTTAGAGATGAAGAGAGGGGCCGCTGCTCTGACCGTACGCTCACAATATTTTATTAGCAGCTGTGTTGTGGAGAAACAAACTATATAGAATCCACACTTAATTTGGTCTTTTTTCTTTTCTGATGTTTTTGTAAGATCATTTTTTAGGAAACAAATTAAATCTGTAGACTCCTCTAATGCTGCCATGTTATTGATATATATATATATATATATATATATATATATATATATATATATATATATATATATATATATATATATATATATATATATATATATATATATATATATATATATATATATATATACATTTTAGAAAATCTATGAATTGCATCAGTGCATACAGTACCGTTTTGACCTTACTGTTACTAGCACCATTCCCTACTAGCCAATAAGCATTACATTACACTATGAATGGAAAATTCAACAAGAAATTATGTTATTATTTACTCACTCTCAATTTTGTAAACCTGTGCGACTTTCTTTTCTATGGACTACTCTGCAAATTAGAATTTTATCGTTGCATGTTGTTATACAACGTGGGAAAATGGCGCATCAATTATATCACCTTTATATAAAGTTGGAAGTATTGCGTTTGGTGAGCTGTAACTCAATATTTTGTTTACAGTTAATTATTTATGTCATCCGGAATCGCAGTGTCACAAACTTGCTCTCTTTTGTTTCATTCAAACGCAGCTGCTGCCATTTTACGACAATTGTTTTTGCTGTAATGTAAAAAAATATAAAATAATAAACAGGTATGTTTTTAAAACAGTTTCATCTCAAATCAGTGTATCTCTTATCCGTATAATTATTTATGTAAAATACTGTGTAATATGACTGTACCGTATCCCTGAAATGTCTGTGTAGTTTGAACCTGTCGCTTGCTAGTAACATCTCTCTCCTCGGAAGCTTTGGGTTTAAAGAGCGAATAAAATATTTAGAATCAGATTAATATTCATGTCTAATTATTTACTTATGTGACGAGCTCCGCTTCGCGTCGGGGTCCTGATCACCATGTCGGGGTTTATTCTGCGATAACAACCGGCTGGATGTACATTATTTCTTTAGGCTACTTATCAGGCAGCTCTAATTTGCTAAATGTGACTAAGACATTAAATATAAAAATATTATAAATAAATCTATTTTTGCAATTGCAAATTCACGTCTGTAGAGGGCGCATCTCAAACAAACATTTCAGCTGTGCGGCTATTCCGGGTTGCGTTTCCCAAAAGCATATTTGTGTTATTTAACATTTAAATATTGTAGGTTTGAGTAATATTCTGAGTTTGGATATTTCTGTTTTTTTTAATATTATGAGGAATACTGATTCTGTTTTTGTGCAGGTGAAATGAGTAAATGCATGCTCACGTTAAATCTAGAACTACAATCACCATCCTTTTTACACAGGGCACACCTCTGCCTCTTCAGATAATCAGAATTGTCGTAAAAATTAGTTTCGTAGGTAAAGATTGGACATGAACGCCATTTCAAGTAATATTTACCACTGGGAAGCTCTGGGTTAATTTGTATCCCCAACTTCCAGAGATGGGCATGTCATAAACTTTAAACATGCCGGAAAGGAGAACAAATGGTGCTGTGACTCGTGTTCTCTAAAAGAAATTACATAACAACATCGTCTTGTCTTGTCGTTAAAGTAGTGCATATGTACATATATGAATAATTCAAGTGTATTGCATGTTTTTTACACAGTGAAAATAGCTTTGATTATCTCAAAAAAGTAGGAAAGAAAAACCTGTTGTCCTCCATGATTCATCCATGACAAAAAAAAGCACTTCCGTGCAACGAGCTGGTAATCACAACATAAGAAGGGGGAAGTATGATGATTCCAAGCACGTAATGGCAGCATAACTCAACATGGGGGCAGGAGAGGTGTCTGTCAATAAAATGAGAAAACAAAGAAAAACAAAAAAACTTGCGTTACTTATTTGAAAAAGTAACTCCGATATGTCGTGGGAAATTTAAAAGTACTAGTTACTTAAAAAGTAATCTGATTACGTAACTTGTGTTAGGCCTATTTGTAATGCATTACCCTATGCACTGATTATAAACATTAACAACATGATTTTCTGTTAAGTTGCTTTAAAACAATGAGTATTGTGTAAAGTGCTAAACAAGTCATTTTAACTTGACTTCAATTTTGGGTGACCACCATACCTTCAAAACATTGGTGTTATCCTTAATAATGTATGTCCTACTCCTAACATTTGTTGCAGACTCATCCATGATCCCAACAGTCGTTAGGTCATCGGAATTCTAATCAGATCCATGCACAGAATCACTCAACCATTCAGGTTTCCCAGAAGATCCTACTGATTTGCTGAGCTTCAGACCTCATTGGATCCAGATTTCAGTCTTTGAAAAGGCCACCGCATTTCCTTCCGCATGCAATGTTTTATTTATTATTGGTTATTTGATCTAGTCTGAGACCATTATGGGAATATGTACCTTTCTGAATAATCAATAAATTGCCATTTTATTATTTAGAAGGATCTGGTGTGAAGGGCTGCATAAAGTAAAAGTCATTACACAAATCCGTCATTGTTGATAAATGAGATCACTTGTAAAGTTAGATGGGTGGCGAAAGAGCCGCATGCATGTGGATGGTTCTGTGCATTGCTGAATACTATTAGCGGGCAGTAAATATTGCACGGGTCTCTCCACGGGACAATGATTCGGCGAGTGGGCGGCAGAGAGAGGGCAGTAAATTTGGAGATTAATTAACCCGTTGAATTCTGGACATTTCCAGGTCTCTGTTCCCGGTGACCTGTGGACGTAAATGGGACGAGCCCGTCCACAGCAGTGAGCGGAGAGTGAGGGCTCTCGTCCAGAAGAATGAGTTATTAAGAGAATTTTTTGAATAGATGGAAAAATTGTAGCCTGGCTATTTAGTGTCATAAAGTGCAGCCAAGCCAGTGCAGGGGCTCCTCGGGACAGGAGGCAATAGCATTCCAATCAAATCTCAGACGGATGAGAGATGGGCCTGTCCACTCTGAATTTTTATATTGTGGAAGGGGCTGGAAAGAAATAATGCCGTCCGTGAGTGAATTAACCTCTCGCGGTGGATGGAAAGGCCTCTGTCATCTATAGGGGAAGCAGAGGAAATGAATGGGCGGAACAGAGTCAGGCCAGCCAAGCTAGGGGGAGGGGTAGATAGGATCAAAACCCCTCGCCAGAGATGGACCGTCCGTGGCTGCGGCTCGGTCACATGTGTTGTGGATAAGGAAGGACGAGTAGTATGCTTCTTGAGCTTTTCGGTGATATATCTGAAGGGCTCATCAAAATCATTTTATTTTTGCATGACATTCATTCAAATACATGCAAAACAAGGATGTAAATACGGCAAAAGCACTCTCCTGTCAATCTGGACAAACAGGTTCAGCCTACTTACAGGAAAACTTTTAGCAGAACACACGTTGTGTAGCTCTATTTATATTACCAATGAAACCAACACAAGAAATAAAGCAGGTATGAAATTATTATTTGTTCATGTGCTTTATTTAAGCTACACGATTAATCTTTCATTGTCCTTTGTTCGGAGATCTACTAGACTCATTCCGAAAAGTAGGAGACAAACATTATGGATTTACTAGTCTTTTGTCCTGATTTACATATAGTAGCTTACTGTGCATTACAACTATGTGCTTCACAGGTGAGGGGAAAGTTGGCTATAGCCCACCTCTGGCTATGTAGAGATGTGCACCCGCATTTTAATACTACCAGGTCATAAAATTGCATCTTGATAACACAAAACTTGTAATATGCTGTTTGTGGTTGAATGTTAGCTTTAGCATCTAGTGAATTTCTATTCATTCACCCATTCTCCAAATCGCCTGTCCATAGGGTCAAGTGAATGTCATTATCTTAAAATTAAAGCTATTTCACTTTTATGTTCATAGGCTAAATTTTAAAACTTTTGTGACCATGAGATGAATGTATACGAATTTGTCAAAATGTTATGTTATTATTGTGCTTATCTGCA
This sequence comes from Chrosomus eos, assembly GCA_036326025.1. Classification (NCBI taxonomy): domain Eukaryota; kingdom Metazoa; phylum Chordata; class Actinopteri; order Cypriniformes; family Leuciscidae; genus Chrosomus; species Chrosomus eos. The sequence continues at coordinate 23,494,270 of CM070840.1, forward strand.
GTAGGTACAGTAAACAAAATAGGCCTACTTCCTCTTTCCGATATAATAAAAATAAAAAATAAAAGCAAATAAACAAATAAATAGGCTATGCAATTCATCTCAAAACAAAAACAGATTCATTACAAATATCACATCTTTTACATCCTTTATTTATTCATTATAATGTTCTCTGACTCTGAATGCAATCTGTCAGTTCAGACTGACACTTGTGTGTTCAGTGACGTGTGTCATGAGGTCAAAGGTAACCGGAAGCTGTTGGCTGCTGCCGGGAGACAGAACAACACATAAAACCCTCCAGAAACATCGTACAATGTGCACTTTGACATATGTCTTTATGGATAAAGGGCTTGTTTTGTATTCCGTTTGACTGGACGAATGAGAAGATGTCTGTATTATCTTAAGAGGAGCGGTTAAAACTGACTTTAAACCCGGAAGTGGAGCAAAGCAGTAGGTGTTAGCCTAGCCGCTAACACTCTTTATCTCTTCCAAATCCCTTATGAGGGAGCGATTTTGTCTTAAATCACCGATCTCACACTCATGCTGCCAATAGAAGTCACAGATTGAACTTGTCATGCGTGTCAGTGGCGAGACACGTCGTTTATCGGGCTGTGAGCTGGATGAGATCATGTGAGATCAGTGTGATACACAGTTCCAGCTGTCAGAAACTCATCACTCTCATCTGATCAATGTGATTGTGATTAAACTGATCACTTTGATCATCTCTGGGTCATTCGGGTAAGATTCTGTCATCTTTTCCTCATAATTCAGTAAGAAAATGCATAGGCTAGTTTAGTATGCAGTGAATGCACATGATCAACAATTACCAGTACCATGGTAACTTTTTATGTGCATAAAACACTTTAATATGATGAAAAGTGCTTTTCACAGTAAGACACTGAGCCATACAAACTTATAGCATGTTAAAGGCACAATATGTAAGATTTTTGGATTGAAATAGCCTAAAACCACTGTTATATATTTTGTTGTCTTCTGTACACCATTATCCCAAAAATGTATCCAACAATGTTTAAATCCAGAGAAATTTGCAGTTTTAAGCAGTGTATCGGCCTGTCATTACATCACTTGTCAATGACATCGTATCCGCGCTACCCTTGATTTGCTGTACTACCTTAAACCTACTGTTACTGCATTGATACTGTGATAACTTGGTGACCATAGACATCATATAGGTAGACGCCCTATTGAGTGCTACTGCCTATTGGCACGGACGAGAATTGGAGCCGCCATCTTAAACCGGTCATCCGCTCCGCTCAGTGTAATCTGAATGGCAGGTGAAATGAGCTGTCAGCGCATTAAATTAATCATATCTCACTGAATACTGAACTGATTTTCACGCGTTTTTTTTTCCTGCAAAGGTAATTCATGTAGCTATGATACAGGACTATGGTTCGGCGTATTTTAATATCCATTGTAGGCTTAACAGTAATATAATATTCTGATATAAGTTATAAAGTGACCAGACACAATATGTGTGATGAAGGATATAATGTATTTGATAAATCACACACTATATAATAAAGAAGCAGAAACAGATAGTTGCAGTACAGTAAGATGATATGATATGTGACACGCACATACACACGAACAGACACACAAACAAACAAACACGAACAGACAGTCTCTCTCTCTCTCTCTCTCTCTCTCTCTCTCTCTCTCTCTCTCTCTCTCTCTCTCTCTCTCACACACACACACACACACACACACACAGCAGCCGCGAATCCACCGAACGCAGCCACCTGTAATAAAAATTGATAAGATCGCTTTTCAACGTGTTTGCATCAGTAATTTCTAAAAATTAAATTCGGACAACATTAAGCCTATACTTTTTTTTATTGTATGTGGATGTGGGAGGGGAAAATGTCGAGACCAAAGCCCTATTCGGATTAACTTTACAAGGGTAGATGGAGTAAATTAATAACGTAATTTTACCACAGGACTTCTGTAATATCAATAGCCAAATCGCATGTGATAAGATATAGGTTATCAATAAAACTAGAAGTAGAAAACTAAAGTAGTTTTACAACTCAATTTGTGCATCGCTGTCATGCGTGTATTAACGTTACATTGCTTCCTGATATCATGTGCGCAAACACAAATAACCTATACAACAGGGCAGTTGAATGCTTATCTGATAACCTAGAAGCTCTTGTAATTATTACTTTAACAGTTACCCCACCTCTCCATGCCGGGTGAACACCGGCTGATGCAGTAAACAGCATTTCACAACGATTTCAGTACAGTAATAGCAAATATCCTTGCTCCTTCTCGATTATCTGGTAATATTCTATTCACAAAATACAACCAATAGTACGGTAATATTAAGACTTACTTGTGAAAAGCCCTATTTTCAATGGTTCGGCGATTAGAACAGCAAAATGCTCCACAATGCTCTGGCATCTTATCTGCTGCCACGCAACGAAACTAGGAATACGACCGGTTCAAGATGGCGGCCAGATTTCTCGGTTTCCAGCGGCCAATAGGGCTTCTAGTCTCTATGATTTCTATGTTGGTGACAACCACCATTGAGAGAGAGAGAGAGAGAGAAGAGAGAGAGAGAGAGAGAGAAGAGAGAGAGAGAGAGAGAGAGAGAGAGAGAGAGAGAGAGAGAGAGAGGAGAGAGAGAGAGAGAGAGAGAGAGAGAGAGAGAGAGAGAGAGAGAGAGAGAGAGAGAGAGAGAGAGAGAGAGAGAGAGAAGAGAGAGAGAGAGAGAGAGAGAGAGAGAGAGAGAGAGAGAGAGAGAGAATAAACTAAACAACAAAAAATATATATATTTTTAACTGTCTGCTTGTTAAGTCGTGACCAAGTGGCACGTCCTGTCTCTCCCTTGAATCCAACACGGAAGTGACTTAAAGGAACACTTCGACTTTTTGGGACTTTAGCTTATTCACTGTATCCCCCTGAGTTAGATAAGTCCATACATACCTTTTTCATCTCCGTGCGTGCTGTAAGTCTGTTTGACGCACCCACCGCTAGCCTAGCTTAGCACAAAGACTGGATGTAAATGGATATAGCTAGCACACTAATCCCAATAAGTGACAAAATAGCTATATGCTAGCTATATCCATTTACATCCAGTCTTTGTGCTAAGCTAGGCTAGCGGTGGGTGCATCAACCAGACTTACAGCATGCACGGAGATGAAAAAGGTATGTATGGACTTATCTAACTCTGGGGGAAAGGTTGAATAAGCTAAAGTCCCAAAAAGTCGAAGTGTTCCTTTAAACTGTAATTCATCAAGTGGCCGCTAGAGACAGGCTGCAAAAGAAAGTCAATCCCATTTAAAAATACCCAACTTTACAGCAGAAAAAAATGGTTTTGGTCTATGTAGCTAATTTTGGCCTTCATCACAACTGTGAGGGGGGTGAATATTTTTTTGTAACTCATCAGTTTAATATTAAGCCTTAAAGTTCTGCATAATTAAGGGCGTGGCCCCTTGAGTCAATAGTATATTCCTGCACAACCGGAGGCTGCAGTTTCAGGACCCCAGTTTTAGGACCGCAGTTTCAGGACCCTAGTTTTTCGTGACAGCGCCACCTACCGAACTGGATGATATCTTAAGTCTTGTTAAAAAAAAAAAAATATATATATATATATATATATATATATATATATATATATATATATATATATATATATTAATGAAGAAGATTATGGAATAGAAAAGGTCCTACAGCAGGTGGATTAGAGCAAGTAGCATCAAGCTACATGACAATTTAAAATATTAATATTACACTTTAACTTAAAGCTCACTTTAAACCACCATCGAGTATTTGTATCATATTCCGGTCGCGGTTTAAAATGGTTTTAAGTAAAAAAAAGATGTTGAAATATGTTATATATAGCATTTTATATGCAGCTAATGGCTACACCTTGTTTAGCAATACTGTAAACATTCTTTATTCATATGAAAATATCAAAAATCACACACAAACCACATATACTCGAAATCGTGCATTTATTAGCGTCTTGTTTCAGGTGAAGAGATGTGTCTTAGCTTTGTTATCACGGAGGTCAGAATGAGGAAGTGTACACAGCAGCGCGTCATGCAGAAGGGTGGGATTATTGTCACGTTAAACCACGTGAGATTATTGACAGCTCTATAGCGAATAAGAGAGCGCAGAGAACTGACACAAATCAGGAAGAGGAGAGATAGATCCTTAGACAGATCTCGCTGTTTGAGCTTCAGATCGCATAATTTAGTGGAACATGAAAATCATTATTTCTCCAAATGTGTGCACCATTGGACTAAGAGCCCTGGCGGATGCCGACCGTATGTATGTGAACACAAATAAACCGGAGAAAAACTTGAATGACTGCTTTATGAGTGATGATTTCTATTCAAAATAACGAACGTTACAGATGAATAATTTTGCACTCCTATCATAAATTAAGAAATTAATGTCACTGCAAACCAGTTTTATCATAAACAGTGGTCTATCGAACCTGGAGTTTTAAATATTTCTAATGATGCTCAGTTTGTCTAGATCAAATAAGTAAGAGTGTGATGTTTTAACGAATAATGAAAATTGAACAATAATCTGGGGCCGTCTGTGATCTTTGCTACGAAAGGGGTTAAATGAGTGTTTTTGGTGATCCAGTTCGGTAGGTGGCACTGTTAAAGAAAACTAGGGTCCTGAAACTGCGGTCCTAAAACTGGGTTCCTGAAACTGCAGCCTCCGGTTGTGCAGGAATACCCTTCTCCCTTGAGTGGCAGTTGGATTGCTGCCTCTGTCTGTTAGCCGTCACATCACCTCAGCTAATCCCGCCTTTTTGCCCATTCTCGTTTATCCGGGAGTGAAGCGCTACCAAGATGGTGACGGTCGGCTCCGACCACTTTGGGCATCAAAAATTCTCTTCAGAAACCTACGGGTGACGCCATGGACACAACCCATATTTGTTTATAGTCTTTGGTCGTGACGTATCGAATACTTCAAGCCTCTTCTCTGTTTCAAGTTAGAGTGCAGCTGTTTATGACCACTATTCATTTATAGCACACATTTAAAGTCACCATAAAATGAAAATAGGCTATTCTTTTTTTTGTTTTGTTTTTTTGCAGTATATCATAAATTATTTATATGTACACATAAATATAATTATTTTATTCTTATGGCCTCGTTTTTTTTAAAATGTCCCATTTGCAGCGACATCTATTCTAGGATGACTTGTTTTTCACCGCGAGGGCGGGACATCCTGTCACTGACATCCAGTTTCTCAGCTCCCGCTGTCTGGGGCAGCAATACTTTAACAATTCATTAAAAAAATGAATAACCTCCTGGCCAACTATGGAGACAAATTGTAGGGTTCATTTTTCCCGACAGTAGTACAGTATAGCGTGAGTGTATTAGAAGCATTTGTAATTTGCTTTTGGGATCTTAAGGAGCATTTGGACCTGGCAACTGTGACATCAAACGTCAGACTTAACGACCGGATATTGATCTTTAGACAGTAAAGGTAAGATATGTAATTTCAGATTGTGGATAAATTGTTTTGATTTTCAGGAGCCTGCAGACAACATGAGTGGCAAATTTGGCCTTGTGAATTACAGCTCGAGGAAGCACATCTCCATATCTGTGCCCTCGTCCACAGAGGTCATGTCACCTCATATTAAATCAGTGGAGGAGCTCAGAGTGCTGGGATTCAACCTGACTAGCTTCAACACACCAACACAGTTCTTCATCTGTGTGGCCGGCGTCTTCCTCTTTTACCTCATCTACGGCTACCTGCAGGTGACAGTCCATCAGTGATCTTTGATTTGTGCCTTTGTATATTTGTTCCATTGCTGATTCTTGTGAGTCTCTGTGCTTTCAGGAGTTGATATTCTCAGTGGAGGGATTTAAGCCATTTGGCTGGTATCTGACTTTAGTGCAGTTTGGATTTTACTCCGTATTTGGCTTGGTGGAGTTGCAGCTCACTCAGGATAAGAGGAGGAGGTAATGTTTGTGTACATGTTAAAACTAAACCTGTCGATTGATTAAAAAAAACAACAACAAAAAAACACCGGATTAATCGTAATAGTTTCTGTGATTATTTTTGATTAATTGCACCTAACATCTAGTCTGGGTTTCCCCATGCTGCCTTCCCGCAGCGCGGTTTTATTCACGCTGAAAGGCAGTATGGATACCATGGCCCAGATTTTCACCTCATTTAGGGAACCGATCACAGAACGGGGAGGGAGCAGCAAGACGATGATGACATATGTTGGGAGGCGCATTTGATAGACATTCTTAGCACCCAATAAATGGCGCCGGCATTCGTAAGCCACGCCTCAAATACGAGAAAATGTACATGTGGTTCCCAGACCCAAGTCTCAACGAGAATTGGGTCTGGCGTTAGCCAGGCTACCTAACATCATCATAAATATATTTTCACATTCAGTCTCAAAATTAACAACATAAATGCAGTATTTTAAATATTTGATATTGTACATATTTCTTTAATTGCATATTTGTGCAAAGTACGTTGAATAAAGGCCAAGAAACCCCATAACTTAAGAAAACCCTCAGTTATAATAGAAGTGTACTGTTAAGAAAGTGTTTACTTAATCGGCTGCAGTAACTGATACGGTTAAGTGTTGTTTTTTTTTTTTTTTTTTCCAGGTAGAGCTGCACGATTAATCGTTAAAAGATTGCGATCTCGATTCAAACATTTACACAATCTTATTCCTAAATTACAATTCTGCGTTGACGCTACGGCTGACTCCGAGAGAACAGTTGTTTGTCATGAATAGGGATGGGACCGCTTTGTTACAATAATTCAACTGATCACAGAATTACTGGGATTAAAGTTTATAGTTCAAATAAAAACACTGGTGTCTATAGTAGCGATTGAAATAGAGTAAGTCACCAATCATCTCTTAAAATTAACTTGACGCTTCAAATAAATATTGTATGAATGATATTTTTACACCAGTAGGTGATGACAAGTGTCTGTTTAAATTGTATTTGTCATTGAATCATTCATTCAGGAAATTCGTTCAAAAATGCTGATTCATCCAGTAATGAAACTGAAAATGAAGTCCTTGAATCATTCATTTAATCCGATTAAAAAACTAAAAAACGAATTCAAATTAATTAAAGCTGCAGTCTGCAAGATTTTTTTGATCATATTCACTGAAACTAGTGTTGTAGTTCTCGAGACCACTTTTTGATGGTCTCGGTCTCGTCTCGGACTCGACCGCATTTGGTCTCGGTCTTGTCTCGGTCTCGGACATTGAGGACTCGCGATTTTTTTTTTCAAGACCAGTCAAGACCATAACTGTGAAAATATCACTAAATTGCCAGTATATTGTCTAATTTTTTTGTTAACATCCTTGCTTTTATTGGATGTAAAACGATCGATGAGTAATGTAGACGAACTGCTGAGGGTGTGACAGAGAGAGAGAGAGAGAGAGAGAGAGAGAGAGAGAGAGCGAGAGAGCTCCCACTCTTTCTCTTCTGAGCCAGATTCACCGTCTCCGAAGTGCTGTCTTGCATGGCACATATTAATAAAAATAAATCGACATGATGGTAAAAGATCGGAAGACCATAGTTTCATGTGGAGCATTCGGATATTTTTTCCTGAATAACCGCTGGTTGTGAATTGTGCTAAAATACGTTTAAAAAAGGATTGTTGTAGGTTTAAAAACAACATAACTTTATGTATTGTTTATAAAAAGCGGAGAAAAGTGAAGACTTAAGTGATGAACAATGAATAATTGTTTTGCATACTGTACTAAATGATGGAAGTCACCCAGGAGTAATAAATAAAGATGGTTATGTTTATTTAAACTGAGTGTTTAATATCTAGGCTATGTATTTTTATGGGAATGTGGATCTTTCAGATGAATTTGAGAAGCTCTTTTGATCATGTTTCACAATTTTATTGTGTCATGTAGTGTGGGGCGCTGGTCTTGGTCTTGGTCTCGGTCTCGCCCTCCCTCGGTCTTGGTCTCGACTTGGTCTCGGCCCCTAAAAGTCTTGGTCTTGTCTCGGTCTCGATACACTCTGGTCTTGGTCTTGTCTTGGTCTCGGGTTAGGTGGTCTTGACTACAACACTAACTGAAACCGACACTATGCTCTGACAGAACAACATAAATCAGCCGGTTTTAGAACAAATCCTGCGCTTCTACCTCTACCTAGAGCCTGTTATTTGTTTTGCAAAAATTCACCGCTCCCGGTTCTTCTGGTCCAATCAGCGCAGGGCTGTGTGAGATCTGACTGTCAATCACAGTTCGTGCACACGCCACAGATCCCCCTCCCCCTTCGCGCACGTTACAATATACACGCACTGATGAGCAGGAACTTGATGGGAGGGTGCTCGGTGGTAGTGTGGGAGGGGCATGAGAGTTGTAAACATTAAAAATTTTGGCTAAGTCCCCTCAATCTGCCAGATTTGCCGACTGCAGCTTTAAATAGACTGCAGCAATTTAGTTTGAACCTCTAGTAAATTGCATGATATTTTGCTTAGTTGTCTATTCAGAATTGTTGGAGAAAAGAAAAAAAAGAAAAAATCATGCATTTATCCAGAATTTTGCACCTCTAATTTCTGACGATAAAATGAGCCATCAGAAATCAGTGTAATTGAAAGCCAGGCCTAAACTGCAAGTTACAAGAATTTATTAACAATTACAGCACATTAAAAATATTATTCCAGCTTTTATTTTACATTAAATTACAACAGTATTCACATAAAGCTAAACAAATGTCACATTTATCTGTATATTCTTATGTGTCTAGCAAAATTTTGTTAATTGCGTAAATTATTATTTATAAACGCATACATTTGTACATCATTTTTTTTACAGCTCTTCTTCTTTCTTTTTTTTCAGGATACCATGTAAAACTTACATGATCATCGCATTTTTAACAGTCGGGACCATGGGCCTATCCAACACTTCTTTAGGATACTTGAACTATCCAACACAAGTCATCTTTAAGTGCTGCAAGCTCATTCCTGTCATGATCGGAGGAGTTTTTATACAAGGTACATTAGATGCTAGATTTATATTAATACATACACTTCCATTTAATGTTTGGGATCAGTTTAAAAAATAAAATAAAAAATAAGTTATCTTATTCAGCAAGGTCAAATTAAATTGACCAAAAATGATTATTTTTTTATTTTACATATAGATCTTAAATATATTCTGTTCTTTAGAACTTATCTATTTATCAGAAAGATATTATTATTTACGATATTATTATTTAAAAATATACATCACGGTTTCCACTAGGGATGTAACGAGATATCGCAATATAAAAATGTGACGATATGTATCAGAGAGAGAGAGAGAGAGAGACTTTTTTTGTCCTTTTTTTCAAGTTTAAAAGTTGTGGTCACTATGAACTGTATAGAAAAAAAGCTGCATCATCTTTTGTGTTTCATTGAAGAAAGAAATCAAACCGGTTTGGAACAACACAATATGTGTGTGTGAAATATCCCTTTAATTTCAAAGTCTTTTTTTCGTGAACAAGTTCTTTGTTCTTTGTGCTGGTTCTTTCATTGGCCACAGTTGTTGTGGAGTTCTTCACTTTTCTAATGCAAGAATTTGACTGAAGTTTTGATATCCTGAACAAGAAAGAATGAAACCAGCTGAACAGTACTCCCTTCTCTTTGTATGGGGATATTTTGATTTTGTTTCTTTCTCTGGCGTTGTGGACCTTGCGTCCCCTGAGGCTGGTGCGTAAGATCAGCGGGACGTTGGTTGAGGATGCGCGCGAGATGCCGACCCATCAAAGCTGGACCGAATCAAAGTGATGCATGGCAACCTGCTGCATCACCTTCACCCCCACGGCAACTACCTGTTTGAGAACACTCTTTGGCCTTTCCTGCTGCTTTCTTTCTTGCTCTTTGCATTTTCACATGTCCAACCTCAAACTCATTCTCCTCGCATGCTTGCTTGTGATGAGTTGAAGAGTCCAGCAGAAAGAGAAAATCAGTTTGCCGCTAAACTTGTTCAAAGATCTTTGTAAAGCCAACCTGCAGCTAAAGTGTCAAACCCGCAGCCAGAACTCAAAGGACCCAGAAGATAAGGCCCTCAGCTTAGCCGAAGATCAGATGCCTGTTGTTTATGCGGCTTTTATGACATATTTGAGTTGATCTGTGTCAGAGATTCTTGGTTTGATAGAGCTTGTTGATGTATGTTTTTAGGGAAACGCTACAATGTTGCGGATGTGTCTGCTGCGCTGTGCATGAGTCTTGGTCTGATCTGGTTCACACTGGCTGACAGTAAGATTGCCCCAAACTTCAATGTCACAGGTACAGGACTGCTTCTGCCTCATTCTGTTGATTATGAGAAACATGGTCTTGGTTTCAATTTTTTAATTGTTTTGTTTGTTGTTTGTAGGTGTACTTCTCATATCTTTGGCCCTCTGTGCGGATGCTGCTATTGGAAATGTGCAGGAAAAAGCAATGAAACTCCATAACGGGTCCAACTCCGAGATGGTACAAACTATTTAAAATGATGACCATCATTATGTGGTTTGTCTCTCTTGTGTCCAGGTGTATTATTCATTGTTTCCATGTGTTGCAGGTCTTATATTCCTATTCTATTGGTTTTGTGTATATTCTGTTGGGTCTGCTGTCTGTTGGGGGGATTGGACCTGCTGTTTCCTTCTGCTCTCAGGTGGGTTTTAACACCAATGTAAAAATACACATTCATTTTGAATTGAAAAATAGCATTTTATAATTTCTCAGATGTCCATTTTTATAGTATTTTGTTCATTGCACCAAAAGCACTGGAATTTAAATGGAGATTATGGGCTATTTTTGATGATATACCTATAAGAATACTATATGTAAATGAAGTCTGTTGTGAATAAAATCTTATTTGTTATATGGCTTTGTGTGATTATCCAATCACAAAGGCTGCAATTTAATTAAATATATGCACTGCATGTTTCAGAGTGAAGTGCAGCACTGTGTTCATGATACAGTGTTTCTTCTCAGAGCAGCTTAACTCACATTAAATGCAGCTCCACTCAAAGTTTTAAGTCTTAAAAAGTCTTAAATTAGATTTTTAAAATTTAAATCTAAAAAGTCTTAAGTCTTATTTTTACTTATGAAAAGTCTTACATTTTTGAGGATACTTTGACTTTGATTATCTAAATGCTTTCCAAATTAAAATGATCAAATTAACGTACGTAGCGTACATTCTATCTTTGTGGATTTGCTTGTTTACGTGACCATTCAAGGAGAAGAAAGTTGGTTAATGTCAGTTCAATTGTAAGTTCATTCTGTATGTGCTTAGGAATGTGTGATATGTATCGTCTAGGATTATTGTAATCATTGTTTTGACTATGTACAAGGCACTGCAAGCTGACATCGCATTTGTCTCTCGTGCTTTCACTGTGTGTCAGTACAGTTATAGGTATGTCCTCAAATGAGTTTTTTGTCTTATATTTATACCACATTATGTTGTTATATTAGAATATCACATGAGCAAGAGTGCCGTTTTCCTGTGCACATATGCAAATGTGATATACAAGAGTTAAATTAACAATAAGTTAACATTGTGAGTTACTTTTTGGACACAATAGTGTCTTTTTTTCCTCTTTATTTCGCCAACGAGAATTTCAAAATAAAACCTTAGCAGTCTCAATACAAGAGACGGCGATTATTTTTTTTGACTGAATAATTTCCGCGTTTTGAACAAATAATTGTAAGATTCAATGAACAATCACTTGCTTTTCCTGAATAAATCAGCCGTTTGAACAAATCGGTTGAATGACTTAACTCCCTCAACTCACTTATTAAGACTAGGGATGCACGATATATCGACCACATATCGATATCGGTCGATAAATGGTCTTTTTTGATGTTATCGTTATCGATCTGATAAGAAAATTGGGCCGATATATCAAAGCCGATAAATAATAGATTATTTACTTCAGTTGAGAGATGCGCGCTGTTTGCCATGATGGTTCTGAATGATTGGATTCACTTCGAAAAGGAAGATACAATTCAGTCCAACATGTGCTGCACACATCTGTCACATAGGCTTCATAACATTATAATAAAAACACGCCTGCAAAAGAATGTTGTGAATTCTTTTTCGCCAGTGTTTCAGCACGACGAGCGCGTTGTGGCGGAAAGAGCCGTCTAGAGTTAAGCCTTCATGACAAGCACAGTCAAGTTCTCTTGAGCATTCGCAGCATTCTGTTCCATTGTAAGTTGTAATATGTTTATTTTGTTATATTTTTATATATATATATATATATTTCTGATTAATCGAATATAGGATGCGTTTGGTTGAGTTAATGAACGATGCAGTAGCGCTTCATTGTACCGGTGATCATCTTTATATTTAGCGTGCGCGCAGCTCAAACAGCAATGCACATTTATAACTATAATTGGGACTGTCATATACATGCCATTATAATGAGAACACTATTGTAATAAAACGTTGTGAATTCTCTGGGTTTAGTGGCCGTTTCAGAGCGTTGTTGTGGGAATAGCGCGTCCAGAACAGGGATTAGCCTACACATTATGACCAGCACAAGTTCGATTGTGCATTCAAGTCATTATGTAATATAAATATCTGATTTATCTCACATATGATGCGTTTTGTGGATTATTATTCTAATAGATTTTATTTGGAATGTTAGAATTTGACATAAAAGGTGATGCATACCTCCTAAATAAGTTTAGAAAAAAAACCCATATATATAGGTGAAAATGCACCTGGAAATCAATTAAAGGTGGCAAATATTGCCTCTTAATATGTCTGTCACTGATGTGAACTGACCACTGCATAGAATATAAAAAATATGAATATATTTGTGAGTCTGCTGTCAACAACAGGGCTAAACCAGCCATGGCACCAGTACAAAAACACAATCGGTAAAATATCATCTAATTATTATCAACAAAACTATTTTGAAAATATCAAGATATATTTTTGTCAATATTGTGCACTCCTAATGTACGGTATTAATTTTGATTTCTTCTGGTCTTAAAAAGCCTTAAATTTGACTTTAAAAAGTGTGCAGCAACCCTGGCATTGGATATGGCCGTTAGTTTATAGTATAGATTTATGAACGCAGCGTGCATTGGCATTTCACCGTATTTCTAATGAGATATTTATAAACCTGTTGTCAACTAAGCAGAGAGACTTAAAGGTATCCCTGCAGTTTTCTGCCAAAATAAAAGCTTAATGGTTAAATGTTTGAAAATAAGAAAAAAATGTTGTAATATTGCAGTTGTACAATAAAATGAATATTATCATTTTATTAAATACTTACTATTTTATTATACAGTACACTATTATTATTACAATAGTAAAATATTTTGTTTTTATCTAATACAATTCACAAAAAACACATTAAAAAGTCTTCAGAGTAAAAAGTTTATTTTTAATAAATAATTAATATTCTTTTTACTTTCTATGCAGATGCACTCCTCTACAAAATCACCCCAAATCATTCTAGAACAATTTATTCTTTCCAACTAGAGCTATTCAAGTCATCTAGTGGAAATTCCTGCATTTTCTTTTTTTTTTTATTTCGCAATATATTTTGCAGAAAAAGAAAATATTGCAGTGTCTGTTTTGTCCAATATCGTAACATGGATGGTCATATGTTAATGAGCTCATGATTGTGATTGCTTTTCAAAATGGTGCACACCAAACAGCGACATCATTTTAATATTTATCGGTTCAGGTTAACTGATCCAAATAAAAACCATAACCACAAAGGTGTGATACAAATCTAACCATAATGTTTTCATAAGCACAATTGACTTTCATTTCAATGGAGCAAGAAGTTTTACATGATATTAAAACCTTCCAAGAACTATTTTTAATATCTAAATGTCTTCTATCCTTAAAAAAAACTGTTTTACTCACTCAGCATCCAATGACGACATACGGTTACGCATTCTTCTTTTCACTGACGGGATATTTTGGCATTTCATTCGTCCTGGCTCTGATAAAGCTGTTTGGAGCACTGGTTGCTGTCACAGGTCAGTAAAGCGCTCTCATATTTACGTGTTTTTGTGGTGGTCATTCAGATTTAGCGAATAGATAAAGTGAATTAATGCCCCAACTCTGTTTTTCTTTTTTCAGTGACTACTGGAAGGAAAGCCATGACTATTGTTTTATCCTTTATGTTCTTTTCAAAACCTTTCACTTTTCAGTAAGTGGACCAGATTGGTCACGTTGAATATTTGTTGAGTATTGCTTGTAATAATGACATATTTCTATTTCTTTGATAATGACGTACACTGATTCTTTCACAGGTACCTCTGGGGTGGTTCTCTGGTGGTGTTTGGGATCTTCCTAAATGTTTACAGTAAAAACAGTGACAAAATGAAGCTTCCCTCTTTAGAAGAGCTCAGAAAACGAGTGTTCAGCGGGAGGAAGGTGCGCCTGCTGTCTCAGGACGTGTAGGAGAATGAACTCAAAAGTTTTATTGATGGGATTCTCCAACCTCCTACATCGGCGGATGCTCAGGTGTGGTTTGGAGTCGAAACGGCACTCATGGAGCGCGGGGACCTGTTTGAATCAAAGGGACTTTAAACTAGAGCCAAAAAAGCAAAGATTTGCACTGGTGGAAACGGAAGGTGGAAACTGTTTCGGTAGAAGATTCCTTTCTTTTTTTTTGTATCAAATCATGTCCAAGTGAATGTTGGCCTAATGGACCCAGTGACATTTTAAATGAAAACATTTCACCTGCATGTGCCATGAAATGATGGCAACAGTTGACAAGTCAAGACTCAATTTTTTTGAGTAAACTGCAGTTGCACAGGTGAAAAAAAAGGTCAATGATTCTGTCTGTTTAAAGGGCTGATGTTCGGAAAAGCATCAACTTATCAGCTGCCATTTTTGCTAACCGTTTGTTTGGTGAAAGGGTGGCTGTTTTTACATTAAAAACAAACTGGGAAGTTGATTCAGACAGTCTGGAGTGTTTTCATGAATAATGGCGTCTCTTATCCATTGGCTCCAGCATGGAGAGTTGAAAAGCTGCCAAGCACTTTCTCAGATGTTTGGCCCTGCGATCGCCCAGGGCCTGTTTGATTAGTAATCCTGGAATAAGATAGCACCAGAAAGAAAACAAACACTGTGCACAGGGCTTGGCTTTAGACCTAATTTAGTTGAGCAGAACGGTGTGTGTGTGTGTGTGTGTGTTTGTGTGTGTGTGAGAGAGAGAGAGCACATGTGTGGTGTGTGCATGTTTGTGTGTGCCAAGTGTGCGACACTTTCAAAGCCTCAGGGAAATGATTATTGTGCAGTTGTTGCCACCCTCTCCCTTAGAGACACTGCCAGTTATAAAACACAGCATTAGCGCAGATACACAAAGGAGTAGCTGCTGTTTGACTGCACAAAATCATTACATTTTTAATATTGACCATACAAATATGTAAAGGCTTAAAATGTCACAGTATTTTGATTATGAAAATGAAGGCTGTAAAGCTTTAAGCAGAAGTGTTTATTTGTATTATGTGTTGTGCATTTTTTGTAATACTTTTTATTTTCAGCAGCGAAGACTCCAGTCTTCAGTGTCACATAATCCTTCAGAAATCATTCTAATATGCTGATTTGCTGTTCAAGAAACATTTATTCTTCTTATCAATGTTGAAATATTAATATTTTATGAATTTTTCAGTGGAACACAAAATCAGAATGCCCAAGCTGCTCAGTTCCCGACAGGTACAGCTTATCTGTGAGGGTTTCATTAGCAGTTTGTGCGGGCCAACTTTCAACCTGCACAAAAAAAACTGTATTTTTTCTTGTTTGTTGGTTTAGTATTTATTTATTGCTGTTGCTTTCATTTTAGGTGCAGTTCTTGAAGATTATGCACATATTTAAATTCACTATTTTCTTGTGTACATACCCAATGGATTTTTTTAATGTTAGTTCAATCATAAAAAAAAAAAAGTTAAAATCGCCAGTTCTCCATAATTTGAGGGCCGCTTATTTTGAATAATAAATGTCATATTAGGCTCACTTCATGGACCCACTTGCTAAGTCTTGCTTTCAGAGCAAATGATTCAACCTATATAAGTACAAGTTACTAAACTTTTATAAGTGTGAACCCTTTCTATGGGCTGTCAAGTGCCAAAAAATGCAACATTACAGTATATTAAAGTAGTCATGACTTATGTTCTTTGTCCTAAATATAATAAATAGATGTGTGTGCGCAATAGAGACAGAAAAAGCAAACAGTCCAAATGTCTTTCGTGTATTTAAACATGAGAAATGTGAGAACCAGTGGTGTCAGAGTTAAGGAAAGATTGTTTGTGGTTTACCAGATTGTGTTGTTTTGACATGTTGTTTGTCATACAGTTTTGGAGATATTGGTCATTGTATGCCCGATTACTGAATGACTAGAAAGTCGACGCCTACAGGTGTTGGCGAAATGGCTGCCAAGTGAAATGACCTACTGTGAAAAGCAATTTGGTCGTATACTTGATCACTTTTTGTGATGAATGTCATCTGGCACTGCAGATGAACATCTGTGAGAACATTTTTCCTTGTTTCCTCCACTTGTGTCCAGCTGGCAGTGGAGCTTCTCCGGGTCATTCTGTAATGCTGGAGTTCACAGCATCAGCAGAGTGTTTTCTGTGTCTCTGTGTGAGCTCTTGTGTTTCTGTCAGCCGTCTAATGAAGACTGAGTCCACCACACTGAAATGTTAGCGTGCTAAATTATAGAGAACAGTTAATAATTCACAATATCACACAACTGACAGTGTCTTGTATATATAGGCCTTTCTCAAAAATTCATTTTTATTTTAGTTTGCATTGTACACTAAACAAAGTTGCTAAATTTGTATAATTCTATCCAAAATGTTAAAAAAAATACAGGAAAGTTACAAAAAATGTAATAATTATATCAGCAAATCTTAGGTACACACATGGTTTTTATATTACATTCTTTCACCCAATATTCTTCAATCTGATCAACATAATAATAATAATAAATTACACAATAGACAATAATAGTGTGTAAAAATTGCTAAATACAGCAAAATATTCCATATAAAGTGAAACATTCAACGATCAGTTGTGAACTGGAAAAGAGATGTTGCGTCAATTAAATCAAACCCATTTTAAATGCAGTCCATTTGTCGAAAATAAATTGAGGCTAAAGGCAGTGGTGGACAGAAGTATGTTACTTCATTGCTGTAGCTAGCCTACCTACATTTTTCAAGTATCTGTACTTTACTGGCTATTTTTATTTTGAGAAACTTTTATTTCACTTCATTCCAAAGCATATCATAATTGTTAACTCCACTATATTTCATATAAACAAATCGTTACTCGTGACTTTGAACTGAAGAAATCGTCACAAGCTCCAATAGGCGACAACGGTCTCCGATTGGTGAACGAGCTGATTCTTTTCAATGAACCTGTTAAATCGGTTTGCAAATCGCACCGAATGATTTATTTGCGATTTGGACTGTTCTCGAATTTTAGAATTGATTATTGTTAATGAAAATAATATTTAGGTCATGACTTTCAGTTGTTTGTAAACTAAATTGCTGTAAAAGGGTGAGCTGTATGTGAGCATTCAAGCCTATAATGCTTGAATGTGGGCATGTCCATATTACCATCTCAATGGTGTAGATTTTAAGTAAAAACAACAACAAAAAACACCACATAACATTAAATAACACATTATTGCACTTGCAGTCTTCCCTGCCATTTCAAATTATATAAAACTAGTTTGCATAGCGTTCATTAACCGCGTTTCCACTGCCTTGCCATGGCCGAGCCGTGCTAGTGCGTGCCAGGGCCAGTCACGTTTCCACTGTCACTTCCGGGGCTTGATCGGGGTTTACTCGGGGCCAACGGCCAGGATTTCTGGCCCGTCAAATACCTTAGGCCAAAGAGGGCCAGCTCGGGCTAGAGGCGTGGTTGAGGTAAAAGGCGGAGTTTATCGGTGTTAGGGAACGTTATGATCTGCGGCAAGATGCACAATTCACTTTTTATATATCGCGCAAAATAATCGCTACTCGAAATGGAGAATCGCCTACTGGTCTGTCGAAGATACCAAAGCTCTTCTGAGCAGAAGAAAGGGTACAACGTCAATTTGATGGCGTGTGAAGAAATGAGGACGTTATAAAATACATCGATGGTGAACAAGCTAAGCATTCAGCGAGCAACGCTTCAAGTTCGGAAAAAAATAAAAAAGTTGCGGGCGCCGTATTGTACAAGGCGATTCAAGCGCACAATGGACAAAGCGGAGCTCAGAGAAGGAACTTTCCATGGTTCGACTTGATGGACGGTGTGCTGGGTCACCGTCCCTCTGTTAGTGGCAACTCGCGAGACAAGTCGGGATACTATTGCAGCCACGGCCAGTGAGTTAATATACATGCTATCTTCCTAACTTAAAATAAATAAATTCATAATACCCGCTGAAATGGGTTGGGTTGTATGACGTTTGATCAAGAAAGGCGTGTTAAGGGCAGGGTTTAGGGCAGCGCTGCGGGGCTACTGGCCCGGCAGTGGAAACGCAAGCCCGGTGCTTGAGGCCCGAGGCCACTGGCTCGGCTCGGCTCGGCTTGCTGTTAGCCCTGGCCCGGCCCTAGCCCGGCAGTGGAAACGCAGCTATTGTAATTTAGCCCTATATGTGATATGCCATATATGTATATGCTGCACCCACCAATCTTCCTTACTAGTGCTGGCTACTGACAATTTATAATAATTCATAATGATGTTAGACCCAGCGATTCCCCCTCGGCCAGGTATTTTGAGCAGTAGGATTATCTAAAATATATCATATTAAATTGAATGTAAAAGTATGCAAGTATACAATTACAAAATAAACATTAATTGATCAGTACTTTTTACTTTTAATCCTTAATTACGTTAAAAATCACGAAACCAACTCTTACTCAAGTAAAATTGGAAAGAAGTTCTTAATACTTTTACAGTCGTAAAATTGTATCAGTGTATCTGCACTTCTACTCCAGTACTTGATTTGTGTACTTCGTCCACCACACAGCCTAAAGGTCAATTTTAGATCATAGTACGTTTGAAAGCCCCAGCTGACCGCAGCTAAAAGAACCATTTATCTTAAGAGAAACACTAGCACATTGAACAATGAAGCCTTAAAACCCATTTGAAGTGTGAGCGTTTCATTCATCAAACAAAGTCTTTGACCCTATACACACTCAGAACACACACAGTACAGACTGTCTGAACTGATGCTTAACATAGAATTGAGGCTTGGTTAAATACTCTAAGGCTCTCTAATGGAAAATTATTGTGTAGGTTTTTTTGCTTCAGGGCCAATTTTTTTTCTAAATTGTTTATCATACAATCAATTTAAAATGTATTCATATTACCATTAACAAGGCGTCATGATATGCAACACCAACTATTTTGTTAATGCAAAAACAAAATGTGACTTACCAACCAAGCACTTATTTTAATATTTCACTATCACTCCAATACAGAGTTATATTGCATTTTATTATTTCCATTTAGCATTGTTTTTCTCCCCTGCTGTCCCTGTCAGAACAGGACCCTGCACATTCCTAACAAACACACTGAAATTAGCATATTCACCCAGCCTGCATTGGGTTAGTGTATATATAGTCTTGCATACAAGTGTATTCTCTCTACCTTTCTATCTTCCGTTGCTCTTTTGCTCTCGCATAAACCGAGACGTCCGCCCAGCTCTTATTAATGTATCGGGTCTACCTGGGTTCAGTGACCTCTGCCCCCCCTCCGCTGGCCTCCCTTCATAAATAATGGGGGACGTCTGCAGCTCATCACCTCAGTAAATAGGCTGCAGTATAACTCCATATAACGGCCCCAGCCACTCCAATAGCCCAGCAGGTCCCGCTGGCAGCCCATCCATTACCAAAGGGCCACGGCTGTATCGTCCTTGGGCCGGGGCCGGACTGGGCCAGCCGGGTGAGAGAGAGAGAGGCTATGAGCTTGTAAAAAAGGATAAAGGGGAAATGAAGGGGGTGGTGGGGTGGAAATGGACAAAAGTAGGTCACAGGCCTGCTTCAGAACTGAAATTAAATGAGATATTGGTGGTGGTGTTGGGGGGGGGGGGGGGGATGGTTGATCTCTCATAAAACCTGAGAGATAGAGATGAGTCATTTTTTTTATTGACACTTGATGGACCCGTAATTTCAAATCAGTATGTTTATTACTTGGTGCAGTCAAAAAGGAATAGAAACATTATGTTTTGTATCAGACTTCTTTTTTAATGTTTGTTATTATTATTATTTGTCATATTCAATACAAAATAAGTTTTAAATTCAATTAGATAAACAAAACAAAAGATCCGCAATTATTATTAAATTGTATTATACCTTTCAAAAGTTGCAGTCAGTAAGATTTTTTATTATGATTTATTTTATTTAAATTGATAAAGTTACAGTAACAACACTGTTACAAAAAACAAAACAATTTTAAATAAAAGCTGCTCTTTAGAACTTTACATATGAATCTGATAACAAAAATAAATGTTTCTAAGAGCACCATTTTCTACTAAAAACTAAAAACTTTTTATGTGTTTTGTATGTTCATTAAAGCTGCTGTCCGTAACTTTTTTGGGTTAAAAATTATCCAAATAATAATAATAAAAAAAAAAAAACATAACCAGCCAGTGTTTAAAAATATCTGCTTGCCTTTGCTCGATTCAAAACGGTTAGCTTGTTTTAGCCAGTGGTACTGGTGGATTTCCGCGGGAGATTCGAGCATGTCTTTGCGTCATTACGTCACATCTGTACACATAAAGAAGGAGTCCCGGCTAGTAGGCTATATCGCGTCTGAGGATGTTGGAGGTGGAAATGTTTAGCCTTTTCTCACAGCACTTTAAATAATCAAACTTATGGCGGATCCAGAAAGGTTCAAACGACAATCACCAGTGACAACTGGAGATTCACCAGTCCAATTGTAAAATAATCTGGACTTCAAAGTGGGTAGAGAAAAAAAGAGACTGCGACGAGGCCCACGCGAAAAAAAGGATAAACATCGGCAGGGATTTTACGAAGGGGTTCAAAACTGACGGAGAGACGGATTTTTTTCTGTTGGACAGGCAGGACATCAATAGTTCAATCGTGTAACAGTAGCACTTGTTCGCTTAATTCACACAGTTACAGAGTTTCCTTTGTTGTGGCTTTTTTCGTTGAGCTATGATGGTAAATATGAATTATTTTGTGCTAGCTATGAGAGGGAGCAATTCACCTCTACTACAAAAAAAACAACGCCTTATTTTATATTATATATTCCACATTACATGTAGTCACGCAATGCTGATGTTGTTAACATTAACAATTTGAGAACAAGTATAATTTGAAAGGTTTGACGCGATCGTTGTATTTAATCAGCACGATTTTCCCCCTTAGTTGATTAGAAAAAAAGTGGATGTTAGGCCTGCTTACTTGTTCAGATGACATTTTTCGATGAAAATGCTTATGTTGTCATGGCCATACTGTACTTCCAAAAGTAGAATGTGTGATTCTGAATGCCAGTCTCCACACCGGCGCGGTGACTGACAGACACGCAGTCTCAAAACATTGTGTTCATCCGCGCTGTTTCATGCCGATGTACAACTGACGTAAAGTTAATAATTCCGCGAATAACTGCAGTTACAGATTTCAAACAGAGATGGCGACAAAGAGGAAAAACGCCGGACTGCAGCTTTAACAAGACAACAGCGTTTTAGGGGCCTGAATCGGGTTTCAAAGTGCAACTTTAAAAAAAAAAAACTATTCTGTTATCGACTCCGTGTAAACTACAAAAAAAGTGAATTAAATGCAATTAAGCGAGAAGGTTTTGTACAAGTTTAATGTATATAAAAATATATATGTAAAATAATTTACAAAAGCCAGATCTATGCCATACACCTGCCAACGGCTCTCCCATTGCGTTATATGCGTAATACATATATATATATATATATATATATATATATATAATATATATATATATATAATATATATATATATATATATATATATATATATATATATATTTATTTATTGAGCGTACATTAGAGACTTTTTTTAGAAAATCTGGTTCCATCATAAGAACTGTAAATATTCATCTCATGAATGTCTGGGCTGTGTAAACTGCCTGCTTCCACATGAACGCTCGCACGTGTGTGTGTGTGTGTGTGTGTGTTGTGTGTGTGTGTGTGTGTGTGTGTGTGTGTGTGTGTGTGTGTGTGTGTTGTGCTCAAGACAATATTCACATGATGTATCTTGCAGATTTGCCGTGTCAGCAGCAGCGTTACAGGAATGATCTGCACACACTTCACTCCTGACAGGACTCAAAGTGCTGGAGCCGGGAGAATATTCTGCGCTCTCTCACTGAGAGGAATTCTTAATAATAAATATCACACTAATAATGAATGGACCAGTGGCTGCAGTTGTCTTGAGGGCATAATATCTAATTTCCTCTCTCTGTTTCATATCTCCACTCTTTCATGTCAGTACAGTCTGTCATTAAAGCAGCGCAGGTCTGTATCGCTCTTATTTATTTTTCAAATCAGTGTGTAAATCTGAGCCAGGCCCTTGTTACAGATGAGTTCCAATAAATTATGACAGACCGACTGACAAATCCAGAATTTTAAACAGCCCTCTGTCGTATGTGGGGCGGCTGACACTCAACCTGGCTGGAAAATCCTTCATAACACTTCAATTCTCTCTAAATGAATCGTGATGCATCTAATATTCTCTCGCCCACAGATGTGTTATAAAGATTTACACTGTCAGAAAAAAGGCATTCATTTCCAAAGTTTCTGTTTTGTACTGCACTGCACTGTACGGTACTGTACATATTTCATATTAGGTTACATGTTTTACAGAATCCAAACTTCATTATTAAAACGGTCTCAGCTACGTGGATACAATTGATTCTAAAATTACTATAATTCATAGAAACAGATATAAAGGTAATAATAATCATGAAATTATCAATGTACTTGAAAGTGTCATTTCTAATAAAGTTGCATAGAACCACACATTTGACAGTAAAACATTTATTTGCGATGCAGATATAAATTAATTGATATCTGTAAAAAGTTTATTAACAGCTAATTTATTCAAATTAAAATTATTACTGTGGGACTTTTTATTGTTTACTTAATTACATATTGGAATTTTTTCAAAGGCAAATAAAGGGAACAACAGCAAACAAAAGTAAAAATAAATAAATAATGGTACTTTAAAGTACTTAATTTATATCATTATGATAATTTACCAAAGGTTTTATTTCTTGCATAATATTCATAATATTAAGTGTGGTATTTGTGATTGGAAAATGCCAACCACAGGTAAAACCAAGCATGGCTCTCATTATCATGGTGGATTGAAATACATTTCTACAAAAAACACTACTATAATAAAAATAATAGTAATAAACGTTAAAAAAATTAAAGCTTTATACATTTTTGTATTTCGCAGAAGATAAGAATAGCATGTGGCTTTGAAACTTCATAAGGGGAGTAAATTATGACTTTCCATTCTTATGAAAATTATTCCTTTAAGAAATGAAACCTTAGATAAAACTAAAAGAATCAAAAAGTTGTATGAAATACATGTGTAAAAATGTGGGATATGACTAACGTGTAAAAATCATAGTACAGGAGAACCAGGGAAAGAACAAGCGGAAAAATCGAATCTCAAGCATTGTTGATCCTCACAAGCTCGGCTGCCACCTTGCATTGTGCTGTTCCTGATGCTGTGGAGTAAAGTCTTCTCCTGGGCAGATCACTGCACACGTGCGTTTAAGCAAGCCTGATACCTGAGCACGGAAACAGCCACCATCAACGCGAAACATGTTGCTATCAGAGCCCATAATGTCAGTGCTCACCTCTCGCCTGACACGGCCTGGCACGCATATGTGCCGCAGCATGACCAACGCTTGACGTGGCAGCATTGAGGCAGAGTTCATCAGACAGCACACAAGGGAAGGTGTTCCAGCGCATTACAAACAGATACAGGAAAACAGGCACTGAAGAACGCAAAGATGCATGTTGTTAGAGAAGCAGAAGAAATGACGGTAAACAAATGGAAACAGCAACGCTGGTGTGCACAGAGTTTACTATTAGCACAGATTTACCCTGACAGCGCATGTAAACAAAGCAGAGGCCCAGTGAGGCCGAAAGACACTACAGTATACTGATACAAACCATACAAACGACAGAGCCTTCATTGGGCAGTTTAAACCAGGGGTGGGCTAACTCAGTTCTGGAGGGCCACTGTCGTGCAGAGTTTAGCTCCAACCCAAATCAAACACACCTGAACCAGCTGTCTTTAGGATTACTAGAGCTACAGGCCAGGGTTGGAGCTAAACTCTGCAGGATAGTGGCCCTCCAGAACCAAGTTTGTCCATCTCTGGTTTAAACACGTTTTATATCAATAGAAATTTGTTCACCCAAAAACAAAAATTCAGTCATTTACTTATTTTCTCACCATGACGTTGTTTTAAACCTATATGACTTGAAACTCAAAAAGAACAATTTTGAAGAAAGCTTTTTATGATTACTGGAGCTGTCAAGCTTCAAAATTGACAGAAAATACCAACCCGATCACACAACAATTCGTACGAATTTTACGAGGTGGCTAATCTCACTCGTACAAATTCTTACATTTTGCGAAATCGTACATATTTTATGAGTTGTCCAATTTATATGAATTCGTACGAATGACCCCGCCCCTAAACCTATCCATCACTGGGGTCTAGACAAATCGTACAAATTAGCATGAGTGAGGTCGTACAAATGCGTACGATTTATCCACCTTTTACTCACTCATACGAATTTGTACGAATTGGTCGTGAGATAGCGTTGGAAAATACATATAAAATTGTATCATAAAGTTGTCCATATGACTTGCAAGTTATTTATTCAAACATTATGAAGATTGTATTGTGCTTGGTGTTTATTTTAAGACATTTATTAAAACTCTCCCCCATCCATAATAGCTTCGAATTCTCAAATCATTAAAACGAATATGTAAACTCTGCTATGCAGTAATCAATAGTGATTGGTCACTGATATCAAACGTAGCACAATATGAATTAAACTATTTTCTTTTGCAGCGACGGCAAGCAAGCCATGCATCTAGTATTGTTCTATTGTTCTAGATCAGTCAAATAAACAACAATCAACAGTCATGTATATTGCTGATTTATTATCCACCATGTGTGACGTGTTATAAGAATCTTTCCTTATAAGTTCTGCAAAATAACAAAGGAAACCACCTTGGTATAAAATAGAGCCAAGGAATCGCTTTAATAAGAAATAACAAATAATCTGGTTGTCTTCAGCGACGAACGGAAAGCAATTTAACGCATCAGTGGTGGTTGGCTATTAATTTGCGTAGAGATGGAGAGGGGACTCTGGGAGCAGGGATTCGAGGGACAACACGGCTGCTTTATGTATCATTCCGACTGCAAACAAGCAATGTGCACGCACAGTCTTTTTTTTTAATTATAGAGCTATTTCTCCACAATGTAAATGCTAGCATGGGAGAGGTATATTATGGTGAATTAATAAAAGGCTCTGAGATAGGGGCCCATATGGCCTGTCCTTGGGGCATAGCATCAATAATGGCTGCCCTCAGGCTAGTTTGCACGCAGAGCCTGCGACTGAATGTGAAATATGTGTATACAGTAATTGGTTACAAAGATTGTGACCCCCCCCCCCCCCCCCACACACACACACACACGCACACACACACTTCCTTCTCAATACCTTTATCAGATAGAGGAGGTGCTCATACCATCGGACTGCCTTTATTTCCCCCACATCATCACCATTACATCATCAGGCTTATAATTTTGTCGAACAGCAGAGACCTGTATAGCTATTCCGTGAACAGAAAGACTTTTTCACACCAATACTAAATATTGACATGTTTTCCCAGATGTTTGGGACCAGAATAGAAGAGATCTAATTGTCTGGGACAGTGAATGTTTGATCACAGCCAATAAAGTCTAGTATTTTTGGTAAAACTTAGTAGGGTCCAATTTTCTCTATTAACAGTTGCTTATTAGCAGGCATATTACTAGGATATTGACTGTTTATTAGTACTTACAAAGCTCATATTAATGCCTTATTGTGCATGACCATATTCTACATCCTTAATCCTAATACATAAAATTAACAACTAACTTAGTAACTAATAAACAGTAATTAGAAGTATATTGAGGAAATATGTATGTACTGATAGTTTAGAATAGTTGAGAATTGGACCCTAATCCAAATCCTAATCCTAAATGTGACCATTTTTTCCCGTTCTCCACAAATAAGCCTGTACAAAACATTGTTTGGTGAACTGATACAAACAGATCGCTTATGCATGTTGAGAATAAAATTCAATAGAAACAGCAGATAAATACTTGTATGTAAATGTTTTCAGATAATCAGATATTGCTCGTTCATAGCTCATGAGACCTGATGGATTCCTTACATGTTGTATGAGCTTTGTTTAGCTCAGACCATTTGGTTTTAGGAGAATTTGATGAGAAATTGACTGTGATTGAAGTTCAATTGACTCTCTGAATTGAATCTGAGTGACAGAAGAGATATTTTACAGTACTTACCCTCACTCTCACTTTTTGTCTTCTGTTAAGCACAAATCATGCTAGCTAGCTAACTACATAAATAAATATGAGTCACATGATTTAGTATTCCAATTATTCACAAAAAAATATTAACTTGCATTAATCAAAAATTGTCATTTGTAATTCTTGTGCTCAAATAGGGATGTCATGTTAAGATATATGTATGGCACATTAGTGTTATGTTATCTGTGATCATAACTTAATTGTCTAGAGGAAACCTCACAATGAGCCTCCTTGGGGTCGTAGGGTGCACACACTCGATTTTTCTTCCCTTTTCTTTTCTCTTTCTTTTCCTCCTCCTCTCTTTCTCTTTTGGGGAATAATCTGCCCTATAGACATTACGCCTGTGTTTTCCTGCAATTAATTAATGCATCCCCAGCTAGTTAGCGGTAGCACTTGTTCCAGGACGCCGATGGAAGGAGGGCAAAGGGCCACCGCGAGACTCGGCTGCATAGCTGCAGGCCTTCGCTTCCCAGCCACTGCGCCTGGACTATTTTTACCAGAATCCTTTTAAGAAGAGAGATTCTGATTTTATGCAAGAGGATTCTCCAGGGTTTCAATTAACTAGAGGTCACGCTGCAGATCCACTGGAAAAAGAGGGGAAAAAAGACGGAGTGTGAGATAAAGAGTGATTCTTTTAATTAATATGGCCTAATTAAACATTTGTAAAATGCATTTGCAGCGAAGATGGCAAGTTTGCTCTAATTGTGTGTTTACCACATTTTAAGGCTCTTAACTTTGTGTTTTCGTCACTGCAAAATTACTTCCTATAAGTCTGAGAAAGTTTTAATAAGTGTGGCCTATGGCAGTGGCATTGGACACCAGCACAACACAGAACTGAAACTCGGTTTAACAACACTTAACATTTTTACCTTAAATGTTTCCAATCTTATCAGGTTTCAGTGACGGTGAAGCACTTCCATAGCGAGGATCTTATCATTTTACTGCACTATGTAACTTCGGTTCGGTGAACCGACCACAAAAGAACTCAAATTCGACTTTTAAAAGCGCTAAATAGTCATATTCTTTCTTGTTTCTGATGTGCATACATCATCCTCATGATATGTAACATACTTTACCTTGTCTGACAATCGTCATTCTAAAGCGGTGCTGGGTAAACAGCGAGCGTGCGTGCGACGTTAGGCTAAATTATTTACGATAGCGGCAATGGACAATTTAGTTTCCAACCAGTAGGCCGACCGAAGAGGAAAAGTTACTTGGTGTTACTTTAATGTGGTCTGGGTCATACCTGGCCATGTTAGCATACCAGTTTTAGTAAGCTTCAACTAAGCGACAGAATAATTTACAACAACATATCATATTTATTACCCATGGGACTTAAGGAATTCTCACATATTTTCAATTGTAGTGTGAACTCTTTTTTTTTCTTTATATGTTTTTTTCTAAAATAGACAAATGCTACATTGTATTACGATGAACAAAAAGAGGAAAATACTGCATTTTCAGTGAAGCTCTTTGTTTTAAGATGGCAAATTTGCTCTAACGAGTGTTTATGCATTATCTCTTTGTTTTTTGTCACTGCAAAATAACCATACGAGTCTAAAAATATTGTAATCAGGCCTATATGGCCTATAGCAGTGGAATTAGACACTGATTTTAATGTGATTTAATGTGGTCTGGGACTGGGTCATATTGGAGGACGTCCCACAACCGGGTTTTATCTAATGGTTTTTGAAAATTTCAATGAGCGTCAGATGAATTTGCACCAAAATTCCATAGATGTTGATTTTATGCTGGTGATTAACTTATTTTGCTTAAATATTAACTGTTAGTTGTTGCATTCATTAAGTCAAAAGTACTGTGTCCGTGACCACATTATGTAATATTTGCCATAAGGAGGGCACGCAGCGGTCTGTGCATACCGTCCATGTGCAACCCAGTGCACGTACAACTATGCATGCGCAAGGTGAATGTTGTAGAACAGGTGGCAACACGCACAGTTGTGATGAACTGTGCAGTAGTCAAAGAAGAATGTAGAAAGAAAGAGAGGTTCAACGAAACAACACAGATACATTTCTCCATTGTTTTTGTTCTTGTTCTAAACTTTGCCGGATCTGCTACTTTTTTTTCGACCCTTCCGACCGAATGTAAATGTAAATTCTGTAAATGACACGACTCAGTGCTGCCCTCTGACATCTGGTAGAGTATAGAATAGCAATTATACAGTGCATGTGTGGAACTCATGCATGCGAGTATACTTTTTGGTTGTGTACTTTGAAAGCTGTGCAGACACGACCGAGCTAAACGCATAAAATGAAGTATACTTAAGCGTTTATTTGCATTTAGCATTATTTTCATATAAAAACTACTGACCTGTAGTTCTGATGTCCTCTGAGATACTTTAAAAAACATATTTGGACACTGAATGAGACTTTTTTTTTTTTTCGGTTAGGCCATGAGCATTCAATATTTCAGACAGTATTGCTCTGGCATGCATAGAAAACAGAGCGAGTTTTTTTGTAATGGTAAAATCATACTTAAAGCACAGGCCACTGAGCATGACAGCCAATAGAGCTGGGCCATATGTCAGTCATAGAAGGGGCTGCTGGGAACTTTAAAAGCGATTAAGGAATGTTTGCTCAAAATGGCATGCCATGATGTTTGGCTTTGTTTCAGGTCCATTGAACTTTATCCCACGTGCTCTCATTGTAATGCTACCTACAGGGCATGTCTAATGCAGCGCCCAAAGTATGTTGGGGACATTTTTTGCGGCGTTTTATGAGTGATGTCCGTGATAGAAAAATGTGTTGTATTTTTCACAGTAAGCTCCCATTTGTGTTCACATCTGTTTATATGTTGTCCGACAGAGAAACGCTCTCTGGGTAAAGAGGAATTGGATGCATTACAGTTGTTATCCTTCTAATCAAGCGTTTTAGATTTATGACCCTAAAGCCGCTCGTGTATGAATCATTTCTAAAAGTAGATAACAAAGATTGTAAAGACAAATTTGAAGGGGCTATAAGAGAATTGGAAAACCTTGTCATTAATAGCAACACCATATTAACAGTGACCATAAAGTGAACTTCATTAAAGTAAAAAGAAGTTGGAAATACCTTTGTAGTGATACACTATTAACGACATTCAGACGCCACCCACGCTGCTGAGAGTGATGTTTAGAGGAATATCTTTCCTCTCAATAACAAAATAGACACACAATAAAAATGACATCAGTAAGAAAACAGCAGTTAAGAAAGCATCTGATCATAGTGATATGGATATGTTTGCACAAGCTTTGCAATTCACAGATGTCATGTTGACAGATGAGGTTATTAGAGTACACTATCATTAGACAAAAGTATATTTTAGACTAAAGACTATATAGATCTGACAAATTCGTACGATTTGTCTAAACCCACATGATGGGTAGGTTCAGGGGTGGGGTCAGGGGTAGGTCTGAATTGGGCAACTCGTAAAGTACGAATTAGTATGAGTGAGGTCATAAGAATTTGTGCGAATTAACCACCTCTTAAAATCTGTATGAATTGCCATGAGATTGGGTTGGTCACCTCGGGTCTGATGGTTCCCATCCCTCTTCGGAGATAAATGGAATTGTCAAAACATTTGGCAATTATCCACCTTTTACTCACTCTTACGAATTCATACGAATGGGTCGTGAGATAGCGTTGAGGTGACCACGTACCACAAACAAGTCAGAGAACTAATAGAGACACGTCCAGACATACCTTTGTTACACTTTCTCTTTCGGAATATTGAGACAGACAAACAGAAGTGGTAATAAACAATATTTTACTACTGTTTTTATTACGGCGCTGAGCAGCCATAATAGTATTCTGACATCAGGGTTGTTGGCCTCACACCAAGTTACCCATTCTTAAATCCTATTGGAGGGGGCATTCCAGTTAAATGTTCAAACTGAGACCTAGGAATTTCCTACAAATGGAATAGACCTTTACAATAGAAAATAGAATATAACATGAACATAGAAAAAATAAGCCTTTTGATCTCTTAACAATCGTTTGCAGAGATGTGTCTAAAACCTTTGTATGGATGTGGGACTGTACCTGGGCTCTGTTTGACAAACCCAACACATAGAGTTCATGCTTTGTGTCGTGTGTGTGAGTGTAAAGGAGTTTATGTGGAGTGAGTGCTGGAGATTTCTTTACCTTTTATTACAGCTTTGCCTCCATCACTCTCTGACAGAAAGAGATAGCAGAGAGGGGAGATGGGAGGGGGCCCATTCTGGGTGACCTTGACTGCAACATACGACAGTGTGAGATGCACACACACACACACACACACACACACACACACACACACACACACACACACACACACACACACACACACACACACACACACACACACAGCTAATCACAGAGAAGATGTCTTGATAATCTTTCATTCTAGATTCTCAGTTGGCTGGTCACGACTCAAAAATGCGTTTCAGATCTGGTGAAGAACAGCTGAAAACAATGCTAAATGTAACCAGTAGCATGCAACTAATTATATATGCATGCAAAATAAAAGGCTTCTCAAGTTTTAGGAAAAAAAATGCTTCCCTTTTGTTGTTGACATCTCAAGTTGTACATCCAATCATAGTCAATATTTCGACATAAATTAAAATTTTACTTAGTAGAAGTGAGTCGAATTAAGCAGACTCCTCAAAAGCCATGAATAAATATATGCAAGGTAATAGAAAATATAACCCAGATGACAATACAGCTTCACTTGCACACTAACCACAAAGTATATGTATGGAGAACGATTAACTTAATAACATTTATCCTAATTAATAATAAATTTCAACATTTGATTTTAAAGACATTTTGATTAATTTTGGTACTGTGTTGAGTCGCCACTTGATGTCTGATGTGAATCCTGCAGCAAATCCAGTAGAGAACCACTGATCTAATATGTGTGTGTGTGAGGTTGTCATCTCAGAGTCGCGTGTGCCCTAAGCAGTGAGTGTGTGTTGTGGTGAGGCAGTGCTCACTAATTAGATGATCGCTATCCTCAGTGCCATAATCATGTGCATCTGGGTCCAGCAATTACTTAATATGATATATTAACATATTCCTAGCAGGCGCGTCAGAGGAGGCCGCTCGTAGGAGACAAATTATCCAAATTAATTTCTAATTTAAAATCCTCTGCCTTTTATTATAAGCTGTGGGCGCCCCTCCACATAAAAAATGAAAGAAGAGAGAGAGTGAAGGATATTCGGGGAGGTTTTAATGATCTGGGCTGGTCTCTGCCCACAAACCAAATGAATAAACAGGAGGAAGAACAAGAGGAAGATAAAGACACGGAACTGCACATGGATGGATGGATGAGAGGTTTGGAGCTGTTCACTCGTGTGTAAAAAAAAAAAAAATGACAGGGAATAATTATATGTTCAGAAACAGACAGGCAGATATTCACCAATTAGGCCTGAGAAAAGTGTATGGAATAATATGCGTGTTCTGATTAATTTTTTGCCAAAGGTTAAAAATCCCAACAACTGTGCTATAGGTCAATCTGAGAGGAAGTTTCAGTTAAAGATGACTTTCTCATGAGCCAAAGGGGATCAGACAGCGTTTACTATAATGTTGAGAAAGAAGTTAAGGATGTGGTTTTCCAAGACAAGACATAATCCTTAAAACAGATTTAAACTGTCTGGACAAAGCATTGTCTGTCAGATGGACGGACAGACGGATGGATGGATGGATGATAGATTACAAAAGCCGAGAAAATGTACAGTACTGGTGTAAAGCGCTTCAGAAAGAAGTTCACAGAGACCAAGACGGAAAGCACACCCTTAGTTTTCTTTGTTTTACTTTTATGAAAGTAGCCTACACTCTTGCAAGGAAACTCTCCAGCACATTCGTCGACCACAAAAGGTTTAGAGCAGGGGGGTGTAGAATTGTGAAAATAATGAAGATGTTGAACTTATCTTTTCTTTTTTTTTTTTCAAACTGGGAACGCCTCCAGAGGGTCTGGTGGACCCCAGTACGGCGACGATGACCGCTCTCCAGAGCAAACACAGAGTGTGACTGTATTCATTGAGACAGTGACTCTCAATGAATACTTGAACAACATCAGCCATCTTGCAAACAGACAACCACCTAGCACTGGCCCCTCCCACAAGAAGCAGATTTCACTCTGGACTTGCAAATGGATTCAAAATGTTCAAGTGTCCAACTAGATGCGAAGTTGACACTCTATTCGCATTTGGTGTGAATGCAGCATAAAACTTCTGATTACAATGGGGTTCTATTGCTTGATACTTTGAAGATGCAATAAAGCAAACAAAATTGCAACCATTACCATTTGCAGGTGTTCATATATAGAAAAAAGGCCGCACTTTGCATAGGCAGTTTATTTTACACAGACGCGTTTCGGCGTGTGCCTTCTTCAGTGTGCAAAGAATCATACTTTACCCAATCTTATATACCCACACCAGTTGACACCCATAATCACATCAACCAATAAATTTAAAATGATACACATGTTACCAATGTTTCAATGAGTCCATTAATGAAAGACAAAGACACATAGGCCTATTTGATACAGCATAATACTCGTAATATATTTACAGGAAACAGCTTAAAGACAGGTCCTCATTCATTCCATTGGGGATACATGTGTTTAAATTAAAAATGTACCAAGCCTCCCTTTGAAGGAGGCGGTTCTCACGGTCTCCCCCTCTTGAAAGACGACCGACGCACTCCAGACCCATAAATTTGAGCATATTGGCATTATGTCCCTCAGAGTTGAAATGTCTTGCGACCGATGATTTCTCATCATTCTTTCTAATAGCACACTTATGCTCAAAAATTCGGGTCTTCAGTTGTCGCTTCGTTTTACCCACATAAAAGAGCCCACAGGGACACGTCAGTAAATAAACAATAAAGGTAGAAAGACATGTGATTCTACCCTTAACTTTATAAGTTTTGCCTGTTTTTGGATGTGTCAACATATTGTCTGTCAGCATGAAATTACATGCCGCACAGTTCAAGCACTTAAAATTGCCGTGAGGAATTTTGAAGGGGAAAGACGACTGGGGATGCCCAGGAAGGTGCGAGCGCACTAATCGGTCTCTCAGGCTAGGTGCTCGTTTATAGCAAGTACGCGGTAGATCTTGAAACGTATGTCCTATGTGAGGGTCGCTACTTAGAATGTGCCAATGACGTTGCACGATGTTCTTTAAACTCTTTGAGATATGACCATAAGTCGATACAAAGGTAACTGGAGTGTTGTTTATCTGATCAGTACGTTTGGTCATCAACTCAGCGCGCTGTAAACTGTGCGCGCGCTCTACACAGTCACGCACTAAATTGTGTGTATACCCCCTATCAATGAATCTTTGGCACAGCTCACCCGCTTGTCGCTCGAAATCCCATCATGACTGCAAATGCGGCGCACTCTAAGCAGTTGACTATAAGGAAGACTACGTTTAAGAGAGGGTGGATGGAAACTCTGGTAGTGTAGAAAAGAGTTATGATCCGTCTCTTTTCGATAAATTTCAGTGTGTATCGTGTTGTCCAACTTTTTCACTAGAACATCCAAAAAAGGCAGAGTCTTGGAATCATAGGTTAGTGTAAATTTGATCGAAGGCGATCTAGAATTTGCATAATCATGGAAAACACTTAGTTCGTGTTCCGAGCCCGACCATACAAAGAATATGTCGTCTATATATCTATACCACACTTTTAGGTACTGATTAAAAGGATTAGAGTTGTAGATAAAATCCTGTTCAAATTTGCCCATAAAGAGATTGGCATAATTGGGCGCCATGGGCGAACCCATGGCAGTACCTTGAGTTTGTAGAAAAAAATTCTTTTGAAACATAAAGTAATTTTTTGTAAGAACTTCATTAGCCAATGACAACAAAAACTCAATATGTGGGACTCGATTTATCTGCAAGTAATACTCTAAGGCCGCTAACCCTGCATCATGCGGAATATTGGTATATAAGCTGGTCACATCCATAGAGCACAATAGATCAGTTGTACAAATCTCCCCAATACATGACAATTTCATCAAAAAGTCAGTGGTATCTTTTAGAAAAGAAGGCAAGTCATACACTAAACCCTTTATGTGATGGTCAACAAATTTAGACAGCGGCTCAGTTACGGATTGATTCCCAGAAACAATTGGACGGCCAGGCGGATTGTCCAGCCTTTTATGAATTTTTGGCAACGTATAAAGCACTGGTCTCAATGGGTTAGTTTGTAACAGAAACCCGTATTCTTTATCATTAATTATTGCGTTAGATACAGCCCTCTTCAATATAGTTTTTATCTCTTCACTAAACTTCATAGTGGGATCACATTGTAAGCGAGCATAAAAGTTAACGTCACTAAGTTGTCTATCTATTTCTTGTACATAAGCAAACCTATCCTGAACAACAATGGAGCCTCCCTTGTCTGCAGGTTTAATAATTATATCATCATCAGCCATCAATGTATGTAATGCTTCTTTCTCGGAAGACAACAAATTGTGTCTAATAAAATAGTCATCAGGCTTAAAACAGGAAAACACGTCTTGCTCTACCAGCCGGCAGAATGTTTCCACTGATGAATTGTTCATGGGAGGGAGAAAAGTACTCTTAGGTTTAAACAGAGTCTTTTCAGATACAGGGGGAGAAGGTTGCTCAGGAGAAATATTCGTATTCGTATATTGTCTTGTAGTCCCTTTTGAATAGAAAGCCTTGAGACGAATAGACCTAAAGAACTTAAACATTTCTATTTTAGTCACAAAAGGGTCATTTCCTTTTACGGGTACAAATGAAAGACCTTTGGATAAGACAGAGAGTTGGTCTTGACTTAGCTGTTTAGTTGAGATATTGATGACACTGTCGGTTATCTCTGCATTTGCAGGTGTTTCCACTGTCAACAAGGAAGTCTAAACAATGCTAGAACAATTCTAGCATTTGTTCTGCAGGTGTAGGTAATGGCAAACATTTCCAAAACAGGATTTACTATAATATAATGTAACTTTGACTCATTGATGCATGTTGTGTCTGAATGCTTAACCTTAATGTGTGTATATCACATGTGATGTGACATCATACATCTGGATCTTGGTGAAATTAGAGATGAAGTCTGGCAGCATTGCACTATTGCACTTTTCCTGTTGTACTTGTTCTAGTGCATGTAGCTGAATGATATGAAATTAAACCAAATGGACTATCTTTAATTTTCCTTCATTCTTTAAATTGCTCCTTTCTTTGCAGGATAAATGCGTGAGCTTTCAACCAGTTTATCTAACTCTCAACATACATGCTTCAATTTGAGGTCATTTTGTATAAATGAAGACTTCAGATGCAAAAGTTTTATCAGGCTCCTATGTATAGGTTTCTACCCAAGTACCAGCATTTCTGAATGTGCTGAGGCTGGGATTTAGTGAGTTTGAAGTGAAAGTATTTGATGGACGTATACTATATGCTTAGAGAATTCACTCAATATTATTATAATATTGGCATTTAGAGGCTTTTTCATTTGAGGTCTTCAAATATACGTGAAGATTATAGGCCACCTACAACGCTTAACACATTAATGTGCTTCAACTCTACAAAATTAAACACAATATAGAAAAAATCAAACAAAAAGAAAGGTATGAGAGTTATTATCTCCCTGGTGATCGCAGGAGTTCAGGAATGTGTGTAGAATTTGTGTATGCACAGTGTGTGTTTATATAGCATGTATGCAGAGCAGTAATTAACAGTAAATGGTGTTGTGTAGATGAGACCTGCTTGTTAGTGTGGTTAGCTGGAGGTACAGAGTCATAATGAGATGTAAAATGTAATGAGAATCATAACTGCCATGGTAATGAAACTTAATGAGAATGTGGATGAGAATGTGGTCAACATGCCCAGTCCAATATAGCAGAGAACTGCCTAAAACAAGTTACAACATTTAGTGGCTAATATGAATAAATAACTGCAACCGAGCACCTGAGAGATACTGTGCAAAAGTTGGACATATAGTTACAGTATGTATGCAGAGAGCATTTGTGTATAGACATCCATGAATATAAAAGCAGCTGCTATTCTGCTGTTTCATGTATTCTGTGTCATATTGGACTGGGGGTCATTGAGAGTGTGAGGATAATCATCTTCAATTATCTCAGACAAAACCGACTGATGAAAGGATGGACAGAACAGATAGAAATGTAGATCTACTGTAGGAGATATAGAGTTGCGGTTATCAGGACAAAAGCATAGATGGAAAGATAGATTAAATAAATGGTCAAAAACAGTTTTATTGTTTAAAACAGCTGTTTGAATGTATTTTGGATTTGTAATGTCTGTAAATTGCCAAGCTGAATTCTTCAGTGGCACATTATCCTTCAGAAATCATTCTAATATGCTGATTTTTCAGGATACTTCAATCTGAAAAGAACAGCATTTATTTGCGATAGAAATATTCTGTGACATGTTTTCACGTCATTTTTGATTGTGTTGAAATAATACATAAAAAATCGATATATTTAAAAAGAATTATTGTTCTGAACAGTATTGTATATATAACTCGGAATTGAAATATGGTCAACGTGATTTTGCCAAGTAAGCCTTGTTTCTTGATCAACATGTTTTATTGATCCTGGATCAACATTTTGGTCCGAAGATTTAGTCCTAATCCTATCCCTACCCATAACGTATCCCAAAAATCAGAGGGAAAAAATAGGTTAATAACACTGATGTAGAAGCACCTAACCCTGGTTGTAAGCCTAAACTTGACATAAACAGTAAACTTGTCCCTGAAATCTGATCGGTTGATTGTAATGTTGTTCACGGATCAACAAATACGTTAATCCAGAAACTTTACACGCAATCCACAAGCAATCACTACATTACCACATGGCACAAGCTGATTGGCCTGAGCTGATCCTGCAGCCAATTAGCTTGTTCAACATTTAAATAGTCTGGCTCATTGTTTGCTGAAAGCTAGTCTTGGTTCCTCTGAAACCCTTGCCTCCCCCAGCTCCACCTACCTAGATGTATGTATTCATGCAGCAGCAGCATATCTTACATGCTCACAGCAGTCTATCTGTGTATCTATTAGCAGTAACAAGTCCAAATTTGCTCTGTAGCAGCAGCATAGCAGATCTAGTCCACCAAGACCAATGCTTTAACTTTGCCATATTCAAAAACATGCTAAAACTATTCTGAGAGTTGTCATAATTGAAGTATGTATACTCCAATTTGAAATGCAGTTTATATTTGTTCTAGCTCATTCTTTCCAATATATGGAAGGTCAAGTCAAGTGTTTTGCATTGTGGGACACAGTATACCGTACTCTGTGACATACTGTATGTTTTGTCAAATGTAATAAGTCATCTGGATATTCTATGTAAAGGTCATTCTCATGTTGTGGTGACTACACATAGCCACTGTCTGTGGCGCTAATAGACATATAATAGCTTTATGAAGTAAGCCAAGAGAGCACGATTTTAAACTGCATATGGTAGAAAAGAGTGGATTCCAAATATATATATATATATATGGATCCAGTGATAAAAAATAAACTGCATTTGAGATTTGAGCTAGCCAGTGGCTCTCACCCCATGACACACCAGTGATATGGTATTCATCAGACTCTGAGCTCATATCTCACCAAAGGAAAAGAGAGACGCAGAGAGAGAGACAGGGGCCCTGAGGGCAGAGAGCTCAGAGAGATAGACGGCATGCGTGTGACTGTCAGGCACAGTCACACAGGTATATTGTGATATGATTTAATGTGATAATAACCTCCACTTTGCCAGACAGATGATGTTTCCTTACGCTGGCCGAGACTTAATGAATGATACATTAGTAAACACTGCTGAAAACGTTATTAGAGCGGAAGTCGGCACGGCTCCGTACAGGAGGGGTGAGCCGCTGAAAAGATGAGTACGCAAATGTATCTTCCGTGGCCCTCATCTGTTTTGTCGGCCTCCTCCACTGAGCAGCGTTGAATAAAAGATGAAAGCAGGAGAGAAAGAGAGCAACAGAGAGAGAAATTTGCTCATCGTATTTAAAGTGGCTTTACACGGCTCAGGAGAAAACTGCAGGAATCAAAGTCACACACAATCACTACGTA
This sequence comes from Chrosomus eos, assembly GCA_036326025.1. Lineage (NCBI taxonomy): Eukaryota > Metazoa > Chordata > Actinopteri > Cypriniformes > Leuciscidae > Chrosomus > Chrosomus eos. The sequence goes on from CM070840.1 coordinate 23,532,848, forward strand.
AACGCAAGACTGCTGCTTCTTACTAAACATTATTAACTTTGTCAACATGAAACTAAAAGTTACCCTGTTTACTTTTTTTAATGTGAGATGCTGGTCTTATAGACAATTCAGTTATGCACATTATTCCAAAGACCATTATTCCAAAAATTATCCATTATCCATAAATATTTTCTACTCTTATTTTTAAATAGTCTTCTTAACGGTTATAATTGCTTCATAAAATGGACCCTTTCTAAAATATTGCTGGTTAATGTTAATAAAATACTTGCTTACACATACCCACTTTTAAGCATTCAGTCAAATCCTGGTGGATAACAGAAGTAAATAAGTTATTACAGAAGTAAAATGGATTGTGAATATTTGTTTCATGCTGGCTTCAAGTTCTATGGGCATGATTGGTGACATTGGTTGTCATTTTACCAAAGAAAATAATTTCACCAAACCCTCAGGAAAATAAGTAAATTTACAGCAATTCACATACAGTGAAGGAAGCCAGTATAAAAGGAACTCATTTTTTTAACACTTTAAAAAGATCAGATTTATTTTAATTTACTTTACTAGTCATTAAAACAATGTGTAGAATTGACTCCCTTCAAGTCAACCTATCATAACTAACCAGTTTACTAGATTGACATGGTCATGACTTCAACAGACAATTAAAAAAATGTTACATGTATAATGTTGTTACAATTTTTCTTTTAAAGTTGGCATGAAATGGAAGTTATAATGGTCTTTCCTACCTAATTGTGACATAGGGCCTTTATCCAGGTAGAAATGGCATCTCAAACTAGAAAAAAATGTTGGGCGGGACTTGATTTTGTCCATTGGGAATTGATTGGATTGTTGTGGTTTGCTACTGCTGTGATCTCATGTGAGTGACAGGTTGTCCCGCCCTCACACCAGTAAACACGTCAACAGAGAAGAGATGTCACTGTAAGAGGAAAGGGGATTTATTTTGATTAAAGATTATGTGGGCACATGAATAATAATAAAAAAATGGTTTCACTTTATTTTGATGGTCCCTTTAACACAATCTGTTGACTATAAGTAACATTGCACATTCATGTGAGAGTAATAGTAGACTGGTATGGTTAGGGTTAGAATAAGTTGACATGTTCTTGCAAAGTTACTTATACTGCCGTTCAAAGGCAAAAGACCGTAACTTCGTTTTTGGTCGAATGAGAAACCAAGGCAGAACACCGTAACAACACTCATATTGAGTTACGGTACTCTGCCTTTGTTTAGCCACGCATCAATATGAAGTTACTGTGCCGGCGTTCTACCAAATAATGCTACCTATCAGATATACGGTGTTCTGCCTTTGTTTTACTCTCCATTAAAAGTCTCAAGGACGAAAGTACTGCGTAGGCTACTTTTCGTGTACGGACGAGCGTGACATCTTCGAACACGAATCTCAGTAAGCGCCTGTGAAAGTATGCGTCTTTCAGATCCACCGCTACCAGTCTCCGGGTCAAATGTGCGCGAGGATCTGTTTTATCGTGATCATTTTGAATGCGTGTTTAGCAAGTCTTATGCCACTCGGTAGCCTACCACTTGAAGATACTCTACCGCTAAGAAGGTATTTTGTCATGTATTAATAAGGCAACCTAAGTACAGGATAGCAAAAAGTAGATGGCTATAAGTAATTGTAAATCATACAAAATAAATGCCAGGATCACTGGATTTTATACAGGTGTTACTATAATGATTTTGTTAATGGTGATCAGCAACCAAATATTGATAATGTGAAAGTTACTGCCTTTTGCCTTGACATGACTTCTCACTTTTTGCTGACAATACAAAGGCAGAGTACAGTTACTTTAAAATAGTGGCCAAAACTCAAGTTTGAGCTCAAGATTTTTTTATGTAGATAATTCTGATTACTTAAACATCTATTTGCCCGATTTCCAGTGTCCTACCTATAATTAATTTGGCGGGACAATTACAAATCTTTAAAGTCATTTTTCTCAGTTCCACACTTTAGCGAGTTCAAAAAGGTCTTTTGCCTTCGTAGGGCAGTATAGTCAGTATAATGTCTGTTGGAGGACCATCACAATAAAGAGTTAGCAGATATTAAGTAGACTAATACTTTGATGAGAGTAAGATAACATGTAGTTGCAAAGTTACTTATAGTCAATAGAATGTTCAAAAGGGACCATCAAAATAAAGTTACCAAAATAAATAATAATGTGCATGAATAAATCATTAATAATATTGTACTGCAATATTCCATAAAATGAGAACGCCTTACTAATGTAACCCCTATTCCCTGAAGGAGGGAACGGATCAGTACTGACAAATTGGGATCTCGCCTGAGAGCCCAATCACCTTCGAGTGGTAACAAAACAAGCCATTGGCAGGCGGGATCCCACTTCGTCAGTTCTGATGTAACGTCGAACATGACTGATTAGTAGGGAACTTTCAATTTTGAATTCATGGTGACTTTAAAACATGTGACAACTGTTTTTTACCCCCTTCAATTTTGCTGACCACCGAACAATATTCTGTTTAATCATAAGTATTCCTTTCAAAGCTGATATGTCTCAGTACAGAAATACAGACAGTACAGAAGCTCAACATTTTGGACAACAACCTCTCAATTTTTCATCAAGCAAGCAAGAAAACCTTTTAAATTAGTTTGTGTGAAGTATCTAGTGTTATGTTTATGGGAAGTTGCACACAAATTGCATCATGAACAGCTACAAAGTCAGCAAGCTCAGAGTATCAGGTCAGCTGTAGTGAAAGCTATTACATCCCAACCAGTACAAAATGAGGTGAGCGAGGATGCGCTCACCTTCATCTAAGAGAAAGAAAGAGGCAGAGCGTTTTGAGCTGATAAGGAGCAAAAGGCCACATGATAGCTTCTATATTAAGTTGGGACAGCGAGCACAACAAGGGCAAAGAGGAGATCCAGAAACAGAGCAGCACAATATACCTTGCGATGTGAACCTCCACATTAAACATACAGCGGCAAAATACTACAGTGTCACACAGAAACATTCATTCATGTATCTCTTACCCTGCACATCCTCATGTGCTGACATCATCAGAGGGTGTGGCATGATTGGCTCACTAGCTTCTGTTTATGTTTTAGTGGATAAGCTCCTCCCCTTAAAGCTGATGTAAGCCATGTTTTTTATGGAATAAAATGTTTCTGCTACCTGACAGATATAACTGAAATAGGTGTGCTGAGAATTTAATTCACTGAGGTGACAGGCTGTAGCTATAAATCAGTTTAAAATCTCTAATAACAGAAACGAAATGGTTCCAGCAACAACTTTTCTTTTATGTCTAGGTATCATGGCCGAGCTTGTAACAGCTTGAGTTGGAATTGATCTAAATAGGTTTCTGGAAGCAAAATGCCACTCAAAATATTGATAGCAAAACTGATTTTTAGCAGTAATACATACAATTAAAATGGTAACGTTCATGTAACATTAATACAACAGCTTTATGACCTAAACAATAAGCAATACTTTTTAAACGTATAATTGGTTAATTTATACATAACACAATTTAACAAGTTGTATAAGGTAACAATGTATTATAAACATGAATTACCAATGAAAAATAGTAAATTTATAGATTATTGAAAAAAGATTATTGGAAAAAAAATAATGTAGTTGTTCAAGCTACAAGCTAATCAAAGAAGCATAGAGTTTTTATGGTATTATGGAAGGAATAAACTTTAAAATAATATATTTAAGTGTGAACAAAATGTAGTGTTGTCAGATGCTTTTCAGACACAAATGAATATGTATTTAAATTAGCTGAATTTTGGTTCTACTTTAATATTACTTCTATTGTCTTTGAAATATGCTTAAAGAGTACAGTTGGATGTACAGGCAAGCATTTATGGTAAATTAAAATATATATTTAATGACATTTCTATTGAAACTTGTATGTTATGTATTTAAATATATTTGTAATTACACATTTGTAATGATGAAGTTGCAATTTAGAACTTTGAATATGGTGTCCAATAACACACTACAGTTAAAATTATAATCAAGTACTTTACATGTGCTTCTATATGTATTTAACACATAAGATTAAGCATACTTAACGCACAACAAAGGATTACTAAAACACATAGATTTAATATTTGTTTTAATTTAATATTTAATATAATTATATATAATATATATATATATATATATATATATATATATATATATATATATATATATATATATATATATATATATATATATATACTTTTAAGATTTGTACACTACAAGTGCCCATTCAATAAAATTGAACAAACGTTCTTCTTTTTCAATTGTAATATGTATTAGTAGTACTAGTATTATTCAGTTATAATTTTGGTTTATTGAAAACTATTGGATTGAATCAATTTACTGAGTAAAAGTTTGTACAACAGCATTCTCACCACAACCCCCCACCCCTCCCCCCCCTGACATTTGTTTCCCCATCGCTGCTCATTGTAGAAAGCAGTTTGCTAGTGAGCAAGATTTACTATTTTGAAAACAGCTACTTTTAGTTAGTCACTTCTCAACACACACACATTACACAGTCTTTCACAGTGTTATTTCATTCCTTTAAATCCATCTTTTCTGACTACTATCATTCAGGTTGGAATAAAGAGCAAGCCATCTAATTTTTCCAGATAGATGTAGCATTTTGCCTGGGATCAAAGGGACATTATGTCCTTAATAGCAAGTGCATTCCATTTGCTATTTGATGTGTATGGGTGCGGCGCAGGCCTGTCATTCTGCGGCAGAATGAGCCCAGGCTAAAGAGATAATATTTCAATAACACAGTGGCCTGATCATAAAGTAACTCAATGGAAATGTGTAAGAGCCTCGGGCTACTCAGCAGGACAGTCAGCAGTCAAATCATTTCACTTCCTCTCTCTCTCTCTCCTCTCTCTCTCTCTCTCTCTCTCTCTCTCTCTCTCTCTCTCTCTCTCTTCTCTCTTCTCTCTTTCTCTCTCTCTCTCTCTCTCTCTCTCTCTCTCTCTCTCTCTCTCTCTCTCTCTCTCTCTCTCTCTCTCTCTCTCTCTCTCTCTCTCTCTCTCTCTGTCCTTCTATCTGTCTACCCATTTCTCACTTTTCACTCTTTCTCTCTCTAACCCCCCATTCTCTTGCTCTTATTTCTGCACTCTCTGTGCACACATATATTCACATGTATTGCATGAAAATGGTGCCCATGCGTACTCATGAAAAAAAAAATGTAGAGGAAAAGAAAACTGGCCTACATACTGAAAATGAGCCCTACTTATTCATACTTTTGACCAAGATAAAAGTGTTTTGTCTGAGAGCAAAATTAGGCCAGAAATATACTTACTGAAGATGCTAACGCAAGCATGCGTTGTATATATTTAACATTCCTATTCCATTGTAAGCACTGGAGTTGTATTCCTGTTGCCTACATAGACAATAACTGCCCGATGGGACAGCAAGATGGCTGTCGACTTCCCTTTAAGGGGCTTCAACTAACTTACTGATTAAAATTCCCTTTAAACTGTAGCTGCCACAGTTGTTTGCAGCAAAGGAGGCGGGAAAGCAGTCAAGTTTATTAACAAGACAAAACAAAACAAAAAAAGTGCAGGAGCACAGGAGTAGCCTATACAAAAAATGCAGGAGAATAACAAGCAACTACACATAGACGGGAAATCAAACAGCTAAACAAGGAACAGGTGAATCAAATCAATTAAACAATGAGTCACTATGACAATAAATGAAAACACGGTAGGGAACCATAAAAACAAAAAAGGAAACAGGAAACAAGGGTCTACAAACTAAAAGTCCATGAAAGTGAAATAAAACTGAACATTACAGCTCTGCCATCCAATAACAGAGACATCCAAAAAAATGGAATGCTTTAACCTCAAATTTGTTGAGTAAACTAATTCTGACAACAATATACTTCAATAATAAAGCTGAAAGAAGATAGTTCTGTTATTCATTGTGACAATTGTTTCCTTTGTGTGGTCACTATGGGCAATATACTGTATTGTGATCATTTTGATGGACATAACATTTTGGTGAATTTGTTCAAATTGTTCTTATCAGTGAAACAACTCCAAACAAATACATGTCTCTATGGGTAATTTTTCATGTATTAAAAGGTTTATCATATAAATATTGTTTTTTATTATTGCCTATTATTATATTTGTGCATATTAAGGAAAATAATTAAACATAATAAATAATAATGAGTGAATGGGATCACATTTTATTTTAATGTCTCTTTGTTACAATGTAATAACACAAGTAAGTACTGAGTAATAATAATTTAGCATAATATAGGCTATAGTTCATTTAGGTTAAGAGTTAGGTTTTGGTTTAGTGCTATTTGTAATTAAAATGCATAATGTACTGTTATTATGCATACGTGTGTCACATTCACGTTTAACTTCATCATCTGTATTCACTACATTTCCCAGCATTCCCCTGGATCCTCACCTGCACTCGATTCCCTCATCACCACACCTGATCTCCATCACGTCATCTCATCACCAGCACGGACTATATAACACTCACTCTCCCTGCAGTCACTGTCTGATCTCGTCAATACATGACACACAGACTCATCTATGCTCAACCAAAGAGTTACCTGCTACTTACCTGCTACTCACCTGTCCCTATTGGATTATCCTCTTCATCGTCTGCCGTCTTCAGTTCCCAGCCGTCCTACTGCAACCCTCTCCTGCAACTATCCATCTGCATCGGAAAGAGATACTCTCATTATCCATTGGCTAAGTTCATCCTATTATCATCTGTTGGAATACTCACCATATCTCTGTCTGCTTCTGCCTGTTCTGTTAAATAAACACCATTTCACTTACCACCTGTCTGTCTCCTGTATCATCCGTGACAGAAGATCAGACCGCCCCAAGATGGACGATGGGGTAAAAATTATCGTCCTGGCTCAGGAGAGCCAAAATTGGTATTCATTTGTTGAAGGCTTTATTCGCATCGCACTCGTCAGTAATGTGGCTGACGAGAGGTTGTGTACCTTATTCTGGCTTGGAGCCAGATTTCACCACCGGAGCGACCTTCCAGACACCACCGGACTTAGCTGGAGGGAGACCGTGATCCGGTGTCTGGAGAGTGTCGGTTCCCGACCCGGGACACAACCTTCCAGCACAGAGCCTTCGCCGCTGGTCCCATCCAGCACAGAGCCTTCGCCGCTGGTCCCATCCAGCACAGAACCTTCGCCGCTGGTCCCATCCAGCACAGAGCCTTCGCCGCTGGTCCTATCCAGCACAGTGCCTTCGCCGCTGGTCCCATCCAGCACAGAACCTTCGCCGCTGGTCCCATCCAGCACAGAACCTTCGCCGCTGGTCCCATCCAGCACAGAGCCTTCGCCGCTGGTCCCATCCAGCACAGAGCCTTCGCCGCTGGTCCCGTCCGGCACAGAGCCTTCGCCGCTGGTCCCGTCCAGCCCATTTGAACCTTCGCCGCTGGTCCCGTCCAGCCCATTTGAACCTTCACCGCTGGTCCCATCCAGCACAGAGCCTTCGCCGCTGGTCCCATCCAGCACAGAGCCTTCACCGCTGGTCCCGTCCAGCCCATTTGAACCTTCACCGCTGGTCCCATCCAGCACAGAGCCCCCACCGCTGGCCTCTGCCAGCCCTAATCTAATAGACTTTTTCACAGAGCCAGAGCCCGTTGACCCAGCGCCAGAGCCAGAGCCCGTTGACCCAGCGCCAGAGCCAGAGCCCGTTGACCCAGCGCCAGAGCCAGAGCCCGTTGACCCAGCGCCAGAGCCAGAGCCCGTTGACCCAGCGCCAGAGCCAGAGCCCGTTGACCCAGCGCCAGAGCCAGAGCCCGTTGACCCAGCGCCAGAGCCAGAGCCCGTTAACCCAGCGCCAGAGCCAGAGCCCGTTGACCCAGCGCCAGAGCCAGAGCCCGTTGACCCAGCGCCAGAGCCAGAGCCCGTTGACCCAGCGCCAGAGCCAGAGCCCGTCGACCCAGCGCCAGAGCCAGAGGCCGTCGCCTGCCCGCCAGAGCCTGAGCCCGTCGCCTGCCCGCCAGAGACCGCCGTCCAGCCAGAGACCGCCGTCCAGCCAGAGACCGCCGTCCAGCCTGAGACCGCCGTCCAGCCAGAAACTGTATTCCCACCCTGCCTCCCTCTCCCACCTCCGCTATTGATGTCTTCATGCTCTACTGCCTCGCCTCTACTGAGCCCTGTCGACCCTGCTGCCCATCCACAGCTACCCCCCAGTATCGCTGTGGAGCCGCCTCTGGGTCTCCAAGCCTCAGCATCGCCCTGGTCAGTGGATCCCCTGTCCTTGCCTCAATACCCTGAACCTCTGACTCCACCTTGGTCCTCCGACCCTACAGCCTCTCTGCGGCTCATTGTGCCCTCACCTCCGCCGGGTCTTGTCAGCCCTATATCTCCACCAGGCTCACTCCTCCTTCCTTCCTCACATTGGTCAGCCGTCACCCTGGTTCCACCTCGGGACTCTGTGCTACCGGCTGTGCCTCTGCCCTGCATCCCTTCTGCTCCACCGGGCTCCATCTTCCCTCCTGCTCCTCAGTCGTCCTCCCTCGCACTGGTTACGCCACGGGCTTCCAGAGCCCCTTCTCCGTTTCGGTCCCATGAGCCTGCAGATCTGCCTTGGCCCTCCAGACCTGTGGTGTCACCTCGGCTCTGGGTCCATTCGGCTCAGTTGGGGAATTCGGGAACTTCTACAGGGTCTTCACCGCCATGGCCACCCGAAGGGGCCTCACCGCCATGGCCACCCGAGGGGGTCTCGCCGCCGTGGCCGCCCGAAGGGGTCTCACCGCCATGGAAGCCCGAGGGTCCCACAGCTCCGCCCTGGACACGTTCTCTCTCATCTGCTCCGCCTTGACTCCTCTGCAGCGCGAGGTCGCGCTTTCCGGAGGGGGGTGTAATGTCACATTCACGTTTAACTTCATCATCTGTATTCACTACATTTCCCAGCATTCCCCTGGATCCTCACCTGCACTCGATTCCCTCATCACCACACCTGATCTCCATCACGTCATCTCATCACCAGCACGGACTATATAACACTCACTCTCCCTGCAGTCACTGTCTGATCTCGTCAATACATGACACACAGACTCATCTATGCTCAACCAAAGAGTTACCTGCTACTTACCTGCTACTCACCTGTCCCTATTGGATTATCCTCTTCATCGTCTGCCGTCTTCAGTTCCCAGCCGTCCTACTGCAACCCTCTCCTGCAACTATCCATCTGCATCGGAAAGAGAGACTCTCATTATCCATTGGCTAAGTTCATCCTATTATCATCTGATGGAATACTCACCATAACTCTGTCTGCTTCTGCCTGTTCTGTTAAATAAACACCATTTCACTTACCACCTGTCTGTCTCCTGTATCATCCGTGACAACGTGTAATGTGTAACCTGTGTAGGGTAGTAATTGATTTTATGTAATCTGGATTATGTAATCAGATTCCCTAAAATGAAATACTTGTAATTAGATTATATTTAATTTTATTATAATCAGACTATTTACTTTTTTATTTTGATTTCTTAATTTTCACTTCTTAATTTTCACAAAAGAGCAGTAAATTATTAATTTTTATTTGGATTATTTTAAAAAAAATTTCCATGGCTCCCAGAATATTTAGTTGTATGATTATCTGAACATGCAATATATCAAAATAAAAAAATAAAAACAATAAAAAGCTTTTAAACTAAACAAAAAAAAATGAAAAGAAAAACATATTTTAAAGACTACACCTAGATCAGATTCAGATTAATGAACAAAACATAAATGGAGTAGATTGAGTCCATCAACACCCCCAAAGCTTTACTGTCATATATATCTTCCTGGGTCGACATTTCATTCAGTAAATTAGCCATGTTTTGATTTATATGCTGTTTAATTTTTGATGATTTTACTATGATTAAAAAGGTTATTTTATAAGAGAAGGCAGAGAATGGAATGTCGTAACAGGTGGGACTCATTTACGGCATTACCTTTGTATGTAATAGTAATATTAAGTGATATTGTATTGTTTAAAGAAAGTAAAAAAATACTGATGTTTTCTTAATTGGCTTTCAGGTTTTATGATAAGACTTGAAGTGTAATGACTATAACCGACCGCTGTGTGCCTAATGATTTTGATATAACGCTTTTTAAAGAATGAAGGTAAAAAAATACACATATTTTTAATGAATGAAATATGTTTTAAATTACAATTAAGTTTTAGTGTAATCTTAAATGTAGTTTTATGCGTCCTGCAGTGACTAGAAATTTGCAGCTAAGAGATATCCGCACTATTTTTCCACCGTAAAGCACATTCCACAAACAATGCAGTCCTACTGTACTTTTACTAGCACCAAATATAGAAAATGTATTTACAAGAAAAACACACTAATAAACAAGAAACTCGTTAACTTAAACTGTAACTGACTATCATAAAACTTTGAACGGCGGGCACTGACTTCACTGCCATTACATGCTTGCCTTACGTAATCCAAGTTAGCTGTTACGCTTTCTCCAATGTTAAAACCCCAAACCCACTCAATCTCTCCAATAATAAGACAATCTCTTTAGTACTCTTTCAGAAGATGTGTCATAGCGCCCCCTATGGAAAACACAGAAAGACGGATATTCCCGTCAATTCTTTCTCTTTGCAAATCTATATCAATATGCTACAAGATTATTCTATTCAAATCAATGTGACAATTTAGATAGGTCAAAAGTAATCAAAAAGTAATCAGGTTATATAACCTAAAATAGTAATATATTTGCAATGCAATGTAATAGATTACGTTTCTAGCTACAATTTCCATCATGTAATTTGTATTCAGTAAAGGATTGCACTTTGCAAGTCATCTACCCAGCACTGCGTGTAACAAACATTTGAAATTGGCTACAGTGCAGTGTGGCTTAAAGGTACAATACTATGTAGGAATTTTTGCCACCAGGGGTCGCTAACCTCTTACAATAACAAAGGCGCACATTGAAAACGTATATTCCGCATTAAGCGTAAGTATGGATCTTGTCGTCAATCTGATGGATCTTTTATGGATGAGTGAATAAATTGATGTTTTTAACATGACTGTGTTATGAAGCACGGCGCGATTGACTAGACGTATAACTTACGTTACCAGTGCCACACGCAACGTGGGTCCCGCGGATATAAAGGAATAAGGACATTTCATTCTACCAACACATGCAAGTGCTGAATTAATACTCACACAGGTCAGTTTATTAGACTAATTCAACTTGAGGTAACGCAGCGCTGTTTCACTTGCTCTAACAGTTACACTATCACACTAACAGCATTTGAGTGTGTTGAATGTTGTTAGTTAGGTTGTTTGTTGGCTGTATGAGACTAAGCTAGATCAACATTAGAATAACATACAGATCATATTCTAACATTTCATAATGTTGAACTAAATAACATTGATTAGTTTTATGTACATTTGCTCACCTGTCTAATAAAGTACATGCAACACTCTGTCAAGTCGAAGTTAGTCGCGGACGTGGAGCTCTCGGCCTCTCGAAAGATGTTGATCTTTGTTTTAGTCCTCTTTTTGTCTCAAAGTCTGCTTGCAATGGTCCATAATGTTTGAACAAATCCGTGAGCGTCCTGCTAGGCATAACGGGCATAACCCGGTTGTCCTCGTTTGTCGCCATGGTTACTATAGCCAGTACGAGCGCAAACATGGCGGAAACCGGGAATAACGCGGATATGACGCCATTGACTGGCGACTGCTCACCCTGCTCACACGCCCGTTTCTTGGTAAAAATCGCAATTTTCTCACGATTTACAAATAGTTGGAAACATTTGGGATATTGTAAGTAAACAACTAAACAAAATATATAACATTGGCCTAGTGGTTTTTGGATATTTTACTGCAAAATTCCTACATATTGTACCTTTAAATAATAGTTATTCTGATTTGGAAAAAGAGGTATATTTAATAATGTTAATCCAAAGGCTCAAAAATATCAAAATAGATAAAATTGGAATCAGACTATTGCATTTCACAAATTAAAATTCTGTTAAGCAAACAAATCCCTTAAAACAGGCTGTTTAAACCTCATAGACTAAAACAGAGGCCTTACTGAGTGTATAAGGACTTACTGACAAACTAACTGCAAACTGCAAAACAGATGCTTCCTTTTGTTACTGCTGTCTTATACATCATCCAACTCCTTACATCTCATCTAGTTTCCGCCTTTATGGTTCATTCTCCTTTATCAGAAGAGCTTAAAGTCAGGGTGTGTCACTTTAAAAGGGGTGAGACATCTAATGAGGCTTTGTGGCAAAGCTGCGGGCACCTGTGTTTGGAATTGGACGTGTTTTTGGACAGCGAAGATGATGCTGCTCTGAGCCTTGCCCAGGTAATGCTGCTCTTAAAAGAGCGGATTTGCCTAATGCAACCTGAGCTTGTCAATCAGAATGCCGGCTACAAAGAGTTCCCCTCAAACATAGCTGGAGATTTTTTACATGTTGAGCTTTAATTGGTGCTTATAGGAGACAGTAAACTGAATCAGAAAGCAGAAACGGCAGAGATGATGGGCGTGTTTGTTCATTCAGAGCTCAGAAGGAATGAACTGCGCTGCAAATGTTCTGCTGATGTGGACAGTCAGCATGGGGTACAAATTAGGATGGCTGAGACCAAAAGCTATAGCATGAAAAATAGGGGCATTATTATCAGGTTCTATTCCATGTAAACACGTGTGAAAAAGAAGTGTGCTTAATTCTATTGAATGTGCAATTGTTGTGAATATTTGAGTTTACCATTAATGCTTGTCAGTAGATTCAGCAGTATACCTTAAGCATTATTAAAAGACAATTGAAGAAATTATGATAATACATACAAAGATGTACCTAAGCCCTACTTATCTAATAAAAAAATCACTTTAAAGTTATTTTAATTTTTCTATTTATACTATTTGATATTAATATGAATGAATATATTTCTTTTAATAATAATTAACATGCAATTATATTTAGTTTGCACTTAACTCTTTCCCAAAAACAAAATTGCTTGCCACTGCCAGGATGTCTTAGCCTGGTTCTACCAGACTCTCATAATTTCATTTGTACCGTCTGACAAACGTTAACTTCCTTGTAGGTGGGAACTCTATTGAAGTCTAAAACTATTGGATCTGCCCAGAGTCACTCTATCTGCCATAACCGCTAACGTCTGCTAATCGCTAACGTTTGGTCGTGACATAGTCTTTCCGAACCTGGGATGGCCTAAACACAATACTAAGCAAAGATTGTTCTTGCTCCGGCTTTAACTTCTTGATATTCGGCAGCGTTGCCACAACGGACCGAATGGCTTCGCTCGCATCTTTCTTATTTTGAACTACAACTCAAAATAACGCACGAGTCGACATCACGTCATCGTTCTCAGTCACTTCCTCTGTTCGCTGATTGGTCCTACAAAAAATTGATTTCTAGAAACCAAAGTCTACAGCACAATCCCAGACGTAGTACTAAAGGAAAATGAAATTGAGCGGAAGTGCATAGGAGGGCGGAGCCAGGCTAAGGATGTCTTAGCATTTTCCTCAAAACTTTCATGGCCTTCAGAAAATGTTGTTGTATGAATATCTGGACATGTAATTTATCAAAAGAAAAAACAGAGCCTCTGCTCTAAAAGCATTTTATTTTAGTTCATGCATTCCTTTTTTTCAACACTCTTAAAAGAAGGAACAATTTGAACAAAAAGCTGAGAAAATCGTGTTTTTGTCAAAAAACACAAAGTGCATAAGCAGTGCTTGTTTCTGCTTCTTTTTGGCTGGGTTTTGATCCTGAGATTCTGTACTCTTTCAGAAGATGCGTAATAGCGCCCCTTACTGTATAAAAGTGAAAGTATCTCAGGTTACGACTGTAATCATGGTTCCCTTAGAAGGGAATAAGATGCTGCTTTGACATAGATGATTTGGAAAGCCTCTGCATGATTGCGTCCTGACGCATTAGTCCAATGGCATGGCGGGACATCATCTCATAGCATGTGACGTCATGACCAGGAAGCTATAAAACGCACCTGGACCAAATAATGTCAGCTTCTGATTGGCCGAAGCAATTTGATCACAGGCATGCAGAAAGTATGTCAGGGTGACACAAGGTATCGTTCCATTTTCAGAGAATGTTAATAACCACTAAACTATACTGACCAGTGACTTTCCCAATGTAAATCATGGCGAGCACAAATCTAGGTAGTAAAGTAAAGAGTCCAGTTAGTAAACCTCACAAATGTGTGCGGACAGGACCAGTGCGCCGTGTCACATACTTCTTGTAATGACACCCCTGACAAAAAGACTTTTGAAGCCGCCATACTCCTAGTAGAGTGTGCTCTGACAGCTATACTGTAGGTGAAGGCTGACAACACCCCTCGTAGGCAAAAGAAATAGCATTGACTATCCACTTGCTTATCGATTTCTTAGTCGCTGAGTGGGGAACCTTTCTTGGGTGACCCAAAGCAGACAAACAACTGATCAGATCTATGGCACAGGGTAGCTCTGTGGACATAAGCGTCCAGTGCTCTGACTGGACATAGCAAATTTAGCTTCTCCCGGTCTGACATCTGAAAAGGAGGTTGGCATCTCCTCAGAGGGAGCGAGACTCCCAGTGCCAGTGCTGAGACATCAGTTAGCAGGAAACCATTGAACCAGAGGCATCGAGGGTGGCAGAACGAGTCCCCCCCAGGAGAAATAGGCACACTTTGATGTGATGAGAGCCTCAACCGGAGGGCCCTGACCTCAGAGGCCTGATACCACTGGCGTTAGAACCTCCTAGCCGAAACCTTCTTGGAGATAATAATGGTCCTCAGATCCGTCTTTCCCAGCGAAGACTTTGGCTGAGAAAGTTGCCTTGAGTCTCAATCTCTTTGTGAAGGGGGGGGGGGGGGGGGGGGGTTGCCTATGGGTGGGGCGCGAGAGACGGCACTCTGCTTTCGATGTACCTGATGTGAGGAGCAAGTCGATGGCTGGGGCAGCAGCTCTTTCATTGCGTCCAGGCTTACTAGATTCCCTTAGCAGTTGCGGCCTGGTATGCTTGCAGAATTGACATCGCGTGCAGAAACGCACACAAGCCTGACCTGGCACAGTATTACAAAGTCCCTTTTATGGAAAGACTGTTATATCAGCGGTTATATTTGTAACGCCTCCAGGCAGCTATTTCGGGCAATACAAAACCAAGTCCACCTATCTATTTGAATGAGGGAATCCTAAAATCTCAAAAACTACTTGCTGTATATTTCAACATATTTCAAACAACCAACACAATCTGACATGAACTATCCCAATGAATGTTGTTTCTTATGCCAAAATAGCTTTCAGCTATGTGCCAATGCACATGTGCCAATGCAGTCATAATTGCGGGTCTTCTAATGGCAGCTGCAGTGACGCAATGACTTTAACAATCAGCGATTGGCTTTTTTACGTAGAAAGCAGGACGTATTCCACCATATCGCGCATTGCTGTTTCTCCAATTCAAAAGTAATAGGAGTGAACGGTCTTTTTGTAGCTATAGCCTTTGGTACAGTAAAAGCCTTGCCCACCTAGGTTGAAGTTGTTGTGCACTGCCTGGTGGGCAAGGTCAGGGCCTCCAGGGGTGAGGGCGATTCAGGGGGGATATTGCTCTACAAGCATCTCTTCTACCTTTGGCATCGCCCTATACCCATTTTCCTTCAGCCTCATTATCGATGAATATTTAGACCAGGGGTGTCCAATTTTGCTCCTGGAGGGCCACTGTCCTGCAGAGTTTAACTCCAACCCCAACTAAACGCACCTGAAACAGCTAAACAAGGTATTAGGTATGCTAAAAACAAGCAGGTCTGTTGAGGCAAGTTTGAACTAAACTCTGCAGGACAGTGCTCCAGGCGAGTTACAGCCTGAACTAGACACTGGGGCTGAAGACACAGGCGGAAAATGGCTTATTTCCCGACCTCGACACCACTGTGTAAAGGTCTGGAAAAACTGAAGGCCCGACTTGGAGGTTGTGCTTTATTTGGCAGGAAGTATTCAAGTTTACTTTTACGACAAATCTCCTGCCTATCGGCCGACCAGTCAATATTCAGTTTAGCCACAGCACAGCAGAATTATAGCCTCCATTAGCTCCTCATAAGTGGGAGGGAGGTGGCAAGTCCTCAATCTCTGCTGCCTCCATACTGAACACCTCTAACTCCTCTGAGCTAGACAGCATCAGAACCAGGCCATCACTCAGGGTGGAAAAAAAAAAAAATTTTGGGTCCCAAGAGAATGTGTTGGATCTAGCGGATGAGGGCTAAACAGGCTTCAAACCCCTTCACTAGATTCATCTGTGATCCCCACGATCTTGAGTCGCCGCTCTGCCTTGGCAGCAGTGGGACCCGAAGCGAGAAGAACACGAGCCTGAGCGCCCTACTCAAAGAGCGCCAGGCGGGAGCAGAGGGTCCGCAGCAGTAGATGCTCACAATGAGCACATTCAGGCCCCTCGAGAGCATGCACATAATAACACATAACTAAATCGTGAGTCTCCACACTCATGATGTAGTGTAGTCAGTAGGAACTCACAAACTAAACTGCTGTTTGCTCACATTTACTGCTTCCTAACAAAATTATTGTTTTTTTCAATGGGACAAACAACAATAATTAAGAACAGATTTACATAGAGTGCTTGCTGAAGGCACAGAAGCTGACATTTTTGGACGAGGTGCACGGTCAAAACATCACACGCTACGGAATAGCCTGATTTTATACATGCTTCAAGATACAATCAAGCAGAGGTGTTCCCACAGCATCTACATCCAACGCAGCTTTGAGTTCCCTTGAAAAAGGAACATGGATTGCCTGATAATTAGTATGCTAAAGTCTTACATCGTCCTGTATGTTGTTTGTTCCTTGGAATATAAAAAGAGAACATTTTAAATCAGCTAAATGATATTGAGGCCAGCTGTTCCAAATCACATTCATTCATGAATCACATGTTCATTCAGTATGATGATGACATTTAAGTTAATTTTTCACTGAATGTCAGCAGTTCTTAAATCTTATTCTCCATTCTGCACATTCAAACTGGTCACATTTGTGTGGGTTAGATTTTAAAGTTTCAGTGGAAAATAAGCTTTTCAGTTAATAACATCATACTAACATCAGTTGTTGTCTGTTCCCAAAGGTATCAAATGGTTTCAGAAGACTCAATCAATTCTTGGATTCAAAAACACTATAATATGACAGTGCAATAGGATGGATTAAAACAGGTGTGTAGAGATGTTTTTTGAAAGTTTAAAACTATGAAATATTGTATGCAAAAGAGCTATGCAAGATTCTACCAAATATCCAGAGAATAAATGTGTTAAAAAATGTGTTCCACATAAAAATATTATGTAATTCTCAATATTACTGTTAATTTTTTTTTTCATTATTTGCATAATTTGTAGGTGCTAACTTAACATGCCAACTATATTAAGTGACTATGAGAAAACTATGAGAAAAAAATAGTTTAGTTTAGAGAACTGGAGAGATTGTTTTACTTTACTGTTTTTTATCTCTCTCAAACACAACTCTTCCCCACCGTCTCTCTTTCTCACACCATGAGTCCCTGCTGAAGCTTTTATGGCCTGTGCAGCCTCACAGAGCCGCTGGATGAATTGTTTGATAGCCCAGGGCATGACGAAGAGAGAGAGGCCATAAATAGGATTGAAGTTTAAATGGAATAATATGACGGGGAAAACAGAGGGATATGGAGAGAGAGAGAGAGAGAGAGAGAGAGAGAGAGAGAGAGAGAGAGAGAGAGAGGGGAGAGGAGAGAGAGAGAGAGAGAGAGAGAGAGAGAGAGGAGAGAGAGAGAGAGAGAGAGAGAGAGAGGAGAGAGAGAGAGGAGAGAGAGAGAGGAGAGAGAGAGAGAGAGAGAGAGAGATGAAAAGGTAAGAATGAGGTGAGAAGTTCGTGCCGAAAGCTGCTCTCTCATTTACAATGAGTTTGGTTCAGGATAACTATTATGAAATCTAGTTTGCTCTGGATGCATAAGCTGAAAATGAGATTCAGTTCAGTCTGATTCCTATATAGTTAAACTGAAAACTTTAACATTAAGTTAGCCTGCGGGCACATTGTCAGTTAGCCTTTTGTCCAAATTCCTAAAGGAATGCTAATGGAAATTCTGTCATAAATCAGGATTCACAATCCTAATGAGGAACAAGAATGGACCTATTAATTTTTTCTTTCAGAACTGCAGTTTATCCAGCAGGATCTTGTTTGATTATATATTGTCAAGGGTGAGTGGATGTGAATGTGATCTCACATTAAGAACAGTTCTGTCTCATTGATTTGTCTTGCACAGAGTGACACCTCACGCTGAAGATTAATAGACTGGACTGAGAACGTCACACCAGCAGCGCTGACTGTCCTTGTCACAGCACTGATCAACTGAAAGTCATTGAAAATAGAGATATTTGCATTTACTAAAAAAGATATGAAAATAAACATCTGGGTTGTTTTAGCTCAAACTATTTCAATATAACTAAAAAACACATTTGCAAGGTATATGGTGCTTATTTGCTGACTGCTTGCTATTATACTCTTGCTTGAGTGATATTGTTTAAATGGCAGATTTCAACTTTTACTATTACTTTTACTTTGCTTATTAATAAAGATTTTTTTTCTAAACACATCAATTAACTATTTTTTTTCCTTTCTGTCCCACTCTTTGTTTACAACTTCGCTATATTATTAAATATGCAAAATCATCAATTGTTGACTGAAACTAGTTTGTAATGTAATGTATATTCTCTAAAATATACTTGTAGATTACTTTAAAATATCAATCCATGTAGCTATGATTTTGTATAATAAAGAGCTTATAATTGAAATGATCAGTGTACAATTTGGTATAATATTCTCTTCATAAGAAGCACCTTATACTGTAATTGGCTTGTGACATAAAATGTAAAACTGTCAACCTTGTTACTGTAAACTATACTTTTCATATTTGTCTCCTAATTTAGCAAATTATTTATCTGATAAAAAATATTTGGAAAAGGCAGTTTAATAACTGTTGTGGCTTATTCACACGAAGAACAATAACTATAAAGTTAACTATAACGATAGCTACATTAGTGTCCTCATCAACACGTCATTCTGTTTTTTCTGCCTGCTGCTTTAAATGCTCAAGCTCTTGAAACCAGGAAGGATTTTGATTTGACTGTCAATGTTTTATCTGCTTGAAAAAAAAAAAACTTGGTGGTTTGGATGATTTTTAGAACTTGATCATCATCGTTATAATTATCATCCATGGTGTGAACGAGTCTTAAGTCAAGTCACCTCCATTTATATAGCGCTTTTAACAATATAGATTGTTTCAAAGCAGCTTTACAATGATAGTAGGAAATTAAAGTAACAGAGATTGTGTTGGCTTTACAACATCTCTAGAATAAAGTTATTGTCTAGCTAAAGTTTGTGTTTACTGGAAAACCAGACAAAGATACTCTGATCACACAGACCGTGTCCCATATTCCAGTTGCACCCAAATGAACCTCATTACACAGGGGCGCGTCCTTTGCTTTTTGGCCAATTAAGCTCATTCTTCTGAATAACCTTGTAGGTATGTGCTGGACCACAGCACATTTTTAACATCACTGATCTGTAGCCCCGTCTTCCCTGCTATTAATAAAGCATTCCGTGGATCTTGTAAGCATCATTAGGGAAGTCCCCAAACATCTCCAACCTCAGATAAACTTCACAGTAAATTAGCCACAATTAGCAAACACGACATCAGCGCTACGGCCCTCTAATGCCATTACAAACCCACCCAATCATAACTTACAGTCTACTGGATCATTTCTCAAATCAATGATCTTAGTAAGTACTTGTAAGAGGGCCCCATTGCCAAATCAGCTGGATACGTCCAATTAAAAAGGAATGGAGGAGAGGGAGGCAGCCCAGCGTTGATTAGCACTGAGCTTCAGGGCACCAGTGTTATTATGCAGTGAATGCAGCTCCGCTAGAGTCAGGTTAAATGCTTTTAATTCACAAAACCTCCCACTGACTCTCAAAAAGGCTTGAGTGATAATGATCACCGTAGGTATAACAGCCACAAGACATCCAGTGTGTCAGTTTCTTCTGTTAATTCGCCCAAATGTCTTATGTATTTTTTACTAAGTTGTTATTATACTTTGAATCATATCAGCTGGCTCTTTCAAAAGCATCATTTTGCATACTCTTACAAAGATATTTAGATACTTAAGTGTGAACTAAATGTAATGTTTCAGACCATTGCATGTCATTTACAATTACTGAAAGAATAGTTCAAATGTATAATTAAATGCTCAATTAAATGCAATTAGTTCAACATAAGAGGGCTTTTTTGACCCACTTAACATCTTATTTAATTTAATAACTTTGTTGTCTTTGAAATGTGCATTAATTGTACTGTCAAATGTATACAAGCATTTATATTCTAATGTCATCACTATTAGAGCTTGGATGCCATGTAGCCTATATTTGACCTTTACATATTCGTGATGAAATTTAGAACATTTAAAATATATTAACTTGAAATGTAATATCAAATAGCACACTACAGTTAAAATGATTTCAAATGTGCTGTAGTATCTTAGTAAATACATCAAAATTAGAGAACTTCTTTAAAGCATACAAAGGATTATTAAAACACAATGATTTAAAATGCACTTCACTTCATGGTAAAATGTTTAATTTGACATTATTACAAAGTGCACTCTTTAAAGAGTGTGTTAAGAAACTGAAAGTGTTCTCTCTTTAAGTACACTTAAAGGTGCACTGTGTAAATGTTATGAGTATCTATTTTCAGAAATCCATTATAATATACATAACTATGTTTTGAGTGGTGTACCTCAGAAAATGAACCGTTATGTTTTATATCACCTTAGAATGAGACATTTTCTATCTACATACACCTCAGGTCCCCTTACATGTTAAGTCGCCATTTTGCGCCGCCATGTTTCTACAGTAGCCCTAAACGGACAAACTTCTCTACAGAGCGCGTTTCATAAGGCTGTTGTTTTTGCTTCTTCTTCATTGGTGTTTTTAGAGGCAACATGCACCGTCACTACTTTGAATACGCACAAAGACGAAGTAGTAGTAGTAACGAAGTTTGATTGTAAGTAGTGAAATTTTAACAAATAGAGGATCACACGTATCATTTTGCATGAGCCGACAGAGTGGCAATCTTCGTCGGCAAAGAAGAGAAAACACGATGCAGCCAGGCAAAGGACAGGTAAGTTAGTCCAACTTAGCACTTTCTGTGGTACAGAAACAATGACAATGTTACATACTCTTGGCTTACATTTCCCATGTTATCTGTCGGTGGCCAAAATCAAACACTAGATGTACTAAAGCCATAATGATATAGAATCCCATTCATTGACAACCATACTGTAACAATGTTAAAGGCTCAGGGAAGAGACAAAACCACCAAACGAAAGTAAAGCAGCCCTTTACGGAGTATAGATTGTTAAACAGGTTAAACGCTCATTTGCACTCGCACAACCAGCCTCGCTCCTTTCCCACAGCTCTCAGCCCTGACCAGCTTGCCAAACTTACATTCACTGTGCTATCTAGATAGTCAGCTTGCTGACAATTCTGGAATTTTGGTCAAATTCAGGCTATTTTCGCAGTGTTTACAACATACAATACGTTACAAATGATTAATCATGTAAATATGGGTAACACTTTATTTCGATAGTCCACTTTAAACATCGAACTAACTATAAGTGACTTTGCAGCTACATGTCAACTAACTGTCATTAGAGTATAAGTAGACTGTCTGCTTAATATCTGCTAACATTTTATTTTGTTGGTCCCCCAACAGATATTCTACTGACTATAAGTAACATAACAACTACAAGTCAACTTGTTCTCCTAACCCCAACCCTAACACCTAACCATAACCTACCAGTCTACTGACAGTCTACTACAGCCTACTAATACTCTAATGACAGTTAGTTGACATGTAGTTGAAAAGTTACTTATAGTTAGTAGAATTTCTAAAGTGACTATCGAAATAAAGTGTAACCTAAATAGGCCTTACTTTAACTTTAAAGACAAGGCGATGTAGCTGTTGTGTAAAAAAAACAAATAAAGAATACCAGTCACAGCAGCATTCGTTCTGATTTCCACTATGTTAAAAGTTTATGGCACGCCCAACTTGAGAAGTTATGTATCGAAATTATCCCCAAACTTCCTAGAGGTAAATACGACGATGTATTATGGCGTTAATGTCCAATTTTTAAATGTATTTACAATAATTCCAAAAGCATGTGAAGGCAGCATTGGATGCTGTTACATCGGTGGAAAACAGCATCATCTGGAAACCTAACTGAGTTCAAACATAATAAACAACTGAAAAGAACAGATTCAGATACATTCTATATGTTGAAATCATCAGCAAAATGTAATGTCAACATTTAACATGGCTAATGCTTGGTTTATAGATGAGGAAAAGTGATATCGGTCCTTAACCTGTTTTGTTATTGTGTTGTGCTAATGAAAATTTGCATTCTAATTTCTCTTCCTGTCTATTCAACATACTGTGGTGTGTAGCTAGTTCATGAGTTGAAAGGGAGACAATTTTTAAATAGCATACTGTTAGATCCTGAAAGTTTACTCCTACAACACATGCTGTAGGGCATCTTTTATTCATTGTGGGTATTTTTTAAAGCCTATTGGTAATCTAAATATGAGAGCCCTTGAGTGTTTCATTGTTTAAAGTAGACCAAAGATCCGTGACGCCGCTCCGTACCTGCACTGCAGTGCGATACACTAACAGCGGTATCGTATAAACCTATAATGGAATCTCACTGTTATCACACACTCTCATTATGCATGTAGACAGAGCGTCTCAACGCACATGACTGGTTCTCCACAGGCCCACGGCCTCACGGGGGATTTAATACATGTCGTAGTCTCCGCTCCACCACCCCACCGCAGCACCAGGTAGCCGCTCTGCACCTCCATGAAATTAAGCAGAAAACACAGATTAGCTTTCAAAAAGCAAACTAATGTAGCATGAAATGCTGCAGCCATGCTCTAGCAATCAGATGTTCCTCTCCATGACCTATTTTTACATTGCTCTCCTCTCTCGTGTGCATGGCTTTTATCCCCAATCCATTCCCATCTCAACATCTGGATACTGGAAACATTTAGCTGGTAATTGGTTTGGGCTTTTTATTATTCTAGTAGTGCTGTGAATTGGAGGGGGGATTGGAGGGATGAGCGACACATCGATGATACTGGAGAATATCATGATTTAGATTGACAAAGAAATCACTCAGAGACAGACAAATAGAATCAATACAGAGTAAGGGTTGGCGGTCTGACCAGATTATCATTTTATATATCACAATAGTTCAAAGGAAAATGGTTTATGTTAGGGTTTTCAATCAATTAATGATATTCATCAAATTAATTACATGACATGCCAATTAATTAATACAATTAATCACAACTGAGAAAAATGAAGATTTTTTTAATGGCTGATTATGTCCATATGCAGACTAATGTATTTGGCGGTTGCATCAGGTCACTGTTTTTCAGCCTCTCGTGCCATGTGACATAGTGTAGAATTATATTCCATTGCTCTTGAACGTAAGAACATGTCTTACATGAACAACTATTCATTCTCAATAACATAAAGATGTGGAAGGAAAATCCCTCATCATGAAATGTCAGGTAATGTATATTTTTGTATAATACAGTGATTTCAATGAAAGATAATTCATCACATTTAATAATTTCTCTTGTTTTGGAACATGATGGATGAAAACTAAAATAAAAGATTATTCATGAAAAGGTCTGGCATCAGTGAAAAAAAACCTTTCACATTATGCAACTCAAAACTAATATTAAAAAGACTGATATACACATACCTGTGACTGCAGTTGAATTTGCATTAATCATGCTAAACATAAACTAAAGTTGTGATGTTGCTTGGCAACAGTAAACAACTAAATTCTGTTTCGCGTTAATGCTAACAACCTCTTAATGGCAAGTCCTTCCTATTTTTGACTTGCTTGGGAAACATCCTGCTTTGTTTCACTCTCACATATTGTCACTCTCACTGTTTGTTTGTATTTTCATTAGTCACATGTCTTACTTTGTTCTGCTTTCCCGCCACTCATTTTGTTTCCATGGCAACCCTCATTAGTTCATCTGTCTCACCTGTTACCTCGTTAGTCTTGTCAGCTGTGTCTCGTTACCCTGATCTGTTTCCATATGTATTTAAGCCCTGTGTGTTGACTTGTTCATTGTCCAATCGCATCCTACTAAGGCTGCGTTTACACTTGGCATTAACATGCGACCTGTATCTGGATGTTGTCCACATACACATTGAAAAGACAAGTGTAAACGCGCTTCTAATCGGAATGTTATCTGATCAGCGTGTCCCGGTTCGGAGGTACTCGAGGCAATAGCGTCTGGCTGCAGACAAGTGACGTCACTTGCACTCTCCGACTTGCACGCTCAGACACGAGCGCTTCCTCTGCAAGTGACGTCACTTGCACTCTCAGACATGAGCGCTTCCTCTGCAAGTGACGTTACTTGCAATCGACGCCTGCTCTATACGGAATGCGATCGGGGGCGGGGCCAATAGTCTTTAAACGAAACGCGTGGAATTTGACCCCGTCAACACGCACTGTTTGTTTTGCCGCGGCAATTTTTTGTTTCTTTTGAACGCGTAGACACGCTCATTTTGGTCGTGTTAAGGCGTCATTTGTCATTTTGTTGACAGTTTTTTTTAAATTGCTAAGACACTACAAGTGGAATTTGAGGCTCACTCAGTGAAACCATTCACTCATGTACCCAATCTTTAGACCAAGTCTGCAAAAATGCAAGGACATTATATGCTTTGCACTCAGTTTGCATTTGAAAATCAAACTTTTTGCAGAAACGAATTTTAAAGACATTGGAATTGTTCTCAATCCGCCACGAGACAAACTATGCAAGTGAGTTCACATGTAGCTGAGAGCAGGTGTCGACGTCACTTGCAGCGGAAGCGCTCGTGTCTCAGCGTGCAAGTCTGAGAGTGCAAGTCTGAGAGTGCAAGTCTGCAGCCAGACCCTTCTCACTCGAGGACGCATTGTGATCGGATCTAAGTGTAATGTAAACGCAATCCAGCCGTCGTGTCTGCATTCACAGGTGAACGTAATTTAAATCTCCGCCCAGTCTCCCCATGGCCAGACGCAGTTTAGACACGAAATTAAACTTATTTGAACAATAGACGTCACTCTTGAAAACAGTTTATTTAGACTTGCATGATACTATGTGTGTCATTTTTCATTTTAATTGTGCAAAAATTATTAATAATCGGAATCGGAATTTTTTTAATGTTTATATTGTTTCAGCATGTTTATCAATCTCCCATTTCTGTCAATATAGTCATTGCACGCTATAAACTTAAACCCAGATGATCGATGATGTGACTTGTTTAACATGATCAACCCAGTTATTTTTGTAAGATCAACTCTGGAAGTATTCCTTCTTTCAAAAAATATAAATTGATCCAATTAATGGAGATTGCATATGAAAGTAAAGGGAGTGAGTGAAAGCAATTGGGATATTGTTTAATTTGTATCATCTTTAGGCTACTATTAATCTGTGTCGGAATCGTGCCACAGACCTGATTTAAATATTATGCGGGAAACAGAAATCCGATTAGTTGTCCAGATACAGAGGCTGCTTAATGTGAACAAATATAAACGCACCATGTCCTGATTGGCTAATGATCGGATCTGCTTGATCGGATCACGGTGATCGCATGTTAGTGCAAAGTGTAAACGCAGCCAAAGTGTGTGTGAACCTTATTCCTGTTTGTACCTATTTGAATTCTATTGTTAGTAAATGTTTGCATTGGTACGTTTTATTCTCCCTCGTCTTCTTCTGCCTGCACCACACCGTGACACTGATGTGAAGCAGACCTGTCCACTGAACACCGAACACCTAGCATGATATGAATAATAAAGAAAACATTCAAAATTTACCAATTTATGCATTTCTACCACTGCATGATATATACTGTAAAACCCATCCCTAATGTATACTGTGCACAGTAGGCTATGAAAATGTGATGTATGGATGGAATACCCAGATGATTTGCAGTTGCTAAAATGTGCAGCATTCAACAGAACACATAGTGCATGAGATATCGCATCTCACAATGCAACACATGATTTGACCTTTCATTTCCACTGTGGCCTGTGACAATTGGACAGCAAGTATAAAAAATAAATAATTAAGGATATCTTAAATTATATGATAGGGAAAAGCCCGCTTTGCGCTGGTGCAAAATAGGAATGATACATGCGTCAGTGTACAAAGTCATTTGCGCCGGGTGCAAGATAGAGCCCACTGTATCTCATAATGCAACAAACATTACTTGACCTTTCATCTCCAGTTTTCAGTGTGACCTGTGACGGATGAACTGTAATAACAATTGTGATTTTCAGAATGTCTTTCTTTACTCATTATTTGATCAGACTACCAAGACATTTTTGTGGGAATTGAATGGGGGCACAGCGATACACTTCTCCTAAACTTTCAAATGATTTATCTTTTTATTTATGATTTATCTTTCTATTTATTTTTTTTCCCTCCTGTCCTAAGACAGACAGACAGATTTGCAAACGCAGTGAAATATCAAGCAGCTTCTGAAGACAAGAGGATGGTGATGCTCTCGCGCAGGTGTCATTTATAGGATTGATTACGTCATTGCATCATCTGACATTCATGTATCATTCCTATTTTGCACCAGCGCAAAGCGGGCTTTTCCCTCCACAGACGCACGTCGGTAAACTAGGAAATGAATTTGCGCTCCCTGGGCGGGGTCGGCGCAAAAATGAGGCGTGTTTCGGCGCAAACATTCCCCAGTGTTATTTTGCAGTTCCAGAAAACAATTCCGCCACTGACCAAAAAAAACCTGGTCTAAAGTCAATGGCGCGTTGCGCGTTGTTCATAATGCTATTTTAAGCGCGCATGCTTGGCCATAATGTAGCGGGTGCACAACACATACACTTTGATTCTCTCATCAACACAGATGCAGCAGTTTTTATTTTTACAAATCATACATTATAACAAGGAAATATATTACCAAACGAGGGAAATCATTGTGGTGTCCATGAAGATGTGAAAAAATAGGCATAAATCTACGCTTACACATTTACCAGTGTATATTGGTAATTTTTCAGGCAAATTGTAGTAATGACGGATTAGAGCTGTTTGCCCAATAGTGGCAAGACACATATGTATATAAGGACATCTGACAAATTAGTTTGTCCGTCAAGAACTAGGAAAAAAAAATCTGAAGACTGCGAAATCACATTTACCATAATGTAAGTACATTAAAAACCTTACTCTTTAACTTACCAGTTAAGTTGAGCTTTCTCATATTTCTTTCTATTGATTTGGATGTTTGTCCCATCCCCAATGTCAATTCTCTTTCTTTTACGGCCCTGACGAGAACATCGATCTCCTCGGCTGTGAACGATTCTAAAGCGCGCGGGGTAAATGCGCCATAATAACAATTCGCCATGCAACATGCGCACCTGCTCTTAAAGGGGTATGTTGGATGACGCTCTGATTGGTTTATTTCACGTTACGCCCAAACCACACCTATGAATAATGAAGCGACTTCAGACCAACCCCTTTTAGATTTGCGCCAGGCGCAAGAGTCATTTATCCTGCCGGGAAAATTGCAACAGCGCCGGGATCCGCCCACAAAGTTACTTGCGCTTTTCGCTTTGACACTTGCGCTTCAGATCATTAAAATAGGGCCCAGAATCTCACGCAGTGTTGAACTGGGCAATCCCTGTCAGTATGGTACTCGCATTGTAAAACTAATCCTAAAATGTCTACAATTTAAGTAATTTCATCTGTAAAACTCATAAATCATGTGAATAGTACTATATCAATTAATATTAAATCAACAAAGAGGACTCTACTCACTCCTGTAACTTTTACTCAGTTTCATATGAGTAACAGGACTTTACTTTGGACTGTCTAGTTATAACCAACATTAATGTTCTTGCAAAACACAGATGAGTGCATCTTGGTCTAATAGCAGGAAAACTGTCGCACAGAACATTTGGCAACGGCAAATTCCAGAGACAAGATTATAAAATAAAAAAATATATATTGTCATGGCACTTCATTTTTCCGTTGACGAGACATACAACGGCTGTTCCGTTTCACACACACAGCAGGGGAGAAAATTATGAAGAAGCCCAGCTAACGTTACTAATTTGAGGTTAATTTATTCCACCTTTGCCCAAATCCACAACACTATAATTTATCTAGTTGATAATAACTGTCATAATACCCACATTAAGGCCACAGCTTACCATATAACTTTATTTCCCAGTGGTCACCGTAGAAAAATGATTTGGGAAAAGAGAGAATGCTGTTAGAGTAACTAAGAAAAGCATTAAGCAAAGCTAAAGTTAAATTTTTGACAGTGTAGCTAACCTGACATATGACAGTTACTATCTTAATACAGTATAATTAACACTACAACCAAAGTCTGCTCATTAAAATTTCCGCAATCAAACCTAGATGTGCCAAACCTTTAAATAACATGCATAAAAAACAGTCATCAAATTGACAAAGTTTGACATTTAAACACTTACCCCTGAATCCATCGAATGAGACCAGAAATCAGAGAGCTCAGATCATCTGAGTCAGATAACGCAGTTGCAGCACGAAAAAGACGGAATTCACAGTAGTTTCTTGTAATAGCCCCGCCTGCATTATTTTCACAGTAAAATTATAAATACGGTATTATATTGTGAAATATCACAATATAATACCTTTACAGCCTGTGAAGTGGTAAAAGTGTAATTTACTGTGAAATATTACAGTTATATATTGTGAAATACTGGAAATATTTTACAGTGTAAGTTGCATGAAGAACTGCTAGAGGTTGCTACTCATGCAGTGGCAACATAAAATATCGACTGGCCACCCAAACTTAACCTCCCCTTCTTTACTGATCTTTATAATGAGATCTCGAAGTCATGGAAAGCCAGTATTCCTCCTGTGTTCATAACCCAATTTCGTCTGATTATTCGACTATCGTTGGGTTCACTAAGCATACAAGTCGATGCCTCAGGTAAAAGAAATGGCCGCGGGCAAACTCTCTCTCCCGCAACGGCTATGTTGTTAAAGAGGTTAGCCTTGGTGATGAAGTGAAATAAGTGATATAAGTGATAAAGAGAGACCCTTTCTGCTGGAAGTCCCGGTATCACCATCTGGCCTGTTTGGCGACGCTGTCAGCACATTCGGCTGCAGGTTTCAGATAGCGAAGAAGCAATCCGAGGAGTTCTGTCAGTTTATTCCTCGCCGGGTCCGGCGAGCTAGTCCTTTTTCCTCCTGTCCTGCAGCCAGCTGCAGGGTGGAGGATCAGAAGATCAGCACTGCTGCTTGTGTCTCCATCGAAAAGATTGGGTCTGAAGGTAGTGCACATTGTCTCAGCCTGCAGGGGCAGACCTGACCCTTTTCCACTGGACGCCATGGCTCAGACAGGCTACAGAGAGGCTGTGTCTGTAAGCCTTTTCTCTGATCGCTCTTCTCCGGGTGTTCTGTGTGAGCAACGCCATCTTAACCCAGCTGAATGCGTAGGTCAGTCAATATTTCACCCCCAGCTAGAGCTGTGGAAACTTTGGGTCTGGCCCCTGAGGGGGCCTAGTACCTAAAAGCTGGCTTGTTGGCGGGAGTGGCCGAAACCTTAGTTCCAGAGCTCCATCCACGAGGAAATTGTACTGCTTAAAATGGAACGTTTACACCAGTTGGTGTAGAGAGTGTGGTGTTGACCCAGTTAACTACCCGGTGGCTTTAGTACTGGAGTTCCTCCAAGATCCCTTTTCTGCTGGTCTTACCCCATCTACACTTAATGTGTATGTGGCTGCCATTGCAGCTTTCCACACTCCTCTATGTGATGGGCCTTTGGGAAGGCATCAGCTGGCCGTACAATTCCTCTGTGAGGCCTGGGACTTGCATTAGAATCCCAGTGGGCACAGCGGGCACAGTGCCCAAACTAAGACAGGTGTTTATGAAGGGGACAAGGAGGAGGACAAGGAAGGGACCTATGATGTTACTAGCCTCCTTCAAAATCTTAGCAGGAACAGCATCTGGAGTGCAGGTGGTAGACTTCAACTCATGGACAGCTTTTTTAAGGTCCTCAAGAGAAACAGCCTCAAAGTTCTCAAGCACACATTGCGCTGCTCGGGTGGACAAGGCAACAGCAGGGGCTTGTGTGATGGATCGCCTGACAGACAAAACCTTGTCCAAAAAGTATTCTTTGAATGCATTGCATGTATTGTACTCCGGATTAATAACAGAATGAATGGTGCTGAACAGGATTCCAGGAAGGTTTCCTTGGACGCAGCTCCGGGTGGATGTATTTACACGGCGGGGGCACTAAAATGGAGCACCAGTGTCGGAGCCAAGGGGCTGAAGCCACCGATAGCATTCCCGCGATCTTCTAACACTTCTAAGCCCTGATCGATCTCCACTCCTCGACGACGGAGAATCCAGGTGAGTCCTCAGCCTTACATATAAACCGCTTGGTAGCAAACAGACAGGGCGTCTCAGGAAAGGAGGAATTGATGTCAATAGTGGCAGTGGTTGTTTGAAGGACTGTGCATTTAGGAGGCGATTTGTTGTAATACGCAACTCCAACAGCATAGTGCGATCATAAACAATAAACGGCGAGACGGTAGCAAAAACAAACATAACAAAACAGAGGAGCAAGTGGCAGGCCAAACACAGCGGCACCATTTTCATCTTTTATGATCTTTTATGATTCATTCATACTTCAGACGTGTTAAGCTAAGGTACGTTCCCAAGGTGTCATTACCCATGCAGTGTCTCGTTCCCTTCTCAGGGAACAAGGGTTACAGTCGTGACCCGAGACGTTTTCTTTGGTTGTTTTACCCCTAGTCTAGGGGTAAATGGGAATGGCGAACAATAAATATGTGGAGAGACCTTGAGGATCTTCAACACTCCAGCCCCAGAGTCATAAACAACCAAATATTAAGGTTTCAAAGATGGCATGTCTAATTTTATTTTTACATTAATCAGGGGTTCAAAAGTAACCAAGAAAATATTAAATAAAACATTACGAGTAAACCAAAAATACAAACAAAAACATTACCTCGGGAGGAGGACCCAAACAGAAAACGCCGTCGCCGTGTAAACGAAAGGCACATACGGTAAAATATTTTTACGTTTTCACCCGGAATCGTTCTCGTGTAAACAGGACCTGAGATCGAAAACTCAGTTTCACGTTTCAGAAAAGCTGAATTGAGTTAGTTCATAGCGTGTCATAGCAAATGTTGAAAAACCTTTGACATATTAAATAAATATATTTCATTGTCTATGTGCAGCAGCTTTTCCCACATAGTCTAATGCTCTTTTCACATGATTAAATGTTCTCTAATTCAACCTGTTACATTTCTTAATAAGGGTATGAAATTAACATTTAACTTCTACTCAACCAACAGCAATAAGAGGACATTCTAAAAAGCTTAATTTGGCTTAATGCACTAAGACAGTGATATTAAAAGACCAAACTCAATGTTACATCCAAGGACGTATACAAATTGTTATTGTTGTTTATACAAGGAGTGTTCAGGTGTAGATTTCTTTCTCTTTCTATGTCTTTCTCTCATCCTGTATTTGCATTATAGATGGATAAATTACTACCACCTATGCTCATTCATCGATCTGAGCGACGCTGATTGGTTTGTGTCTTGAGGATTTCCCTATAAAGCAGCTGAGATATCGTGGAGGAAGGAGAGAGACAAACGGGACGTTGAGGTCGTTCCGCTCTCCAGTGCCAGATGAGTTAGCGCTCGTTGTGCTCTTTGTTGTTGGGTTACAATGTGTGCGTCATAACGTTCAGTTGAGTTAATGACATTAATGATAAGTTAAAACTTGTGGGTAAAGTAGGGTGGAGGATACCTATATCTTTTCTCTGGTTTAATGGATAGTTACGGAGTGAGGGAAGATACATGTTGTTTATTTTTCTTTATTTTATGTTTAGGTAAGTTAATGTTATTTTGGTTTTGGGGGGTTAAAAACGCAAAAAAAGGAAACCACCCTCCAGAGTGGAAATCTGAAAAACGCTCCACCGTCGCGTTCCCGTCTAAACGGTGAAAACGGCGAAATCTGCTCACGTTGGCTCTTCACGCATACGCGTTTACGTCACAGGCATAGGCCAGTACAGGAAAATAAAACCAACATGTCGGATTATTTCCATACGTCAGACCTTCAAGTTGCCCTAGCAGCTCTGAAAAACATACAAGAGTCTTTTCTGCAGTTGTACAAAATATTCTCAGATATTGGTGTTGTTGTTTGGCAGTGCTTCACATTGCCACCTAGCCGCCTGGAGTGCATACTACATCGAATTTCACACACTTTTGTGTCACCGTATGCACGCGGATTTCCCAACCATAACGCTCATCTAAACGCAGAATAAAAAATGATAACGCAACGCCACTTTTGCGTTTTCTCTTTAGATCGTTTCCGTGTAAACATAGCCTCAGGATAAGTCAACTCAGAGTTCAGGGTTTAACTCAGTGTTGGTTGAACCTCCTTATTGAAACGGGCCCCAGTTCCCCTCCATTATCTCCATGTTTGTCACTATGGTTTCTAATTGGTTGTTAGTTCTGTTCAGGTGTATCTTATTAATCAGCTTCTCAGTGCTCTGTCTATTTAAGCCCTGTGTTGCGTATTAGCTTGTTCTGTTCTTGCAAAGAGTCTGTTCATAAGTGTTTTGTTTCTTCTATGTTCTTGAAAATAAAAGCTACGCTGCTGTAACTAGATCCTCACCTCATCTCTGCAACCC
This sequence comes from Chrosomus eos, assembly GCA_036326025.1. Lineage (NCBI taxonomy): Eukaryota > Metazoa > Chordata > Actinopteri > Cypriniformes > Leuciscidae > Chrosomus > Chrosomus eos. The sequence goes on from CM070840.1 coordinate 23,565,636, forward strand.
AGTTGTGACAAGTTTAATATACTTTTGAAAAAAAAAAAAAGGATTTCTCCTTCCTTTGCTTATTAGTGCCTTTACATCAGACTTTTATAACATAGTAGGACCATTTGCCGAACTGATCCCCCCTCTTTCTCATATAGAAGGCCTGGTTTTAAGTAGTCGGGATGATTATAAAGTATTTTTCACTCTATTGAAAAGGTTTTATTAACTTTATTGAATGTGCACTTGTAGTGTACTTCAAATATGTACTTGCAGATGATATAATTTAATAATAATATGGCAGGTAAGTGTACTTAGAGTGTACACTTTCGTGACTGTTTCTTAACACACTTAAGTACAAATTACAAGTTTTACTTTAACACATCTTAAAACGTGTTTAAAAAAATAGTTTGTCATGCTTTATAGAAGTACACCTATTTTGTATGAGTTCATTAACATACAAAAGCACATGTAAAGAACTTGACTAAAATGTGGAATGTTGTCTGTTATTCAATAAATGTAACATATTTTAAAGCTACTAAATTGTAACTTCATAATTACGAATGTTTAATTTAAAATATACTTAACTACATTAAATACAAGTTTCAATAGAAATTACGGTTGCACTTTAATTTAGGCAAATTGTGCACTTATGTGTTACCTGAGAATATACTAAGTAATAAGGTAACTACATGGGTTATGGTTAGGTTTGGCGGTAGATTCAGGGTTAGTACCTAGTTATTACTTAGTTATTGCAATTACTATAATGAGTACATAGTATGAACATGGGGAACAGGACTGTAAAATAAAGTGCTACTGAAATTACAAAAGAAAGTGTATTTTAGTTTACCAAACATGCTTATTGATACATTTGTCAGTACACTTCAGTTATGAGATGACTCAAGATAAGTACACAAGTCCTACTTCAAGTGGGTCAAAAAGCTCTTCAAAGTTCGGCTAATTGAATTTAACATAAATTTTAACTATAACACATTTTCATTTAATCGCAATTGACATTGACAATTCCAAAAACATTACATTCAGTTCACACTTAAAGGGATAGTTCACCCCAAAATGAAAATTCTGTCAGTAATTACTCACCCTCATGTTGTACACAAATTAAGATATTTTTGATTAAATCTGAGAGCTGGATCACTCCTCCATAAGCTTTATTATTATTATTATTATTATTATTATTATTATTATTATTATTATTATTATTATTATTATATTATTATTATTATTGTATTATACCTTTATTTAACCAGGAGGTCCCATTGAGATTCAGAATCTCTTTTACAAGAGAGACCTGGCCAAGGTAGCAGCCAAATCACAACAAATGATTCATGATAAAAGAAGTACAAAAAGAACACATTGAGACTCTTAAGAAAAACAAGAACATGTCTCCATCACAACACTCTTTACAGTAATTTTAAATTCATTAATGGACATAAGGGTTTCTAACCTTAGCTCTTTTTGTAGATTATTACATCCCCAAGGTGCTAAATAAGAGAAAGCAGTTCTTCCCAATTCGGTTGTAACTCGTGGCACGTTAAAAAGCAACCACTTTGAGAAGCGTAGATAGGTACCAGGGCAGACAGAGAGGAGGTTACAGAGGTACAGTGGAAATTTGCCAAGTATAGCTTTATAAATAAAGATATACCAGTGCTGTTGTCTACGAATTTTAAGTGATGTCCAACCAACTAAATCATAAAGAATGCAGTGATGGGTAAGGGACTTTGTATTTGTTATGAATCGTAGTGATGCATGGTAAACTGAATCAACATGACGCAAGATTGAAGATGCAGCATGCATGTACAAAATATCTCCATAATCAATTACAGACAGAAAAGTAGCTTCCACAAGTTTCTTCTTAGCACTAAAAGTAAAACAGGATTTGTTTCTGAAATAGAAGCCGAGCTTGACTTCAAGTTTCTTGACTAAAGCAGTAATATGTTCATTGAAGGTGAGCTTATCATCTATCCATATCCCCATGTACTTGTATGAAGACACTCTCTCAATTGATTTCCCATCTAAGGACAAGAGGCCACAGTTGTCAAGTAGCTGTGCTCGAGCTTTTGAGAAGACCATAAACTTTGTTTTCTGTGTATTTAAAACAGTTTTAGACTCAGTAGTGTGTTTTGCAATGCCTGAAATGCAGTCTGAAGTTCTTGCACTGCTACTGAAATGGTGGAAGCCTGGGTGTAAACCACTGTATCATCAGCGTATAAATGTAATTTGGCTTGAACATCTCTATCCAAATCATTTATAAAAATTGAAAACAGAATGGGTCCTAAGATTGATCCTTGAGGGACACCTTTAGTTATCTCAAGAAAATCAGATTTATAACCTTCAGCATAAACACATTGAGTACGATCTACAAAATAATTTTGGAACCATGCAACGGCCTTCTCACCTAAACCAACTGAACGTAGTTTGGTCAATAACAATCCATGATCAACTGAATCAAATGCCTAAGAAAGATCAATAAATAATGCAGCAAAGTGTTGCTTCTATCTGAGGCCCCAATAATATAATTTGTCACTAATGTAGCAGCAGTAATAGTGCTATGGCCACTTCTGAACCCTGACTGAAAATTATTTAAAATGTTTTTGTCAGCTAAATACTGTTTTAACTGTACATTCACAAATGATTCCAAGATCTTTGACAGAACAGAGAGTTTTGATATTGGACGTTAATTATTCAATTCTGATGGGTCTCCACCTTTATGTAAAGGGAGGACATAGGCTGCTTTCCAACTTTTGGAAATGGAGTTGGAAAGAAGACAAATTAAAAATATGCGCAATGGGCTCAGCAATAATATCAGCTGCCACTTTTAACAGAAAGGGATCCAGATTATCTGTACCTGCTGACTTTGTGTGATCAATGTCTCTGAGGGCTTTACGAACTTTACGAATACTTGCATAAAGTCGTTATTTATTTATTTTATTTTTTTATTTTTTTGCGCTCAAAAAGTATTCTCGTTGCTTGATAAAATTAAAGGGACACTTCACCCATTTGCATTAAGCTTTCCATTGTTAGAAACCCAGTCATACTATTGAGTGGTCGTGCAACACTCTCCAAATATTTTCCCCTGAGACGAGAGAAATCTGCTATTTACCTTTTTCACTTCCTCCTACAATGACGCAAAAATCGTCATTTTACGTCATTGCAGGAGGAAGTGTAAGAGAGGGGGATTTCTGTAAAGACTACAAGCACCCTTTCAAACCCGCCCATAGGGGGTTGGACCTAATGCGCTAACAGACCTATCACAGATCAGTGCTAGTACGTCTGATTTCACAGGGCAGAAACTTTTTGAAAATATGGACGAAGGTACTGAATACGCAGACGGATGCATTATGGAGGATTGGGATTACACAAAGTGTCAGACATCTTTTTTGGAAGCTAAGCTAGCAGGCTCTTGTTCTGTGGAGAAATCTGAGTAGTGACTTTAGGGCAGGGGTGTCCAAACTCGGTCCTGGAGGGCCACTGTCCTGCAGAGTTTAGTTCCAACTTGCGTCAATACACCTGCTTGTAAGTTTTTAGCATGCCTAATGACCTTCAACAGCTAATCAAGACCTTGATTAGCTGTTTCAGGTGTGCTTAATTGGGGTTGGAGCTAAACTCTGCAGGACAGTGGCCCTCCAGGACCGAGTTTGGACACCCCTGCTTTAGGGGTTACCATCCTCTTTTTCCCGGACATGTCCGGCCGTCGATGTCCGGGATTCAGCTTTTGCTTTCTGCAGTCGCCATGCATTGTTTACATGTAAGTTACAGCTTTTGATTCAATCTAACTGAATTCATCCCGATTGGTGAGTATAAATGTAGTGTTTACATGAAACAAGTGATCGGTTGATGTGCGTTTTAACATTGCTAAGAAAATTCCCGCTCCCCCGAGATATATACGAGACCGGTAACTTACGTCTCACAGCTGTCGCTCATCGGTAATCACGCCACCGGCCTCGCATCGTTCTCCACTCGGCCCTCACTCGTCCTGCTCGCCACAGTAAACATGATGAATGGCGACTGTAGAACGCAAAAGCCGAATCCCGGATTTTGGGCGATCTCGAAACACATTTTCGGGCAGACTCATCACGGATAATCACTAGCTTAGACTGTTGTTTACCTACTGCGCGGTTACCGGTAGGTGTGGCCTCCTAGGGCAGCGAAGCATGAAAATACACATTCATCTTTCCAGAGGTGGAATGACCCTTTAAGATTGAGCCACTGTAGTCACTTGGACTATTAACGATTTCTTTAATAACTTTTCAGGGCTGGCAAGTTTCAATCCCTTAGAAGCCTATGGAGGAGTGATCCAGCTCTCAGATTTAATCAAAAATATCTTTATTTGTGTTCCGAAGATAAACAAAGGTCTTACGCGGTTGGAACAACATGAGGGTGAGTAATTACTGACAGAATTTTCATTTTGGGTGAACTATTCCTTTAAGTATCCATTCTTTTAGAGATATTATTTCCATAAGAAGCACTTAAAAAAAAAGAAAAATAAAGAAAGCTAAAGTGTGGAAAAGAACACAATCCAGTTAGCAACTGTATGCCCCTTAATGTTTAAAGGTGGTTTGGCGTTAGTAGACACCATGAAGTTTAGCTGTTATGACACTAAACGCCAGCGGCTGTCTGGTTAAAAAGGTCAAAGAGTAACAGGGCATCAGCCACAGGGATTCCTTGAAATCCTGGATAATTTACTACTTTAAAAGTGAATACACAAACCATGAAAGATGCTTGTTCTCTGTCTTTTATCACTGTTTTGCAAGGATTGTAATAAAAAGGCAAAATATGTGTGTGTGGCACTGCTTCTGTTTATTCCCATCTCGATCAGCAGACGGCCGAACACTGTCTCCCGTCACATGCGTAGAAAGGGACACAGCTCAGCGAGACCAAACGATTTGAGGCATATGTCAAGATCTTACAGACTCTAAACAAAGGCGTGTCATGATGGCGGGCAGCAGAGAGCTCGGGAACAGAGAGCCATCCGCTCCAATCGCAGCCTGCAGAATGCGACGCGTACTGCGCTCTGAAAGGCTCAGGGATGTTTGCCTGCGAGCGAAAGAGAGTCCAGGAAGCTGCGAGACGCAGTCCACTTCTATTATGCAGACAGAGACAGATACAGAGCCAAGGAGAAACAGGCAGAGAGATTCACAGAGAGATAAGGGAAAATGATGAAAGATACATGTATGTACATGTAACAATGCATATCTAAATATAATAAAGGCAGGAAAAACTGATCTGAAAGAACACAGATAACATTCACAGCTTTTAAATTTCTATCTACCAGTATTTGTCACTTACTGGTTAATTCACCTCATTAAAGTGAAAACAGTAAACATAAAACATTAAAAATGAAAACATTCTGTAACGTGTACTTCCTAAGTGAAATAGAATGTTAATATATCTCTTAACTTCCCTTTTGAAAAAGAAGTGTGCTTGTATTGAAGTATATCTTAAAAGTACATTTCTTATTAAAATTCACTTGCATACTCTATAATATAATGAAATAAAAGGTCACTTATGTTTACGTGGAGAGAGTAAAGTTTTATAACTATTACTTTTAATATTGAATTTTTATATTAATTTTCAATATTGAATTACTAGTCTTTACTTAAAAATACATTTCAAAACATTGTTTTGCTCTTTTGTTGTGCTTTAAATAATTATACTTATTTTGATGTGCTAACTAATGTGGTAAAGTACATGTAAAGAACTTGATTATAATTTTAACTGTAGTATGTTATTCAATATTACATTTAAGGTGAATATATCTTTAATGTACTAAATTGCAACTTCGTCATTACAAATGTGTAATTACAAATAGATTTAAATACTTGACAAACAGGTTTCAATAGAAAGTACATTACAGTTTTTCTCAGTTGCTTTGGTGCGTTTTTCACATCATCCCTAACATGTGCAAAATAATAAGTGCATTTCTCAGAACAATTTGTACAAACTGCAATATACAATATATATGTTTCTAAAGCTAGTCAGTCACTAAAAATCATTAGTACATCTCTCAAAAGTAAATATTCATGCCAATGTCAGTGTCATCAAATTATAAGTCATTGAGTTCACGAACAAGGTCGTCAAAATGTTTAGGCATGTTGTCAATGTAACTTGACAGTATTACCTGATGTAAACTTACAGTAGGCTTCAGTTTGGATGACAGTTACTGTATTGAAAATGCACAAGGCTGCATTTCTATGCCATATATCAATTTCAACAGTACTATTTACATATTACTGTATGTGGGTTATTGGTAGAAAGAGAATGGACAGGATTTTGTTTTTCACAGCTTTTACTAGTGCTACTTTATGAAAGAAAAAAACAAAATAATTTACAGTAAGAAAAAGACAAGAGGCACAAAGGGGAAAAAAAACTAAATTAGAAAGAAACACAGGAAACACCCCTAAGGCACAACTTTGCCTGCAGCAAAGTTGTGGTCTGTCTATATGCTTTCCAATTGATTACTGTATTCATGAGATGCACCTTTGAGCAATTTCAACATGACATCATGACTTTTGCGTAAACATACACGCAAGTCAAGTGGCGTGTTATCTATACGCATTTTGAACTATCCGCGTGTATGCGTGTATGTCTACGCCGGTAAATGTCCGAGTGATTCCGCGTGTATGTACACGCCGTTAAATGTCCGAGTTAAACGGAGAAAAACCTAGATCTAAATCTGGCGAGCGATATTTTTTTTCCTAGGATGGTAGGGGAACACTTATTAATGGTATTAACCCCAGTGACGGTAGGTTTAGGGACGGGGTTGGGGTAGGTCATATATTTATATATACAGTAATGTAACGTTAAGTCAACGGCGTTCATTAACATGCTGAAAAGCGATTATGCGTGTTGATAGCATGCCAAAAATGTAAATACGAATTGGCGTGTCATACATACGCTATTTCATGAGATCAGTCTGGCAATTTAGACAATTGGTTGATTGTTGGTTGAAATAACACTTTACATTCCTTCATGAGTGAGAGTCAATTTCACCTGCACGATACATCAATTCATGTTTTTGTACAAAAGGTCTAATAGAATTGTGTAAAACTATGCTTGAGAGTTATGACAAATAGTTCAACAATTTTGCATGTAATGGCTTATGCAAGGAACTAATGCCTAGATGTTTTGAGGGGTAAGATTGTTCAACAGAGAACCATATACTATATTTTCAACATGACATCATTAATTGCAATATGTACAAAAGCAATTGCAATTTGTTCAAAGTAATAAGAAATTGATTTAATGATGTGCACAAGTGACTAGATGATTTGGAATGTGTACAAGTAGTATCAAAAATTTCACTTTTGATCTAAGAAATGCACCAAAGTGACTGAGAAATACTGTAAAGTATTTTTTAGTCACCATAAATGTTTGTCAGTACAGTTGTACACTTGAACCATATGTCAAAGACATTAGAAATAATCATGACATTAAATTAGTGCTTTCAAATCACATATATATATATATATATATATATATATATATATATATATATTTATATATATATATATATATATATTATATTATATATAATATATATATATATATATATATGCGGCCAGGGCAAAGCAGGTTGTGCAGGCGGCCAGGGCTGAGCAGGTTTTGCAGACGGCCAGGGTGGAGAAGGTTGTGCAGGCGGCAAGGGCGGAGCAGGCTGTGCTGGCGACCTGGGCGTAGACGACGGAGGGAGAAGCCATGGAGAAGCCAGGGCTGACGACTCGATGGGGCTGACTGACGGGGGCAGAGCAGGTGGGAGAGGAGACCAGGGTGGAGCCGCAGAGCCTACGAGCCCAGGCTAAGTCGAGGATCCGGCAGGACATTGCAAGCCTGCTCTGCAAGCTCTGGTGACTGAGGTGCAGGTGGGGACACATAAGGGCGCGGCCGAGAAAGAGGGAGTGAGGACCAAGGAGAAACAGAAGGGAGTGAGGAGTCCAATAGAGGGACGGCGAAGGGACGAGGCGTAGCCAGAGGAGTGCAGTCCAGAGGCGAGGGTAGGTCGACGAAGTGGATCTAGGGGGGACGAGGGAGCCTGGCGAAACTGGTGAACTGATGGGCCATGGTGGAGCTGAGGGAGGTAGGAGCCAAGGTTGAGCTGATGGATCGACGGGCCGAGATAGAGTCCTGGTCGCGGATGATGGAGGCTGAGACTGGAAATCCACCGATCAGGCTGGAGCTGCAGGCTTGCAGACTCAAGGCGACCCCACCTCTTCCAAGGTGGTTTGAGGAGCTCAGGGGCTGACAGGCTGTGGCTGTTGAGAGAAGGGTTGAGAGGTGGTAGATGGGAGGAGGTGGGAGTTCACAAACCGTCTCAGGCTCAGGTTCTGGAACAGGTTCCGGCTTAAGAACAGGCTCAGGCTTGGGAACAGACTTAGGCTCAGACTCGGGAGCAGACACAGGAACAGATTCAGGCTCAGGAACAGATTCAGGCTCAGGCTCTGGAACAGACTTAGGAACAGATTCAGGCTCAGACTCAGTAAAAGATTCAGGCTCAGGCTCTGGAACAGACTCAGGAACAGATTCAGGCTCAGGCTCTGCAACACACTCAGGAACAGATTCAGGCTCAGGAACAGATTCAGGCTCAGGCTCTGCAACAGACTCAGGAACAGATTCAGATACAGGCTCGGGGACAGAAGACTCGGGAAGGGCTGTCTCGGCGGGACGAGACTCTGCAACGGGGACAGGAACAGGTCTGGGAATTTGGATAGTCCTTGGGGCAGGAACAGTTCTGGAAACAGAACGGGGAAAAGGAACAGGTATCGGCACTAACACCTCTTCCAGCAGCAACCTGGTTTTCTCAGGAGGTCTCCCATCCAGGTACTGACCAGGCTCAGCCCTGCTTAGCTTCAGTGGGCAACCAGTCTTGGGCTACAGGGTGATATGGCTGCTGGCAGAATTTGGGTAACACTTTATTTAAATAGTCCACTTTAGACATTCAACTAACTATAAGTAACTTGCAGCTAACTGTCAACTTATTCTCCTAACCCAAACCCCAACACCTAACCCTAACCTAACAGTCTGTCTACTAATACTCTAATGAGAGTTAGTTGACTTGTAGTTGAAAAGTTACTTATAGGTAGTAGAATGTCTGAAGTGGACTATTGAAATAAAGTGTAACCAGAATTTGTAATAAACAAAATGTTCTATTTTCACAACTATTTAAACTATTCCTATAAACATTAACAAGTAGCCTAATTTATGATTGTCTTCATGTGAATGTCAGTGAAATTAATTGCAGTGCTGTCTTATTGAAACAGCAGATTGGGGGTGTGGTACTGTTTAGTACATTCTGTCTCATATGTCTAGTACATCTCTATGTTATTAAGAGTCTGATACATGGCTAGTCTGTCTATGTGGCTAACAAAATAGTTAAATAAGATTTTATGTAGTTTGCTCCAGGGCAGTGTTAGACTCTGGGGTTTGCCCTCTATGTAGTTTGCTGGCCTCAATAATCATAATCCAATATTACAAATATTATGACTCTGTAAAGTAAGCCAGGGATATTAGCCTTTGTTATTTCCCATCTGGATACATTTACTTCTTGCACAACAATATTGGCTAGATGTTTACTAGACAGGCATTTGGAGCATCATCCCAACTGTAACTAAGTTTGTGTTCTTAATCCGTTAACTAATAGGAAATGATCTGCAGAGTTCTATTAAAGACAATGGAAATATATTTATTTATTTATTTATTATTTTTTTTTTTTTTTAATAAAACTGTGTTTTTTTCAGAATCACTTACCCTTATTGTAGGAAGAATAATGCAATTAAATAAAACAACAGCAACAACAATAGTTGGTTCCTTCCAATTATCCACTACATTTTGAACTTTTGCTCTTTAACACAGAAAGTTAAAGTTAAACTTTAGTTATAACTTGATTATTTACACATTTGCAAGAAGAATACATGATTCCAAATAGGATGCTCAGTTGTTACTCAGTGAAAGGCTGATAGTTAGCTTATATAAGGATGTCAATTAAAGTTAATTATGCAATTCCAAAGGTTCGTAATTTTGTTTTGGAGGTCTCCAACAATAAGTTGACATGCATCCAAATATGAAAACGGTTAATTTGAAGATCCAGTCTCTCTAAAGCCTGTTTTTTTTTTTCAGTGAAAATAGCGTATTCTCGATGTGTGGACAACAGAAACTTAACTCTTCCAGGCTTCAACTACCAACTGAGGGCAGGATATTGACATTGTTCATAGGCATATGCTGCATTATGCAAACTTGTTACACTTTGATAGAAAGAAAATTGGAACACCTTGAGGGTAAGTAAATGATGACAGGATTTGCATTTTTGGGTGAACTATCCTTTTAAATAAATCTGTGTAAAGGTACATTTCAAATAACATTACTTTTTTATTATTATTGTTATAATGCAGTCAAAGTAGATTTTTCTCATTAAAGTTTCATGCATTGGTTTACTATTAAGGGACGTTTTATTTTTTTTTATTTAATTTTTTTTTTTTACGTGGACTTCATAAGGTGCCGGATCTTCGACACAACTGCTTTAATCGTATTTCAATGTAAATTATGCTAAAGAGCGTAAACAGCCTCTAACGTTTCTCTCCGCAGGCTGTCGCAAACTTTCCCAAATGCTATTGCTTTCTCCTTTATCAACAGACCACACTAATGATGTTCTTCCACAAGCTACCAGTTTGTAGGTCCGATGATAAATGGGATGAGTTGGGCAGTACGCCGGGGTTTCTGATAGAGCACAGTCGAGTCACTTTAAGTCAGTCTGGGGCACTCAAATGACATCCACAGCAAATAATGATGATAAACACTTTATTTTTCTCGACTGGCGACTGCACATTACCTAATGATGTTCAATGGCTGGGCTAAGTGGTAAAGACAACAAATACATTACAGCCATGCATTGTAAATGGGAGTCCCCAAGGAAAGTGATCTGAATTTTAAATGTTGTCGCCATCCACATTTTTCATATGGAAAACCATGTGGTGAGGCTCACTTCATACAACTGTGTTCTTAATGTGCAGTTTTCTAAATTTGTGATGCAGCCACTTAGGTGTATATGTATTTGTTCTTATAAAATATGCAATGGAGCACACATGAGCCATGATTAATGCAGTGTGGGGAAGCTTCAAGCTTTTTGTAATTTAAAGTATAGTTAAACAACTGTCAAGCTCCCCTTTTGAAAAACTAGTTAGCGCCACTAACAAAAAATAGTTAATGACATCAGAGCTACTAAAGGGGACACTATCTTTTAAATAATTCTTATCATTACATATAAATATATTTCTGAAAAGAAATCATGTTTCTAATCTAAAACTAAAATAACAAGTAAAATAAATTATTACAGAATGTATGTACTGGTCAGTGGAAGGATTAATTGCGTTTTATTTTAACACCTGTCATGCTACAAATGCAAAAAAGCAAAAAGTGACACATTTATTTTAAACAGTAAAGCCACCATGTAAAGTTAAATGTCACCTGACCTTGAAAACATGTATAGATGTTGTTTTATTGTGCTCCATCTAGCTGTTTTGAAATACAAGAACTTTGAGAATTTGAGAATTTGTCCCTCATTTTCTTCTGTCCGTGAGTGTAATTTGGAGAGGCCTGTTGTAAGAAGCTTGTGCAAACTCACAAAAAAATAGAACTTCAAGATGTACTTCAAGCTTGAATTGCTATTATAGTAGGAAATCCCTTATTATGGAATTTTTGTATCGGGAGAGGATTACTTTCATTTTTATTATTTTTATATGCTTCATCACAAAAAAATAACACATTCAATTGACAAGCCCTAATTAAAGCAGATGAATTTCCAATGAAATGGTACTGAAATGTGCTATTTCATTTGGACTTGAAGGTAAACCTGTCTATTCAGAGGACAACAAAGGCTCTTTCATTATGCAGAGAGACGGCCATTAGGGTACAACATTTGCGAACCCTGATCCTCTTTATGAAAGAATAGCTGGCACTGGCAAAGAGAAGCAGTGGAAAGAAATGAAGAACTATTTAAGGTCATGTTAATGTCCGCAGAGACACACGCTGAAGCCAGCAGTAGAACTGGAAATCCATTGTGTGATTGGAAATGAAACAGAGAGGCCTGGCAGGTGTATCAGATCCAACCGGAGAGCTCTGGATGTGCGGAGAAAGGCTGGATTGAGGTTGCGTCTCTGTATTTGTGTGGATATATGTGTGTGTGTAGAAAAGGACTTCCTCTGGAAGAGGGACTTTAAAGAGGAAAGCAGGATCTGCTGTCAGAGAATTACAGGCTTCATACAAAACTCCATTGTTGTAGCACCTCCATAGTGCTGTCATCACCCTCCATTTAAAGCAGCACATCCAAACCTCCCGACGGAACACGGATCTACTGAGAACCTGGAGCACATGGACAGGACAGATGTGGAAATACTTGCTTTCAAACATATTCGCTATCGGCAGAAGCACATGCAATCAATAAAACAAAATATATGACTCAGGGAAAGAGTTACTTCTGTAGATTTATTGAGAGTATTTTTTTTTTTAATGCATGAAATGTGTTTTAAAAACTATATATAAGAATATATAAAGAGTAGAGAAACTTAATGTAATGATGTTTTTCTTTCTGCTATTGAATACAATAAGAAGACATTTTATGATGGCACGCTGATGATATTTTTTCCTCAAGTTTAAATGCTGGATTTTTCACAGAGAAACTGGACCTTTTTTTTTTTCTCTCCGAGAAGTAAAGTAGACCAGCTATAAATAAACAGTCTCAAGATCCATTCCTCAAAATCTTTCATTGGTGCTGGAAACAATCGGACACATGAAAGTCAAAATACACACGTACACTCGAAACAACATTTCTCCAGCTAATTAACTCAATTCTAATTTTCCAGAGGAATCATCAGCATGAAAATTTAATTTGAGCTCAAGTAAAAGTTTTTGCTGTGGTTGGAGTGCTGTGGCCGGCTCTTTCCTCTGGGACAGTTTCAGATACAGACTCGCCGCGCAAGGGTTCGCTGTCTCCCTGCGGTACAGCAAAACATATTACATTCCATATTTTTGCTCCATTGCTCTTTGGATTGTCCTTGATGCTGAAAGTATGTCATAATGATATCGAGGGGATAGCTATTAATCTGTCACCGGGGAGGAACGGCAAGTCTAAAAACAGTCATCTGCCATCAACAAGGCGTTCACCAGAATGCCCTGTTCAGATCTAAAGTCTCTGTTTGTTTTCTTCTTTTGACAGCCGAAGTGAATGCAGGATGCGTCTCTGTCAGCACGCAAACACGCATTTGGTCAATGATGCTCACATGACTGTTATAATAAATTTGACTGGCCTGTCAAATCAGTGCCACAGCATAAAATGTAAAGCTTCAATTCTGAATGCTGATTAGTCACAACAGAATTTCAATCATGTTAAATTACCCTGTTAAGTAACAGCTTTGACATGAAACACTAAATCTAGATCTGCGTATAGCATAAGCATCCATAGAAACAAGTATTAGCTTATACATGTCAGGAATTATATCTTAAAATACACAATCTTAAAATGCATTTTTATGCATTTTGCTCAATATAAATATAATTATATACGTATAAGTGTGTGTGTGTGTGTGTGTGTGTGTGTGTGTGTGTGTGTGTGTGTGTGTGTGTGTGCGTGCGTGCGTGCGTGCGTGTGTGTGTGTGTGTGTGTGTGTGTGTCAAAAACACAATGAACTTTGTCTCACTCCTCACTCACACTCACACCCTGAGGGGCCGCTTACACGACTTTCAACGAAAAACTGAAAACTTTTCATGCGTTTTGACTTTTCTTTAACACGACGACAGCATTTTGCTGGCCTGAAAACCAAAAAAATTGAAAATTGGTTTCAAAGTGCAAGTTTTTGAAAACGATACTATTATTTTTTCTGTGTAAACAACAAAAATACAAATTTGTGAAAACGGTGACATCATATGCATGCGTATAACGTTTCAGCCTATAGGCATTTAGTGTTTCTTTACAAAGTGACATCGCCAACTACTGGCCTGGCATGCATAATACAGCATTTTTAATCATTTTCATAAATCCGTGTGAACGGGGCTCTTTTGACAATGTTGTCGTCTGTAGTAAACAGGAGCTGATTGAGGCGCTCCCCATTGTCTGTTCTTTTTTGTTAAGGACTTCTAGACTCACCTCTGTTGTTTTAAAGATTTATAAGGGATATGTCTGTGATCTAGTGATTTTCTGTTCCTGTTTTCTCCTGTGTATTTTCCAAATAAGATAAATTACTTTGATTTAATCCTTTGTTTCTCCCAAAAACTTATGTTGTATCCTGTGGAAAGAGAAATTATCTGTTATTACCTGTACTATTAACCTGAGTTGGATATTTCAGTCTGTGTATGCTTCTGTTTATCCATTGTCTACCCTGTGAAGAGGCTGTGTCTGTTGGTTCATCAACCTACTTGTATACTCACCATGATCTACTTTATACTTATCTGTTAACCCATTTTCTTCAATAAAACTGGGTTTACTCCATGACACTGTGTGTTATACGTAGCTGCCTGTACTATATAGTATGCAAGATTAGAATTTGTGCATTCCAGATTATAGTTTGTTGAAAATGCTTGTATTACCCACGATCATTTGCAGAACACAAGATGAGGACATTAAATTAGTGATGGTTCACTAATGACTAACAGAACAGGCCCAAATTGAATCAATGACATGTACGTTTATGATATGCAATGTCTCAATACTGCCATACTGCTACATACTCAAAATGATTTCCCAGTCAAAACTTTTTGTGCATGGTAGAATATGAAAATTGGTGTTCATACTATGTGAGGTGATTTCTACCTGAAAGACTCGGGAGAAATAGTGATGTAACAACATACATTTATTGGCAGCCCAGCAAGCAATCATACAGTTATTTGGCGTAGGCCCCGTCCGTAGTTCATTATCCGAGGGTAGCGGATCTGCATTTCCTGGGGGCCGACCCCCCGGGGGGTATGGACAGGACCATCCTGGTGGTGGTGGGGATGGTGGAGGTAGTTGTTGCATCGGTACCTGCGAACTCAAACATGGTGAGTACAGATCTTTTATGCAGCGAGTATGAGGACATGATTGATTGGATAGATGTGAAGGTAATAATGACGTAGTAATTCAGTCTTCCTGGCAGAACTTAATGCTAAAGCTTCCATTTTCTCGGCAAATTTCAACTAGCAAAGGGCCTTCACCTAGTATCTTACCACGCTCACCATTCGACAAAAAACATAACCCTTTTTGACTCTTCATGGTCACCATGACCTCTTCCACTGCTTTTCTTTCCTCTCTGTGTTCTCCAGCAGTTCTCATTGCTTGCTCATTGTGTTCGTCTCTTCACCATCTGTCTGTTGTCTGTTCTCCACATCCCTCATTTTGGCTCTCGGTAGGACTGTGTTGAGTGCAGTACCAGTGGCTTCAGCTAATGGCAGTTCCTTTCTATGGGCTCCTCATGATGTGCTACTGATAGGAGAGCAGTGCTACTGTCACAGGTCGGGAGGGTCGACTGGGTCTACCCCCTCCCTTTAGAATGTACCACTGAGGAGCAGACCAGAAACCAGGCGGACAAGGAAAGTAAAATGTAACAGGCTTTATTGATTAAAAGAATTTGTATATCCTAATTAAAATTCCTCCTTCCTCCCCAGCATCCAGTGGCCGCCGGGACGTCGGCTGGACGACAGGTGGGGACTGGGTCCACTCAACCCCCTCGGACTCTTCGGGTGCCGAGGTTCTCGGCAATGGAGGGAACGCGGACCTGACCAGCAGGTAAGTGCTCTAAGCACGGCTTTCCTTCTCGGACTCTGAGCGGACTGTACTCTTCTCGACCTCCCAAGTACAGAAGTTTACAGCGGTGAAGAGGAGCGTCGACTGGACAGCCGGTAGGTACTCCTGGTACGGTATGTTCTTTCCTATGCAGGGGATGCAGAAAGCTTACGGCTGTGAAAGGGGCGTCGACTAGACAGCAGGGGGTACTTCGAGCACGGTTGGTCCTTTCCTATACAGGGGGTGCAGGAAACTTAGGGCTGTGAAGGGGCGTCAACTAGACAGCAGGTAGGTACTTCGAGTCCGGTTGGTTCTTCCTATACAGGGGATGCAGAAAGCTCACGGCTGTGAAAGGGGCGTCGACTAGACAGCAGGTGGGTACTTCGAGTACGGTTGGTTCTTTTCTATACAGGGGATGCAGGAAACTTAGGGCTGTGAAAGGGGCGTCGACTAGACAGCAGGTAGGTACTTCGAGTCCGGTTGGTTCTTTCCTATACAGGGGATGCAGAAAGCTCACGGCTGTGAAAGGGGCGTCGACTAGACAGCAGGTAGATACTTCGAGTCCGGTTGGTTCTTTCCTATACAGGGGATGCAGAAAGCTCACGGCTGTGAAAGGGGGGCGTCGACTAGACAGCAGGTAGGTACTTCGAGTCCGGTTGGTTCTTTCCTATACAGGGGATGCAGGAAGCTCACGGCTGTGAAAGGGGCGTCGACTAGACAGCAGGTGGGTACTTCGAGTACGGTTGGTTGTTTCCTATACAGGGGATGCGGAAAGCTTACGGCTGTGGAAGGAGCGTCGACTAGACAGCAGGTGGGTACTTCGAGTACGGTTGGTCCTTTCCTATACAGGGGATGCAGAAAGCTCACGGCTGTGAAAGGGGCGTCGACTAGACAGCAGGTAGGTACTTCGAGTACGGTTGGTTCTTTCCTATACAGGGGATGCAGGAAGCTCACGGCTGTGAAAGGGGCGTCAACTAGACAGCAGGTGGGTACTTCGAGTACGGTTGGTCCTTTCCTATACAGGGGATGCGGAAAGCTTACGGCTGTGGAAGGAGCGTCGACTAGACAGCAGGTGGGTACTTCGAGTACGGTTGGTCCTTTCCTATACAGGGGATGCAGAAAGCTCACGGCTGTGAAAGGGGCGTCGACTAGACAGCAGGTAGGTACTTCGAGTCCGGTTGGTTCTTTCCTATACAGGGGATGCAGAAAGCTCACGGCTGTGAAAGGGGCGTCGACTAGACAGCAGGTAGGTACTTCGAGTCCGGTTGGTTCTTTCCTATACAGGGGATACAGAAAGCTCACGGCTGTGAAAGTGGCGTCGACTAGACAGCAGGTGGGTACTTCGAGTACGGGTGGTCCTTTCCTATACAGGGATGCAGGAAACTTAGGGCTGTGGAAGGAGCGTCGACTAAACAGCAGGTGGGTACTTCGAGTACGGTTGGTCCTTTCCTATACAGGGGATGCAGAAAGCTCACGGCTGTGAAAGGGGCGTCGACTAGACAGCAGGTAGGTACTTCGAGTCCGGTTGGTTCTTTCCTATACCGGGGATGCGGAAAGCTTACGACAGTGTTGATAACACAGAATGCACATGGCGTTCGATGGAGGACACTCAGAACAGCAGATCACTGGACTTCCTCCGTTCTCCAGACAACATCAATGATGAATCAGAACATCGCAAGCTTTAAATTCCACCGTCGCTTAATCTCTTCTTCAGCGGCTCCAAACTGCAACACAGGGCAAGGCCGATGGGCACGTGACAGAATTCGGTATAGTAAGCATGCAGTAGCTTCACTTCAAACACACACGGTGGGCACAGCATCAACTCACGTCACTCCAACCACTCTGTGAAATATAAGGCCACAGCCCACCTCCTTGTTCTGAACAGCAGGGACAGTAAGACGGAAGAATATATAGCGATCTCACTCGTGCATCATAACAGCTGTCTTCTCATTACGGTGTCTAGACTCCGGTTCCTAGATCGCTTCTCTTCATATACAGTGTCTTGGTGTATAAATCACGTATCATACGGCCAGTAAAAGGTTTGCACTTATCTCTACCCAGGCAGGGGACTTGATGTTTCCAAGGCAACTTCTCCTCTGCTTCTCTGTTCCACTCCACCCAATCTTTCGTAGCGGATTCCCTTCCGCGGATCGATCTCACCAGTCAATTTTGTCCCACAGAAACTCTCAGCCTTCCTCGACGGAACAAGGTCAGGACACAGCACCCGAAACCGAACACAGAACACTGCACTGAACTACGCTCTTGGTCTCCCAAAGCTTGGTCTTTATCTGTTTCAAGCCGCTGTGTGTCCCAATCACCAAACAGCCCCTTGATGCGCCGCACCTGCTGTCACTCTGTCATCAGCGGCTGCTGTTGCCATGGTAGCGACGCATATCAGGCTGACTGGGTGTTGCGTCGAGAGCGCTCCGGGCGGAAACATTCCTCCGTGGAATATATAGTTCCGCTGCTGGTTCGTCACCTTGTGACATACTCCCCCGCCAATCCGTTCTAGTCCCGAGAACGGGTTCCGCTCTCCCAGTCTCCATACCTCACCGGGGGTCGACCTCGGTTCTCCCTCTGGGACCGCCTCGGCGGAGACTCAGGTCTCACCGGTCCCGGTGCTGGGCCCAAGCCCCTGGGGACCACTCCCCATCCTACCAGTAACGGTCCTGGTGCTGCCACAACCGGGGGGGCTTCCTCTCTGGGATTTGGGTAGTTCGGGCAAGGGCGAATCAGATTCCGGTGGAGCACCCGTTCTGGGCCCGCTCTCCCCTCGGGTCGGATAGCATACACGGGTTGATCTGGACGTGGTTGTCGTAAGACCACATAGGGCCGAGGCTCCCACTGATCGCTCAGCTTACCCTTCCCTTGGCGACGATTATCCCTCACCAAGACTCTCTCTCCTGGGAGCAGTGGGGCTTCCCGAGCTGTTCGGTCGTACAGTCTCTTGCTCTTTGCCCCCGCCTGGTTAATCCGGTCCGAGACCCGGCCATACGCCCAGTGGAGTCGCTGGTGGTGCCTCGCCACCCAGTCTGACAAGCTCCCTTCCTCCCCTTGGGTAGCAGCCCCCGTTACTAAGTCGGCTGGTAGCCGCACCTGTCTTCCAAACATCAGATATGTTGGAGCATATCCAGTGGTGCTATGCACGCTGTTGTTATACGCTTGGATCAGTGCCGGAAGCGTATCTGCCCAATGGCCCTGCTGATCCATCTCCAACGTTCCCAATAGGCCCAGCAATGTTTGGTTAAACCTCTCGCATCCTCCATTCCCTTGGGGGTGGTACGGTGTCGTGTGGGTCTTCCTACCCCCGTACAGCTGGCACAACTCATGGACCACCCTGGACTCAAAGTTCGGCCCCTGGTCTGAGTGGAATATTTCAGGGCACCCAAAAGGCTGAATCACAGCCCTCCACAAGGCATTTGCGGTGGTGGTAGCAGTTTGGTCCAAGGTGGGAATGGCCCAGGCATATTTGGTGAATAGGTCTGTCACCACCAAGATGTTCTGAATCCGATCCACCGGCCTTCCCAGCGTCAGATAGTCCATGGCGACCATGTGCATGGGAGCCTTTGCCTGAATCGGGACCAATGGGGCTCGGATCTCCTTCCTGGTCTTAAACAGGGTGCACCGGGGGCATCCCTGAAGGTAGGCCTTGGTAATCCTCTCCATCCCAGGCCAATAGAACTGGCGTCGCAATAGCGAGATCGTCTTCTCCAGGCCCTGATGGCCCAACTGGGTGTGATAGGCCTGTAGCAGGGACCGATGTTGCCCCTCCGGAACTACTGTTTGCCAGATCTTCTCGCCCAGGTTAGGGTCCTGGATGGAGCGACAGAGCACCCCCTCCCTCAAAGCCAACCTTTCCCATTGTCCTAGCAACCCTCGGACTGCCTGAGTCTGAGCCCGGCGTTCTCTGGCCTCTGGCCATTTCCCAGTCTGGACCCACTCTCGTACCGTCCGCAACCCTTCATCCTCCGCTTGTCTCGACCTCCAACACTGTGGGTCCCAGCCCCACCCATTGGGGGCCTCTTCCTGCGATGATCCAGGCGCTTCCACGATCCCCACCATTGCTCCTTCCTCCTCCTCGGAGCTAGAGTTGGGCCCCTGAACTACTGGACCTGCCACCGGAAACCTCGACAGCACATCAGCATTCGTATGCTCTTTCCCTGGCCGATACTTCAGCTGGTAGTCGAAATTCGCCAGTTGTGCCACCCATCTCTGTTCGACAGCCCCCAGCCTTGCCGTCTGAAGATGTACCAGAGGGTTGTTGTCCGTTACCACCAGAACCTTGGTCCCCCACAGGTAGTCCTTGAACTTTTCGCTCATTGCCCACTTCATGGCCAACAACTCAAGTTTGAAGGAACTATAGTTAGCATTGTTCCTCTCTGCCGGGTGTAAGCTTCGGCTGGCGTATGCAATCACCCTCTCCTTCCCCTGCTGTTTTTGGGCTAGCACGGCACCCAGGCCGAGATGGCTGGCATCAGTGTACAAGATGAAAGGCTGGGAGAAGTCTGCATAGGCCAGAATCGGGGCCTGTAGTAGTTCCTGTTTAAGCCTCCGGAATGCAGCCTCACATGCCTGGTCCCACTGAACCGCGGGAGATCCCCGGCCCCTCGAACGTCCCGTGCCCCCGAGCAGCTGGTTAATGGGCTTGGCGATTTTGGAGAAGTCCTGAATGAACCGCCGGTAATATCCGACAAAACCCAGGAAGGATCTGACCTGTCGCACAGTCTTCGGCGCCTCCCACCCTTGCACAGCCGACACCTTCTCTGGGTCCACAGCGATCCCAGCTGCACTCACCACGTGGCCCAGAAACTTCACCTCTTTCCGGAAAAGCTGACACTTGTCAGGTTGCAGCTTTAGGCCGTATTTGTCCAGGGCGCGGAAAGCTTGCTCCAGATGTTGGAGGTGAGTCTCAAAGTCCGGCGAATAGACAATGACGTCATCGAGGTAGACCAGCGTGGTTTCCGTCAACTGACCTCCCAGGCACCGCTGCATAAGCCGCTGGAACGTGGCTGGGGCGTTGCAAAGGCCAAACGGCATCCGTTCCCACTCGTATAGCCCGAAAGGGGTCGTGAAGGCTGTCTTCTCCCTGTCCCGCTCGTCCACCTGTACCTGCCAGTACCCACTGGCCAAGTCGAGAGTAGAATACCATGCAGACTGTGTAAGACTGGTGAGTGAATCCTCTACTCGGGGCAGGGGGAAAGCATCCCGCTTAGTCACCTGGTTCAGCTTACGGTAATCCACACAGAATCTCCAGGAACCATTTTTCTTACGCACCAGTACGATAGGGGCGGCCCAAGGGCTACTACTTTCCCGGATAATCCCCTTGTCCAACATTCCTCGCAGGAGGGTGCGGACCTCAGAATACAGGGTCGGTGGCACTGGTCGATAACGTTCTCTACTCGGGGCGGCGTCCCCGGTCGGAATCTGATGTTTTACAATGTCCGTCCGGCCATAGTCCTCGTCGTGAGTCGAGAACAAGTGCTGCCATTTGAGCAGGAAATCCTGGAGCCGCCCAGTCTGTTCCTCTCCCAGTCCTTCACCGCGTAGGACCCTCCCTGGAGGTGATTAGGCAATTCCTCTCCCTCACTACCCACCGGCGGTCCAGTTCGGGTCAGGGCAACTTCCACTACGGAGGGGCTTACCCGGTTAAACTGCACTTCACCCGGCTCTCTCACTTGTTGCGGGCACACCCCTGTGACTCGGGCCAGACACTGATGTCGATGCAACAGGACGGGGAATGCATTCACGTTCCGTACTTTCACAGAAATCCTCCCCCGCCGTGCTGTGGCTAGCCCCCGAGCTACCTCAAGGTTTGGGCCGTCCGGATGGGGTTCCACCAATACCCACTCTCCCGGGCCATAGAGTTGCGAGGGGAGCCTGGCCCACACCACAGCCTCACTCTGAGCGGGAATGGACAACGCGTATCGGCACGCCGTCCTCCCAGTGCCCTCTCGATCTCCTCGCGTCTCGGCAAGGCGAACCCGCCGACAATCGGCCTTGATCCGGTCCCACTCGTGACTTTCCGAGGTCGAGGCCGTCTGCTTTAGTCCACCTCGGAACAGTTCCTCCCAACATTCTGCTATAACGTTCATGCCCAACAAGGCGCGATGGTTTCCCAGGCAGGCGTCACGAACGATCACCACCCCCTTCTGGGGGACAACGACTCCATGGATCTTCAAGTCAGTCACCAGGTATCCCACGTATGGGATGTCCAGACCGTTGGCTCCCCGTAGCGTCAACCAGGGGGCTTCTGAGGTGGGGCAATCCTGGCCCTTAAATAGCTCTCGTGACAGGCTCTCAGAGAACAGAGTGACTTGTGACCCAGTGTCTAACAGGCACTGTACTTCCAAACCGTTGACCTGGGCCACTACAATGGGGCAATGCCCCACCAAACATGCTCTGGACTTCGTAATCAATAGGGGGTCTACCATGGGAGTCCCAGCCACTTGACCCACAGTGGCCGGCAACTCTAAAAATCCTCCTGTGATCCCCGACGGGAGCGGCACTGGCGGGAGTAATGACCCGGCTCTCCACAACCATGACAAATGGGGCGTCCCTGTTCGTCCCACCTGAACCGCGGCCCCATTGGCCTAGCTGGGCGTCGCTCTGGGAATCGGCTCCCCGCTGAATAGGTCCGCTCTCGGAGCAATGGACTGGAACGTTCACGCCGGAGCTCTTCTCTGAAGGAGTTGGATAGCTCGGCCAGCTGTTCCTGGACGTCCTTTTTCAACTCCTCTCGTAACGCACGTCTCCATTCCGCTTCGACCGGGCGTGGGGGGTCGACGGGTGCACTCGCAGCCATGCACGTTGAGGGCTCTACCGTGTGATCCCGTTCCAAGGCCAAAGCCTCTTGTCTCAGTTCGTCAAAAGACGAGTCCGGGTTCCGGCGGACCTGTATTCGCAGGCTTTGGCGCACGGGGCCTTCCCGTAGCCCCAGGAGGAATTGGTCTCGCAGCAGGCTCTCTTCACCCCCTAGACCATGGTCTTGCCTTCCTCTTAGCCTAGCGAACTGCTCTCTCAGCTGTAGCGTGAATGCCGGATGGTCTGTCGCGGCCCTTGTTTGCAGTTGAAGAACTGTGTTCGCAGAACGGCTACGGGAGTGGTATCGCCGTATTGCCCCGAAAGGAAGTCAAAGATAGCTTGAGCCGTGGTACGGTTCGCTTCTGGCGCTGCTCGCACTTCCCTCAGTGCTTCTCCTTCCAAGGAATTCAAGATGAACTGCACTCCCTGAGGGGCATCCAGACCTTGGAGCCCGATTAAATATTCGACCTGGGCCCTCCATGTCGACAGACTCATCTCCGATCCCGGACCTTGGTACTTTTGGGCCCAAGGGGCTCCCATGAATATGGGCATGGCTTGTCTTCGTGCTCCCGGTGCCTCTTCAGCTGCCATAACGGCTTCTGGTGGCTCAACTCAGTGGTATCCTGCCGACTACGCCAAATAATCTGTCACAGGTCGGGAGGGTCGACTGGGTCTACCCCCTCCTTTAGAATGTACCACTGAGGAGCAGACCAGAAACCAGGCGGACAAGGAAAGTAAAATGTAACAGGCTTTATTGATTAAAAGAATTTGTATATCCTAATTAAAATTCCTCCTTCCTCCCCAGCATCCAGTGGCCGCCGGGACGTCGGCTGGACGACAGGTGGGGACTGGGTCCACTCAACCCCCTCGGACTCTTCGGGTGCCGAGGTTCTCGGCAATGGAGGGAACGCGGACCTGACCAGCAGGTAAGTGCTCTAAGCACGGCTTTCCTTCTCGGACTCTGAGCGGACTGTACTCTTCTCGACCTCCCAAGTACAGAAGTTTACAGCGGTGAAGAGGAGCGTCGACTGGACAGCCGGTAGGTACTCCTGGTACGGTATGTTCTTTCCTATGCAGGGGATGCAGAAAGCTTACGGCTGTGAAAGGGGCGTCGACTAGACAGCAGGTGGGTACTTCGAGCACGGTTGGTCCTTTCCTATACAGGGGGTGCAGGAAACTTAGGGCTGTGAAGGGGCGTCAACTAGACAGCAGGTAGGTACTTCGAGTCCGGTTGGTTCTTCCTATACAGGGGATGCAGAAAGCTCACGGCTGTGAAAGGGGCGTCGACTAGACAGCAGGTGGGTACTTCGAGTACGGTTGGTTCTTTCCTATACAGGGGATGCAGGAAACTTAGGGCTGTGAAAGGGGAAAGCTTACGACAGTGTTGATAACACAGAATGCACATGGCGTTCGATGGAGGACACTCAGAACAGCAGATCACTGGACTTCCTCCGTTCTCCAGACAACATCAATGATGAATCAGAACATCGCAAGCTTTAAATTCCACCGTCGCTTAATCTCTTCTTCAGCGGCTCCAAACTGCAACACAGGGCAAGGCCGATGGGCACGTGACAGAATTCGGTATAGTAAGCATGCAGTAGCTTCACTTCAAACACACACGGTGGGCACAGCATCAACTCACGTCACTCCCAAACACTCTGTGAAATATAAGGCCACAGCCCACCTCCTTGTTCTGAACAGCAGGGACAGTAAGACGGAAGAATATATAGCGATCTCACTCGTGCATCATAACAGCTGTCTTCTCATTACGGTGTCTAGACTCCGGTTCCTAGATCGCTTCTCTTCATATACAGTGTCTTGGTGTATAAATCACGTATCATACGGCCAGTAAAAGGTTTGCACTTATCTCTACCCAGGCAGGGGACTTGATGTTTCCAAGGCAACTTCTCCTCTGCTTCTCTGTTCCACTCCACCCAATCTTTCGTAGCGGATTCCCTTCCGCGGATCGATCTCACCAGTCAATTTTGTCCCACAGAAACTCTCAGCCTTCCTCGACGGAACAAGGTCAGGACACAGCACCCGAAACCGAACACAGAACACTGCACTGAACTACGCTCTTGGTCTCCCAAAGCTTGGTCTTTATCTGTTTCAAGCCGCTGTGTGTCCCAATCACCAAACAGCCCCTTGATGCCCCGCACCTGCTGTCACTCTGTCATCAGCGGCTGCTGTTGCCATGGTAGCGACGCATATCAGGCTGACTGGGTGTTGCGTCGAGAGCGCTCCGGGCGGAAACATTCCTCCGTGGAATATATAGTTCCGCTGCTGGTTCGTCACCTTGTGACACTACTCTGGAGAATTAAAATTTAAAATTCAAAAGAAAGCTCTGTTAGGGGATTTTTACACCTGGCAACTTCATGCGTTTTCTGTGATCGGATAGCTGTCTGATCGTGAAAAGACCAGGTGTAAATGCCCTCCGAAACGCAATCCGATCGCTCAAACCACTTCAGGATTTGGTCTGGGCCGCATTCCAGACGAAACTGGTCAAGTGTAAAAGTATCTGGTTTTTGAAACCACATATGTAAATTGTACTCCTCCCAACAATGCAATAAATAAACGTGTGTGTGAGAGAGTTATAGGGTATATCTCATGTTACAGCCAGATATGACAGAGCTACTGCAACACGCAAACACTCGTTTTGGTGTGTTAATGTTACTTATGAGTTCACACTTACAAATGATTAGAGTAATTTGGTGTGCTGTCCGGAAGGCTCCGAGCTCGGAATGTGGCCCGAACCTAGAGTCCCCCCCAGTATCTCTGGTGATTAGGATAGTAACCAGGCGAGTGTGAGGAGACGGGGTGGTGTAGGGGTGCAGAAAAAAACTGTAGAGGAACATAGGTGATTGGGTAGATCATTTTAATGTCCTCCTCCAAATGATTTTAGTTATTTTAAAAGTCAAAACCCACAGTGACACAGACCAAGCAAATACATATAGTAAATAGGATAAAAACAACATGATGTCCATGTTTTTGACAGAAAATTATCCAATGACTCAAAACACAATTATTCCTTATGACATGCATACAATACAGTTTAATGTAGCACAGAGTTGGATAACTAATCTCTAATATCCTAGTATAAGATCAGATAAATTTTACATACCGACTGTTACTTGTATTCTTGTTCTTTTGTCTATTGATTATCCAAATTACACTGATTAATTTTGGCGTTAACAGTTTTGCCATAGAAGCACATAATTCAGTGTACGAGAGTGTAAACAGCTCTGAGTAGAATGTTGTCTTCGAGTAATTTTGATAATTATGACATGGCACGAATGCACCATAGCATTATGATCACGTATCTTAGAAATGTTCTTATAAGATTTTAAATATAATTACAATGCACCAACATACCTTATGCATATGTTTATACTAAGTTTAATTGGTAACAATTTATTTTAGAGTGTCCATGTTACAAACAGTTAAATGTAGTTACTATAGTTATTAAATTGAGCATACATCTAAACCTGAACTAAGCTCTAAATACATAGTTAATTATTATTACTCAGTACTTAAATCTACAATTACTCTGTAACACGGACACATTAAAATAAAGTGTAAACATTGCATAGTGACTGGTTATCAAGCTCAAAAAACTATCATAAAAGTAATATTAAAACAGATATCATAAACTTGATCCATGTTGTTTTTTGTAAAGTTATACTATACTGATTGAATTAGGAACAAACCCAAATTTGGGAGAATCTACGACTGTCTACATAACCTGAATGCAATTTTAAATGAGAAATCAGAGCTTCAGCACATGGGAAGATTTCAGTAATAAATATTTAACATCACCACACAAAAGCTAGCATAGGGTTTCAGAAAGTCTAGAATATAGCCTAGCACTTTTGCCATATGGATTATTTTCATGCACTGTAAAAAAAAAAAAAACTGTAAAAAAACAGGGGCGCCAGAAAATGTCTGTTAAAAAACTGAAAAATACTGTCAGGAAAAATGGTAATTTCTTATTATATAATTATGGTTTATTACTGTTATTCTACACAAAAATATCTTTCATTATCTGATATAATGTTAATTTACTGACCTATTGAAGTATTATTATCTGTTTTGTACCATTGTAACACTGACAACCACAGTGAAGATGAGAGTCACATGATCATTCAAAGCTCATTACAAGCAGCTTTTCCACAAGAGAGTTAATACTAATATATAGAAACTGCACAGTGTCATTCGCAGAAACATTAAACACCATTATGGTAACACATGACATTTTAAAAATGCAATAAACATTAGTTTAACAACATTAAATGTAACATAAAACCCTAATATACATAACTGATTCGAAAAAAAACAAAGAGAAACTATGAAGAAACATAGTTATTTGTTACATGTAAATTATAGTTACATGTTACATGTAAATTTAATGGTATTTAGTACGGAAATACTATTATTTAACCTTAAAACTCACTAATAACACCCACATACTTAATGATCTTCAAGGAAAACATGTTAAATGACTGCTGATTTCTGCAGTTATACCTTCTTTTCTGTGTTTTCTAATTTAACAGAAAAAATCTGTAAGATATTACGGAATATGTTATGTAAAACTACACACAACCCTGTAAAAATACAGACAATTTCCTTTAAAAAAATGTAAAATAGATGTAAAACCAAAATACAAGCAATTACTTGTAAATTCAATAATGGACCTTTAAATTACAGCAAATATCTGTAAAATAACAGGCATTCACTGTATAATGACAAAACGGCAAAATTCTGTAAAAAAAATACAGACCATTACCTGTAAATTGACTTTTTTTTTTACAGTGTGCTGTTTGTGTTTATTCAACGTTATCTTACGACCAATTCGTACAAATTCGTATGATTTGTCTACCCACATGATGGTTAGGTTTAGGGGCGGGGTCAGGGGTAGGTCATTCGTTCGAATTCATCCGAATTGGGCAACTCGTAAAATATGTAGAAAAATGTGATTTAGCAAAAATCGCGCTAATTCGTACAAGTGAGGTCGCATGAATTAGCCACCTCGTAAAATTCGTACGAATTGCCGTGAGATCTTGTTGGTTTCTTTCTTTATTTACTTTATTTTATTAATATAAAATAAAATAGTCATTTTATGATGGTCAGAGTAATCATGGTCACTAAGAACAATCCTTCTATGGAACGATTCTTCAAAATGTCTTCTTTTGTTTTCCACAGAAGAAAATAATAATAATAAAATTATGTTGGGTTTGGAACAACATGAGGTGAGAGAATTCAAATTTTTTGGTGACCTATTCCTTTAGGGCTGGTCTAATCTAAATGGTCATCTCACACATTTGCTGGTGTTCAAGTGAGCCCTGTTAGTATAAGTAAATGAGCTGAAATTGAGCACAAGATCAGAGGTCAGAGTAATCAGGGGATGAGGATTGTCCCCTGCGAGTGGCCACTGGCCTCCAACTCTTTACTGAGCGGCCGGCCCCAGACGACAGGGTCAGACCTGTCACCGTGACAACCGTGAGGGCTGCCATGGAGACTGGAATTGGGGGCCGCAATAGGAGCGTGAACCCTCACAATCAGGTCAAACTTGGCAAGTAGGAGTGGGTGATGGGTAATATGGGGGGGTTGGAGTTAACCTGGGAGAGTAGAGTGATGGAGAGATGGATGTGTGGAAGAAACGAGGGAGTGGACGGTCCGTCAAGCAGGCAGTGTTAATTGCAGAGGGACAAATGGAGTTAATGATGCATACTCACAGGTCAAGGATGAATTCACAGGGCTTTCTTTCCTTACTGTTCATTACATGCCATCACAAAGCCACTTGCACAGTGTGTCACATCAACCTCACATTGGCATAAAATAACTACCTTTATCATATCAGAGCGGAGAGTTTAAAGGTGACGTGTGTAATTTTTCTGATGTTAAAACACATTCTCCTATCCAAGCTTAATATGCAAAGACAACTGCAAGTAAGCCATTTGTAGACACTGTGACTTACAAAACATTGCTCGCTTTTTTAAGCTTTTCAGTTAAAATGATGGCATTTTTCAGCTGTAATCCAGTGATGACATTCAGTGACTGACTGGTGTGAAAGGGCCTTTAGAGTATTTACAGACATGGTAGCTTTGCCACCACAGAAATAAATAACATATTAAAACAGAAAACTATGGAAGCTTGTTTCCGCCACAGAATAATAATAAAAAAGGTAACTGCGACTTTTTATCTCACAATTTTTTTCGGACAATTGCAAGTTTACAAGCAAGTTTTTTCTAAGGATTGCATGATATAAACTTGCAATTGCGAGTTATAAAGTCAGAATTGCATGTTATACAGTAAAGTCAGAATCTGTTTTATTCCTCAGAATATTTTTTTCTGCTTGCAATTGCAAGTTTATATCTAACAATTCTGAGAAAAGAAGTCAGAATTACGAGATATAAAGTCGCAATTGTGAGGGGAAAAAATGTAATTGTTGTATTCCATGGCGGAAACAAGGTTCCACAGAAAACTGTTATTTTAAATTGTAATACTATTTCACAGTACTACTGTATCTATCTATCTATCTATCTGCATTTTTGGAATGGATTGTGCAGGTTCACTTTATTTACATTCACAGTCACATAATTTTCAACATTTAAAGAACTTTACATCATTTTACCAATATGGATTGGTCTCAGCAGTAGTAATGAGTATATATTAATATATATATATATATATATATATATATATATATATATATATATATATATATATATATATATATATATATATATATATATATATATATATATATATATATATATATGTGACCCTGGACCACAAAACCAGTCTTATGGGTCATTTTCCTTAAATTGAGATTTATACATCACATGAACGCTGAATAAATAAGCTTTCCATTGATATATGGTTTGTTAGGATATGTCAATATTTGGCCGAGATACAACCTTTTGAAAATCTGCAATCTGAAGGGGCAAAAAATCTAAATATTGAGAAAATCGCCTTTTAAAGTTGTCCAAATGAAGTCCTTAGCTACGCATATTACTAATGAAGGGAAATAAATAAAATTTACACCATTGATTTACCACAACTAAACCTTTATTCACACAAAAAATCTCATTAAAATAGCCTATTTGTAATGCGATCTGGTCAAACCCATCGGCTGTCGCGCTGCACGGTTTCAGTATAAGGTCTAAAAATAGATCGAATGTCAGTTTTTTGTCAAAATTGGGTTTTCATAAAATTATTATTCTATAACATCTTGTCTATCCTCTTTGAATATATCTTGGGAAAATTTACAAGTTTAGTGCAGAAAAACTGCGATTTATAGTGGCAAGCTGAAAAGACTGTCTTACTTTCTCTTTAAGAACACGCACAGAGAGAGAGAAAAAATCGACATTTTAATCAATGAAAGAAATAAAAACAGATTTGGGAAACAGATTATCAAAACCTGTAATAGGCTATGTCAAATTTCACCATGTGGTGGCTTTTCCCAGATCGCATCACATTTCACCAGGAACATATAAAATTGAAGAGATCCACACAACACACATTGATCGAATTCGTCGTCTTCCAGGGCATATTATTTGCCAAGCCGGTCTCTGGACATTCTGTATCATCTTCCCAATCATTTGCGAAAAAATAATTTACTATGTTCGTTACATTATTGCTGTCATTAAAGTTTAAATTGAGCAAACGCGCTATCTCAGAATCCATGGCTTGCACCGTAACCATTGCGGATTGTGTACACTGTGCACGCGAAGAAGTCGCCAGCCAATGAGAGGCGCTGTAGCAGGCCGTTGCTAGGAAGAAAACGTTTTTTTTTACACGAGAAAGTTTTGTTTTAACGCTCTCTATTGGCTTACTGCTCTAATGACGTTGTGGAGAGTTATGAAACCGAAAGCTGGAAATCTAAGCTTGACAACGATACCAAACTTAGCAGCGAGCGAGTTTTTTTCAGGCGTGTTTTCTGTCTTTTTTTGCGCGATTTTGCTGCATCCACTCACAAAAATATTTTTTATATATATTTACGGTAGGAAATTTACAAAATATCTTAATGGAACATGATCTTTACTGAATATACTAATGATTTTGGCATAAAAGAAAAATCGATCATTTTGACCCATACAATGTATTGTTGGCTGTTGCTAAAAATATACCCGTGCGACTTACGACTGGTTTTGTGGTCCAGGGTCACATATATACACTCACCTAAATGATTATTAGGAACACCATACTAACACTATGTTTGACCCCCTTTCGCCTTCAGAACTGCCTTAATTCGTGGCACTGATTCAACAAGGTGCTGAAAGCATTCTTTAGAAATGTTGGGATAGGATAGCATCTTGCAGTTGATGGAGATTTGTGGGATGCACATCCCAAAGATGCTCTATTGGGTTGAGATCTGGTGACTGTGGGGGCCATTTTAGTACAGTGAACTCATTGTCATGTTCAAGAAACCAATTTGAAATGATTCGAGCTTTGTGACATGGTGCATTATCCTGCTGGAAGTAGCCATCAGAGGATGGGTACATGGTGGCCATAAAGGGATGGACATGGTCAGAAACAATGCTCAGGTAGGCCGTGGTATTTAAACGATTCCCAATTGGCACTAAGGGGCCTAACGTGTGCCAAGAAAACATCCCCCACACCATTACACCACCACCAGCAGCCTGCACAGTGGTAACAAGGCATGATGGATCCATGTTCTCATTCTGTTTATGCCAAATTCTGAATCTGAATCTGAATCTGAATGTCTCAACAGAAATCGAGACTCATCAGACCTGGCAACATTTTTCCAGTCTTCAACTGTCCATTTTTGGTGAGCTCTTGCAAATTGTAGCCTCTTTTTCCTATTTGTAGTGGAGATGAGTGGTACCCGGTGGGGTCTTCTGCTGTTGTAGCCCATCCGCCCTAAGGTTGTGCGTGTTGTGGCTTCACAAATGCTTTGCTGCATACGGTTGTAACGAGTGGTTATTTCAGCCAAAGTTGCTCTTCTATCAGCTTGAATCAGTCGGCCCATTCTCCTCTGACCTCTAGCATCAACAAGGCATTTTCGCCCACAGGACTGCCGCATACTGGATGTTTTTCCATTTTCACACCATTCTTTGTAAACCCTAGAAATGGTTGTGCATGAAAATCCCAGTAACTGAGCAGATTGTGAAATACTCAGACCGGCCCGTCTGGCATCAACAACCATGCCACGCTCAAAATTGCTTAAATCACCTTTCTTTCCCATTCTGACATTCAGTTTGGAGTTCAGGAGATTGTCTTGACCAGGACTACACCCCTAAATGCATTGAAGCAACTGCCATGTGATTGGTTGATTAGATAATTGCATTAATGAGAAATTGAACAGGTGTTCCTAATAATTCTTTAGGTGAGTGTGTATATATATATATATATATATATATATATATATATTATATATATATATATATATATATATATATATATATATATATATATATATAATAAAAATAAAAATATTTCTTTTATAATAAATAATAATAATAGATCATTTTATAATGTATCATTTTATATATATATATATATTTATATAAACAAATATAAAATATACATACATTATAAAATGATCTATTATTATTATTTATTATAAAGAAATATTTGAATTCAGTCATATTCCTGTTTAGACCGCAGAAGGAATTCATGTGGATTTCAATGCATTTCTATAGAGAGTATATTATTATCATGTGAATCAAACATCTCTAAACACAACAGGAGCCAGAGGGGTTTTCAGTAGCAGCTATGCTAAGTGGTGCTCAGTCAATGTATTTGTCGTCTATGCCTTAAGTCAAAAGTCTCAAATACACACAAACACAAATGCCAGCATTTACACACCACAGGGCAGAGAGCAGGTAAACTACTTCTGACCCAGACAAAGCCCTGGGTAAAATACATTCAGCAATGTGAAAAAAAATTAAAAAGATAAGCGCATATCATTTCAGCCCTTGGACTGGCGTTTATTTAGAGTGAGTTAGGTGTGCTGTTATATGTGAACGAGACCTCCAATTACAGCCGAGCGCAGAGCCACACGGGCCTGTGGGCAGGTGATTATCACCGCAGATATTCTGCATGATCTGAACGGGTTTACGAGGGATGACAGTGGCCGCTGGTGGCCCTTCATCTGAGAAAACACACAGTGCTTGTTTACCGCTCCTGTTTCACTCTGCATTTGTTATGGACTGGGGTTTTTTTTTTCCTGAACTTTTGCTGGATGGACATCGTGGACTCAGTGGTCTTCTGATATTCTTGGGGGCAAATATTAAATCACTCATCCGATGCCATCAGTAATTAGCTTTGTAGGACTTACTATGTTGCTCTTTTTCCCTTGTTGGTCCCTAATTGCTCAAGGCCTTTTTTCAAAACTTTACTCCCTCTTTTCAAACTCCTCCATAGTTTTTTTTTTTATCATGAGAGAGAACGGTCTGTATTAATTTTCTCTTTTGGTTCAAAGATAAAAGGACAAAAGCGGCAGGATGGAGGTAGACACGGTGGTCCCACTGTGTGTTATACCTAAGAAATAGAGCTTTTTTTCACCACAGAGAATCTGTGAAAAAAAACTACTACATTTACTGCTTTGCTAGTTTTACATCTTCACTAGCGATGTGAAGTAGCCTGCCACTTTTTTTTTTTTGTTCTCACCACAATACCTAGTACTGTCAATGTTGCTGATATCGAAACAATATCACTTTTAAATTAAACTGTTTTATTTCTCAAGAATAAATGCATGTTTGAGCTGTTTTAAATGAAAGCAATGTCAGTGCCATTGTTTTGTCTCAAGATGCAAAAAGGATTTTTCTTTTTTTTCTAAGGAACATATAAAAGCTACTTAAATTGCCTAATCCTGGCTTAATCTAAACGATGTCTGTGAAACCAGGCTATAGGCAGGTAATTTAACAATTTAAGCCATTGTTATTATCATTAATGGGTTATCAATGTAGAACTTTGTCCAAAAAGTTTAAAAAGATGTAAATGTCTTAAAGATATTAAATATTCTATGAGACAATATCTTAGTTATATGTTCTGTTTTAGTTTTGTTTTCACAATGTATTGTCACGGCAATAATGGCAAGGAAGCAATATGCAAGTAACTCGTTTATTAATAATGTATAGTCCGGTGGTGACTGGACACGGGGAGTGGCACAGGGACATTGATGGCCAACAGGGTGCAGGAGGAATGATGAGACGAGGTGAAGATGATGATGGTGGTGAGTAATCCAGAACACGGAGACGAAGACACGACCAGAAACCAAGGACAGGAACAACGCACATGAACTGGACGCCAACCGGGATCAGGAACAAACACACGGCAACACCAAACAACGATCTGACAAAGGAGAGGACAAAACGGTGAGTATAAGAAGGGTAAGATGGATAAGCCGCAGCTGGTAATGAAAGTGAAACTAGCTGCGCGCTGATCAGTGATGATGGGTTGGTCACGCCCCCTACTCACACAAGTATAACAACAAAGACACGAGACAAGAAGGAAACAGTGAATTCATGAACCGTGACAGTACCCCGCCCTCCTAGGAACGCCTTCTGCCGTCCCCAGACTCCCTTACCTGGCGATTGTTATCATCAATAAGGGAGTGATCCAGGATGTCCCTAGCAGGTACCCAACTTCTCTCCTCCGGACCGTAACCTTCGCAGTCCACCAAATACTGGACTCTGCGTCCCCTCCGTCTTGAGTCCAGAATGCGATTGACAGAATATGATGGTTCCCCATCTACGAGTCGCGGCGGTGGGGGAACCGGAGCTGGCGGATTAATGCGAGAATAAAACACGGGTTTGACTTTGGATACATGAAACACGGGATGAATTCTCCTGTGCGCAGGAGGAAGGTTAAGGCGGACTGCCACCAGACTAACGATCTTGGTGACAGTGAACGGGCCAATAAATTTGGGAGCAAGCTTATTCGAAAACGGACCGGAGAGGAATGTTCTTCGTTGAAAGCCACACTTTGGAACCGACGATGTATACGGGAGGCCTACGCCGGTGGCGATCGGCTTTGGCCTTGGTGCGCGCCCCCACTTGGAGTAGAGTCTCTGGACAAATGCGTGAGCGGAGGGGACCGCGACTTCGGACTCCAGACTGGGAAAAATAGGTGCCTGGTAATCTACACTACACTCGAACGGAGATAGGCCCGTGGATGATACTGGTAACGTATTGTGGGCGTACTCCACCATAGACAGTTGCTGACTCCACGAGGAAGGATTCTTGGAAACCAAACATCGCAACGTTCTCTCCAAATCTTGGTTGGCTCTCTCAGTTTGACCATTGCTCTGGGGGTGAAACCCTGAGGACAGACTGACAGTCGCCCCCAGTAACCTACAAAACTCTCGCCAAAATTTGGACACGAATTGAGGTCCTCTGTCGGAAACCACATCTATCGGGAGGCCATGTAAGCGAAAGACGTGGTTAACGACGGTCAACGCTGTCTACTTGGCTGAGGGTAATTTGGGCAAGGGAATGAAATGGGCTGCCTTCGAGAACCGGTCCACCACGGTCAAAACTACCGTGTTACCCTGAGAGGGTGGGAGGGCGGTAATAAAATCTAGCACTATATGGGACCAGGGTCTCGAAGGGACTGGCAGCGTTTGAAGTAACCCATCATGAGGTCGATTGGAAGTCTTACCAGTGGTACAAACTGAGCAAGTCAAAACAAAACTGTGAATGTCGCAAGCCATAAGTGGCCACCAGAATCGTTGCTTGACGAAAAATCTAGTACGACTGACTCCTGGATGACAAGCCACATTGGAGCAATGCCCCCACTGAATAATGTCGGACCGTAATCCCTCCGGCACAAATAAGCGTCTCGGTGGACACCCGGGCGGAGGCGTTACCCCTTCTAAGGCCATCTTGACCTTCGATTCGAGCTCCCATGTGAGTGTGGAGACGAATAGAGTCTCGGGTAAAATGCACTCGGGAGTAGATGGGTGTTCGGAACAATCAAAAATGCGCGATAAAGAATCAGGTTTTACATTTTTGGAACCCGGGCGGTACGAGAGGGAAAAATCAAAGCAACCGAAAAAAAGTGCCCACCGAGCCTGCCTGGAGTTCAATCTTTTGGCAGTTCTAATATATTCCAGATTCTTGTGATCGGTCCAACAATAAAAGGTCCCCTGACCCCTCTAACCAGTGACGCCACTCCTCCAATGCTAGCTTGACTGCCAACAACTCCCTGTTACCAATATCATAATTACGTTCAGCAGGAGATAAACGATGGGACAAAAACGGCACGGGTGCATCCTGTCGTCTACGGGAGAACGTTGTGATAACACTGCACCTACCCCCACCTCTGACGCATCGACCTCCACCACGAACTGCCTGTGAAGAATCAGGGGTAACCAGGATGGGGGCTGAAACAAAGCGGCCTTTGAGTTTGGCAAACGCAGCCTCGGCTGCGTCTGACCACCTGAACGGAGTTCTGGGGGACGTCAAGGCGGTCAGAGGTGCGGCTAGTTGGCTGAAGTTGTGAATGAAACACCGGTAGAAGTTAGCAAACCACAGAACTCTGTAGGGCCTTACGGAATCTGGACTTGGCCACTCCACCACAGCCTTAACCTTGTCAGGATCCATACGCACTCCCTCAGACGAAACGATGTACCCAAGGAAAGGAACAGACTGTGCATGAAACGCGCATTTCTCCGCCTTGACAAAAAGCCCATTCTCTAGCAACCTTAGAAGCACTCGTCGGACGTGCTACACATGTTCCTGGAGAGAAGAAGAAAAAATCAATATGTCATCCAGGTAAACATATATGAACTGATCGACCATATCTCACAGCACGTCATTGACGAGTGCTTGGAAGACCGCTGGGGAGTTCGATAATCTGAATGGCATTACCGAATATTCAAAGTGACCCCTGGGGTATTAAAAGCGGTCTTCCACTCATCCCCCTTCCTGATGCGGACCAAATGATAAGCATTAGTAAATCCAGTTTTGTGAAGACCGACGCTCCCTGCAAACTTTCGAATGCAGAAGACATCAACGGCAAAGGATAAGTATTCTTTACCGTGATGCTGTTCAACCCTCGTAATCACTACAAGGTCGCAGAGACCCGTCCTTCTTCCCCACAAAAAAGAACCCCGCCCCCGCTGGAGAAGAGGAAGGGCGGATGAACCCGGATGCTAGAGAATCAGAAACATATTTCTCGATAGCCTCTCTTTCTGGAACAGAAAGTGAATGTAACTTGCCCTTAGGCGGAGACTTACCTGGCAGTAAATCTATGGCACAGTCATAGGGACGATGCGGAGGTAGAGAAGCAGCTCGAGATTTACTGAACACTTCCTTCAGGTCGAGGTACTCTGCGGGCACGTTTGATAAGTCCACTGTCTCCTCCTGAAACATAGGAACAGACATAGACGAACAGGCAGACACAAGACAAGACTCATGACATTGACTGCTCCATGACACAACAGTACACTGCTGCCAGTCCACACTGGGGTTTGTGTTGTATGAGCCACGGGTGACCGAGAACAATAGGTGCAAGGGGGGAGTCCATGATATAGAATGAAAGTCTTTCAGTGTGATTGCCAGAAGTGATGAGAGTGATGAGTTCAGTGGTGAATTCGATGGTGGGGAGCTCTTGACCGTTGAGTGCACAAACTGAGATCTTGTGTGTGAGGGGTTTGATGGGAACATGAAACTTGAGAGCAAATCAATAGTCCATAAAATTACCTTCGGCTCCCGAATGCAACAGTGCACAGTGGTCGTGGGTGTGTGTTGACCATCTCAGTCTTACGGGAGGAGCGTAGATGTTGATAAGGTCTTCTCGGCGGAGATCCCACCCGATAGTAGCCTCATAGTTACTATCGGGCTTGGCCTTTTACCGGACAACTGTAAGCGTGGTGACCAGTACCACCACAGTAAAGACATAGTCCCTGGGAACTCCGCCTCTCCTTCTCCTCCCGGGAAAGCCGATCTCGCCCCACCTGCATGGGCTCGTGATCGTAAGTGGGGCTGACCGCATCCCTCCGCTGAAACACTGATTCTCAGCTCCACTGGTAAACCGACTGGGTAGAACCCGTCTCTCGACTCTGGTCAAACGAGCATAGACTCTTAAAGCCAGTTCAATAAGCCCGTTGAGGGATGTGGGCAGATCCAGGGTCTAAATTTCTCTCTGGATGCGGTCAGCCAGCCCATGCAGGAACATGTCCCACTGCGCCTCCTCGTTCCATTGACACTCAGCCGCTAATGTCCGAAATTCGATGGAGAAATCTGATACGGACCTCTCTCCTTGGTGTCGATCAGCAAGAATTCTAGCCGCTTCTCTCCCGGCCACTGCCCGATCGAAAACTTGTTTCATCTCAGTGGCGAGTGTCTGGAACGAGGCACAGCATGGGTCTTGGTTCTCCCACACCGCCGTCCCCCATAGCGCCACTTTCCCTGATAACAGCTTTAGGACAAACGCTACCTTTGACTGTTCCGTACTGAAGGTTCTGGGTTGCAGTGCAAAATGCATGGAGCATCGAGTGAGGAATGTCCTGCAGAAACTGGGCTCACCTGAATATAATTCGGGCACTGGTAGTCGAGTCTCTGTCTGGGATGGGTTTGCTGGTGGTGTGGGGGGAACAGGCGGTGTGGGCGGCGCAGTGGGAGCTCGCAAAAGTTGGACTTGCCGGGTGAGCTCGGACACCTGCGCCACAAGAGCTTGAACTGCTCTCCCCGTGTCATTGATGTTCTTCTCACAGGAATCCATCCTCTGTATGCTGTTGTCGACGAACGCTTGAAGAGACGCTGACGATTCACCTGCTGCTTCCATATTTGGTCAGATCGTTCTGTCACGGCAAGGAAGCAATATGCAAGTAACTCGTTTATTAATAAATGTAAAGTCCGGTGGTGACTGGACACGAGGAGTGGCGCAGGGACGTTGATGGCCAACAGAGTGCAGGAGGAATGATGAGACGAGGTGACGATGATGATGGTGGTGAGTAATCCAGAACACGGAGACGAAGACACGACCGGAAACCAAGGACAGGAACAACGCACATGAACTGGACGCCAACCGGGATCAGGAATAAACACACGACAACACCAAACAACGATCTGACAAAGGAGAGGACAAAACGGTGAGTATAAGAAGGGTAAGATGGATAAGCCGCAGCTGGTAATGAAAGTGAAACCAGCTGCGCGCTGATCAGTGATGATGGGTTGGTCACGCCCCCTACTCACACACTCACACACGTATAACAACAAAGACACGAGACAAGAAGGAAACAGTGAATTCATGAACCGTGACATGTATACTCTGTTCCTATTTGCCTGAGTTCCTGGTTAAGTTTCCCCTTTTAATTAGTTTCCATAGTCCCTAATTCAACACACCTGTTTTGTGTCTATTTGATTACGCACTTTGTGTTATGTTTGCTCATTGTTTCCGTATCGTCAGTTTAACATGGTTTTGTCTGTTTATTTCTCCTGTGATCTCTTGTGTATTCCAGGTTGGATTTATTAAAGACTATTTTGTTTCTTACTCTGTAGTGCGCTCTTTACAGCCACATTCGGGACAATAGAAGGTCTGGGCAAGGAGGGAGCTAAGGCGAGGATCTTTTTGCAGCTATTTTAGAAGAAATAGGATGACAATCCACAAGGAAAGTGATCAAAAGACGACACAAACTTTGTAGTACAAAGGCAACAACCATCAATGAACAGAAATTAAGAAGTATCAAAACACAGTATAATGATCAACTAAACTAGACATAGGTGATAAACATAATCCATAACAGCCACACTTCAGATTAGGGTCCAATTCTCACTATTACCTATAACTATTAACTCCGACTTTTGCCTCAATAACCTAGTAAGTAAGGTAGTTGTTATGTTTAGATATTGGGTAGGATTAGGAAAGTAGAATAAGGTAATGAAAAATAAGGCATTAATATGTGCTTTATAAGTACTAATAAACAGACAATATCTTAGTAATATGCATGCAAATAAGCAACTAGTTAATAGTGATAATTGGACCCTAAACTAAAATGTTACCTCTGTAAGCATATTAACAAACAAGGACATACTTAGCCACCACAGAAAAAAGGAATGTCCGTGACTGACGAAATGGGGGTTTCGCTTAGAAGCCTATCACCTTCGAGTTCTACAAAATGAGCCAATGGCAGGAAATACCATGAGTCTGTGGAATTTGCATAGTGTAACTCCGCCCCAACGCGTGGATATAAAAGGAGGGACGCTGGCAATCTCGCATTATGTTTACCTGCTGAAGAGCCGAGACTGAACTCCAGACTGTTCCAGCGGTTCAGCAGTTGTGGCAGAGGGACTTAACGTCTTGGGGACGTAAGGGTTACATAATCGAGACATTCCCTTTCCTTCAGTCACTCCGAGTTACGCCAGTGACTGACGAAATGGGGGTCCCAATTTAATCACACCACAGCGGCTGTCTAAAAGTATAGGATAGCTCATAAAACCTGCCTCTTCATGTTATTCAACGGGACGTGAGACCAACTAAACAATTAAATTACACTTCACATCTTTTTTTCAAAGATAGTTTCTGTCATTTACTGTAGTTTCTATCACGTTGATGTAATTTCAAGTGTTTGTTTTTATTAACCCTCAGAGCCCGACGGCATCGTCGACGACGCCACACGTCACCTCCGATAAAAATTAATATTTTTCAATGACAGTTTTATCGATTTTCTTACCGTTTTTTCCAGCAGAAAGCTAACGAGCTAGCCATCACGGGGGTATCTTTAGTGTCTTTCTAGCCTTTACAGAAGGTTTTCTATCCAGCCTGGAACTTGTGCATCCTTTCAGAGTTTTTTCAGCAATAAATCCAAACGTTTATCCAACTTTGATACACTTGAAGTCCATAATTTATAAATATTCCGTCATTTTTGCCGCTAACTCGATGCGAGCTGCCATTTTGGATATCACGTGATGGTTTTTGACCAATTACAGGCTGATCCGTCGTAAACATTGGGTGCGTCATTGTCATTACGCACGCACGAACCAAGTAGAGAGAGAGAGAGAGAGAGAGAGAGAGAGAGAGAGAGAGAGAGAGAGAGAGAGAGAGAGACGCAGGGAGACGCGCGTTTCACAGAGAAACAGAGAAAATCAGAGAAATTGCTGTAAAAAGCCATGCAGGATGATGGATTTTCAGGAGAACAGAGCTTTTTGACAGATGAGGAACTAGATTACCAGGAAAGACCCAGCTGAAGTGCCATTTATTTATTTACTGTAAAAAAGTATTATAGTAGTATAAATGTAGTATAAAAGTATTAAAAGAATGAATAAAAGAATAAATAAAATAGAAATGCAAAGCCTGTGATGTGGTGATTGCTGATAGGAACTGTTTTGAGGCTTGGCACCAGTGAATTTCATGA
This sequence comes from Chrosomus eos, assembly GCA_036326025.1. Taxonomy (NCBI): domain Eukaryota; kingdom Metazoa; phylum Chordata; class Actinopteri; order Cypriniformes; family Leuciscidae; genus Chrosomus; species Chrosomus eos. The sequence continues at coordinate 23,606,498 of CM070840.1, forward strand.
AAACGCCTGGACTTCTTTTGGAAAAATGTAAATAGTTTTGGTTCTGTACAAGTTATAATGTTTATTCCTGTGCTCCAGGACTCCAAAGACATGAACAAACTGTTTTCCAGAGGAAATTTGCTTAGCTTTTATTTATTTGTGTGTGATTTCAATAAATATTTGAGTGATTCAATTTCCGATTTATTTTTTCATTTGTCTTTATGGTCCCATAACTTATTTAAAAGAGGTACTGCAATCAGCAGACATCATTGGAGAGGAACGGAGCAGACAGAGGCCACTTAAGAAAAGTGCAAGGGCGTGTGCTTGCGATTGATTTTAGCGAGAGTGAGGGCGGGGCCTTGATTTTGCGACTTTACTTCCTGCTCACTACTGTGCAGGTCTGGTCCTGAAAACTCAAGTGCGTAGACATAAGTCCCAAGATGTCAGCGCCATATCAGGACACTGGCGGCTTCAGTTCTCACCAATGGAAAAGAGCTAAGGGGCGTCGTCCATCTTTCTTTACAGTCTATGCACAGGACCTGTGCAAGAAGGCTCACTGGGGGAAACACATACTTGTGGAGGCCCCGCGGCCAGCTGTGCGCTAGTGCATCTGTGCCGAGGTCCCCTGGGTCAGGGAACAAAACAAGCGGCAGTGGGATAAGTCTTGGGAAGCAAACCGATCTGCCTGTGCATCGCCAAACTTTTCCCAAATCAGCTGAACACACACTGTTGGCAGATCACTGCACAGACCAGCAGCAGGCAATGTGATCTCACTGGATCGCACCATTACACCAACACACTGGAGAGCCACTCGTCTCGTAGTCTCGAAGATCTCAGACACAGGCTTGCAGAGGAGTGAAGAAAAATTGCAAAATGCAAAATTGCCAGCGTCCCTCCTTTTATAACCATGTGGTGGGGCTATGCAAATTCCGCAGACCCAGGGCTTTTCCTTGCCATTGGCTCATTTTGTAGAACTCGAAGGTGATAGGCTTAAGGGAAACTACCATTTTGTCAGTCAATGACGTAAGAGTGACTGAACGAAAAGGAACTAAACACAGGAACAATGGAATGAAATGAACATCAAAATAAGGGGGAGTTTACATGACACCATGTTCAACTAAAAACGGAAAACTCTTTATGCGCTTTGGCTGTTCATTTAAACGATAACACTGTTTTGGGGACCATGCGTATTACGTGTTTAGTATATAGGTGCTTTTCATGAGATTTAACTGATTTAGTTGCAGTAGACCTCAATAAAAAGTTACACATGCTAATTCATTATTTTAAAGTTTTTGCTTGTGTACGATGGCAAGAGTTTGAATTTGGCTTGCAACATTTCACAACACTGTTCACCCATATCTTACTTTCATTTTCCATACTCTAGTTTCCTCTGAATTAAAGTAGGTGGATAAAACACTTTCATTTAATTAATCTATATTATATAGTCTTTAGTATATAATCATGTGCTGACAAAGTTTAGAATCCATCCCTCTAAAAGAACAATCGACAGTCAAAAAATATAACCTCTATTACATCGCTGTCTTCATGGATGGAGACTTGTTAGGCCATATTTCTACCCTCTTGCTTCTTCTCCGGATACACTCGATTCTCTCTCTTCAAATAAACGAGTGTATCTGTGACAAACAAAGAGTGCTGTCCCTCTGTCCCTCAGCCCTTGGCACTGGACAGCTCACTGGTCATCTGTGCTAGTGGAATAAAGCAGAGAGATGCATTTGAGACACAACATATGTTATTCGCCTTTCCAATAGCCACTATGCCTTGCAGGGAGAACTCCACCATCGCATTATGACACGTAAAATAAAAGAGCCAAGACTATGCCTCGAGACGCACTCACACTAGCCAGAAATAATATCTTCCATGCAGACATCTCCTTCTGGTGACAGTTAGACTGGGCACTTCACAAACAATACGACAAGCTTTTATTCCAGACCTAATATGTAGAATTGCAGACCTTTTTTTTTTTCTTTTAGAAACTCTTTTCTAAAGTACCTCAATTATTCACTGCTTTAATCCAATTGTCATTTTCAATTTATAATTTAAAGATAAGAAAAACTACATATAAATGTAGCAGGAGGAGGCGGATGAGATGTTTTCTGATGGGATGGTAAAAGGCCCGGAGCTAAAGATCTGTGATCTCCGCTGTAGACTGTCATTCTATCCTATTTTTAGAGTTCATATTCAAGAGAGAAAAGCACAAATAAATAGACACTGTCCCATAATTTAAATTATAGTGCTGTTATATGACAAGCGCAAACAGCGTGTCAGACTATATATCATTTGTAAATACACAGATGTGTTTACCAAAAAACATTATAATGCTACTTTAATGATTGTTTACCTCTCCTTTCTATGTGTGTAATTTCCTGCGGTTCAGTCATTGATGTGAATTCCACACAACCAAAATAAATTAAATACTAACATACTTTAAAGCGGGATGATCATAATAAGATATTTTCTTATTCCTTATAATATTTTCAGGGTGAAAAATAGACATTTTGTATAGTTGACACTGCAAGTAGTTTTCACACGCTGCTGAGGTTTTGGGGTTGGCAAAACTCTTATTTTCTTTGAAGAGAGAACTATTAGCATCTTGAATATTATATAACGTAGAATTAAAAACAGATTAATGTTCATCAAATGTAATTATATTTTAATGACCATTTTTATCCTTTCTACAGGATGTTGGGAAGACAAGTAAATAATCTCATTCCAATTTCAGATTTTTTGCACATATTTTAGAGTGGACATTTGTCAAGTCATTCAACCCAAATATAAATATTTTGTTTAAATGAAATTATGAAACATATATGCTCTTTAATTTTATGTGAAATATGTCAGTAGCTACAAACTAACATATGGCTAGGCCTTATTGGACGTTAAATTAATTTAAGCAACATGCAACCATTAACCGTTGTGTATATTTTACTTCATTAAAACCTTTACAATGGAATTCATAATTGTGTATTATTTTTATTTTTTATATGATTTTTTTTTTCCTAAAAATCACACAAATCAGTGTTTTAAACCTAAGGAGCCCCTAGATGGACATGGTGATGAAGAAAAAAATTTTTTAGAGCTTTTGCATTCTCTTGCAAGTTTTGTTTTTGTGTTCCCCAAGAACCGTTCGCTCATAAAGAACTCAAATATGTTTTGTGAGTTAATGCAAGCTTTCTTGGGGGAACGCAAACATTTTGCCAGGGAACACAGAGTTTCTTTGGGGAACGCAAAATATTTGCAAGAGAACGCATTTCAATTTTCCCCATCTCATATGTTTTCCCATCTCATGACCATGTCTCTTTAGGGTCTCCGTAAAAAAACGTACTCAGATTATTACACAAATTGCAAACCTCGGTTACAATAAATGAACAAAAAATAGTTAGGCACCTCATTTCACTGATATAAATAAAACAATGAAATAAAAAGAAATAACATCAAATACCATCAATAAAAATCTGAGATTCAAGCCTGTTTAAATTATTAATTGCATATTGAGGCATTATAGTCTTTTTATTTGGTCTTCTATCCATATGACATCAGCAGTAGTATATGAATTACTAAGGAAATAAGTACTTAAAGATGTGTTACTGACTGACACAGAGAGACAGACAAATGGAGAGAAATACACAAATGAAAAGCAGAGGGAGAGAGATGCAGATACAGTCAGACAGATACGGGGTGTATCCTTCTCCTGTCAGAGGTATATTCTACACGGAGGGGCATAACAACTCTAATCGCAGTAAATGAGGTGGAGTGGGCACACAGAGAGGAAGTGGTAGTGGGGTAGAGTTAGTGATGGATGAGACTGAAGGGGTGACACTAACAACAGCAGGATTCCCCGGTGCTTCAAGACCCCCCATGAAGACCCATCATTACTGGATAATGACCCTTCTAGAGAGACAAAGAGAGAGTAAACTTCTTGAGCATTCCAGCATGTAACTGGTGGTCATAACTGCAAGACTAATGTGCTTGTTTGGTTAAATTTGTTACTGAATGCATGTGTATGCATGAATGCAAGTGCACTGAAAAAAAAGATACTTTGGACAAACTTGTAAAAAATAAATATTAGTTTTTCTCCAATAATATTTATGGTTGGGTCAACCATAAAACATTTGGTTAGATTTAATAGTAATAAAATATAGTCATTGTCCCAAAGACAAATTCCGGTTTTCGCGTCCCTACCCGAAATGATAAAATAAAATAAAATTCTGCATCAAATTTATAGGCAAGACAAGTAGTTTGTTTAGGCATGGTTTTTAGCGAATTTCAAACCTACGCACATATATTCAAACGCACATAACTATAGAATAAATTCTTAATGCGCATGTGAACGCCATCAGCGCTTATCACAGGTTTGCGTTTAGAGAGAACGGTGTCGTCTTAGCGGCCCCTAATTCAATAAAAAATGATCATTTCGACGGAAGAGAATCAATCAAAACTAACTTTAGCTGGAAACAACATTATTCAAAAACCGCTATAAAACCAAACCAATCTCTTTTATCTTAAATTGTATTTTTATCTCTGTAAAGCTGCTTTAAAACAATCTACTTTGTTAAGAGCGCTATATAAATGAGGATGACTTGACTTGACTTGACAAAAACATTCATACAAATTAACCAGTGAAAATAATGATTAAACAAATGTGTTTCTTTTAATTTTGTTTCTAACTGAACTGGCTAAGTTAAAAAAATATCTGGTTAGCATATAGCCCAGTTATTCCCTGCTGGTAGATGTTGTAACTACAAGATTATGTCGGCCATGTTGCTGTCTATTGACAGTATACATTTTTTTATTAGTGACATAAATTATAGATGTTTTGTCAGTGACCGATTTTTGAAGGGCTTGTAAAAACATGGCTGTAGTCTGAAAGCTCAGAGTTGTCACTGGAGGATTGTTTTGTTGTGGTACCATGAGCCAATCAGTGTTGTCATTAAATAATTTTCCTGTAGCTCCACAGTGATTAGTCACATGACACTTTTCAGCTCAGGTAATTGGCTGAAAAATGTATCTGGAGCAACACCCATGAGCAGTGATATCAAACATGCCAATGGAATTAAAATTATGCTAACTGATTTTTTTAGAGCTCCTTGCATTGAATATATTAAAATGCATGATCATGCATTAAGTCAAAATTGTACATCAGTTTTGACACAAACATGTAGGCTATACCAAGCCGAACATATGGCCTTTTAAAGTACAGTATACTCCGTTTGATATGAGCAAGGAACACAGTGGTAGAAGCATGTGAAAGTTTCCTCTTTGCTCGAGAAGTTATGACTGATGAAAATATAATTTTACTCGAGTTGCAATAGGCTCTTCACCTCCTCACACAAGCACTCACCAACATCGAGTTCTCTTGTAGTTTGTTGTTGTTGTTCCATCTCTCGCTTCTTTGGCTACGTCTATACTAATCCAGATAGATTTAAAAACAATCTTTTTCTCTATGTTTTTGCCTTCCTTCCACATTTGAGACAGTGTTTTTGTCCTACGAAAACGTTTTGCCTAGTAGATACATTTGAAAAAAGCATTTTGTAATGTAGTGTGGACTGTGAAAATGGATTTATTTCAAAATGATCTTGTACCTATAGATATGCTTATACTGATGTGCCTACTATTTTCTACTTTGTACGGTGTTCATATTACATGTTTGCAAAGATGACAGAAAGTATTCCTGTCCTGCGGTTAAACATGAGGGCAATTTTGTTTTAGACCATACATGGAATGGTGGTTTACTGCAACATGGACACACCAGTAAGTGGTATGATATTTTACTAATAAAATGATTGTACCAGAAGAATAATGTAAGAACTTTATTATGTCTGGTCTCTCGGTATCTTAAAAGGACAATGTGTACTTTTTTAGGTATTTTATTATTTAATCAACATCTTTATTCATAAATATGTCCTCAATGGTGTACAAATACCTCTGCCAATTATCGGACTTATCCTCGTAAACGAAGAATTTATTATCTTTATATACATGGGACGGGTAGGTCCACGGAGGCTTCCATGTAGCTCCGCCATCTTGAAAAACTATAATAGCATAGAGGGACAAAAAGTATAGGCCAACGCATTTCCACAACGCTTTTTCGTTCAGAGCAGCGTCAATGTTACAGTCTTAATTACAAGCTTTTTTCATTGCTTGGTTGTGTACTTTCTTATATAGACAGTAGCACATTTATAGTTAAAAGTTAAGCAGGCTCTTTGATGAATAGCAGCTATGTACAGAAGGCGCTAAAAACAAGGTTTGTAAGTTTACTTTTTGTAACCTAGAAATTCGATAAGAATATATTTTAATAGAGCATAATGATTGTTCTTGCAACCTGCTCACCAACTTTTGGACCAACATATTAGTCAAATTAAGGTGAAAACTTAGAGCTGTTTGTAGAGCTGAGCTGAGTCATTTATCATTATAAACATCAATTCCATGAAACATTCTCTTTAAAGCTTTGCCATAGCAGTAAGTGACCTGAAGAGTTTAAGAAAATGGTTGGTATATTGAGATTGAAACATGTGCTTGAGTTGTGAATTGCATTCTAACACATTTCAGAGCACTGCAACACATACAGACTGCATAGCTGAAATAATTAATGTATACTTCCAATGCACAGAGTATGTTTCAGGCCTAAGTCTCTGGGTTCAGTTCCCGACTGGCAGAATATCTGTCAGATCTGATTGGCTGTGACAGAAGTTGGACGAGTAATTGTTCTAACCACGTTTTTTGGTCCACTCAGTCTCAGGGATGGGTGGGCCAAGGTGCTTCACTGATTCCACCTTCTTTCTCGAACTGACATTTCTATAGCACACTACCCCTCCACCCTCCCTCTTTCCTCCGTGTCTCGGACCAGGAGAGGCTCTCCCACGTGCATCTGCACCCTCATTAGCACAACAAGCATCCTGACGATGTGCGCAGGTTCAACCGCAGCCGCTGCCATGTGCAGTTGGTGGAAAAAAATGATCTGATCAGTGCGACAGACAGACAGAGAAAGCGGAGAATGCATTTTGCCACCCCCTCTGCCTTTGAAGGAACCAATAAAACAGGGTCAGTGTACAATTGAGTGGAAAGAGAGACAGAGAGAAAGACAGGGATGGAGGTGCTTGTATCAGGGGATGTATAGGTATATTACGGTGTCAGCTCCACTCAGAGGTAGCGCAGGACTCAGACAGTATAATGATATGTGTGTTGTCAGGAGGTTCAGGCTGGGCAGGACTCAGGGAGAGTGTAGTTACAGAGATTGAGGCTCTGATCAGATAACTGTGACAGAAATAAAGACTAGCTGAGCCAATACTGGACACTCTGACATCCTGACAAAGAACTCTGGGAAATGGGCTGTTTCTTTGTATGTGCTTTCCGATTTATAATTCAAACACCTATATTAATGTCAACATGATAGTTTTGCTGTCTTTCACTGATTATTTTTGATTTTCACTTTTACTTGTTTATTATACATAATATATAATCAGGAAACCAAGTGTCACTTGTGTCAGAAAATTTCTGATTTTTTCCCAAAACTATATTTTATTTTTAATTAAAACAAAGTTCAAGTAAATTCTGGGCTTCAAATTACCAGACCTGTAGGTATAACCAAAGGCAAAATTATATAAGGCAGTGTAGGCAATTTTCTTTATAAACACTTTTTGTTGTACTGGTTGAAGCTCTCTTCATATCCTGATATCAATCAATAATATAAGTGGTCCTAATATTGAAAAATTTACGTATATCATCTGTGGAAGTCACAGGACCAAAACATTTTCATTCTATCATTGCATTCGGTCTGAGGTGGACCAAGTAAGTGCTCTGTAAGTTTTTTACATTCATTATTATTGTAATGTTATGTGTATTGAGACATGAGGTAATTTCATGTCTCTCGTGATGCTTTGCAGAATCTGTTAAGTTCGTTCATGTGTTTGGGGAAGGAATGGCTTAGGAGAGCGCTCTGAAGGGAGGGTGGGATCTTATGCTTTCAAAGCTAGCTTGATATGCCTCTCCGAAATTGCCTACCCTACCTTTATCTCTGATCCGAACCATGTTGTTGCACCCTTGCAAAATATCAATATTTATTTACTCAATTGAATTCTAATGCACTGCATTATTCCAATGCAACACTTACATTAATAATCCATAACATCTATTTCAAAACATATTCTGGGGTTAAATGGGATAGAGTTGATCAGTGCATGTGTAATTAGTCACGATTCTTCCCAAGAACAATATGTTTTTTTTTTAAACAAATCTAACACTGTGACTTTATTTTAGTTGAACTATTGAGCTTGACAGGGCCAATATAAGCGTCACGCATAACAATGTTGAACGGAAAGTTTTATAACACTGCCCAAATGTATACGCAAAGAAGAAGGCGCAACTTTTATTATTGTTGCTGTCGGTGCCGCCATGTCGTGGAGACGCTGTGTTTTTTGTTGCAAAAGCCAAAAAAGAGAACCTTCTAAAAGAGAACACAATTAGAAAACAGTGGTTTAGCTTTATTTACAACACTGTTCCAGAAACGTACAACCAAAATATTCTACTGTGTGCTTTGCATTTTTCGAAGGACAGTTTCCAGAACCTGAGAGAATACAAGGCCGGCTTTGCACAAAGGCTGATTCTAAATACAGTCTGGCGCTTCTGACTCACAGACACAGCCTATAACTTTAAGTATGTTTTCATATTTGAATAATTTACTACAGATTATTCAAACGTGAGTTTTGAGCAGTGTAGAGTAACGCTTGTTTGTCGTTTCTACGATCACAAATGCAGACATGGTTTTATGTTTACATAGTGTTCTCCGAACCATAGCGTGGCGTGATGCATAAAAAGACAGCATAAGTCATTATAATCAGTAATTATGTCACCAATGAAATAAAACTTTACCAATCTGATACATCCTGGTCCAGTTGCGCCTGATCAATCAGCTTGGTCATCTGCATTTTCCAGATCAGATTGATAGGTAGTGTCGACATTATCACCTGTCATTATTGCTATGGGAGCTAATGTTCCAAATATGGTAAGGAGTGTGACATTTCCGTCACACACTTAAGGTTTTCGGGCCAATCACAATGCACTGGATCGCTGGCCAATCAGAGCACACCCCGCTTTTCAGAATGATGAGCTTTGTAAAAATCGACGCGTTTCAGAAAGGTGGGGCATAGAGGAGCAACAATAATGTTACCTTTTTTAACCTAAAACCACATAAACACATTAAACCAAATACACATAATAATGTTCTTTTTAGAACCGTCATATGACCCCTTTAAAAACTGTTCTGAAAACGTTGTAGGTAATATTTTTTAACACAACATGAAATAATATTAAAGAGCCAGACACATTTGCTTGCTCCTGTAAAAATGAAGTTACACATCACTGAAATTAATGGTATGTGCTTTAATATGGTGAACTCTCAGAAAAAAAAGGCACAAAAGAGATCACTGGGGTGGTACCCTTTAAAAAGGTTCTAATATGTACCTTTTAAGTAACATGTACAAGTTTGGTACCAATATTATAATATAGTATAATATGCACTCTTTGGGTACAAAGGTGTACCTTTTGAATTGAATTGTTATGATCAGGCTCCCTGATCACAACATAAAGTGACCGCAAAGTCAGTTGTACTCATTTGTCCAGGGGATTTATTAAACAATTGGGTAAATTACAAACAAACACAGAAATTGGGAGGTAACTACAACAGAACAAAAACATTAAAGGACGGTCAACAACAACAGGCGTGGTGACGAATACACAAGTCTCTCCTCTCCTCTCTCTCTGAATGAAGTGCCTCAGCTTTTAAAGGGTGTCTCTCCGCCCACTCGTTACCCGATCACACCTGGACACAATAACAAAGGAAAACATACTGCCGAGCAGCCAAACATTAATAGAGGAAACAGAGCCACCACAGGTAGTGGAGGAACGTAACATACCCCCACACCAAAATGGTGACTCCAGTCTCCATAATCTAATATAAATAACAAGACATAATGCCACACTCAAACACCCACCAATAGATGCGTGTGAATTTCAAAATAAAAATAAATAAATGTATAAACACTGTAATTTAAATTACAAAACACTAATTAAAACTTTTCCCCGATCAAACACAGAGACAAATTTGAGCAACTCCTTTAACACAACTTTGAAAGAAATCCCTCGCAGAGGGATAGCCTCCGGAAAATGAGTAGCTGCGTGTTGACTAACACGGTTTAATGTTTTGGCGACCCCCATATGACCAGCTACACAGTCATGAGCTACACTCAAAATCTTATCTCTATATTCGACAGGCATCGCAATCTGATGAACAGAGCTACAAAGGTCGGGAACATTATAAGGCCTCCACTTCCTCATTAGAACACCGTCCTGAAAGAAAAAACATTGTGATTCTTCGTCAATGTTAATATCAGATGAGGCAGAGCGGAATAGAGGGACTAGTGACATATCTGCTTTTTGAGCAGCAATCAATTTTATGCGGGATAAGCCCGCGGACTCCGACATAATTTCAGTAATTTTCTTATCAGGCCCAGATAGATCAGGGACGGATACTCTCTCTATTGACTTGGGAGATTTTTGAGACTCAAGATTCACAAAGGAGGAATCAGACAGTTCATATTCAACAGGAGAAAAGGAGTGGCCTTCTTTCCTCGACACAGCACGAGTAATCACGCATGCAGGAAAAACATCTGGATTTTTCTCTACACACTCATGGGTGGCTGCCTTGCCAAGCACAGTAACAACTTGAGGAGAACTTCCGAACTCTTTCAGTTCCACACATTACCACCTGCTAAATCATTGCCCAAAACAAAGGACACACCAGGAATGGGTAGAGATTCACGAACACCAACCGCAACATGGCCGGTGACTACACAAGATTTTAGCATGATTTGATGAAGTGGAACAACAGTAAAGCCCATCTCAAAGCCACGGACTAATACACTGGTGCCATTTTCCGTTATTTCCGACAAAGGTAAAATCCCTTTCAAAATGAATGATTGTGCAGCACCGGTATCACGCAAAATGCGTACGGGAATGGAATTATCATCACCAGACAATGACACAAAACCATCACTAAGGAAAGGTTCATAGCCGGTCTTTACATCACTTGAAAATTCAGGACAAGGCGAAACAAAATGTGGGGACGCTTTAATCAACCCAAAGCCTTTCACAGCTTGTTTTTTTCTCAGCACTGGACAGTCTGCCACCAAGTGCCCATGTTTCTTACAATAGAAACAAGCCTGCTCTGGACTACTGGAAGAATGCATCGCAGCATAACTGGGCTTAGGAGATGAACCTACAGGCTTATATCGGTCTTTAAAGATACGGTGGGTCAAAACAAATTCATATGCCAAGACAGCAGCTTCATGCAGGGAATTGACTTTATGTTCATTAAGGTAAGTAGCTACAACATCGGGCAAGCAGTTTTTAAATTCCTCCACAAGAATCAAAGCTCGCAACCTTTCCTGACTGTCTACCTCACTTGACGAACACCATCAATCAAACAAAGCCTCTTTGTCACGAGCGAACTCGATATAAGTCTGATGTTCGGGTTTCTCACATCGGCGAAAACGCTGTCTGTAAGCTTCTGGAACTAGCTGGTAACGACTAAGAATAGCTGCCTTAACCACACCGTAGTCTTTTCTTTGCTCAAGTGAAAGTGAAGTATACACTTCTTGTGCCCTACCAGTTAAAACTGACTGAATCAACAGAGTCCATACTTCTTTCGGCCAATTTAAAGTTGACGCAACTTTCTCAAAATGCGGAAAATATTTTTCCACATCTTTCTCAATAAATGGTGGTACAAGCCTAATGTGTTTGCACACATCAAAAGACCCAGTGTGACTGAGATCAATATTTTCCTGTCTAGCTTTTAAATCTAAGCGTTTCATTTCCAACTCATTCTCGCAGACTCTTAAACGCAACTCTTCTCTCTCATTGTCTAATTCTCTCTCACGAATAGAAAGCTCTTTCAACCGGATAGAATCTTTCATATCAACGGGAGGAAAAACCCTCTTCTCTACCAAAACTGGTAGCAGAGCAGTTCTAATGCGGTCAATGACAGCTTTTGTACCATTTGTTCTGAGAGTCATATTCACAGTTACTATGGTCTTCCCTATAGAGTATTATGGGGTGCAGTGTATGTATTTGAATAAAACCGCCTTTTTATTTCTCTTGATGACTGACAGGCCTGATGGTTGGCCACAACATGATGTCATTAACAATTATTTCCAGGAAGTGGGGTCCATACGATATGCATCAGAGTAGTTCCTTTAAGTGGATAATACCAATAGGAAATAAGTAGATAGGAACTACCTAAACGCATATGGCTGCTTTTAAAATTGATGGTCTCTGTGTGCCTTCAGGGTACAAGAGAGAGACAGAATAAAGGCTTTGAACAGTGTCTCTGAATCGTGGTTATTCTTTTTTCTAATTCTTTCACACAACAATGAACTTCCTGCCCGAACCTCTCAACCCTCTTGCTAACTGTGTGCTATGTTGGGGGTTTGTTTGTGGTAGTCAAAGAGTCTTGCTGCGCCCTGTAAGAGGAAGCTTCATGTAATTGAGTTAACTAAGAACACTAACTCACATCTGTAGCGGAGGAACAGATGTATGTCTCCAGCAGGAAGATGAAAAATTCAATGCTGTGTTGCTTTTTATTTCCCTTTTCCCTTAAATACTTCACATTCTAACTGAATCATTTTACTCAACACTGGAGAACCACGAACAATGAGATTTTAACTTCATTACCACAATATCCTTCTACTGTGTCATAGCCAGAGCGGTATACTATGTATAAATTTCAAGGAACAGTTCATCCTAAAATGAAAATCGACTTTCTTCCTTCCATGGAAAAAAAAACAGACTTTGAAGGAAGTCTAAGCAATTTTTTTCATTTTCCTAAAATGAAAGGGGAATATGATTTATCCCAGGCCTGACTACACAAGGACCGATTTCGGACCCACTTTATAATAAGTGGCTTTAAGTACTATGTACAAAGTGCTTATTGTGTTGATGTTGTATTGTAAAACACTTGTGCTGTTGTTGAGGTGTGATACGGGTAAGGTTAGGGTCAGGTATGGTGGTATGGGTAGGTTTAAGGGTGGGTTAAGATGTAAGGGAAGGGTCAACAGTGTAATTACAAATGTAATTACATACATTCATTACAGCTGTAATTACACACAGGTATTTTCAAAATATAAGTACAATGTAAAAACATGCATGTACACAATAAGTCCATTGTATCAAATTATTAATTTCAATGTAAGTACATAGTACCTATAGGACCCAAGATTCTATAAGGAAGACATTTTCCATCCACAATTAAAGTGAGTGTTGAACAACAGTCAGTCATAACAGCACGTGGATGATTTATCTCTGTTTGTGCACATTCTTACACTCATAATGGACTGCACATCTGAATAAAACTAGAAATTTCACTTGAAATCAGATGGAATCTGTTGTATGGTTTTATTCGTGTAGCATCTGGCTCAAAATTTAAGGTTTTTGTATGGGCAGGGCTATTATTGAATCATTATTTTCGAACTATTTTGCCCTCCATTAAATGTTCCCACTTATGTACATGGCATATTGTGATTTGAGTAACACTTTACAATAAGGTTCATTAGTTAACATTAGTTAATGTATTAACTAACATGATCTAACAATGAGAAATACATTTGTTGCAGTATTTAATAATCTTTGTTAATATTAATTAATAAAAATCAACTGTTCAGTGTTTGTTCATGTTAGTTCACAGTGGATTAACTAATGTTAATGTTAATTTTAAGTTGATTTTAATAATGTAGGAAATGTTGAAATTAATATTAACTAAGATTAATTTATGCTGTAGAAGATTAACTGTTCATTCTTAGTTCATGTTAACTAAGGTAGTTAAATGATGTTAACTAATGAACCATATTGTAAAGTGTTACCGTGATTTGTCACAAAAAACACAAGAAACAATGATGTCAAACATGTTGCATTAATTCTTGAGGGGCACAAAACAATGGAGGGGAAGATTTTCAGTTAATAAATTATATTTTGGCCTTTTTTCCCACACAGAATAGTCGGAAATATTAGCATATTGACTAATTTTGAGGTATTTTTGGACCTGGACAGCACCTGGTCTCTTCATTCCTTCACGTAAAATAGCTGCTAGCACATGCAGCTAAATTTCCCCCTTTGTAATAAAAAGAAAAAAGAACACCATACGTGGCATCAGGGTAAGAGAACTTCACTTCTGACTGTATTTTCCCTGTACTAACTCTATGAAATATATAAGCCTCCCAATATATATTATATGATTCTACATTAAAAAAAAAATTAACTAAACAATGACATAGATAAATAACTGCACAGATTATCAGAGGTGAAGTTCCTCACAGCACTTAAGTGAGGCTAGTCCTAACACCATGCGCTATATAGCTGTTTACTAGCCAACCTCAGGTAATGTAATGGTGGGTAATGACTCTCATACGTACATACATACACATACATGGGGTAGATGTATGCGGTCGTGTGTGAGCCTGTGTGACGTTGACATTGATAGAGCTAAATGAATGGGGCGCCATTAGTTCTGGGTCATTACATCGCTAAACTGGGGTTTCGCTGGAGAGAGAGCAGAAACAGCACGGTGGTCGACCACCGCTTTTGTGGTTCAGGCCCGCCATCATTGTCATTGTGCTGTCATTTCACTTTATACAGTAAATGTTGTTATAAATGCAGCAAACATGAAATGTCATTGGTCAAATTTGCAGTTCTTCTTCAACAAAAATGAATCTGCTCCAAGAGGATTCAGTTATTACAGACATAAATGTGGGGCAAAGATGTTCTGGCAAAGTGAGAAATAACAGTCTATTCCCAAGGCCAGAACATGAAGGGGTTCAAAAAACAAAAGGTGTCCAGACGGAGCCAAAATTCCCTCCTCTTTTCTACCTCTCTCTCCCTGACTCAATTATGACTGCCGTTTCCCTCCTGTCAGTATAACCCCCTCAGCACACCGCTCTTCAAAAGCAGCTCTGACTCAATCAGCTACACTCAACATTAACACACGCTAATTATTCATGAGGCTGAAGTCACCGCGACCACAGAGAAAACCTCACCGCATCTCCTCGTTAATGTACACGTTTCTCTCCAACGTACCTCAACCCGTGCCAAGAAATCCGACGCAATCACAGCTGTGTTAAACCGGGTTTACATCTGGTCAGGGGAAAGCAATTCTACTCTTTTATGTAATCAATGAAATATGTCTGTCGTTTACTGTTGGAAATGTGATTACTGGCCCGTCTGGCTGTGGCTACAGTAACAAGAGCGCTGTTAACATCGTCACAGTAACGCTCCGGGAAAGGTATTGCCTGTCAGTGCCCAGCGAGGACGGAGTTTATTCCTTCTTAATAGGCTTTGGGCTGAGTTCCCACCGGAGAGTTTGGTTGACAATCTGACAAAGTTATCTGGAGATAAATGGGTTATGGAGCGGAGAGAAAGGGCCAGAGAGAGAGTGAGTGAGTGAAAATGTCTCAGATTTGATGGAGGTTTGATGGAGGATGTAGCCAGGGGTCCAAAGGTCTAGGCAAGTACAGACGCACGCTGTACCATAAAAACATACACAGAGTCTTACTTTCTGGTCCGTTTGCTAAATGTGTGACCATGCACTATTAACACTGTTTTCAAACTCAACCAATAAAATATTAGCTATGTTCCAACACCTAGAGCAGCCTACCTTGGTGACATTTGTTTAAGTCATCATAGCCAGCAATTTAGCATACTTTTAAAAAGCGTGCTTATTACAGAAATAAAATACTTTAAAAGAATATACATAAATGCAAACTGAATGTAGTTTTTGTACACATACCCCCGGTTTCACAGACAAGGCTTAAATGCATATCTAAAAATATGTCAGTGCCATTGTTTTGTCTCAAGATGTACACCAGTAATGGTTATTTTTTTCTAAGGCACATTGATAAAAGCTACTTAAATGACCTAATTGAACTAAGAACTAATCCTGGCTTAGTCTAAGCCCTGTCTGTGAAACCGGTTATAATTTATAGTCATTTTAGCACCATTAGCCATACAGCATGCTAACAAGCACATCCAGAAACGCAATTCAAAAACATTCACAAAATATTAAATTTGATACTTCTGGATTTGAAGATTAAGCACAAACAGTTGGTTCGACCTGTGACGTCCAGAGACCATTTTGTCCGTCTGGGAAGTTTCCACTTAACAGTTTGATGTGTGTCGAGTTGGTAAAAAATGAAATATAGCCTATGCACTGGACTATATTTTTTATTTAATAACAAACACATAAAACCTTTAGCGCTATTGCAACAAAACAAAAAAGAGCAGTGGATGTGTATTAGCTGTGTAACTGATGCTTTTTGTATATTCTTATTCTTATGCTGCAACAGTGAATTATAGGAAATGTTTTTTCACGCAAGCTCGCAGCTAAATAAGCCATATTTCATATGTGCTTATTACTTCTCATCAACACAAAATATGTTCAAACTAAGCTGTATACAGTCACCATTCAAAATTATTTTTATTATTACAACTCACTAACATTCATTCTGCTTTCGCCACTATTCTTCTGTTGACATGCACCCAGCTCGGAATGTCAAGTCTTCAACAAGTGCTGAATTTATGTGCACTCATGTCATAAATAGGATCATTCAACATGCAGACCAACAAAATGGACCCGATATGGCAGTCAAGCTCAGAGAATCGTCTAATATAGAAATATAGCCTGTAAAGTATATACATTCGTTTAATTACAGACAGGTATCAGTTAACAAAGTTCATCTAATTAAAATGTTCATCTGTAACTCAATATTTGTCTGTGCTGTGCATTTTGTGCTTATTAGAGTGTTTTTAGCATAGCAACAGCATGTTGTCAAGTTTCTTGCGTGTTTCACATGAAATGGCATTAAGCGTTGCCACCTTTGTAGAATGTTAAAAATCAAGCATCCAGCATCATAGGATCCAACTGCTCGCTAGGTTTTGGAAAAAAATATTTTATTAGCAGTTGTAGCCTACAGTATACAGTAGTTAACTAATAACATAATATCAGTAAAAGTCTGTAATTTCTATATGGTTCATCTGATGTGTGTGCCTGTCAGTTCGTGTTATGGCAGCGGTCCTTATGACTGGAGAGAATGAGGCCTTTAAATGTCATGATAGCAACATCTGATCAGCCTAATTAGAGAGAGAGAGAGACCTCATCATGGACCTAACATTGAGGGGACGTGACAACTACACACTTTCAAAAAGGGCTCTGTTTCAAACCCAAGTCGTCTAGCTGCCTTGGTGTCTACTGCCTACATTGGGAGCTGCCTTCTAAGATAGCAAATCCTAACCGAATGCTACCTCATACAGTCTGTGACGGGATGACAGCTTTGGAATGTTACTCAGTAGGAAGCAACTCAACAAAAAGAGCTCTTGTCATGTAAAGTGCACGGAAACACAATTGATTCCGGAGTTTGATGTTAGCATGTTGCTATGCTAATAACAAAACATAAGATATAAAGAAACATTAGGTGCATTGTCCAACAAGTTCAACTATTTTTATAAATCATTCTTGGTGTTGAATGAATAGTATTTATAATCAACATTTCTTTTAATTTGTTTTCTAGTCATCTGTGAAGGTCTTCATTTGAAATCACCATGAAATCACTCAGTGCTGTAAACTGTTGATTAGTGCTGGGAAGGATACAAAAGACAAAATGTTTCACATTTGCAATACTGTTATCCAGTTCAGATGTGACAGTGTTGTAAACACAGAACATAAGTGTGTGTGTTGTGTGTGTGTGTGTGTGTGTGTGTGTGTGGTGTGTGTGTGTGTGTGTGTGTGTGTGTGTGTGTGTGTGTGTGTGTGTGTGTGGTGTGTGTGTGTGTGTGTGTGTGTGTGTGTGTGTGTGTGTGTGTGTGTGTGTGTGTGTGTGTGGTGTGTGTGTGTGTGTGAATTGATTTTGCCCAGCGAGACAGACTCTGCTAATGGCGTCTTGGCCTGACTGAAACATATACCAAAGTGATTATTCATTACAGGGCCATTTCATGGTGTTCATCACTACAGAAGCTTCTGTCTCTCAAACCAGCCGTGCTGGAATAGCCCGAGGAAACACTGTCAAATCTGTGCGAGTGTGGCGGTCCTGCTAGCTCACTAAGACTTCCCCCAGCGTGCTTCACAGAAAGGGGCAAAAAAGAAGAATATGTTAAGGAGGGCCGCCTCATATACGGTCAGACTTGAGAATAATGGCTTAAAAAATGAGTTCATTAAGCTACAGTGGTGTTGTATGGATGCTATATGATTATGAATTTTATATGCAAATCTGTTAACCTTGTTTAAAACTAAAATAAGCAGGCTATGTGTAGATTTGCTGTGCTTTTTAATGTATGCGCTGTAAAAAAAATCTGTTTTTGAGTCTGATTGACTGCATTTTGTATGTATTAGGACATGTTTATAAAAAATAAAAATTTGAAATAAAATCTCTTAAATTTGTCAATTGTTCCTCCTAGACAACAATGAGAGAGAGATAGCAGATACCAAGCAAGTCTGACATTTCAATGTGAACTCAGTTTCTCATTATTCTCCATAGATAAAATGATTTCAGCTGTTATTCATATATTGACTAGCCACATTAACCTGACTAGATTTTATAACTCTAAATGACTAGGCCTACATGCGGTCATTGCTGCGAAATTTTTGGGGCAAAATCTTGTCTTTAAAAAATAAATCCACTAGATCTGGAGTTTCACATTAAACAGATGTCACTCGTTTTCAAGTTGGTTACGCAAATTTGTCATGTTGACCAACAGAAAGCTGCTTGCATGGTTTGAAAGTCACTTCTGAGCTGTGCTTCATGCATCGCTACACTATAACGTACGCCTGCAAAATAATTTTGCTAATGTGGCTGCACCTTAAGGTTGCTGTATGGCAACAAATGTTTCTAATTTTATTTCTCCTTAGGAATTAGGAATGGTATATGAGACACTATGGACATTTAAATGAACCATAAATGAGTGCTCCCTTAAGTCTTGTGAGCTATGAAAGAGCAACCTCTGAGCAATAAAAGTTTCCTCTAGGTGCAGATGTGTTGAAATGTGTACACTCCCTTTTGTGGACATGCCTGTCTGCACCAACACTTTATTTCTCCTTTGTGTGTGTGTGTGTGTGTGTGTGTGTGTGTGTGTGTGTGTGTGTGTGTGTGTGTGTGTGTGTGGTGTGTGTGTGTGTGTGTGTGTGTGTGTGTGTGTGTGTGTGTGTGTGTGTGTGTGTGTGTGTGTGTGTGTGTGTGTGTGTGTGTGTGTGTGTGTGTGTGTGTTTATGATGGTCAGAGCCTCAGCTGTCCCAAAGCTGAAATTGGCAATAAAGTTGAGCTCATATAGATCAACTGAGTGGGCTAAGGGTGGACCTGTCACCTCGGCCATCCTCTCTCTCTCTCTCTCTCTCTCTCTCTCTCTCTCTCTCTCTCTCTCTCTCTCTCTCTCTCTCTCTCTCTCTCTCTCTCTCTCTCTCTCCTCTCTCTCTCTCTCTCTCTCTCTCTCTCTCTCTCCCCTCTCTCTCTCTCTCTCTCTCTCTCTCTCCTCTCTCTCTCTCCTCTCTCTCTCTCTCTCTCTCTCTCTCTCTCTCTCTCTCTCTCTCTCTCTATATATCATGAGTTGCTAATATCAGGAGTAGGCCCAATATTGTTTTTGCTAGTTTTTAAAAGTACTAGACTTTTTTAACAAATTAGGCAACATTTTTAATAAACAAATTCACAAAGGTTGGCAGATGTGTTTAACTTTTTATAAATACGGGTTTTCCAATTAAACGGAAATCTGCCGAGAGAAGTTCTGCGGGTGCAGATTAAATATGTGTCTGGAACAGTCCCTTCCTGTTATTGTACTGAAATAAATTTGTCTAAGTGCTGATATTTCTCATTTCTTTAAGTTCGAAAAAATTTACAATGAATCATTGTCAAGAAATTATGACATATAAAACTTCAGCTCTTTTGACTGATATATTAGCAAATCAAATTGATGGAAGTCACAATACTATATTTTTCATTTTCTTAAAAAATTGTTGCGTTTTAGTGAATTTGCTACGGTGGTGGTAATTATTATATTACGGATTGTTCGTCAGATGCCATGATGCCAATAAATAAGTGTTTTCCTAATGGAAACAAAATGGTTTATTTGAAGGTTGTTGTTTTTTTTTTAACATAAAGGTCATAGTCTATTTTAAATCATGCTCTTATTAAGCAGGTAAAATCATATTAACAGGCATTTTGCCTTTCAGTTAGTGATGTGTTTCTGTCATTAAGTGGGCTGTGAGCCACACGGCAGCTCGTCTTTGCCTTTTACAGAAGTTTTGCATGTTGAAAGGCATGTGTTATATCACAAACAGCCATGCAACTGAGAAGCTTTGAAAGAACCACAGTGCTCCCTGCTGGATGAGCTTTAAAATTCACTTGTTCGTTGCTTTAAGAATGACTGGTCAAAAATCCTGCTTTCTTAGGTGATGCAATTGTGTGCATGAGTGTTTTGCACAATGTATGTTCACTATGATCTACTAACAGTGTGTGCGTAATTACCCTGGCGGCCGATGCAAAAAAGCTTGTCTTTAAAAGGGCTTCCTTAAAGAATTTGTCTCGTTCACAGACAACCTGCATGGCCAGTGGGAAACGGCAACAAAGATGAATTGACTTTTCAGAATATATAACAATCAACATCTTCCCTGTAGATGTTTTCCCTCATGGCTGGAGGAAACAGATTTCACAGCGTAATTAAAACTCATAAATGAGTGTCGCTGGGCGTGAGCGGCGGTCTGGGATCCACAGCCGGTAGCGTGACCCTCGGCCTTTGGCTGCTCTGCGTGTTGTGAAACAGAGGAACTCTGCTGTCACTTGCATTCATTTTTCCAGCGTTCTCAGTGTCTCGAGGGTCTCCGACGGGTGGACATGTTAATATTGTGTCACAAAAGAGAAGGAAAGGATGAGAGATGCCAGCAAATTTTAAGCATCTTTCTGTCACCAGCTATTTTACTCCCTCCTCGCAGAGCATTTGCATGTATCATGTGTGATGCATGGGAGCATCTTTTCCAAAGGTACTGTGTTTATACACCATTGGCTTGTCCCTTGCATTTTAAAGCCAACATGAAAATCAACATTTTTACTTACTAATGCACATTCCTGGTCTTTTTGATTCACTTGCCATAATCCATGACGTGTACAGAATTCAAATTGCGCTTATTCGCCAGCCGGGCATGTTGTTGTATAGAGAGACCACTTTCTTTCCCCACATTATCAAAAGGAACACAATCAAGCACCATCCTATGTCAGATTAACACCACATACTCAAATAAGTTGGCACAAAAAATAATAATTTTAGGTAATCATATTTAAGTAAAGCAATTCAAAGTTTAAGTAAGCAGAACAGGCAGATTTTTATTTTGAATTTATACATTTTAATTGCTCTTAACTTGAAATATTTGAGTAAGCTAATTTATACATCTAACCTAAAAAAATATTATGTAATCTCAACGTAAATATTTTTAGCAGTGGAAACTTGGCAAGCTTTAACTAGTTATTTCAACATATGCCCCCACTCAAAAAAAAAAAATCTTCTAAATTAGCATAGAAAAACATTAAACACTACTAAATTCATCTTGCACAATTAAACATTATATGGCAAAGAATGCTGGGAAATAGAAATCCCAGCTCAATTTCAGTTAAATTTATCTATAAATTAAAATAATTCCGTCAAACTCAAAACAATTTAATTATAATACTCATAAAAGTTATTTTGATTGATCTAATTTGTTGAATTCAAGTTTACCCTGCTCAAAAGTAATTAATTTGAGCATTTGGGTTCACATGGAGGCAATATGAGATTTCATGTTGACTTTTTATCAGAGTGAAATGGTTTCTCGAATAAGAAATAACGGTAATGATAAAATGTCCACTGGGAATGGTTCGGATTGTCATATCCTAATAAATAATTTTTTATTTATAACAAACACTCTAATATTTTATCAAAATAAGAATGGCCAGTTCTGGTTACAGGGTGGTGACTTTAACAGGCCAGATGTCCTGATTTTATATATGTTTGTTTTTAAAGAAAAAATATTTCACATAATAAAGTTATAGGGCAAAATGTAGCTACATGCAAGTTCCTGTCACAAATAAAAAAAGAATATAAGAAACTAAATGGCTATCCCCCAAAAAACCTAACTATAGGCTACTTGACCAAAGATTGACATAAATACTGCTATGTCCTTGGAAGGTCTCCTATAGGCCTACCTACTCTTCTCTCTCGATCCGTGCGGTGTGCCGTGTAAATCTGCGGATTACCGGAGACAGAAAGCAATCACAAACATGCGGTCGACGCAGCTGATATGTGCCTCTTGTGGCGTCAGGCCTGCGTATTTCCAAACTGTCACACAGTCGTCCAGCGTCCCGTCCCGAGACACGATCAGCCCGATGCCTCATGACAGGCAGCACGTCTGCTCCCGCTGCCCATCTGACTGCGCCCGATCCCGCTGTACGTTTACATAATACAGCAGCTGCACTTACAGGTTATGAGAGGTAGCAGTGCAGACAGTTACGCACGGGACACGCGGCTAGACAAATCAGTTTAACGGGAGGGAAAGAAAGAGAGAGTGGTAGTGGGAGATCGGTTCCCCTCACAATACATTTCTAACTAATGTGACCCCGTATTGTGTAGTATCACAATTGGCATGGGAAAACTCCCACAGGCTACGGATTGTTCCCGGGAGTGGGGATCGCTGTCCTCCGCGCTGGCTCATACATACAGGATGTGGCAGCTCCGGGCATTGCGCTGCCCTGGCGGCGTGCGTTCATGAGAACGCTACGGGCTAAAACTGTCTGACGCACCGCGGCGCGCAAACAAAAGCAGAGGCAGGGAGAACAACAGAATTAGTCTTACCTTGCTTCATGTGCACCTAATAGTTTCTGATCGTTTGTATATGCTCATTATGCGTGTATTTAGGCCAGCTGTTTTTATTTTTATTATTCATTTGTTTGTTTCCATAAATTAATTTTTTTACATAGTTAAAGAAACAACAAAAAATAAAACAACAATAATAAATATAAATAGCATATGCGAAGAACTGTGTAAATGTGCATCTTATGGCCTGTTTATTTATTTATTTATTTTTTACAGACAGGGATTGGCCTTTTCCAATTAGAAAATGTAAGTGGCTTTTATAAACATGCCTTAAAAAAACATTAGGTTGGTAATGTAAAATTTATAACCTTTTGGGACCAACATTTATTTGGTAAATAATACATTTTGGCCAGTTGACCTGACACTTGGGCTTTGACCTGACCATGTTTTGCTTTATTGTTTTTTCTTTAATTGCTAATGCGACCTTTTTTACACCACAGACTGAACAAAATTAAGCATTGCTTTGGTAATTGCTTGACCTAAATTGGCATTATCTAATTGTATACTTACATTTAACAGCTGACAGATATCCAAACTAATCATTTTTGAGACAATAACAGAAGGATGGCCAAACCAGTGAAATATCAACTGATTTGATAACTCTGAGTTCATGTCATATTTGTATTACCATTTTCTAAACTATAGCGAATAAACTGTGATAATGTGCGAAATGTTGAAGGTGTCTGAATAAATTTAGGTTTGCTAGTGCAAGTTGCTTTCAGTTAAAAGAGCTCAAACATGCATTTTAGTCTAGGCTTAAGCCTTGTCTGTGAAACCGGTTGTAGGCTGATGTCTGCAATTTAGGGCAAAGTAATTATGATTGGATGCTTTCACGTCTTCCTGAAACGGTACACAACATCACAGAAGGGCTTTTTTTGTTCCTGTTTAGGGTTTGTGAGTTAGGACTAGATGGTTTTAAACAGAGCCTTGTTTGCCTTCTCACTGTCTGTCCTCCTCAAAGGAAAAATAAGAGATCTCGACCAAGAAATTCAGGCAGCGATTTGACTGATAGGAGAGAGGAGAGAGAGAGAGAGAGAGGAGAGAGAGAGAGAGAGAGGAGAGAGAGAGAGAGAGAGAGAGAGAGAGAGAGGAGAGAGAGAGAGAGAGAGAGAGAGAGAGAGAGAGAGAGAGAGAAAGGCACGCAACACTTCCAAAGCCGCAGTCGCTTTCCATGATGTCACCCACACCTGGACCTTATAGAGTTAATAAGGCCAGTTTGATTGATAGCTGACATTTCATTATGGAGGAGTCATACAGTGATTGTGTAAATCCAAACAGACACGCAGCACGGAGGACGAGCAGGAGGATGATGCTGGGAAACAGACAGCCAAGTGAAGCAGAGGGAAACTTGCTGCAGGACTCGGGAAACTCTAAACCCTCGCTGTCATATTGATTTAAATTTCCAAGATTTAGATGAGAAACAATGAGTAAATACATATAGGATGCTATTATAAACTGTGCTGCAACCCTTTCATCTGCATACAGTTGTGTGTGAGCTGACCGATGCCAAGATCACAGGGATTTTTCCCCCCTCAATTCTCCATCAAGAAGATACTTACAGTATGATTGCATGAAAACAAACATGGGGAATATTGTTTATACAATACATCGATGCAGAATCTAAAAATGAGTCTGAATTCTGTGTCGGTGGGCTATTCCAGGGAAGTTCAGCATCTCTTTGATCTTATGATGGGTCTTGTTTCAGTGAATGCTCTCAAACAAGTTACAAATCCTCACTGTGGTTGGAGCAATACAAGAAGAAAGACTGACCCAATCATTTCCTGATTGAGTGAGTCCATTGTACATTAAAACAAAGCATCAACAATTCAACTAAAATGTATTATAATCCTATAATTATAATCCTATTTCTCTTTTTTTTTAATTGTTGATGCTTTGTTTTAATGCGCAATATATATATATATATATATATATATATATATATATATATATATATATATATTTTGAGACTTATTTACAAAACATTAATAATGTTTACAAAGGAAACATTATTAATGTTTTTGAAAGAAGTCTCATCAAGCTCATCAAGTCTGCGCATTTATTTGATCAAAAATACAGAAGAAACAGTAATATTGTGAAATATTATTACAATTTAAAATAATGGCTTTCTATTTGAATATACTTTAAAATAGAATTTATTTCTGTAATGCAGAAGTGAATTTTTCTCCAGTGTTCAGTGTCTCATGATCCTTCAGAAATCATTTTAATATGCTGATTTGATACTCGGTTATTATCAATGTTGGAAACAGTTGCTGCTTAATATTTTATATTGTTACAAAATATTTCTATTTTAAATAAATGCTGTTCTTGACTTTTAAAACTTTTTAACCATCAAAAAATCCTAAAAAAGTATTACTGCTTATAAAAAATATGAAGCTGCTTAACTGTTTCCTTCATTGGTAATAAAATCATCATATTAGAATGATTTCTGAAGGATCATGTGACACTGAAGACTGGAGTAATGGCTAATTCAGCATTGCATCACAGAAATAAATTATATTTTAAAGTATATACAAATAGAAAACTATTATTTTAAATTGCAATATAATATTTTATGATATACTGTTTTTAATCAAATACATGCAGGCTTATAAGAGACTAAAAATAGTAATGTTTCCAAACGTTTGACCAGTATAGGCCTATATTAGAAGTGATATAATATGAATGACTTAATTAGCCTAACTTTTGTGTTAAAAATACAAATATTTGAAGGCATCGACTTCTTCCAAAAGGTACTAATAAAGATAGGCCTACTTAATTATCCTTTGTCATACACTGGCATACACAATGTTGCTGTGTATAAATATGCAAATGGTTGGGTCTACTCATTAACGTTTGTAATTTTTTTGGACAATTAATGAGGACTTATATAAGAGTTGGCTTTTCAAAACAACACTGAAACTACATTCACTAAGTAGATTGTTTGCTAAAAAAAAATCAGACCATACAAAAAATAAATCAAATAAACTAAAGAGACTGGTCTTTTTATTTTTTTTTAGCCTATATTAATTTGGAAAATAGATTAGTGAGCTTTATAATTGTTGTTATCAGTATTAATAATAATAATAATAATAAGAAGAAGAAGAAGAAGAAGAAGATTTGTTTTTGCTTGATCAAAGCATTTAAAAGGGCCATAAACGTAACTGGTTTTCTATTTTTATATATAGGCTACCATATGAAATCAAGCATTAGAATCAGCACATGGTCTCATCTGTCCATCATGACGTAAGAGAGGCGGGACTAGAGGATCTCCACCAATCAGCGAGCGTTTTGTTTGTCAGATTGGTTTCCGGTGTAATCAAGATGGCGCTTCGGGAGCTGAGCTCGCTCGAGAGATTTCTAGGATTAAAAAAGCCAAATAAATACAGCACACAGGGTGGAAAAAAGGTGAATCAAGCGATGAACGTTATATACTTGGAGTTAAGAGCCTGTATTATATTTAAAGATGTGTTTGTGTTGGGTAATATGACGTATATTAGGTAGGGATCGATTGAATGAATGACTGGTGTAAATCAGAGGGAATATATCACTATACGATTTAAGTATAGTTACCATTTTCCATTTAGCATGATTTAGCAGCATTTTGACATGACTATTTCATTGATTTCACTTAATAAATAAATGTTAGTGTTAGTAGCCCAACTGACAGTAGCCATAATCTGTGTTGTTGTGTGACATCTGGACTGGAGCACCAAAGACAGACATGTACAACATATTATTCTAATAACTTAGGCCTATGTATTTTAGATAACGTTAACATGTTAGAGAGTCGTTGGCACATAAAATACCTTGGATGATTTACAAATTTACCAAAAAAACAAACAAAAAAAGCCACTAGGCTTCAAAAAGACCACATGGCCATGTTAGCTAACTTTTATTGCAGCATGTGGACCCCAAAAGTAAAAAATAATCATGACCAATTTAACAAAAGTCATGAGCACTTTTAGACTGATATTGTCCCCAAAATTTTGATTTGAACTTTACTACAGACACTGAACACCATTATTTGCATTCACACCATTCATTGATGTTAATAATAATAACAATACAAACATATTGCAATACAATACAGAGTACCATTTAACATTAACATATGTATTATATTGTTTCTTTGTTAGATTAGTTTATTTATTTTTATGTAAAACTGCAACCATTGCTGCAGCAACTCTTATAAAATGACAGGTTGAATATTGAGATCGATAACTGTGTTTGGTTAACACTGTAAAACTTCATATAAAGTAATGACTATCTTTATCTGCCTCAAAACGTGCAAAGATGTGCAAACTTCATTATTAGTTCATTAGCATGAATTTTTATGAAACAGCAAAACCCTTGATTTGACTAATTTCTTGACAGCTGAAGTTAACAGCTAGTTAATAAAAGTTTATGTATTAGGCCTATGTTTTAAAATGTAATTATGTATTAAATTCCATAGTTCCATAATTCCATTTTTCACCTGTGTTTTTTCTGTTCCTCTTATTTAATAAATAGATCCATCCTTGTTGATTGCTTTCATCTGGAAAGTAGATTTTTAATATGTATTCATTTATTTGTCCAATTGTAGGTCCCCGTTCTCCAAAACAACAATGGACCGGCATTGATTGGTCTGGTCACTATAGCATCCCATCTGGTCCATGAAGCCAAGAGAGCTGAGCTGCTAGGAGACAGCGCTGAACAGAGAGCCGTGGTCCACCAATGGATCGAACACAGAATAACACGACTAGACAACTGTTCTAAAGAAGAGGTCAAAGTTATATTGAAGGTAAGATGATGATGAGTAAGGGCTAGGCTAAGTGGTTCCTGTATTTATAATAGGGGTCGACCGATTATCGGCCTGGCCGATTATCGGCGCCGATATTCAGCATTTTTATGGTTATCGGTATCGGCCATTTTCAAAACCGATTTGCCGATAAAATAATTTTATTTTGAAATGCGCTATATTTGGCTCTAACGCAGCCACCTCTGTCTGAACTCACCACTCTGTAGACTAGACTTATGTTCCCGCACATCTGATTTGTTGTGAGTCACGAGTCCGGCCAAACTAGGGGTGTGCGATTTTATCGATTCTGCGATATAAATCGATATTTTTTCCCCCAAGAAAGTATCGATTTTTAAGCCGCGAGTATCGATATATAAGTCCCATTCAAACCCCCCGTGTTTAACTTTGCTCGTCAAGGGGCCGTTCACATATCGTGTCTGTTGCGCGCTCAAGTTCGTTATTTCAAATGTAGGCGTGCGGCAAGCGCGCTCATAATTGAAGCAACACGCTCATTTTCTCCAGACGCAGCGAGATGAAAACACCTCAACTTTTCAGAATGGCGCAAGCGCACCGTGACCGCAGTTCATGTGACAAGAACCAACCATCAGCTTCACCCTTTCCATAACAACATTAAAAGCTCGGTCAACATGAAGCATGGGGGTGCACCCAAACACTACGGTTGTTTTTCTTTTCTCCGTAGATAAATCTTGTAGCAGAGCTATAGCAAGCGTTTTTCGGTGGTGGAAATCCATTAGCTACTAAAACTTCTTTGTCGTTGTGGAGAGCGCAGGTCATGGTTGCTTAGCAACGACAGACGCCACGGGAAAATCGGACCTAATTTTACTATTAATAATAAAAGATAAGCTAATGTGCATTGTAAATGTCTGTAATTTATCTTTTTTGACTCATTCTTTTTATAAAAATGATTTAAAGGCTGAACTATGTGAGGTTTATCTTTTTATAAAACCTTTTTTCTCAAAACTTTATTTGCACTTTTTAACTCTCCATTGTTAATTGCAATACTGCACTTTATTTACTTTTCAAAGGTTTCAATAAATGGAACTAATTTTGTCAACACTAGAGGTCGACCGATATGGTTTTTTTCAGGCCGATGCCGATACCGATCTTTTGAAATCCAGGTCGGCCGATGGCCGATTAATGCTGCCGATTTATTTTGGCCGATATTTGGCCGATATGTGCTTGGTTTTTAACCTCTATTTGAAAGATAAAATGTGAAAGAAATAATGATTACTTAACATAGACAAACTTTCTCAACAAAAACATTTATTGAACACTTGAACAATCTGCACTTATAAATTAAAAATGTATAATGTAAAAAAACATATATAAATAAACTGTATAAATAATGTAGAAAAAAATAATTAAATAAACAAAACGGGTAATAAGAAAAGAAACTGTCAAATAAACTTTTCAATAAAAAAATAAATAAATAAACTTTAGTGCAATTAACAGCATTTAACACACTTCTGAGGTGAAGCGCTGCCATAAAGGGTTGGTTTTCTTTCCAGCCATCTGTAAAAAGGGATACAAGGTTATGCTAGTATAGTACCTTGACATCATCTTCAAGTCATTTTATAGATAGGTATAGATATAAAATCTAACAAATGTTTCATAATTCAGCTAATAAAAGTGCATTGTAAGTAATATAAGGCTAAAAACGTTTCTATCCTCTTTCTATCCTCTCAAAAAATGTCCTGAAATATTTATTTTTGTTTTGTTTTGTTTTGTTGATGGACAAAGACAAATGGACATAACCTAATTATCACAAAAAAGGAGAAAAAAAAACCTTTGAATGATTTAATATTTTTTTATATATAAGATGTATTATATTTTATTTAATTTAACTTATAACAATAAAGTATTTCACTAGTAAATTGCTGTTGAATGACAAAAACAACCACCGGATGGGAAAATGATATTTTACAAAAACTTTAAATGCATCACATCGCACTGTCCGTCTGTTGTTCTTCAGACAACGGCATCCCGCTGTTGGACCTTTTAGTCTTCAGTGAAATACAGTCACACTTTACACTGTTTGGCCAGCATTTTAACCATGTTTAATCCAGCTACTAACTAACGGTATGTTAAAGTTTGCTGCTGAGTGCTGACTAGCGCCACGTGCAGTGAAGCGATGTTTCTGTTATTCTAATGTCCGTTTTCTGAGCATCCAAGCACTGAACTGAAGCACAGAAATCCGTGTTGATATTCGGTGCGGTAGATAACGGTTGTTAAGGTTCCAGTGCCGTATTAGCACCAGGTCTGCCTGTAGCTAACGTTACCCGCTAGCAAAGCAAAGCCAGTCTGTCACTAGCCTATAGTGCGTTGGTCTCTTTTTTATTACTTATTTCTCTGCATTGAGCGACAACCCTCTCAAATATAAGACACACAAACAGAACAAATAAAAGTCTCAGATTCACTTTGTAATTGCAAAATGATTGCTTACTTATTGTGACATGATAGCGTGATAATGCAACTTCAACTACGATCCAAAGTAGCCGAATGTCATGTCGCTTATTCAGGTTTTTTCTCGAAGTTGGCAGTAACATATCAAAAGTTTTTAATTAAATATAAAGGAGTTATAAGAATTGAATCCTTACCGTTAGCTCCTTAGGCACTGGATGAGGTCTGCTCACTCGGCTGGAAAATACTCTAGCGGCAGCGTGCGTCAAACGCGTGCTCCACGACAACACTAGGCTGCCCACAGATGCGCCTGCCTAATAATCGGCTTGATATACTTGGATATTGGCCGATGCCGATTATGTTAAAAATGGCCAAAAATCGGCCGTTTAATCGGCCGGCCGATTAATCGGTCGACCTCTAGTCAACACATCTTTAATTCATTTTGTCCAGCATTTGCAAGCTGTAGACTCTGTCCAGTCAGAGACATATATTGTGTAACTGATGGTTTTAGTTTTCAGTTCAATTAATTCAATCCAAGTAAATGGAACACTCACAAGATGTCACCAAAATCACTCTGCCCCCCTTTAATCTTTCAGAAAATGATGTAAGTGTATCAAATTATATAGAATCGTATTGAATCGTATCGTTGGCTGAATATCGTGATATATATCGTATCGTGAGCTGAATATCGTGTATCGTATCGTATCGTGAGATTAGTGTATCGCTACAGCCCTAGGCCAAACAGCGCGAAAGCTGAGGCACTGAAAGTGTTGCTGTCTTACACCGAGAGCACTCGCTGACTGGAGCTGCTTCACTGATCAGTAACACGCATCAGTTGTCTCTCAAAGTTAAGGCAGTAGCAGACTTTGCTGAAGAAGCAATAGATTACTACACTGAAGTTGCTAAATACCTCAATATAATAGGGTCCTGTGATTTCCGCGATGCAGAAAACAGACGGAATCGCGGAATCCAGTCATAAAAACGGAATTTACTGTATAAAGCGGAATATCACGGAATTTGTCAACTTTTTGATGAATTAATAAAAAGCAGGTCAGTACAAATCCAACCGCACAAAAAGACTAGCAGCTATTTAAATATGAATCCTGGCTGCGTCTCTCTACATGAATGACGCAGACGCGTGATTTCATTTACCACACACACACACACACACACACACACTGGAGCACGCGTGACGCTTGCGCTGTTTTCAGCTTCAGCCGCATCATATTTATATGAGGACATGATTGCATAAACATCATCTCCAGAGCCGCTTAATCAGTTCATGAACTTGTTAATGCTTCAACTGAGAAAAGTTATCGTCATATCATAAACACACATAAACTCAAAGATCTCAACGGCAACCCGTCAAAATAAAAGTTCGGTTTTTCATAGGGCCCTAAAAATGTAATTTGTGTTAAACTGTAAATAAATTGAATGAGTTTGATGATTTTAATTAATTATAAATGCTTTTTGATTACTAAAATTTTATTTAAAGCTGCAGTCCGTAGCAATTTCCCTTTTTGTCGCCATCTCTGTTCGAAATCTGTAACTGCAGTGATTCGCGGAATTATCATCTTTACGTGGGTTGTAAATCGGCATGAAACAGCGCGGATGAACACAGTGTTTTGAGGCGAGTGCTGCTGTCAATCACCGCGCTGTGTGGAGACTGTCATTCAGAATCACAGATTCACTTTTTGAAAGCTTGACCAACATACGAATTTTCACCGGAAAATGTCTTCTGAACAAGTAAGTAACATCCATTTTTGTTCTGATCAACTAAGGGGGAAAAGCATTCGACATGACAAGCGATCGTTAGATTTAAACGTACAGTATGTAACTTTTGGCCACCAGGGGTCACTCAATCAAAATAATAGCAAAAGACGTATTCTGATGACGTCGTGAAAGAGCGTGTGCTCATGGGAGTTGTTGTCGTTGTCGAGAGAGAGAGAGAGGGAGTGCGCGCGCGAACCAGCTATACGATGTTCATTGGGACACGCGCGATCTGTCATTCCCCAGCCATCTAGCATCTCCAGCAGATAACATGTTCACTGACGAGGTAATGTGTTGTTATTTATATTATATCTCTATTCTTGTTACGTTTAGTTACGGCTATTAACTTTATGTAATGCCATTGTAATGAACACGCGCGCTCTGTCGCTCCCCACATTCCTCACTCATTCTAACTTAGTGTTTTTAAAATCACGTCTCTTCGAACGGAGAGATATATGAATTATCAGGGCTATTGAATCAATATTCCACCTAGCTAGTATTAATAGATGTTAAAAACACGGTCACCTTTCGTTAATAATTATAATTACGTTTATACTATGATATTGAAAAAGACGGTGAACTGCATATGAAGCTACTTTCTGCAGCTATATCTACAACAAATGTGAATTTACATTATGTACATGAGAGCTAGTCCGTCTGCGTTTTACACATGCCATCATCGTTTCACAACATATAAGTTACGGATAGATAGTTAGCTGAATGGGTGCTTACTTGTTTATTAGAATGCAAGCGAGATCGGCATCTCTCTGTAGTTCCAGTCACGAAGCTCGTGGAAATGCAACTCCAATGTTAACGCGAGTCATGTCTCGTCTCCTGTCCCAAACCCTTCTCGAGTCATTTCTTTCACCCGTGCGTTTCCGCTTCACGGATCTGCCTCCAGCAGCAGAACGTGCAGGCAAAGCATAATCATGGTCCATTATTGATATCCAACTATTGATTCTTTATCGTCTTCTTTTATTTTAGTGACGTGCGTCCGGTGTTTACATTTGCGTTTGGCGGTTTTTCGCCGGGATCCGCACGAAGTTAGAGAAACTAGAGTCAAAGGTTATATGACGTCATAGACGGGCGACGAAACGGGAATAAAGACACGGCCCGTGTCTTCAAATTAAAATATAAATTTCTCCGGATTTGAAAGTTGGTGGGAACTTTTGGGATAATGTTAGTACACAACTAAAAGAAATATATAACATAGATACAGTTATTTTTGCTATTTTGAAAAGTTCCATATTGTGCCTTTAATCAGCGCGATTTAACCGTGCAAATCATAGCCAGCCTACTTTGTTCTCAAATTGCTCATGTTAACAACATCAGCATTGCGTGACTAACGTTATTTAATGTGTTTTATGATTACCTGTGTAGTTCAGAATTCATATTCTCCATAATAGCTAAACGAGAAAGGCACAACAAAGGAAACTCCATAACTGTGTGAATTAAGAAAACGTACTGTTACACGATTGAACTATTGAAATGTCTTACTTGTTCAGCAGAGAAAGCCGTCTCTTCTTTCGTTTCGAACCCCTTCGGGAGTTCACGCACCTTTCAAAAGCCCCACCGATGTGTATCCTTGTGTTCGCATGAGACGGTTTCTTTCTCTTTCCACCTTAAATCCGAAGTACGAAGTCTTTTGTGTTTTATAACTGGTTAATCTCCAGTTGACACTGATGATTGTTGTTTGGATCTTTCTGGATCCGCCATGAGTTTAATCATGTAAAGTGCTGCGAGAAAAGCCCATCTCTACATCATCCTCACACGCAGTATAGCCGGCTAGCCGAAACTCCTTCTTTATGTGTACCGATGTGACGTAATGACGCAAAGACATGCTCGAATTTCCCGCGAAAACCCACCAGTACCACTGGAATTAAAATCATTATTACAAGCTAACCGTTTTGAATCTAGCTATGGCAAGCAGATAGTTTTGAACACTGGCTGAAGATGTTTTTTTAAAAATAATTAATTTTGATTATTTTTAACTTAAAAATGTTACGGACAGCAGCTTTAAACATTAAAATAGAGTATTTAAGTTTTACAAAATGTTTACAGAATGCTGCTGGGTGCTCCCTGCACATTTTACAAGTTATTATTATTATTAATAATAACAGTTCTCAGATTCAAATATATGTTTAAAATCATTTAAAGAAAGTATTTGTCAAAACCTTTGTATTTGTTTTTTTATTCTTAATTTTGACATTAATTTACAGTTTTACACCAGACATAGGCTATTACATATATATCGGTTCAAAATATCGGTTATCGGTCTATTTGATCTGTAATAATCGGTATCGGCATCGGCCCTGAAAATCACATATCGGTCGACCCCTAATTTATAATTTAAAAAAAGGGCCTGGTACAATTTTTTTGCGGCACAGTGTTATTTGTCTAACAATGCTTCAGACAATATAAAGATTTAATGTGAAAGAACCGTGAGAAATATGTTTTAAATAATAATTTGTACACTTAAATGGCATTCCACTAAATTTCTGCACATACAAAGTGAGGAAAAACTTAATACACGTAACAAATGCATTATTAAATGCAGTGACAAATGAAACAACCAACATTATTAGAATAGAAATCTGAGCATACTTGAAGTTAGGGATGCACCGAAATGAAAATTCTTGGCCGAAGCCGAAGCCGAATAATAATGAAACGCTTGGCCGAAGGCCGAATACCGAACGCGGTATTTCACAATTTTTCCATTTATTTTGCCAATTTTTTCACCATTGCATTTAATTAAATAGTAAAAATATGCTTTTTTACTATTTTGTCTTGAGAAAAACATCAAATTCCAAAAATACAATTTGTTTAACACTGAATTTTTTTTAACATTCCAGCAGATATTATTTAAACAAAGCACAATATAACTTAAAATAAATAAATTAGTAAAATAAAAACTATATTTTTATTTGGCCATCTTTGAAGCCCCCCCTTCTTGAATAGCCTATGTTAGGCCTATAACTGACTGCTGAAAGAATATAACTAAAAAAGTGCACTGAAAAGTGCAAAAGTGGATGAACCCACAACAAATGAATAACTGTCCTAGACATAAGCCTACTTTTGCGGTTTACTTAAACTTTATCGTGGGCGTTGAGTTGACAGGTTTGCATGGATTGCCTGGATCACTTGGGTTTCAATATAGCGCGCGCTCTCCGTGGCGATTAGCAGATGGAGTTGCCATGAGAACGACTCTTTTCATCTCTCTCTTTTCATACAGATTACATAAACAGAGAATATTTGTTTTCGCTTTGAATTAGATCGTTTAAAAGTAGACAATGATTATAAAGATATATGCCTTTGCCTGTGTGACTAGTATTGTATTGGCTGAGTTTTTTTAGAGACGTGCTCCAGAAAAAAAAGTTAACGGAGACAGAGGCAGAAAGCACACCCTGTTTATTTTCTTTATTTTACAAAAGCACAGTTTTGTTTCGATTGTAAGTGGACACAAGTAGTCATTTAAGAGTTTATTTTTTCATATTTCTTAAGTCTGCATTTAAGTGACCATAAATGACGGAGTATTTAAGTCTATTTTGCTGCTATGTGAAAAAAATCCAGCGCGTTTCTCAACTAGAGGGTTAAAAGACGCTTTAGTGCTGCAAGTAACAACGTCTGCCACAGACGCATCAGATGAGCTTCTCTTTTGTCTTCTCCTCAAAGGGGGCATGTTGGCTGCATTTATAAAGCGCGTGTAAATAATTTAATTTTACAATGCATTTTGCCACCAACCGATGGCTTAATGTATATAAATGTGCAGTAGAAAAGCTTCTTTGAAAAATAAATATTTGATTTCAGTATTAATATTGGGAAGTCACAGTGTTAAAATATAATTGTATATAATATGTTATATAAAATAACATATTAGCGTAACAATTTCCTAATTTGCACTAATATTGAAATATTTAATATTTAGTGAATTAGACCAAAACTGTGAGCCAATCTTAAAGTGAGAAATTAGGTCTTATTGCAGTTGTCTTTTCCTTAAAGTTTTTTATCTGTATTGATTTGTATAAGAGGTGTCCAGAATCCTGCATAGATTGTCATTATTACACATTCACCCAGTCCATTTTGGAAGACTTGCATCTAAGTGTGCTTTCACACTGGCAGTTTAGTTCAAAACAGGCCACGGTTTGCATTATAAATTCGTAGTGTGAAAGCTGTCAGGCGGACCTGGGAGCGCACCGGGGTACAGAACCCGAGACTACCTGAATGGGATGGTTTGAATTCAGTTGCACTGGAACTGTGGTGTGATAAATGTGAAAGCAACTTGGACTTGTTTAGCTGATGTCATTAGATGACATCAATAGTTCAACAAAATGCATGTAAGGGATGACAGTGGTGATGATTTACCTTGGATACGACTCAGAGTGAGCATTCAGTGTAATCGCACATAGTGAGTGCAATCAGAACTGCAAATGAAGAGGTTTGGGAATCATAAGAAATTTTCTCCGGTTCCACCTAACGATTGCGGTTTCGTATCCATTACAATTATTATACAAGTTAAAAATAGTTTACGGAAAAAATGCACAATACTCAACTCAAAAACATCCTGTGTGTTTATTTTTTGTACTTGTCGAGTTTAACAGACTAATAATGTCAACAAATTCAACATATTATTTAGCAATTATTGCAAAAATAGTTAAAATTTCTGAAGGACACAGTAAGCCAGGAGAGTCCCAAATTCTCCCAGAGAATGCAAAATATGTTTATTTTACATGTCTGCATTATCTGGGAGAATTTGGGACTCTCCTGGCTTACTGTATCTCCAGCAGTGGAGAATACCCTCTCAGAAGGGGTATGATATGCTTAAATGCACATGTAAGATCCAGACAGGGGAAACACAATATTTTTTTTAAATCGGTTTGAATGATTGATTCATAAAGACTTAAAGGTGGGGTATGTGATTTGGAAAACGACCGGCAGATTTTGAAAATGCACAATTCAAATGGTCTTACCTTCTTTCCTCCAACGCTGGCCCTGATTGGGTCACGCGCGCTGGGGGGGAGGGGGGTGTGGTACAACCGTTTGATTGACGAACTTACTGTCCAATGATTCTACACGGTCTTGCAAATGATTGGCTGGAGTTTTTCGAGTCCTGCCCGTTCCACAGATGATTAAAATGCTTAATTTTCATTTCAGTGCTTCTAACTCAGTGGCTGTAATTGGGTTAGGAATAGGATTTCAAGTTATTTTGAAAAAATGGACAAAAAAGAGAATCACATACCCCACCTTAAACTTGTTTCATTACTGGATGAATTAGCGTTTTTGAACGAGTCTCTTGAATGAATGATTCAATGATAAATACATTTTTTAAAGCTGCAATCCGTAACTTTTGGCTCTCTATGGGTTAATAAACAGAGCTGCATTCGTGGATAAGAACCGATTCTCTTTTCCCAACCCTACAAATGTATGGTTTGCAATCCGCTGTCTCCTCAAAAGAGTCTGTTTGCAGATAGCAGGATAATAATATGACACCGCATTCATGTGACTCCTAGGGCTGCACTATATTGGTAAAAAAATCACATTGTGATATTTTATTTTTCTGCGATATGAGCACAATTTCACCAGATGACTTGAATAGCTCTATTTGGAAAGAATTAATCATTCTAGAATGACTGGGGTGGTTTTGTCATGTAGTAAATCTGCATAGAAACTAATATTAATAGAATGTTACTCTAATGAAGTTAGAGTAGACTTTAATAAATGGAACCTTATTGTAAAGTGTTTCCGATTTATGTCTCTTGAGTTCAGCGCCGTTGGACATATCAGTTGTTTTAACCAATCATTAAAGTGAATCGGTTCAAAGGAGTCATTAGTTCGCGAATCGGACGTGTCATTAACGGACCTCATCGCACAAGATTTGTGTCAACACAGAAAACATTTCATCACTGGATAGATTTTTTTTTGTTTATTGAAAGTGTGGTTTATGTCATCTGAATGTGTGGAACGCTTTTCAGAGAAGATAACGCAATGTTATTTTAGCACAATTCACAACCAGTGGTAGCTAGTTCAGAAAAAAAAATGTCGGTCTGCCGACCTTTTACCATTGCGTAATCTCAAAGATATTCAGTCAACTCAATTCATTAATATGCGTGAGGGAGGGAGAGAGAGCAAGACAGTTTGAAGACAGTGAGAGTGCGCGAGCGCGACCGGGGCTTTCACTCTCTCTGCTCGTTCTCTCAGTTAAACAAGCGCAGCAGTCAGTCATCTACATCACTCATCTACATCACTCACCGGTCAAACTTTGGCGGGACAAAAATACACTTTAGTAAGGCTAACAGAAAACAGCGCGCAAGTTCCAGTCTCCTTGCGCTTGATGATTAAACTGACAAATTGATAAACTCTCACACTATGATGGTTAAACTTTGCAATTAATCTGCGAATCACAAGCGTTACGGGCCGTGGAGCTGCTGGCTCATAGCCTACTGATCATGAATCACGCATCAACTACGATCCCTATAGCCTACTTGACATCGCACATATCTGCGATGTGACTATCGTGGATGCGCACATCGCGATATCGATGCTAAAATGATACATTGTGCAGCCGTCTGACACCCATTCAGTAAACCCAAGTGTCGTTTACTCTGCTGCGCATAATATCACCAAATGAATAAAAATCACTATATTTACATGCGTTCTGTTTTCTATCATCTGTGTACGTTTGTGATGATGCAAGATGAATGCAAATGCACCAGGTTTCAACAGAATCAAGTTGAGTGTAAAACCAGACCAACACTGCGGGGGGCACCGGGAACAATCACACTCTGACTCGGACAGCAGCAAACATGCCCAGTGTAAATGCCCCCCTTAAACATGTTAAAATTATTAAAGCACCATCCTCTCATTTAATCTGAAGTGTGAGATTTTTTGCCACTCCAAACTCAGCATCTATGTGGTCACTAGGGCTGTCACTTTTTATTCGATATTCGAATATGCATTCGAATATGACGTGAAATAACCGAAATCGAACTATAAATAAACTATCCGGTTTTTAAAGTGCCATGTTTTGCGCATTTTTTACACTTTATCATTTGCTATTTATTTATTGTTTGCCATCTCATCCAGTAGCGGCCGCTCTAAACGTATTGTAGCGTCGGCCCATGAGTCCAAATCAAGCGAATAATAGCCAATATAGCCAGCTTGTTTTGAAAATGGAAGATAAAGACAAGACGAAAGAAACCGCGCTATAATTCCTGCCTATTTCACACACACACACGACCCACAGAAAAGACGCGTGTTAAGTATCGAGTTCTCTTTCGGGCTTGAACAAACCATAACACACAAATTATGTCAAATGAATGTAAGAGCAGTCTTAAATTATTTAAATAAAGCCTTAAATGAACGTAGAGATTTGCGAGAAAATGGGACGCGTGTCAGATCCATCTCTGTGTGGTCAGATCGCGTCTCTGTCAGCAACGGCTGGTCTTAAAGTGTCAAAGAACAAAGGTAAGAGAGTAAATTACTCACCCAGACCCGGCGAGAGGAGGATTATTATACTGGTATGAATGTGTGTATCATGAATCATGAATGTACTCCGCTATCTTTTAACACATCTCCGGCGAACGGCTTCTTCACGCAAAAGAAAAACTCTTCATGAAGCACAGTTAAATTCAGCGACCATATGTGGCGTTTCCTGGTGGATCGAGGCTGTTCATTAACTTTTACATTTTACTCGTAGATATTCGAATATATTCGAATATATTGCTTGATATTCGATATCCGTTCGAATGTGATTTTTCTCAAAAGTGACAGCCTTAGTGGTCACAATGGTTTCTCGATAATGGAGGTGGAGTTTTGAATCAGACACATCTGCACTGCAGTCTGTCAGATGGGCTTTAATTGACACGCTGAGGGTAGCAGGGGTCACACGCTGTCCTGCGATCAGTTCAGAAGGGATTAAAGGTATAAAACGTCTGTCTGTGGACAGTGAGAGGCAGTCTCGTTAACACAGGCACTCAGCGGGATGGACGCCTCTCGGCGGTAGCTGTCAGTGTGTGGCGCAGTGCTGTCCGAGCATGGGTCTAGAGCAGAGCGCTGCTGATAGCTGGTTAATAGTGGCAGTTTAAACTGTAATGAAGGGCTGATGTAATGCCCATGGCACACCACTGTCTGACCAACTCACAGCACTCTGTAAGGCAGGATCACAACATTTAAAGCAGGAGAAACAGGAGTCCTGCAGCCTACAGGAATAGACACTAGAGTAACAACAAGACTCAAGGGAGAGTTTACAATAAAGAGGATAAAGCTCATCCTTGATGGGTGGATTTGAAGATAGGAAAAGCTGAATCGACTGTAAGAGAGCTTTGTTTCAGAGTGAACCTGTAAGTTGGGTAATATTGAAGCCACAGTCTTCTAAACTGCAAAAAAGAAGCATTCCTTTTTCGGTATACTGTGTTTTAAAAATAATTATGTGAAATCCAAATAAGATTTGCATATCTTTATTGGAAAAGGATTGAACAATGTTTTTAATGCTTGTTCAATTAACCTAAAACAATTATTCCCTCATGCACCTGTGGAACAGTCCTTAAAGCGGTCATCGGATGCAAAATTCACTTTTATATGGTGTTTGCATATAAATGTGTATTTGCAGTGTGTGGACACAACCACCATACAATGTAAAAAAAATCCATTCACTAATTTTTAATCCTTAAAAAGCCTAAACACTCTCAATAATCAAGCCGTTTATCATATTGCTTATGCTCCGCCCACGACCGCTGACGGACTGTCCCGTATTAGCATATTTCTGCCCTCAACCATTTGTATACTGTCCGCCAAGGCAGCACTTAACTCTTAAGTCTTGTCTCGACATGCCCCACTGAAGAGAGGGGTGGGGTGAGCAGTTGCTCATTGTCATTTAAAGAGTCATGCACCGAAACGGGTCGCTGTGAACAGAGTTGTTTTTGAGGAGGTAAAAGGGATTGTGGAACCATTGAGGAATTTTAACCAAAGTATATTAAAAACTTTACATGAAGACCCTAAATAATCATACCAACTTGTGGAAAATGTGCATCCGATGATAGACAATTAAAGTTCCAATAACTTCCGTTCCGGCAGACGGCCAACGTAATGCACAACGTAATGACGAACGCGGTTACCCAGCCCTGTTTGTTTGAACCGCAAGAGGCATCAATTGCTGTCATTACGTTGTGCGTCAAGTTAAAGGGTTAGCCTACTCTTTTGGCGTAAATCGATATGTACGGCCGTCTGCCGGATGCTAATTATTTTAGTCGATAAAGTTTTAAATATGGATATATTTCTTACACAAACGTATCGCTTCACTTCAGAAGACCTTTATTAACCCCCAGATCCGTATCAAGTACTTTAATATGAATAGATGCGCTTTAATGGACTTCCAAAGTCAAACAGCCATTGACTCTCATTATCAAGCTTGGACGAGCCAAGACATTTTTTAATATAACTCAGATTGTATTCGTCCCGAAAGAAGAATGTCATATTCACTTAGGATGGCTTCAGGGTGAGTAAATCATGGGCTAATTTTCATTTTGGATGAACTTTAATAGACATAAACAATATAAAACAAAAACTATGTATTTTGAACTATCAGGAGAAAATATATAACTCAATAATTAATCATACTACTTACAGGTTGTGATTCTGAAGAGCAAGTTGGTCTAAATAAAGTGTGCACTGCGCCATCTTGAATGGTTAAGCTTTTTGTAAATCCATTTAGACCTCACAGACATTTGAGAAGCAAGCATCAGAAGGATAGACTGCTGTTGTATCGTTGTGATAATTTTAACCACTTACTCTTCACATCCTCATCCTTTGGAAGATTTTACAAAGAGAATTTTCTTTTGCAGAGCAGAAAACAGCATCTTCACGACATGTACTCAACATCAGCTAAAGTGTTTGAGGGCCAAAATAGACGTTGTTCACGGGCAGTCAATGAAGACCAGAGGCGGGCATTAGGCAAATGTGTTTCCCAGTAAAATTTAGCCGTAACATATTGGGATTTAAATGACTGACCACTCGTTTAGGCGGTTCAGAGTCGATTCTTTTTATTTTTTTAAAGAGAGGCAATAAATTTTGCCTTCAAAACTTTGCAGTTCATTTACAGTCACAGACAGCTACATTACACATTACACGTATTCAAAAAAGCATAATAGGGGCACTTTAAGACCTAAGGCCTGGATCGAATATAGTGTTACTTATGCATTTTCTTTCTCAACTGTTTACGTTTACTTGAGACATAACTGACTCTGTTAACTAGAATACTCGCTCCCATTTTGATATAATTGTGTGCAAGAAGACGGGCCATCTGGTAGTCCTTATTGTAGAGCCGTGTTGGGTGATTTCACACTTGAGTCTTCCTTAAAAAAAAAAAAAACGTAGAGCCCTTAAACTGGACCGAAAGGTAAACCAAAGGAAAAAGAACCCAGGGGCCCGTTCTTCGTACGTCGCTAACTCACTTAGCTGGATTTGATAGTTGGCGATTTGGCATGATCCTGGATTGTTTGGTTCTTCGAAGCTCATCCTGGACTTGCTGTCATAGCAACAGGTGCGCTAGCTTGAACCTGCTCGCGAGCAGGCTTATTTCATGTTAACAGGATTAGATTGCGGCTTCATAAGCTGAGCTGATACGGGAAGTCTTTTCACGCAGCGCGATAGTGTACTTTTTGAGAGATATCGTTTTTCTCATGACTCGTGAGGATTTCGTTTACATCATTAATTTGTTGGAAACGCATAAATGTTCGACTCGTCGGAGTCGGGCTTTAATAACAGTGCAGGCAAGGCAAGTTACTATTGCGATTCTTATCCAGATTATATTCTAGCAAATTTTAAAAAGGCAGTTGACTGACTAAAATCTCTTAGATGGTGTGTGACTATGTTCCATATCACAAATATGGCCAGGATCTGTGCATGACTCAAGAATTTTCAGAGATTTATACACATTATTTGAACGTGGTAAGGAAAAATATAAATATCAAGCTCACTGTATTACATACACTTATGCTTATCCTAACAGAACTGAATTTTTCCATTACTGATTACAGCAGGATCCTGCTTGGAGACAGGTGTTTTATGACTCCATTCCCTGACCCAAACCCCAGACCAGTTACAATGCAGCTCTAGCCAGGACAAGGGCACACAATGAAGTGAACTTTAGCCAACTAAAGTGTCTGAAAAGTCTGAGGGTTGCACCTGACAAGGGGCCTATGACATGGCATGGGCCATATTACACAACATTGCACCATCAGAAAAAATATAAAACATTTCATTAATGTTTAATAAAAGACAAGACAAATATGCTTAGTTCTTTGAGTTTTATTTTAATTATTCTTTG
This sequence comes from Chrosomus eos, assembly GCA_036326025.1. Taxonomy (NCBI): domain Eukaryota; kingdom Metazoa; phylum Chordata; class Actinopteri; order Cypriniformes; family Leuciscidae; genus Chrosomus; species Chrosomus eos. The sequence continues at coordinate 23,649,703 of CM070840.1, forward strand.
TAAAGAAAAGCTAGTGATCAAGTCATCTTTTACCTGCAAATAATATATATTGTACTCTGTGTGAAATAATATATTATCACTTACTCTGAAGTTCCTATGAAGCAACTCTATCTCTAGTAGTGTTGTCACGATACCAAAATTATTGTTTCGATACCGATACCAAGTCAAGTATTGCGATTTCGATACTTTTTCGATACTTTTCCTGAAAAGGGAGAAACACTCTCAAATATCATTGCTGTGCTTTATTTTAAAACCGGGACAACATTCTAATCATACATCACACTAATAAATGAACATTTGAACAGCAGATATGTTAAACATTTGAACAAAATATAAAAAATAAATTAGAGCAATGACATTCAAGGTAAAAAAATAAAATAAATTTAGCACTATTATCTCAGTTATCATAAGCAACATAAGAGTTAACAGGAACTGATAAGATTTTATCAATATCCATGCCACTGAAGATTCTGCTAATCGATCCGATTCTTTAACGATTCTCTTATCGATTCCTGATAGCAGTGTGTGGAAAAAAGTAGTCTCATGCTAACAAGTGGTTTTATTTGTTTTAAAGCTTACACTTGAGTAAGCAAACTTTATTTTTATGTAATTTATGTAATAAATGAAACCTTATTGTAAAGTGTTACCAATTAGTTATAAACCGATTCAGATGTCTCGTGAGTTCAGTGTTGGACAGATCAGTTGTTTAAACCATTCATTAAAACGAATCGGTTCAAATGAGTCATTAGTTCGCGAATTGGGCGTGTCATTATCGGACGTGTGCGCGTTGTGTGATTATCCCCGCAGTTTAGGACATCCCACAAGATTTGTGTCATCACAGAAAACATCATCACTGGATAGGTTTGTTTTCGTTTATTTAAAGTGTGGTTTAAATCAGCTGAATGTGCGGAACGCTTTTCAGAGAAGATAATTAAGGCAACATATTTTAGCACAATTCACACCAGCGGTAATTCAGGAAAACAAATCTCCGAATGCTCCACATGAAAATTTAGTTTTCAGACCATACCATCGTGTCGATTTATTTTGATTAATATGTGGGAGAGAGCAAGACAGCGCTTAGTTTTGAGACGGAAGCCTTGTTTACTTTCGCCTGGCTCCGCAGATAGAGTGCGTGCGCGCGCGCGACCATGCAGGTCTCTCTCTCTCTCTCTCTCTCTCTCTCTCTCTCTCTCTCTCTCTCCTCTCGCTCTCTCTCTCAGTTAAACATGCGCCCTGTCACACGCGCATCTAAGTTACATTACTAACCGATCAAATAAGACTTTGGCGGGACAAAAATTCACTGTAGTGTTTGTCACATGAGAGCTGCAGCTTCTTTTGCTGCGTGCGTGAGGAGAAAAAAGTATCGATACTAATAAATTTAGGTATCGTGACGTTTTTAATTTCCGAGTATCGCGATACTTTTGAAGTATCGACACACCGTGCAACACTAATCTCTAGTGGCAGATTTTCTTTCTTTAAGTTGTCAAGTATTTTCAAAATACTCTGTTTTCTAGGGGTAGGGGTAAACCTGTCAAACATGTGGCTTATGCATCAAAAATTAAAAGTACAACACTGCCCACCTCTGCATCACTGCTTTGTGCAGACTCTTCTGTAGATGTGGACTCCTGCAACTCATATTGCATTCAGAAATAATAGGTGGGGCCTACTCAAGTGTAAATTAAGTAAAGTTATTTATGCACTTAAAGATACCTGAGAGGGTTTCTTCACTGTCCTGTGCATTGGGGGAAAAATGGGCATTACAAAGTGTTGTACTTTCTTCCCTCTTGATGTAACATTAGAAAAAGTCTTACTGCACATGCTTCAGCCACTTGCTTGGGAACACATAAAAGTGTTGGTGTAATGTTTAAAACTGCACAAAAGAGAAAAACACAATTGCATTACAATGAAGTACACTGGGGGGGGGGGGGGGGGGGGGGATTGTGATCAATAACTCATGGCTACATATTTTTTTTTACATTATGTAGTTTCACAGTCACACATGTAGACTTTCACAAGTCAAAGCAATTCATTACTAGGTTTAACAGCTGATATGACTGGACAGCCATTTGGATTATAGGCTTAATTCATTTAATGCAGCAACAAATTATTTTACAGTGTACTAGGATCATTTAAAGTTCATTTACCAGTACTGGCTGTGTGTCTGAGGAAGAGCTGAACCCAGGGATGCCCTCTACAAGGTTCACATTTAACCCAAGTGCCAGCTCTTCTGCCTGGGTATAATGTGGGGGTGCAGGACCACCACCTGTTTGTTTTTCTTTTTATTTCTCAGCCTTTTTCTTGGTTGCTTTTATAAACAGGCAAACATTTATTAACAGTGCCTTTTTAAAAGAGATTAGTATAGTACAAATTACTATTATGTAGAATATTCTAGTACTTCACATTTACTTGTTCCTGTTCTAGTAGTGGGTGGTAACTCTGACATTACAATGAACAAAGTTATTAATTATTTAGAAATTATTAAAATATAAAAATATATACTTGTAATAAGTGATAAAAACATCTAACCACAAACTTAATTTGTCTGCTACTTTTTGCCAGCCCGCTCTCCTGGCTTTTGCACACTTTAAAGTGTAAATTGCAGGTTAACTATCACAATCAATTAATGTGTAAATAAAGTGCTCAATATGTATATATTTAAATATTTCTGTCTAAAAATGCTTTAAAATAACATTTATTAGGGTTTTTTTCAAAGGTAGCGTGTTTTTTGCAGTAACTGTGATGACGTCATACCAGGGAGTCGCAACCTATACTCTGCTAGATTACCACTGTTTGTGGCTTATCTATCGAGAACGGGGAGGTAGAAAACCATCAAATCTTTGATGGACCACAGCCTTATCATTTTTATTTAGTCAGGCGTGAGAGAGGGGAGGAAATTGCCAGAAATCATGGCCCTTAAAGAGTAATTAATGCTTGGTGTGTGGAAAATGAGTGAAGGGTTGGTCAGGTGTCCTGGTGAGTAGCTAGAGCTAGCCTAGGTTAGCCTGGAGCTAACCCGGATAACATTAGGGAACAAGCCAAAGTCTTTTCAAAATCTTGCCGTCATGTAGAATAGCAAGGAGGGGCAACGACTGAAGACATTATTTACTTACATGGTGTTAGTAACGTTAGTCCTAATCAGAGCTATAGAGATGCACAGACACAATGGCGCTTTTGCTGGCATACTGCTGACAGAACGCGATATTGCCTGTGCTAAAACGCTACTAATTAGCGATGCTCATTGTCAGAAAGACAGAGACAGGTGTTTGTGTGGGCTATGCCACCCAATGGAATCAGCAGTGGAGTAGTGCTGCCGTGAGGTGAACGCGTTTTGGAGTTTAGTGGAGCAGCTCGACCCGCGACCGGCAAATCTGACGTGCCTCACGCAGCATCCTGGTATTGTTTTACAGTCTATGGTTATGACGCATGCTTGTTTGTTTTGCGAATAGCTTATGCCGCGTGCCAGGCAACCTGTAACCCGTGTTTTTTCAACTCGTAACTGGGAGTGCATCGATCTAGTACGAATTCACGGGTGGGAAGTCACGGGTTTGACTGCCGTTCCAGTGCACTTTCACGGGTATACGGTTGGAAAAACACTGGTTACAGGTTGCCTGGAACGCGGCATTAATCTCATTTCAGGCAGGATCACAGCCCTCGTGAAGCCAGCACACACGAGTATGTTTACAATTGAGTTATTTCATTTATCACTGCTGCTGAATCTAAAAAGAAAGCTTGCGTTAGACGCTTGCCGCTTGGAGTCCCTGTTATGACGTCACGCCCAGCTTAGCGGAAGGGAGCGGGAGTGCTAAAAACCACTGTAAAAAGTACCAAATTTTCATATTATATTCAGCATTTTGGTATAAAAAACATACAAAACAATGGTAGGCGGTTCTTATCTTTAAGCACATTGCATTATCTCATAAAAAAATAAACCTGCAATTTACACTTTAAGGTTTTCCCTGGCGTTTTAATTAAGTTTTCAAATTCAGCACATCTTTCAAGCAATAACTCTTGCTCTTCTGTGGAGAAAAACTGAGCGCGCTCTTTGGCCATGGTGAACAGCCAATAGCAGCGTTGCTGATCAATGTTTCTACTATCGATACATATCCCCTTTTAACCCAGCGCATGAACGCGCAATTATCTCAGATAACCCAATCCAGCTATACTAATCATAACCGGCAGGAGTGTTCGAAGAACCTAATTAGCCGGATCATGATGAGCACGATGATATTATCTTGGATGTCTCATTTGATCTCGGATGTTTTAAGCAACGTACGAAGAACGGGCCCCAGTTCTCTTTACACTCACACTGTCCTTGTCCACGAAAGAGGACTCGTGTCCTTTTTTTGGTCCTCTTAAGAAGTAATGGGGTCTCCTTTTTGTGTTCATATTGTTGCTCTTTGGATCTAGTCCAATTCAGTGGTTGATGCCTGAAAGCGAACCATACTCAGACCACCTCCTAAGATCAGGGTCGTTGCTATTAAATTCTGGGCCCCCTGAAAAAACATTGATGTTGGCCTCTACTCATATCATATACGGTATAAGATATGGGCATGGATGCCCACATCTGGTGCCATGTAACCTAATAGGGATTTCTTACAAAATAACAATATAAATATTGTTTATATATATAAATATTATATAATATAAATATGCTACCATGAACTGGGCTCTCCATCATGACGAGGAAGTATCAGCAAATGATTAATTGATTTCTAGCCCTTGCATTAACTTTACTACTAGATATATTTATGGAGATGAGAAATAAAAACCCGCCCTGTACAGCTATGATCAGCTGTTCGGCCGATGTTGTTACGGAAAGGCCGAAGCTGATCGGTTGGTTTTGGTCATATGACCTCCGGTGCGCTTGCGGCATTCTGTTGAGATGTTTTCATCTCGTTGTGGCATAGGCACACCTGAAAAATAACATTCCTACATTTCCTACATTTTAAATAACGAACTTGAAGCCGCAAAAGACGCGAATTGTTAACGGCCCCTAAAGTGTTGGGTCACCAAAAATGATAATTTTGTCATGATTTACTCACCTTCATGTCATTTCAAAGGTAAACTCAACCATACTTGCTTTTCATTAACGATATATTAATAAATGTATTAGGGTTGTGCCGATAGACGATAGTATCGTGTATCGACGATAGTCAGAGATATCGCCGATGGCAGATGCCTTTGACGATATCAATACGATAATGGCTCGTTTTACCATAAAGTATTAAATTATTATTATTAGGCCTATTATTATTATTATTATAAAGCTAGTATTGTTATTAAATTA